>ULGN01000002.1:2847681-3483809 GCA_900518985.1 Yarrowia alimentaria | reverse complement strand
TCGGCGGGCAGTATTATAGGCTGGGGGTGGGTAGATGTACAGATAATAGGGTATGCCTTGGTTGGTAAGGAAGGGAGGAGGTTGATGGTGTGCTGTTCGAATCCACTACAGTACTGTATGGTACAGCCTGATGTGGTGTGTTTGTTAGCTACGGTGTTGTAAGTCGTGTTGTGACACAAACAGTTGGGGGGGGCTGTGTACCTTTGTGACCAGTCAGTTGTTGGCACATGAAAGTATAGGGCCCCAATGGTAGAGACGTGGGGCTTCGGGTATGGTTAGTTTATCTGCTATCGCGTATGTGGTAACGTGCCTTCTATGGTGCAATAAACTACTTATGGATATCATCAACCGGTATTGTGCCTAATAGTCATACATTACTATTACATAGCTGCCTTGCTCAGACTAATGGGTAGGTGGGCACGATAGGAACCATCGTGTACCCTCCATAAGGCGGCAGGTAGGGAGCTGTGGGTGTTTGTGTTCTGGAAACGACATTTAGGGCTCAGCGTACGGTCATTGGTCGTGTGTCTCCCCCAGAGTCGTCTTGGTCCATCGAATCCTACCCATGGCTTGACGTGGTAGTGACGTTCGAAGCAAGGGAGCATGTCACTCGGCCTGGAATGCAGAGTCTCAAATGAGCGCGTCACGTCTGCAGGTGTACCCCACATTGAGGCAGCCGGCCACATCCGTGATTTCTCTGTCGAGTGGGTGTAATCGCATTGCTTGCGCGTGTAGCCACAGTAGTGACGGGCATAGCCTGCTTGTGCCACGCCATCCCACCATCTGTAGCTGTTCTGTCGTCACACCACCCAGTACCAGTAATGGTGTCTGTCGTCACTCTGTATCGTCGTGCCACATCGCATCGAATGGATCCCTTCTGTTTCGATGAGCTGGGGTTGGTGCGTGACGTGACATCTTCACTGCACCGCCGCATCGGTTCTGAGTTGTAGAGCCTCAATACCCCGCCAATAACGGTCTCTGGCATGTCTGTAAACCGGCATGTTCAACAGCACTCAGCCATCTCACTCGTCGCGTCGAGTTGTCGTGGGTTGTGCCCGATGGTGTTATCCAGCAACGCGTTTGTTGTGATGGTTGTGGTGATATGATTGTAGTGCTATGTTGGTGCCGGTGGTGCGTGGGGTTGAGGCATTGTTGGCCATAGATCAGTTGAGGCTGGTTACTGAGCTGTCGAAGTGCCTCCGCCAATGGTAAGATAGCTAGAGTAGTCGTCACGGTTGAAAGGGTTGATTACTAGTGACAGAGGTCGGCACGTGACGTTGAGTCAGATTTCAGTCAAAAGAGGGGTGTTCATGCTTTGAAATAGTTGTGTTAGTTAACTAGATAGCGTATAGATGCAGGATTATGTTTAGTTTCGATATGCGCGTTCGCGATTAAGGTTGGATTAACGCGATGCTGCCATGGTTGAAGGTGTAACAATTTTTGGCGATTCGCCCTCACTAATGCCACACTACTAGTGAACAACAAAAGGCCACAACCACCCCCACAGACGCCATGCGAGTAAACAGTAATCTGACCAAGTATAGCGATCGCAGCACGTTTACTGTACTTTACATGCTCTTCTCTGGAGACACTCCAAGATCTCAACGCGTACTGATTCGACCGAGCTCGTACAAGAACAAGCAGAAGCTACATGTGTTCAGCTAATTGCAACAGCCACTACAAAAGTTCCTATTGTCGTTATGTAGATACACCCCTTGCACATCAGGATCCTTTAGGCTTACCCACTAGTGTACATAAAGAGGGGCGTCAATTCCCTTTTGTGCCAGAGAGTCTGCGGCCTCATTCCCCTCCTCACCAGAATGAGCATCGACATGGGTAAAAGTCACAAAAGCGCCCATTTGCTCGTTTCCACGACGGATGTGGTTTAGAATTGGCTTGATCGCGTCCTGGTTTTCCACTGGAAACCCCTTAGTGTTAACCCATCCATTTCTTTCCCATCTAGCTGCCCACTGGGTGATGCAATTGATAGCATACTGGGAATCCGTACGAATATCCCACCTGCAGCCCTCTTCTCGCATTTCAATCAATCGGAAAGCATTCAGTATGGCAACTAGTTCTGCTCTCTGATTGGTCTGCTTGGGACCTCTGAGAGGAGCAGAAAAATTGGAGAGGCTGGTAGGTCCAAAGAAGACCCCCATTCCAGCACGCGCACCGACCTTTCCATTATTACGACAGGCTCCATCGGTGTAGACAACCTTACGCTCGTATCCCCTGTCGTCGACTAGGCTATAATGAGCTTCAAATCGTAGTCTGTAGTATCTTCTAGCCGCTTCCAGGGTATCAAACCGCATCGGACAAGACAGCGGGTGGTTTGTCACAACGTACTTTGCGGTCCTCAAATCTCTGTAAACACCCTTCTTCCATCCCATTTTGACGACATAGTAAGGGCCGTTGCTAGGCTCCTCCACGACAGTAATAACGCCGATACGAGCGGGCTGGTGATAGTCCATGATTATGCTGAGTGTTGTCCGATTGGCCGCGGTAGAAAACGATGAGGTCGAATGATGGTAGCCGCACGCTCCAATTCCCAGCAAGCTGCAGTGTTCTCGTGTGACGTGTATGGACCAATGGTTCTGCAATAAAGTTGATAATTATTTACAATAATGTGGAAACCCCAATAACATGGAAACCCCGAGTGAAGTTTGCTCGAGGAAGCTGATTGGCTTGTTACAGTAGCTATTAAACTGAATGCAATTCCTAGAAAGATAAATAAAATTGTCAATAATACTACAGATCAATTTGGTTATCAATTACTAATAGGGAGTGCATTGAACTAATTTCCGAAGTGAGCCTATCTAACAGATAGCAGGTTCTGACCCTACAACTATAAATGTGCATTATATGTTGGAAATATCGGGTACAGCCCTAACCTGCACTGCTCCCTCAGACCAGCACAGTAAGCTGCCACAATAAGGTTTTGCTGTCGCTGACCAATCAGAGATCGCACAGCGAGAACTCACGACATAAATGTAGTAATACATCCCCGGGAGGAGAGAAAACGAAGTCAAGGAATCTTTTGACGACGGTACTCTCGAACCTGGCTAACCCCCACAATTGACTGTATCGTAGATTAAGATTATCACCACTCAATCAAGAGATTAAGAGTCTCATTTCTTAGGCTTGGAGATAACAGAGGTCTCAAGTCGAGAAAAGATAACATGCCGCAAACCACAGCAAACGTACAGTTCTTGCAATTCAGACGTTGTGGACTCTGTTGATACCTATTCAAATTGTTGGCATGTGATCTTTGCCGTGCTAGAGCTATGCGAGTCATGCCTGTAAGTTTGGTCTTTACCGTGTATTGTCGAAGAGGTCACGTGATTTGCGACCCTAACCCTCGACAAAAAGTTTGATTTTTTCAGCCATTTATTAGGCTACAAAATGCGCCGATGGTTTAGTGGTAAAATCCATCGTTGCCATCGATGGGCCCCCGGTTCAATTCCGGGTCGGCGCAGTTTGGTTACGGCCATATCCTGGTGAAAATACGGCTTCCCGTCCGATCAGCCATAGTCAAGCACCAGAGAGCCTAGTTAGTATTGTAGTGGGAGACCATACGAGAATCCTGGGTGCTGTAATCTTTTTTATTTCGTCGCAGATGGGTTGTCATGCTGTCGAGTTCTGTTTTTACAGCTTAGTGTTGTTCTCTGATATGTTCGATATATTCTTCCCTGCCGGGTCAACCGATCAACTTTACAATGCTATTAATATGTAGCTACAATCCTACGAGCAACTCAGTTGTAAATATAAATCATAATTAGCGTCCAATATACACGTGCAGTATTATCAATGCAAACTCTCCTGAGATCCAAACTGATGGGCAAGGTCGGAGAAATTAGTGCCTTCTGTGAGAACAGAGAACCGCCTGTTGGGATTCTGACCGGCAGGCTGGCGTCGGCGTGACTGAGGGGCCAAGAACTCTAGCGAGTCAACTGTGGAGGACGACTCTGAAAGCGTCAGGGGGCCATGTCGGGAAGCTGGATTGTTGGGATGGTTTGTACAGTACTGGTAGGGGGCTCAGAAGAAACTACCGAGATGGCATCAGTATCTCCAAACACTCCCTCACAGTGGAGAATGAGTAGCTTCAGCACTGTCTGCATGCTGCTGAGGTCTGTCGACACGTTAGAAGAGGCATTTGGTGGAAGCAACGACATTGAAAACACAATGGCCAGGTTAACTGCATGCATACGGTTCTCTTCACCATGTGTGGTCACCAGAGCCAGGTGCTGGACCAGTCGTCGCATGAGGTTGAAATTAGGAGTGGGCATACGATCAGCAGCAGCTCGAAGAGCAGCAAGGTCAGGTTGTGCACCAGTCGTGGCAGCCACGAAGTCGGGTAGAAGCTCAAGCGGAAGAAGGGGCTCCGGCATCTCTCTCAGGTAAAGCTTGAAGCAGCCAGCGAGTGTGTTGACATCGTACCATCGGTCATCGTTCATGTCAGGTCTTTCGCCATTATCAAACGCCAGCTTGAGCGCGTTGACGTTGTTGAGGGAACCAGAGATTCGATACAGCCCAACCTCATCGAGACCACGAGCTTCAATCTCATTGAGAAGAACCTCACAGATGTACGGGATGGCAGCCTGCTCTCTCTCGCAGACGACGGCAACAGGAACGCCAAATACTCGGCCCATTTGCCGAACACTGGTTTGAGGAGCACTGTTCTTCGCTCGTGTGAGAGCCTTAATCCAGATGTTGCTGTCTGTCTCAGAAGTAGCCTGGAATGAATACTCCCCAGTAGAGTCAACAATCTTGAACATGGACCGAGAAAGAGCATGGACGGGGAAAATGTCAGCATGACCCAAGGGAATGGTCCGGTAAGGCTTTGCCTTGTCGATGGAGAATGGCGGCAGATCAAGAGGGTTGATACCAGTCGCATCTTGAGCTGGAGGAGTCCAACTCGAGCCGAGTGCCATCGAGATAGGCCGCACTGCCTTGAGGAAACCTCCAAGACGTGACTTACCCCGTTTCTCTGTGGACGACGAGGCCGAGGGCCGCACAGACTGACGCTTGCGTTCGAGATGTTCCTTCTGACGGATATCACGCTTGACCTTTTCAAGCTCTGCTCCGACACATTGGGTGAAGACACGGTTCTTGGTCTTACCGTAAGCCTTGGCCTCTCTGGACGCATGCTCCTTCGTAAACTTTCTGTCGATGGCAAAAGAGGACTTAGAGAGGTTGACCAGAAAGCTCATACGCTTGGTCTTCTCAGGGAGGTTCATGTCACCAGCCTCATCCAGGGGGCGAATGTCGCAAACGTGGCCAATCAGGTTGTATGCGTATCTTCTCTTGTCGTAGTTGATCAACTTGGGAGACTCCACAGACATGTTGGGAACATAGCAAGAGGCTTCGAGCATACGCTCAATGAGCCATCCAACACAGGGTGTGAGGGGCTTACTCTGAAGTTGGCCGTCAACATAGGGGATGATGGACTCCAGAGAATCAGCTGTTGAGGAGCCACACTCCTTAGCAGCGGCGAACCAGGATGAAGAGAACAGTCGTGACTCAGGTCGAATGGCAGCTGATGCTAAAGCCACTTCAACAAAAGAGGGAATGGCGGGGGAGACAGAAGGAGACAGTGGTGGTGGTCCCTCCTCAGGGTCAACCATTGGCGACATCTCGAACACACGGGCCATCTTCATTCGTCGTCGACAGATGCCAATGCCCTTGAGCAGTGTAGCCATGCGAGCCACTCTAACCTCAGCCCTGATAGAAATATCAGTAAGTTGGGCAGTCAAGTAACTGACGAAGTTGTGGTGCAGCCTGAGCAACTCTTGAACAGCAAATGGCAGGTTTAGCAGAACACGATCCTCTGGCTTTTCACGGTAGAGTGTCTCAAAGTAAGTGTAGACGTTCTGAACCACTACCTCTTCTTCTGTAGCCATCGAGGGGGTTCTGAAGGCGAAGAAACCCATCAGCTCGGCACCTTGGATCTCCAGGGCCTCATACAAAGACATCCAGTCCTTGAGAGGAACAAGCGCGAAGATATGTGCAGCCATGAGGTCAACCTCAGAAATCCAAGACTCAATATCGCTAATACCACAGTTGATAGGCATCTGGATGTACTTGGAAGAAGGACCAAAGTAGGGGATCTTGGGGGCTGCAGAAACAGGGCGGTAGCTTTTCTTGATAAACAGCTTTCGAAGCTTCTTGTGTAGGCTCTCTAGGGACTCTCTATAAAGAGCAATATCCTCATTGTCTAACATGACATTACCCCATCGGGAAATCTCGGTCTCGAGCACTGACAGGAAGTCAAGAAAGAGCTCTCGGACAGCATACTCATTAACAAAGTCAACAAAGTACTGGGAGACCCACAGGAAGCATGCCTCAAGAATTCCAATCTGGATTTGGGCCATAACTCTGTAATCCGGAGGTCGTTCAGGGGAAGGAACACCATCCCAATCAGGGACTTTCTGGTCGAATGTACGAGGGGCAACAAGGGAGACAGATCCTGACTGAGCCCCAACAAACCTCTTTCGCAAGGCGTCCAAAAGTTGGGTGGGTGAACAAAAAGATCTGAAGGTTGCGAAAAAGGTAAGGGTGTACAAATCCATGTCCATCTTAACACGAGGAGCAAAGTAGCCAACTCCAAGAATGAGGATGTCGATAAGTCGGTCGAGAGAGGCAGCCTTGACAACAACCATGGCATCGGCCGGGTCACCAGAGAGCACCTTTAACAGAACATCGTCTGCTGTGATGAGCCCTGAGTTCACATTCATGACATCATGGAGAGAAGCGATCAATGGGTGCGACTGGCTGAACTGGCCAACGTAGCGCCGCGCAAATTGATCAACCTCGGTACCAGACGTTCCTGCTGGCATAGATCGTAGCGGTGACGATATGCCTGCACCACTTCGCTTAGGGGGGCCGTAGCCAGCATGGGCTAAGAGGTCTGCTTTTGAGAATAGGCGGAAGGAGGGTGTCACGTCGGTGAAGACGGTAGGAATAAATGCTCCTGACAGCAAGGGCAGTTGCTGAGAGTAGAAGTGGGGAAGGTATCGTCCACTGAATGACGGCTCACATTGTAATGACATCTTCAACAAGGCCTCTGCAGGCTCCTTATTGGAAACATGGAAAGGGATGTTGCCCTGAGAGTGTCGGTTAAGCAGGTAGTAGAGCATCCGCTGAAGAGCTGATATAGGCTCAGCTGCTGGGTCGAACGAGTCCAATTGTGGCACCTGATCCAAATATGTTTGCCAGCGTTCAAAAGCAGTTCTAATGCGGTTGAGACGTGATTCACATTGTCTGAAGGACGAGCCGTCCTCGTATCTGACACAGAGATCGCCAAAAAATGGCACCACCCGTTCCTTGGGGTATGTCTGGCCGATGCCTTGAGGGGCCAGGACATGATAGGTGGACTTTCGAGACATGTCTACCACACGCAGGCGACGCTCCAAGTCAAACACGACCGGTGCCCATTCCTTTGTGACAGAGTCCTTAATCTCTGTTGCCACAAAACCCCACGAGTCTCTGAGTCTGAGTACTGGCGGAGAGCACACGACGCCAGCAATACCCAGCCAGCCCACCATGTCACCGGAGTTCTTGAGGGCGTTACCGAGAGAAATCCAGTGCGAAAGCAGCTTGCCACGATATGCCGATGAGACTGCACCCGAACCTGAGAACAGGTGCTCAAGGAGCACACCTCCGAGAAAATGCACAGATGATGAGTCGAAGATGAGAGGATTGTGTCGCCAGTAGTTCCATCTGCCTCCGAACAAGAGCGAAATGTCTGATGCAGGAGACCAGGACCCTGAAAACTGCAAGTGGAAAAAGTACACCTGGGATGCCAGGAGGTCGATGCTTGTGTCGAGGAATAGATCTGGTGGCAGTGTCGGTGAGCTTGGCGGGGCGCCAAATGTCGATTGGGGTGAATTTGTTGATTGCATGGGTCCGAGTGACTGCTGCTCTGTCGTTACCAGGAAGGACTGGAGCCGCTCGTTGACTGACTCCGGGAGCTTGGGCTGCACAGACCAGAGGTGTCCCTCGCGACTGGGTGTGAGCAGGTCGCCCATGTGTCGTTGTTTTTTGAAGACGCTGACCTTGAGGTCTGTGCTGACTTGGTCCGAGAGGGCACCAATGCCATCGATGAGCTTGAGTAGCGCCGAGCAAATCGATGTCTCTAGAAGCATGCCCGAAAATTCATCCTGGACTATCCGAACAGCCATGGCAGCTCGTTTCACAGCTCTGTCCTGGTATCGACCCAGGCCAGAGCGACTGTCTCGCACAGGGCCGATAATGTACTCACACATCTTGTCCAGCGCATAGACCACGTCGGTGAATAAGGGAAGGACGTAGACTATCGACTCAGCAAGCTCATTGTTGTCGCCAAAGAGAAGCTGATGGCACACGGCCTCCACTGTTCCTCCCACGATGCGGGATCCGCTGGAATCAAGCTCAAGGGATGGGTGTGGGTCGGCCGATGTGTGAGAGAGCATGCCGTCGGAAACAGGGGCGGCGTTGAATGGCGCGGAAATTGCTGTGTGGGATGACGTGGGTTGTGAGCGAGGGGCGTGGGCGTCAAGGTAGCGTGACGAGAGTTCTGAGGGGGGCTTGTAGACCAGGAGCTGGCCATTTTTCACAACACCACGTGACAGACGCCATTGGGCGCCCGCGGCTAGCGAGTTGTTGAGCCAACCTTCGTGTTCCACTGTGTTAGAAGAGACGTGCGCGGATGGCATCAAAATAATACATACTGTCGTGTCTGGAGTTAGCGGGTTGTGGGAAAGTGTGTGGATGTGTGGATTTGTTTGTGCTGTCGCGGTTTGGCGCGGTCAGAGTCTGTGTGTGTCTTCTTGGGACATGCAGATTGTGAGACGGCTGGCGAAAGCTTAACGCGTTTTATGATCAAAAGACCGCGTACTGTGGCAGGGGGTAGCACGTCCTAATAATACTCACTTTTTAATGGGCATGCCTGTGAATGGCGACCTGTCCACGGCTGCGGACGCTGACTTGCTGCTGGCCACGGATTTTCCGGATTTCACACTTGCAACTGGGCGATTTGAGTTTGCAAGCGACGGGCCTATTGGGTTAGGATCTTCAAGGGGTTAACTAGGCTGCCTCGGCACTATGGCGATAGTTGGGGGCAGAGCAGGGGCTGCCGCTAAAACCGTTATTTTTCCTTCCCTTTTGGAAAGGCTCTGGTGTGGTTGCCCCTTAAACTCAATTTTTAAAAGTCGCAGAGCTAGCTGAGGTTGCGGGCTAGTGCTGGTCTACTCACTGTAAGAGGACACGGAGGGTGCCGGAGTCGATTCAGACGCGGAGAGCGAAGGCGAGCTGCTGTGTTAGGGGATGGCGAGAAAAAAAAGGGCGAAGTAGGTTTGCAGATTATCCGTAGTAGAGAACGCGACACGAACGAACAATAAGCGCCGATCGAGATCAGCAAGACTATATCGATGGTTCTGTACAGGCTGGTCTCTTGGAGGGGGGGGTGCAGAAGTCAATGCCACACAGGGTCGTATCTCCTGTCCTCTGCTGCACTTACCTATTGAGCGGTTCGACGTAGTAGCGGTTGTCGTCTGCGTTAGCGTTTGAATGACGTCAGGAACGGGCATCTTGTCACCCCTTACTACTGCACCGTACTCACTGGAGCTACCAAGTTTAGAAGCTGAATCGGCGGAGCGCGTACGTCCATGCGAGGGCAGGGCCGGGGTTTCCGGTTGCACGCCCGCGGTTTGGTAGTGTGATGTGCGTTGAGAGCTACCAGCACTCTTGAGCTCACGAATGTCACGAAGGACCTCGCGATCGCCTAGCCGGATGTCATCGCGTTGGTTACGGTTTTCCGAGAGGGAGAAGCTGTTGCGCTGGATGACACCGCTGCCGTCGTCCTCGTTCAGCTGGCGATGCAACATTTGCTGGTAGTAGTAGTTTTTCTTGTAGTCAGCGCGTGGCACAATCTGGTCGTTCACGGTCGTGGGCATGGGTGTCGGGGGCGCGGGCTTGGACGGAGCCCCAGAGGATGTCTTTTTCCCCCAGGCCATGGTGTTTTATCGGTTTCACTTGGCGAATGGAAAGTGAAATTGTCTCATACTTCGCATAAACGGTACAGTAATTTGGGACTGTGGAACCCCTGAAAACTGTACAAACTGTACTGGAGGGGGGTGACCCACCGGCTTAACCCGGAAACGGGAGTTGGGACTCGTACAACGGACCGAGGGAAGAATAGCCCCTGGGCGGTAGGTAACCAGTGCCTTCACGTGGCAATTGAGCACGTACAATTATTTCCTTCTAGTCTGCTAAAATTTCGCTTGTATTTAATCGTGCATGGCTGCCGTTCTAAAGTCTCCAGCCATCTCAACGACCCTGTTCCAGATGCACATGACAAGGTGAAGAACAACACTAAACGTTGCTTGGCATAATTATTGATAGCTAAAGTGATAGACTAGCTACGGTATATGGGTTGTGTACATACAGCACGGTGCCGTACGGCAATGCTATATTGAACTGTACCGTATAGTTTGCGGCGTCATGTTCGGTGTATGCAGCCCACTTGAATTACATCATTGGATCATGTTACTATGTACATATAACGACGACACTTACTTTCGTCGCTTGAGAACGACACCCTCAGCTCGCTTCTCGGCAAGCTTGCTCAGCTCGGCGTTCTTATCGTCCTCCTTCTTCTGCATGGCAGCGTCTCGCTTTCGCTTGTCGATGGCGCTTCGGATGGTGTCTCGGACAGACTCAGACTTGGCTCCGGGAGCAGGCGCGGGTGGTGCCACCATCTCGTGGATGTTGAGCATCTTTCGGATGGACTGGTTTCGCAGAGCGTAACCCTGGATGAGCACCAGAATACCGTTGACGAAGAAATGGAGCAGCAGGGCAGCGGGCATCTTCATGAGGAAGGGCACGGAGATCCAAGGAGCCCACTGGAGAACCTTCTTCATACCGGGAGACATGTTGTTGGCACCAGTCTCGGATCCGAGTCGGATGGAGGCCATGTACATGGCGGCAGTGATGACCTGGAGACCAAGGTATGGGTCGGCAGCAGACAGGTTCTGGAACCAGAGCAGACCCTGGGTATCAAGACCCTGCACACCGCCAATCTCGCACATTCGTCGGATACCGAGGAAAATACCAATGGTAAGAGGGAACATGGCCATGGGGTAGAACAGCTTCATCTGGGAGATTCCGTACTTCTTCAGAAGCTTCTTCTTGTCGTGGGCAACCATCTGCATCTCAGTCATGTTACCGCAAGACTTGAGCTTCTCGTCCAGAACGTTGAGCTCGGGCTTGACGACGGACATCTTGCCCTGCTCGTTGGCAGCCTTGACGAAAAGGGGGAACATGAGACCTCGGACAATCAGAGTGGTGCCGGCAATGGCAGCCCACCAGGGAACACCAGTGTAGACATGAACATGCTCAAGAATGTTGAGGTAAATATCGGAGGGCCACAGAGAAAACAGACCGCCGGTAATGTCGAGAGACTCAAAGTAGCCAACCTGGTCAGGTGACACCGTGGTGACAGTCTCGGGGAACTGCTGAATGTGAGTCTGGATGGGGGCGACCTTGTCCAGAACCTTCTCGGTCATGTTGGATGCGGCATCAGCAGCATGCTCGATATCCTTTTCGACGGTCTCGAGGACCTTTTCGGCAGTCTGAGGGATGGAAGAGTTGAAACGACGCTGAAAGGGCTGGACATGGTGCACAGCCGGGAACAGACTTGGTCGCAATGACTATGTTAGCAAGGCTCGGAGATTTCGCGAAAATAGAATCTTCTTCGAATGGGGCGTTCATTCTGCCGAGTGTGTCGGCAGGTAAATCGCATTGTCGCTCAATCAGACGGTTCTGCATCACTGGATTATCCTCTCAGTGGCCATACTCACCCTTCCAAGAGCCAGTCTTCGAATCATTGTTGTTGGAAGTTGTTGCGTGAAGTGAAATTTTATCAACTCTAAGTCATGTGACCTAACGTGGGGTCGAACTTGAGAACGCAATGCAAGAAGGAGCTCCCGGCTATAGTCGCTGGTGGTATTATCATAGTGTACAATTTTTTTCTGTGTATTTGAGGGTCTTTTGTTATTTTGAGTCCTCCGCCTCCTGACCGGTCTTGGGGTTTCGTACTGGTATTATCTCAATAGAGTTGGGCCGAGGAGAGGGAATACACGTTGCACACATCAACGATTCCTTACATGATTTGCTGTTCCGCTGTAATATTTACAGCCCCTGTTGAGCTACGCTTTCAAAACTATCGAGCTACTGTAGATAATTAGAGTGTGTGTACGCGTTCCATGCTTCTATGAATAATCTGTCATGTCGCTCTGTCAAATTAAATCATTCCTTCTCAAATAACGTGCATGTAGAGCCAGTTTCCCCTGAACCAGATACACCCACCAACAGGGCATTATCTCTCTGCTTTCTATTTTGCACATACAACACTTACAGGCTCTTATCTTAATATCATCATCGTTGTAACTATGTGTTTTTTTTGGTTTAGAACTGGTTCTCGGTGGAGTCACCGCCAGTGGAGGAGGTGCCGGAAGAACCGCTCTGGACAGTGGAGATAATAGAGTCCATGTAGTTAGCACCAGACCACTTCTGGTGGGTGAGGACGTCACAGCCAAGCTCCTTCTCCTTTCGCTGAACAAGGTCAACGTAAGCCTTCATACCCTCAGTCTTGAATCGGGTAGAGAGCTCGTGAGTAGCCACAGCGTTAGAGTGGAGACCTGCGAGAGAAATGAGCTGCATGACGAAGCCAGACTTGGCAAGATCCCAAACGAAAGACTTGAGCTGCTCGTCGGAGTAGCCGTGAGCAGACCAGTTGAAAGAGGGAGAGAGGTTGTAGACGAGCCACTTTCCAGGGAACTTGTCTCGGATTCGCTTGGCGAAGGCCTGGGCCTGAGCAAGGTCAGGGGTCTTGGTCTCGAGCCAGATGAGGTCGGCGTAAGGAGCAAAGGCAAGGGCTCGCTTGACAGCAGGCTCGATACCGCACTCGACGTGGTAGTGTCCCTCTCGGGTCTTGGGGGCGTCCCAGTCGAAGAAGATGGTCTTGCCAGCGAGGCCGTCAGCAATCTGTCGGGCCTCAAAGTTGGACTTGCCCTTGGACTGGGCAAGGTACTCCTGGATCTTGTCGGACTTGCCAGCCTCAGTGAGGGCACGTCGGACAGCCTCGTCGTAGGTCATGAGCTCGGCCTCGTTGGTCCAGTCAAGCTCGAGCTTGTTGACCATCTCAGCGGTAGCACCGTTGTTCTCGGCGGTGAGGAGGACCTCGGCGAGGGGCTTGATGGGCTTGGCGACACCGAGAATGAACTCGTGGTCGGCGGGGTCTGCGGCAGAAGAGAGCAGCTTGGCGGACTCGGAGTCGGTTCGGGCAATGACCAGGTTGGAGCAGCCCATGATATCCCACTGCATTCGAGTGGCATTCAGTCGGGAGATGTGAGAGCCGGTAGGGACGATGACCTTGCCAGCAAGATGACCACACTTCTTTCCGCCGTGCAGCTGATCCTCGAGATGGATGGCGGCAGCACCTCGCTCGGCAAAGAGCTTGGCGAGCTTCATGACGGCGGAGAGACCACCGTGACCAGTGTCGGCATCAGCGATGATGGGTCGGAGGTAGTCGGTTCGGACCTTGCCCTCGGCGATTCGCTTCTCACGCTCGCCGTGGCTAAAGGTCATCCACTCGTGCCACGACTTCTTGTCGTGCAGGCTCTGGGCTCGGAAGATTCGATCAACCTGGTTGGGAACTGTGTCGTAAGGGTAGTCGCCGAAATCGGGAGACACCTCGTTAGTGGTGGTGAGGAGGGAAGAGCAAGCCCAGCCGGAGATGTAGACAACCTCCTGGTGGGGTGCACTCTGGGTCATCTGGACGGGGTCGACGGATCCGGTTGTGTGGACAGGGAGACCCTGCTTTCCTCGCTCAGTGAAGATGTTGAAGAGCTTCTCGGCCTGGACGGAAGAAGCGTACTCCTGGGGGAGAGTGCCTCTGTGGATGGCGACCTTCTCGGCAGTGTAGGGTCGCTTGATGCCCTCGTACCGGGGAGAGGCCCACCATTTCTCAATGGACTCGACCTGGCTCTTGAAGTAGGCCTCCTCCTCCTGAAGCTTGGGGTAGGGGAACTTGGAGAGTGTGGCGACGTTTCGAGTCATGCCTCTTGCGCTGTTGACGCTGTTGATAAATCGTGCTCGAAGCATTGTTAGTGAAATTTTGCTTTGAAGCTGTTGACCCAATTGAGCAAGCCCTCGTGTTAAATAGGCGCTCGAGGAAGAGAGTCTTAGAGTTTGCCGACTCGGCTTTCTTCTGAAAGCCTCCGTCTTCGGAGATTTCTGGCACAAGGACGCCCGGAAAAACCTTGTAGCATGATTAATTGAGTCGAGTCGTATCGGTGCGTGCGATTCCTCCGCCGCTGGACTCCCTCTAGTGACTCTGTCCTGGACCACCCCCACGCCTTTGGTGACGTAGATCCCCACTCAAAGTTTAACAATGAAATCACATGGTAGGTGAGCTGCCGGTTGTTGGCGGGTGAGAGTAGCAGCGTGCCAGCATCTGTGGCGGTGATTGGAGCCTGCTGAACGTGCGGTCGCTCTGATTGTGATGCTTACTAACCGTCTACCGGACCATCCCCTCGTATTTCCGTCCCATCATGCTCTGCTCACCCCGTTCCAATAGTGCGATCCGGACATCCGTGCTGCAGTTTGCTCCAGAAAGTTTCAAAAGTTTATGTGGGGAATGCCGGCGGTGAGTCGGGCAGGTATGCATAAATATTCCGAGGCGTCATCACTAAACAAAGGGCTGGGGTTTGCGATGACTAACCGTGACGGGAGTGATTGTGTGTCGGGTATCCGGGCAGTATTGGTCACGTGAGTGGTGTGTAAATCTGTGTACTTTTTTTTTACAGTTGATTCCGCCATATGCGACAGTTAAATTGCACTTACATACCGAACCTGCACATTTACGAAGCTTCTATCTCAAATATATTTCAAGCCAGAAAGTAATGACCTAAGAAAAGGGTATACATCATACACAGCCTTGTAGCTGCACCAAACACTACACAGCACTTACACTGCCCGCCCCACTGCCCTGATACGTGCAATTCCCACCACTACGCGCCTCATAGGTCACGTGACCACACGCCCATGCACTGGGACTGAACACACGAAAGTCACGTGATGAAAACAGCTGAACCGTACCCCTGGAACACCAAGGGACGAAATTCATCAGTCAAGAAGGTGATACAATCGGAAAAGAAACATATACATATCTCCAGGACTACGTGAAATCTTCCAGCGGCGAAATATTCGAGAATTTGCTTCTCATTATAACCACCCTCTCTACCCTCGTCGGGTGTCTCAATCAGGCTGTTATGATTTATGCCCAAGACACGAATTTACGCGTGAACCCTAACCCGACAGCAGCATTGATCGCGAGCGCGCCACCGATAACTCTGACTAAACATACTGTGTGTGGATGAGCATAAAACCGTCTTTCAAACACAACCTGGATGTTCACTCGCAGTGGGTACTGTCCACCGGAGCGAATAAACCCATGGCTAAACTGAAACGAACCTCTTCTGCCCAGGCACCTTCACCAAAGAGAACCAAGATCGACTTCCCAGACACCTGCGACATTGATTTGGATGACGAAGAGTTTGCTGCGTTGGACGAGGTCCTGAGACTTCAGAGCACGTCTGAGCGCACCTCTAGCATGGAGTCTGCCAGCGAAGAAGGTGTCCTCAGCCCTCCAACCAACCAGGAACAGTCCACTGGTGCCACCATCTTACCGCCACAACCAAAGCTATCTAGCCCGATACGAACAAAGACCCCTGTGGTAAAGAAGTCGTCTCCAGAGTATGTCATTGTCCATGAGACCCCCACAAAGTCGTCAGGCTCCCTGCAACAAGGTGCAACTCTTCGATCATTCAGGGAGGAACTAGATGATCTGGACTTTTCCTTCTCAGACGATGATTTCGACCAGCCAGTACCAGGCACCGCGGCCTCCACAAACACAGCATCAAAAGCAACCACAGCATCAGCAGCAGCAGTAAATGTAGCTGCGACACCAGCATCAACCACAGCATCATCCACAGCACCATCCACATTATCCACATCAGCATCAAAGGCCGAACTGGTGGATCTTCTCAACCTCTACCGGAAGCTACGTAGAACCCCTCACGACGAGGTTTTGCTAGCTCAAATCGACGAATCAGAAGCTGCTTTGGAACCAGACATGGTACCACCAACGCCTCGGGTTTCACGGCAGTCAATCGCCCAGGTTGCAGAGACCCCAGCCAAGGTACAGTCAAGCAGCCCCCATTTCAACGCATCTCTACAGGTCATTTCTGACTCGGAAGGTGAGGACGTACTTCTCGACGATGTGCTCCATGACGAAGACGATGGCTTTGATCCCAACGATGGGTGTGAAGACAGCCAAGAAGAAGCGTTCGACGATGCGTCAGAGTACTTCAACGAACTCCCTACGCCTTCTCCCCCGCTTCCGTCAGCACCCCAGGTGGCGACACCGCAAAAGAACAAAGAGCCCATCGAGATTGATAGCGACGAGCTGGACTTTTCGGATTCTCCTTTCAACTCCCCCCTTCCACCCCAAAAGGCTCCTCAGAAGTTATTCGAGTCTGTTGACCAAACACAGAACGAGTCAGTGTTTCTCTCTTCTTCGCCAAATTTCGCCACCATGAACAACTACAACGACCTCGATGACCTCGACGATGACAGTGACAGTTTTGACTTTGAGGAGCCTGTTCGCTCTATTCCGGGTCACTCTACGCAAGCAATCATCGATGTGGGCATCGAAGACGAGTTTGAAGATACTGCACCGCCTCCTGAAATCATTGACGTTGACGACGAGTATCCTTGGTCCGATGAGGTGTTCACTGTTCTCAGAAAACGGTTCAAGCTGGGCAACTTTCGCGCCAACCAACTGCATGCCATCAACGCCACTCTATCAGGTGACGACGTTCTTGTTCTGATGCCTACCGGCGGTGGTAAGTCGCTGTGCTATCAGCTTCCTGCTCTTGTGCACGGTGGAAAAACCAAGGGCGTCACTGTGGTGATTTCTCCTCTGATCTCGCTCATGCAGGACCAGACCGAGGCTTTGCTGGCCAAAAACATCTCCTGCGCCATGTTCAGCTCTACCCAAGATAGTGTGCAGAAGAAGCAAACTCTCTCTGCTCTCATGAATGGCTCATTGGCCATGCTGTACATCTCTCCCGAGATGTTCCAACAGAGCAAGACCATGCAGAATAACCTGACGAAGCTGCACGACCAGGGGCGACTGGCTAGAATCGTCATCGACGAGGCTCACTGTGTTTCTTCTTGGGGTCACGACTTTCGACCTGACTACAAGGCTTTGGTCAACGTCAAGGGTCAACTCCCCAACACTCCCATCATGGCTCTGACAGCTACAGCTAATGAAAAGGTTCGAGTTGACATCCAGGGTTGCTTGCGTGCCAACAGACGTTTCTTTAAGCAGTCCTTTAATCGTCCCAACCTTTACTACGAGGTGCTTAGCAAGGACAAGAATTCCCAGGCTGAGATGACAACTCTACTCAGATCCAAGTACAAGGGCCAGACTGGTATCATCTACTGCCACTCTAAGAACTCATGCGAATCCACCGCAGGTGCCTTGCAGGATGCAGGAATCAAGGCTGCCTTTTACCACGCAGGTATGGAGACCGATACCCGGTCATATGTGCAGGCAAAGTGGCAGTCAGGTGAGGTTCAAGTGGTGTGTGCTACCATTGCTTTCGGAATGGGTATCGACAAGGCCGATGTTCGTTTTGTTATCCACTGGACCATGCCTCGAAACATGGAGGGCTATTACCAGGAAACCGGCCGAGCTGGACGTGATGGAGAGCCTTCAGACTGTCTTCTTTACTACTGCCAAAAGGATGCTGGTCAAATGCTCTTCAACTGTGCTCGAGAGGAGTACATGACAAATGGCAGACTGGACTGGGAGCTCACTACGCGACAGCGACAGCATCACCGAGAGCTCATCCAGGGTGTTATGGCCTACTGCGAGAACCGTGTCGACTGTCGCCGTGTGCAAGTGCTACGGTACTTTGGTGAGGTGTTTGAGCCGAGTCTGTGCAAGAACAACTGTGACAATTGCAGGCATGGACATGAGTACCAGCGTGTGGAGAAGAACGTCACCGAGGCGTCTCGAAACATCATCAAGATGGTGTCAGCGCTCCAGCAGAGCAACTCCAACGTCACTCTGGCCTATTGCATTGACGTGTTTCGTGGCTCGACAATCAAGAAGATCAAGGATTCTGGTCACAACAGTATCGTGGGTTACGGTGCAGGCAAGAGCATTGATCGATCGACTGTCGAGCGTATCATGTACCACCTCATTACCAGCAAGGCGCTCAGAATTCACACTGAGAAGAACCGAAGTGGCTTTGCACTGAGTTACATCCGACCTGGTGAGAACTGGAAGGACGTTCTGCAAGGTGCACCGGTGACCATCGTCACCCATGTCAAGGGTAGACAGACAGGTCGAGCTCCGCTGCCAAGACCTAGACCGACGCCCAGGACGACGCCCACAACGTCTGCTGCCAAATCAGCGTCAAAACCCACCGGTTTCCAGTCTGCCCATTCTGCCAAGAGCTTCACTACAAATGGCGCTTCAGGCTCGAGAACGGGATATTCCAACAGAGCTGCTCCCGCCACCAGGGTGGTTGAGCAGTCTACTCCATCAAGGAACGCCGCCTCCGCTGCGATAAAGCGAACCGCAAAGCCCGTTTCCCAGACCGAGAACAGGTCCGGGTCGCGGCTTGGCAGCGCAGGGGTGTCTGAGCTGGTGAGAAGACATTGGAGCGAGTCCTACGCAACTCTGGAGATCTCCCGTTCGGATTACTGCAACGCTCACAACATGAAGAAACAGAGCACATTTTGCAGTAACGAGGATCTAGAGCTGCTGGCCCGCGAGCTCCCCACCGACCTCAATGCCTTTGACGAGCTGCTTCCAGGCAAGAGGACTTTGTACCAAAAAGTCCGACCTGCGCTTGTGGAGCTCAAAAAGCAACGCAATGGCCTGAACAGCGCCTCCTTACAAGACAAGTTTGCATTCAAATCCGGCAACGGTATCAGGCCCATGCCTATTTAAAAAGCTAATATTTATTATTTTATGACAAGGCTCAATGACTGTAGTATCGTATGCTGGACAAATCAAAGGGGGGGGGGGTGGGTTAGATAGTGTCGTCATGGTAGACAAATCTCGTCAGTTTCGGGTTCTTGGGCGCATGCCTCACATATCTGCTGTCGTCAGGAGGACGTTCGTCCTTATCGTTGCTACCAAGCATGGACTGGAGGGAAATGCACACTGACGCCACTGTCTGCACTGGCGTCCATTCGTCACCTAAAATGTCCAGGCAGATGTGGCCATTACTGTAGATGTGTGGGTGGATGGGGATGGGTCTGTCGGGCAGCGGCATGAACTGGACCTGGGGACTCTCCACAGGATAATTGCTTCCTAGAATGAACTGTAGACGATATGTTTGGTTTCGGTAGAGTGGGTTGTCGTTATTCACGGCCAGGTCAATCTGCCATGTCTCCAAGTCGGCTTCTTCGACCAGAGAGATGTGTGCTAGGTTAGTGGGGGGCGGAAAGATGCGCAGGAAGCAGTGGCAGGCCGCTCCAATGCTCCAGATACTCACAATTAGGAGGAGCAGTCTTGAGCCGCTCCAGTTCTTTCAGAATTCTTCGTTTGTAGGACATGATGCGGGGGTCAACAGAGGTCAACTTTATCTTGCAGCTGCGCAGTGTGAGTAAGGGCAGGCCTAAGTGGGTCTCTGTTTCTAGGCCAGGTACCGTAACCCCAACGGTAAGGGCAAGACAAGAAGCAGTGCTAATTCAGAAGACTAGTTAACATACCTGGGTCGGGTAGGTTGCGACGCCAGACTAGTGTCTAGCCCAGGCTACTTATTATTAGGAGATACAAGCATACATGTTGGCATCACGTGACCAAGTGGTGACGTGGAGCCACATCATGCCCCAACATGGGCACCCAGACGGCAGTCAGAAAGCCCTGACCGATCACCCCAGCCCCAATTTACTTGCAAATGCATTTATTTTGTGTCAAGGCTCCCGTCCTGCTCCTGATGCGATGCATCCCCCTTCATCTACAACAGTGCTGTTTTCCCCATAAAGTTCATGGCGAACACATGCACAATCCATCACCACACACTTAAATTGCATCCATCAGTTACAGGGACCGGAAATGCGCCCGTCTCTAGGAAAACGGTCGTCTTTTTCGCACTTTACGTCCACCCAGCAGCAGCCGGTTTCCCCACATCAGCAGCGATATCCCCCTGGGTGGAACCCGTACGATGAGGAAGCAGGCGCCTCGGCCCCGACAACAGCAGCAAAGGCGAGTCGATACAGCGCTTCAGCAGTGCCTGGCGAGGCGTTCATCTGGGATCAGCCCCAGCAAAATTCATACGCCCACTCCGGCGCCAAGTACCTGCCAAACGACTACCAGCTGCCACGGAGATCTGCATACTTTGAGTCGTCAATGCCACTCTACGCTGTGAGCTGGAGCGCTCCAGCGGCAGACGGCATCTCGTGCCTGGCGGTGGGCACGTGCAACGACGAGGCCAAAAACAAGATCCAGGTCGTCCACACAGAGGGCAATTCATTCAACCTCGCAGCAGAGGCATCAGTGCCATATCCATGCACCAAACTGACTTGGGACTCGAGGCCTGACCCACAAGGCAAGCGGCAGTTTGCGACGTCTGGCGACTGTCTGCGAATCTGGTCATACGATGCCGCCAAGGGCTTCCTCCAGCAGCGCTGCTCGCTCTCCAACTCAAAGTCGGGCTCTATATCGCCCATCACATCATTTGACTGGAACAAGGTGGCCCCGCACCTGGTAATCACGTCTTCAATCGATACCACATGCACGCTGTGGGACCTCAACACATCGTCGGCCCGCACGCAGCTTATTGCTCACGATCAGGAGGTATACGACGTTCAATTTACCGCGGGATCCACCGACGTCTTTGCATCAGTTGGCGCAGACGGTTCTGTACGCGTTTTTGACCTCAGAGCTCTCGACCATTCTACAATCATCTATGATCCACCTAAACCACCACCACTGGTTCGGATAGCAGGGTGCCCCTATGATGGAAACATCCTGGCAACCTTTGCTGGAAACTCAAGTAAGGTACTTATCCTCGACATCCGGCAGCCAGGAATGCCAATCGACGTACTCCAAAATCACCAGGCACCGGTGAATGCTATCCAATGGTGCCCTCAGAGTGTCGTGGTGGGCGGCACACGGAAGCGACTGTTGGCGTCCGCATCCGATGACTCACAAATCATTTTGTGGAACACTGCAGTTCCCGGCGACTACCATCTGGACTCTTCCTTCACCGATTCTGCAGAGGTGAACAACATCTGCTGGAGTGCTGGAGGTGATTGGATTGCTAGTGTTACTAACAAGGGAGTCCAAGGTGTGCGGCTGAGCTAGGGAATGCTAAGCGAGATTTGAAGCGAGGTCTCACGATCACAATGGGCCTCAGTGCTGTACAACTAGAGATGTGGGCTCAGATACAAACGGTAGGGCGCATAAACACCAAAGTATCTAACCGGAGTAGCATCGAGACGTATTTCCAATAGCCGTATGTAAAATAATGCATTTCTCAGGATTTGTGTATGTACAGAATAATGCAATTATAGGCTCCCCTTGTCGTACAGTGGAGATGCACACGCTCCCCAAAAAACAGCAGAAAGAAGCCAGAACAATTCAAACAGTATCAGATATCAGCAGATGCATCCATATATTGTGTATAGGCTGGTTCTTGTATATAGAACGGATAAAGAAAGGAAGCCCCTATAGTTGTTTTCTACCTGAAACTGCTTAGTTGAGCTCCCTTAATTTGGATACCAAGTAATGGCAGTCCAAACACTGTTTGCCACCCTTTTAGGGTTTAACTATGTTGGAGCTTCTCTGCATGTGGGAAGTGCCTAAAACCAGGTCACATGAGCAGATACCAAAAACTATACGCAGGTTCGACTCATGAGAGGCAGGCAAATATATTTCCCAATTTTTGCCGTTTTCAAAGCCGTCCTAATCATCAGTTATGTGCATGTATCCCGCAATGCACAATGAGATTCAATGTCGGCCGAAACTTAGTCACAGTCCGACTCCGTGTTACCCGGCTGCGTATCAATAAAACTCTGTAACAAGAAATCACTGTGAATGGTCATCAGCATTGAACTTGCCAACTCAGCCAGCGATAAGGGCCACAACATAAGGCTATGCCGTTCTTCAAATCGCTCGTCCGTATCACACGCGACTTCACGCGCGATGCGTCCCGGTCTATCCAGGAGTCGCTGGATGCAATAGCATTCAACTACTCCGTTCGTCGTGAGGCACGAATCCAGACCCACAGGCATTTCGTGTCCTACGCGAGGTCGGGACGCCCTCTGACGTTCCGTGAGAAGATTGAAATCATCCGTCACCACCGCCACAATGCGCGGGCGCGAATTCATAACCGACAATTCAGCTCCAACTCCTTTTGTACACGGTACATGACCAAGATATGCGATAAGGGATACAAGTACCAGCGTGCTCCTGGATCTCGAAAGCGTCTCACCGTCCCCGTCCTTGGATATGTGGCCAAACGTACCTTTGGAGGTGTGTTTGAACACGCAGACGGGTCCTATCTAGGCCGCCGACTGTATGCCACCATGGCCATGCCCGCTCAAGGCATTCACCAGCTTCAGCAGAAGGCCTTTGGCGCCAGGAAGAGCATTGTAGAGGTTACCTCCCGGCTCCGATCCCGTGAGATGGACCTCAGCATGTTTGCTACCCAGCTGCGTCACCGATTTTCTCTTCCTGTTGAGGTCGAGTCTGTTGCTGCCGAGAAGCCCCTGTTTGAGTCTTCTAGCTGGGTCGCCTGTGTTGAGCCTACTCCCACTGGCACTTTTGTTGACTTCAACTTTGCTCCTCAGTTCTTTCTCAACACACAGCAGCTTACCACTGACTCCATCGACCAGCTCGAACGTGACCTTCAGGACTTTGTTCAGGAGGCCCGTGTCCTTCTGAAGGATATCAAGACCGTCAGTGCCTCTCTGGGAGAGCTCCCTGTCTCCGTCTCTAACAACAATGTGCGTGTCCATTTCCCCAACGCCGATGCTGACAAGGTCAACATCATGCTGCAGGACATTGGCGTCACTCGTGGTGTTATTCACGAGGAGGAGTCCAGCGACTCTGACCTGGACATGTCCGGAGAATTGCTGGTTGAAACTAACTGGAGCGACTTTATTCGAGGCTATGGTATGCAGCCTGCCGAGAGAGCTCCTTCCGTTGGAGTCTCAGACCTGCTCTCATCGCCCCCCTCACTGTCGGAGTCCCCGTCCAGTGCTTCTTCGTACTCACTGAGCAACGAAAGCTCCCCGGAGAACACTCACATGGACTCGTCTGTTGAGATTGTCTAGTATTTATAATTAATGAAATTTGTATGAAATATGTTTCTCCGTGCAATAAATTGCTTTGGCAACGTGCACTGTCAATTTATTGACAAACAGCAATAACTAACTAGGTGTACGTGCTGTACAGCTCAGAAGTCCCTATAATTCCACGAGTTTTGACACCCCGGGTTATTAAACAACACCAGTATGTGGACTGTCACATTGAGCACAACATTAACATACAAAATAATCTATCGTGGCTTCACAGCTTTGCGCTATACTCTGACAAAATCTGTATCTATTGGACAACATCTTCACTTTCTCATGCGAAAGATCGGCCTAGTTATAATGGGGGTTGGTATAGGTCTAGACGCAAGCCTTAAATGCGGCTTAAGCTCTTTTCGACTAGTTATGGGCTCACAATTTGGGCTAATCTGATTTGGAGTGGCTCCCTGCCCATTTAGATCTCTAGGTCGGAATTAGCAGCTTTGCTCACTCCGGATATCCATCTCCACTGGTGTGCATCTCCGCTGAGACAATAAATTAAAGTTTGGGTAATCCCTCAGGCAACTACAACGTGACCATGCAGGAGTCCCATCAACCTCACAAGACGGAGACAGACACCTCACAACTACAATTATGAGCGAAGTGAGTGAAGACGCTGGCAGGCGAATACGGGGGAACCGGACACAATCGCACCCCCCCGAAAATCAATTTGCCACCATTGGCACATACTAATACAGAAACCTGAACTTGTCTCGGAAACCGAATCCGAAGACGACCACAGATATGAGGACACCGAAGACGTTCTCCTGGGCACAGAAGACGCTGTGACTCCAGCAAACGACCTTGCCGGAAACGTCTCGTCTCTGTCGATCAGCACCACCAAGGCTGAGGACGAAGACATCCCCGAGACCCCCAAGACAACCTCCCCAACCTCTCTGAAGGTGACACCTGGAGCTTTCCCTGGAGCTGACGACGAGTCTTCTCTCGTTGGAGCATCCCCTGGGGGCGACTCACTAACCCCGGGTACGTTTCCTGGCGGAACATTCGACGGAACGCCCTCGCCATCATCGACTGCGCCTCCCCCGCCTCTTCCCCACCGACCAACCCTTCGAGGCGATGCATCATCCAAAGACGAGGCACCTCCCAGTCTTCCTCCTCGACACGGTGCCCCTAGCCTGCCGCCACGCAAGAGATCCGCCTTTTCATGGTTCCTCGGCAACAAGAGTCAGACCAGCCTGAAGAGCGAGGACAACCTGGCGGCTCTCGCCAACAGCAGTCGAGCAAATGCGCAACCCGCCAAGGTCGACGAGAAGATCGTGGCAGAGGGGTACGGACTGCTGTACAGCCGAATGCAACAAAATCAGGACAGCCTCAGCGAAAAGGAGGAACGAGAAAGACAGGCGCTGGTGCAGGCGGGTGAGATTCTGCAGGAGAACTTCCGACAGCTGCGTGAGAAGGAATCAATCGAGAACCCCGCAATCGACTGGGACTTTTGGAGCCGGGTGATCGAGGACTATAACACTGTCGCACGTGAGCACCCCAAGCAGCTCAAGGAGGCTATCAGTGCCGGTTTCCCCACCGAGCTTCGGTCCATCATCTGGCAGATCATTACCAGCTCCAAGAACGCAGCTCTGGAGGAGCTCTACTCTGAGATTCTCAAGGAGACCACACCCCACGAGAAGGCAATCAGACGAGATCTATCGCGGACGTCTTTCGTCATGGAGACATCTGCCGATTCACTTTACAACGTGGTCAAGGCATACAGTCTGTTCGACCCTGAAGTAGGCTACACACAGGGCATGGCATTCATCATCACACCCCTGCTGCTGACATTGAACGAAGTCGACGCCTTCTGTCTTCTTGTGCGACTTCTCAAAGACTACGACCTGAGAACCATGTTCCTGCAGGAAATGCCTGGTCTCCATCTGAAACTGTATCAGTTTGATAGACTTCTGGAGGACCAGGTCCCATCTGTGCATATCCATCTTACTCGACAGGGCGTTAAGTCATCGATGTACGCCTCCCAGTGGTTCCTGACGCTGTTTGCCTACAAGTTCCCCCTTTCCATGGTGCTGCGAATCTTTGACATTGTCATGACAGAGGGTATCGAGGCCATTCTGAAGTTTGGTGTTGCTCTCATTCGAAAGAATGCTGATACTATCATGGCACTCAAATTTGACCACTTGCTGCCGTTCCTCAAGGAGTCCATCTTCGACGTGTACCGAGAGGGAGCTGGAGACGTGTTCCGGGTCAACGAGTTTGTCCGGGACGCCATGGATGTCAAGATCCACCCTCTTCTTCTACACAAGTACCACGAAGAGTACCTTGAAATCAATCGACTTGAGCGAGAACGGCTCGAAGAGGTGGAGGCTCTGCGTCTGGCCAATGGCCAGCTCACACTGCAGGTACGACGCATCGAATCAACACTCGTTGCTCTGGAGAAGGAACACATCGAGGTCGCCAATGAGATGGTGCAGGGCAAGGTCAAGCTGGCATCGCTACAGGATGAGAACGAGACGTTGTCTATGCAGGTGAGCGAGATGAAGCGGCTGACTGGTGACGAAGATCTCGAGTCTTTCATGGATCTTCGACAAGACAACCAGCGACTGACGGCTGAGAACCAGCACCTGCAATCGGAGATGGCGGAGATGCGGCAAGAGCTGGATGAGATTCGAGGCAGACATGGAGCACTTGATGCCCAGCACACGCATCTCAAGTCCAAATGGGGAGACATGCGCAAGCTCCTAGATGCCATGCCCCAGGATGATTAGTCTAATAGTTAACAAGGAATATATTATTATCATGTGAATGACGAGAAACGGTGTTATTTACATGTATTTTGATAGCTGTGTATACATGGTGCACTGTATCTTTAGCACAAAGTTAAAATTCTGGAATGGGTAGAAAAATGGTATCAGCTGTCCTTGCCACATTAAAGTGACGAGATATCGTACATTGGCTTCAAAGGCTACCAAAGTAATACAGGTACACACGGCTAAGCGTTTAGTCTCGATTTGCCGACCACAGTATTAATAAATTCATCTTACAAATGACACAGAGTAGAGCCCACATGATGGCATAAACAATGTGACAGTCATTTTTAGTGTACTGGGAACGTACAGTGCCTTGCGTCATTGACAAGTGTGGGGTATCATGCAGGTGACCAAGGAGCTAAGGGGCACCAAAAAAACGAGGGCTAGTCTAGTCAGCAAGTGTCTATATATATAGACTGTGTAGCGTTTGGTTGTCACGAGCGAATTTACTTACAATGTACTCACCACAAGGAAGACCCATGAACCCAAGAATGAAGTGCCCGCATTGTCCCTTGGATTTCCCAACGCCAGAAGAGTATGAGCTACACATTGCGACAGATCATTGAACGACTTTTCTGGGAGTAAATACAGGGCTTTGAAGACGAAACACAATGAATGGACAATGCGACACACTACAGCTGGCTGTATGCTGTCCGCAGTGCCCGCACTTGCACAACAAAATAAATCAAATTACTACTATTAAATATGGGAGTGTAGCCAACAAGACTAAGCGGCGCTAAACTCTGCAGTGGGCTTGGAGCTCCAGTGAGAGGTGCCGCCAATACCAGCCTCGTGAGCATAAAGTGGTGGGGGCTTGGGGAGATCCTTTCGGAGCACGTTTCGCTGAATTGCGTTCTTGAAAACGTTGATCTGGTACTTCATGTGGACACGGGTGGGGACACTGAAGACCTTGTCCAATTCCTCAAGAGTGAGGTTCTTGGTCTCGGGCAAGAAGCAGAGAACCAGGAAAAAGCCAACGACGTTCCAGGCCGCATACCAACCAAAGGCTCCCTGGGGAGTGAACGCCGCAAGAAGAGAAGGCCAGGTGACGGCAAGGATGAAGTTGAACAGCCAGCAAGTGGCAGTGGCAAACGACATACCAAGGTCTCGAATGTACATGGGGAAGGCCTCGGCAGAGTAGGTGAACGGAACAGGACCCTCACCGCAGGAGTAGACTGCCGAGAAGAGGTAGATACCCAGCGCAATGCAGCCGACTCGTGCAGGGGAGTTGGTCGGGTCATCCTGGTCAATGTAGAAACAAAAGCCGGCAAAGAGAAGGAAAATTGCCATGAGGGGGAATGTTACCAGCAGCAGCGCTCGACGGCCAAACAGATCAATGGTGTAGACTGCGGGCAGGGCAAAGACAAAGTTGATGGCTCCAAAACCAAACGAGGCCAGGAGGGCCTGGATGGCACCGAAACCAGACTCCATGAAAATGTTAGAGGAGTAGTAGGCAATAACGTTGATACCACAAAACTGCTGCATAAACATGACGATGAAAGAGGCCCAAGCTGCTCTTCGGTTTCGGGGAACGGTAAACAGCTCAAAGAATCGATTCTTGCCACGCTTCTGAGCCTCCTCTTCTAGTAGGAGAACGTGGGCGTAGAAGGTGTCACGGGCAGCCTGAACGTCAGAGTGTCGGATGATTCGCATACACTCGTAGGCCTTGCTGATCTCTCCACGCGCTAGATGCCATCGAGGTGACTCGGGGCAAAACAGAACCTGGCAGCAGACGAGAAGAGCGGGGATCAAGGCAGAGCCCAGCATGAGTCGCCAGTTGAGACCCACAATAGTTCCTCTATCCTTAACGTAGTAGAATGCAAGATCCATGACGTATCCCATCATGATACCGAAGGCAGTGAACATCTGCCACATCATGACCATGGCACCTCGGATGGCTGGAGGAGCACACTCAGCGGCATAGACAGGGACAGTGGCAGACTTGGGGCCAATACCGAATCCAAGGAAGAATCGGGCAATAAACAAATGCCACCAGTTGTTGACAAAACCGGACCAGAAACAGGTAGCTCCAGACCAGAAGCAGGTCCAGAAAATGGTCCATTTTCGGCCAAGGTACTTGTTGATGGGATCGGTAAGCCAACAGGAGATGACGGCACAGCAGAGGTAAGGAGCCGAGTTTACAAGACCAAGAAGCCACGTCTTTTGTGACACGATACCTGGTTCTTCGTGAATGCCAAACTGCTGAGGGAAGATAATGTTGGCACCGTTGATAACAGTTTCGTCCATTCCCTGAACGGCAGCAGCCATGGAGCAAACGACAACAATGTAGTAAACCTTTGCAGGGTGGTCCCACTTGTGAGTGAGCTCTCTTCTAAGCCAGTGTCTGTCATCTTCATCCAGTTCCTCTATTCTCTCAAAACCGAGGGGATCTCGTGCCACCAACGCGCCCTTGACAAAGGCATCGGACTTATCTGCCAGGTCGTTATCGACAGCAAACTTCTCGGCGATTTGAGTGAGCTCCTTGGTGGTGTATCGGGTAAGAGGGTTCTCGGGGTCAAGCTCAGGGTTGACCATTTCATCATTTTCAGGCTTGGGGAGTCCGGGGATCTCCTCATGCTCGTTTGAAATCTTTTCACTGATGGGGTTGATTTCGGAAGAAGAGTGGGTGTTGTGTGCGTCTTCAAAGAGACCTTCGTTGTGGGGGTCAGAGGGCGAAAGTCCGCCGTTCTCGACACCGTCCACGGGCGGTTTTTCAGAAGTGCTCATGTTGGTAGGGGTATTGTTCGCGTGGCGACAGAGATCGCGCTGTATTTATATTTACATATATTTAGCAACGGAACAACCACATGCACCCCAGAAACAGAAAACAGGGTACACATGCAGGATTAAGACAAAGGAATGTAGGCAAATGGTACGGAATAAAGTTGGGAATAGGCCGCCCAAAGGAGTTATAAGGCAGGAGGCGGCTGTCCCTTATTTCTCCTCTCCTGACTTACTATCCTTAATAGTTCCCAAAGTGCACTATCTGAGACTAGGTGCTCTCGCTACTGTAGTTGGTTCCATTTTCACAGTGGGGTAAGAAGCAATGAGATGCAAAGTTTAAGGAGGAGCAAAGCTTATGATGCAGGATGATGCTAACTTAGTGCAGGTGCCAATACCGAGGTAACAAGCGAGAAAGACAGGCTGACGTTGAGGGCAGCTACGGATACGAATGTGCCAAGTTTCACGACCAAAGTGACGCGTGTATTTCCTCCCTTGAAGGCTTGTGGGGAGAGATACGTAGGTTCGGAAAGAAGTTAAGGTTTATGATAATAGGAAGCAGTCCATCGTGTGGGGGTGGATCTTATTTCAGCAGTCGCAAACATACCGAACAGGAAGCCATATTTTCCCCAGATCTTAGTACACTCGATCTATCCCTCCTAAGACTGTATACCAGTACCTGCCACGGAGACTCTCCACTTAGCCGAAATTTGGTAGATGATGACCGCAGCTGTATCGACTTTACGAATCGTAAGGTTTGGTTTAAGGAAGGATAGACAAAACAAAGAACAAAGACGGAGCACGGCACTCCAAAAACGGGATCCGCTACAATACGAAGTTGCCGGACGTGGCACAATAGTGTTCATTTCGAGGGCACTTGACCCACCTAAAGCGACATGCATTTGAAAAGACAAACAATCCCCTGACGTGCCTCAATACAATGCATGTGCCTGAGATTGCTATCTCAGTCTGCACATGATGATGACCATGTTGAGGGTGCTGCCACTTATCCAGGGCTACTGAGCTTGCGATACTCGGGTAGACATGGTCTAGATAACCATCCGGTAACGGTCCAGCACGTCTTATTCCGGCTCCAGAGAAGGAACTGAATGTAGATATTACGGAAAAATTACTTCACGCACGGCGGTTGCTTCCTTTTTCTCCATGTTACACGTTTTAAGTTGAAAGCGCAACTCACTGCGCAGAGTTGGAAAAAGGAAGACACACTATCCCCACAAAAGATGGGCTGAAAAACCCAAGCAGAAGAGTCGCTAGTAGTCGTTTACTCCATAGCGTCGCGGCTTGAAAGAGGCCAAAACACAGCCTACACAGCTGTTCTACTTCCAGAAACAACCAAGCGCAGACCCCACCCACCCCCCAACCTACACCCCCAATCTTCCGTGTTTGCCGCGGCTGCAGTTTTCAATTAGGATCGCATGTCATCGGCTGCTCAAAGTTATTTCTGTAAAGTTTCCTGGGTGTCAACCATGACTTTCAATACCACTGTAAGAACATCTACGAATGTAGGGGTGGAGCAGTGGGGGTTCGCGGGAAGTAGATAGGGGCAAGGTTACGGAATCCGACAGTAACTCCTATCATACACAACGGAGACTATTACTCTAAACTAGACTAAAGCGTCTAGCGACAAGTACCATGACGCCACCTTAGGGTTCACCAAGTGAAATGAGATGGTGAGTTTTTTGCAACAAACATTCTTGGTTCTCTTTTTGGATTTGAAACCCGTCATTGCGCACAAAGACAATGCTATCCATCACGAGGCCCACCAGGCATAACTAGCCTATAGCCGATGAGCCAAGGCATCGTCTTGGCACCTTCCAAATCTGTGAACATTTCCAAAGTAGACAGTAAATGTCCAGTGATCCGAAGAATTATCCAGCGGCTATCAACGCCGTGCCTCTACTGTATTAGGACAATGTCTCCAATTACGGTTGTAGTTAGGCCTGTCCCATAATCTTGGAAGGCTGAATGTTACTGCTGGTAGACTAACGGACCAACCTCATTCAGAAATCTTTCCCTGGTGTGAATTAATTTTGAGGTGGCCACTGGTAAGTCAAAAAACGAGGCAAATTATGAAAGGTGGGGAGAGGCTCTAAGACACAGTCCCTAGACTACACAAAGAACTGGCTGCTGCGACAGTGGACAACCCCACATCTACAGCACTCCTTCCATTACAAAATCTTACCAAGTACCTTCAGAACTCGATATACCACCGGATGTCTGAATCAGGATGGCTCCTAGACTAGGGACCTAGGCTGCAGACTACCACGCCACCTAAATGTAGAGTGAAGGGTTTAAACTAGACTAGGTGCCACTATTGTGGATCCCTCAGAGCACATTTGTAGGGTAAAATATGTTAGACGTGACAGAGATGTGCGACAGGGTTAACCCAAACGCATTTGACAGTCCATTAACATATGAACTTGTCCTGGGACTGTAATACACGGCTATGCAAGTTACTTGAAAACAAGTTGAACCGATACGTGCTATAGATTATAGACTAAGTATTGGATTTTAAAAACCTTTCCCCGCACTTTGAACCCGAGACCAAGGCTGTGAACTGAAATCTATAGCACCGGTAGTTTGCTACTCTGTACATCTGTAGCTGCCGGTTACTGTAGAGATCAGCCGCTACTGCAGTACCACCAACCCGCAAAATCCAACTGTGCCTTACATGTATGCCAGGAGCAGAGTGCACACATTTACGAGCGATGGGCGCGTAAAAAAACAGACCTTACAAGCCTTTAATTTCAATGGAGGCTCGGCTCTAGGTATGACATCATTACAGTTCCAAACAAGGTGGGGATGTTTGGGTTAATGCCCAAATAGGAAAAATCCCTAACCCTTAACAAAGGGCTATATACTTTCAGCACTTTTTTAGGCTACAAAAAATGCGCCGATGGTTTAGTGGTAAAATCCATCGTTGCCATCGATGGGCCCCCGGTTCAATTCCGGGTCGGCGCAGTTTGGTTACGGCCATATCCTGGTGAAAATACGGCTTCCCGTCCGATCAGCCATAGTTAAGCACCAGAGAGCCTAGTTAGTATTGTAGTGGGAGACCATACGAGAATCCTGGGTGCTGTAATCTTTTCTTTTTCCGAGAAATGATACAGCAGGCGGTGATGATTTATAAAAAATCGATTAGTCTTGAAGACACTTAAGTGGTTAGAAAATTTATCATATCTGAGCCCTCCTTTTTTTATTTTAATCATCTACAAATCCGGACCACTAACAAAAAACGGTGAGCATTATTCATTTCATTTAATTGAACACAGTATCACAGCCATGCTACTATCGTGCGTGCAATCTTGCTCGGTTTCTGTTCTGAATTGGCTTGGTGGTTCCTATCCTTCTAGCGTGCTGCTTCATCACCATCCTCTTGCGCAGCTGAAACTGAACAGGAACTACAACACTGCCAATGGAAGCAGCATTCTTGACAACCCCCGTAGTCGTTCCCACCACAGCATCGTTTGTCTTCAATACCTGCTTAATGTTTCCCTTCACCAGTTTTTTTGATTTCGCGCGTGAGTACTGGTGTGAGTTGGCCAATGACTTTCTGGCCATTCGTGATCTGCTGATCTTGGTTCGCACCTTCACAAACGGCCGACTTTTGATTGCCTTGTATTTAGCAGAAAGATGCTCCCTCTTGTAATGCATTTTGTGATTCTTCCAGAGCGACAGAATGGCGATAAAAGTGGTGCAGATAACCAAGTGTGGGTCGATTTTCTTTTGATCAAAGCTGAGACAGAATTTCACATAATCTTGCCGTTCGATTTTGGCAATGCGTTCCCTCGTCGCGCACTTTTGGCCGTTAACCCTGTGGTGTCGCTCCAGAAACTGCGAGTCCTTGGACCACACGTAGAGTGACACTAGGTCCAGATACTTGAACGCAAGTGAGTGGCTGGGCCATCCATTAATGCTCAGCCCACGGTAGACCAAGTTCTTTCTTCCGTCTCTCTCATTCTGAACAAAGTGGATATACTTTGACCAACGTAGCCCGATCTGAGCAACGCAATTTCGCCTGTTGTCGATGAACATCCACTTGCCCTTTGACCGCTCAAAACTGAACAACCTCTCGCCGCAATGAAAGACGTTCCACAGCTGCTTCTTCAGCTCGTCACGTGCGATTGTCACCTTTTGTGTCACTGGGCACAGCGGCAGCACATCGCTGGAGTCCCCAGAGTTCTTCACCACATAGGCCTCGAGCTGTTTTCCTCCATATCCGCACATGAGAGCAGAAGCACAAATGACAGCAGCTATGGGCACAATCATTGTCTCTGTCGAAGTGCAAACACCCTAGCCGCCGTATGGTGCTACGCGGTTAAACACAATCTTGCATAATCTAGTTTATGTCAAATGGCGGCAAAATGAAGGTTGGGAGGTTTGGCGTGGTTTCTACCAAGAGTTGGTGCACAATAAACCGTTACAATGTTGAGCCGCACCTCGGATGTGTATTTCATGTGACCTGTATATCTGCAGCTGTACAGTTTCGGCATGCTATCAGTGCTGTACGCACTGTATCAGCCTTGGTGAAACCTCAAAACTGGCCAAACAACAAAATGTGATCAGCTATAGTACAGAGAACCCCGCCGGCTTTACCAGCTCCAATCTCCACGGAATGCCACTGAGACTGGGATCTGGAGAGATCGCGACTTACCCCGCACTGGGATCTTCTTAAAGCCGTTATTGCCGACTACTGCACTGTCTGCTCAACGTTGACTGCACATAATCCGCAAGTTGTGAATTCATGGTGAAAAAGGCGATACTTGGACTACAGCTTGTGTTGTTGCTTGTAAAGGCTATAACCACAGAGGAAGCGTCACTCCCCCAGTGCAGTCGTTGCTAAAAATCAAAACAAGTGGCAAAGTAGGTGCGCCTCATCACCATCCCGTATACGATACGAAACTTCAACAACGTTTAAGGCACATTTTGACATGTGCATTGCATGGGGTTCCTTTATGTGCGTAGTATGCCGTCAACAAAACGGGAATAGGGGTTCCTGCCTGTGCATTTCAACTTCTTGTGGGTGTCCAAGGCACCGTTAACAGCCAGTTCAGGTGAGCAACAGTCACCTGCTAAACTGCGAGGTATCAGAACTAAGACTACTAAGGCGATGAGCCGCCCTTATCCCCACAAAAGCTAAACCAATAAGCTTATTATGGGCTGTTACCGATCTTACTTTTACAAAATTTTCAGCAGCTGAATGTCGGCAACACAAGCACCAAGACTCTGCCACGGTCAAATGCTCCCGAAACATGCCCTCTTGTGCAGCGAGGATGCCTGATTTCGCATGTATCCCTCACGTTTACCTTTTTTATATTTTTTTCGCAACCTGCGTCTCGGGCAACCCTAAAGCAGTTTAAAGGCAGTCACGCCCGCGAGGTAGGTCAAGAAATCGTATCAACAGTTAAATTAGCCGTATGTGGCGATCAACGAACATCATCAGAGGCAAGCCAGTGTGGGGTACGCAAGTAAAACGTGGGGTATGACACCTGCGGTGCACCAAAAACGCATCTTCCTCTTGCGTCAGCTGAGCTCCAGCCCCGCCATCTCTCGCTTAAGTGTCCTGCCAGACGTTTGCCGATGCACCACCTACTTAGGCTTTAACATGGTGAGGAGCCCCTGTTTATTGCCGCTGGAATCATGCAGCCCTCGTTTCAACGGCGAAGACTATAAAGAGAGCGATGCCGATCAATTCCAGACCACAACGGCGCCTCAATTGACATCTGCGCCACTGACCAAGCACACCGACAACCATGGACGACAAACACTCACACACACTGATCGTTGGCGCAGGCTTTTCTGGTCTCGCAGCAGCCATCAAGCTTCAGACTGCCTGGAAAACGACAGACTTCCAGATTTACGACCGAGACCTCGACTTTGGCGGAACATGGCAGCAAAACACTTATCCCGGCGCAGCATCGGACATCCCAGCTCTTTGGTACTGTCTCGCTAGTGACCCCAAGGTTGACTGGAAGGAGCCCTACCCTTCCCAGGCCGAGCTCAGACAGTATATCCACGACACGGCTGACAAGTATGACCTGAGAAAGAAGGCAACCTTTGGCGCAGAAATCGAAAAAGTGGAGTGGCTCGCAGACGAGCAAATGTGGCGTGCTAGCATCAAGGAACTGGAATCAGGAAAGTCCTACTTCCACACCTCCCGTGTCGTGTTCATGGGCAAGGGATGCCTGGTTGTTCCAAACAAGTTCAAGGCCCCAGGTATCGAGGACTTCAAGGGCCCCATCATGCATACGGCTCGCTGGGACCACTCCGTTGACTACAAGGGCAAGAATGTGGTTGTTGTGGGCAACGGGTGCTCCGCCGTTCAAGTGTGTGCCGCCATTGCTCCAGATGTTGGCTCAATGACACAGTTCGCCAGGACTCCCCAGTGGATGGTTCCTCGGCCTGAGTTCAAGATGCTCAAGTCTGTGGCCGAAATCTTTCCCTTTATGGTTGGATTCATTCGATTCATCATCTTCCTCACCCTGGAGAACAACTTCTCTCTCTTCCGTGGTGGCTGGTATGCTCGTATCGACCGATCCATTCGAACATACTTCTGCACCAAGATCATGAAGTGGAACCTGCCCAAGAAGTACCACCAGAACTCTATCCCCACATACGAGCTGGGATGCAAGCGAATCATTTATGATTGTGGCTACTGGAAGGCTCTTCACCAGAAGAACGTCGAGCTCTCCTACGATCCCATCGCTCGAATCACCGCCAACAGTGTGGTCACCAAGTCTGGCCAGGAGGTGCCCTGTGACATTCTCGTCGACTCCACGGGATTCAACGTCGCAGCCTCCATGGGAGGACTTGAGATCATTGGCGAGAAGGGCGAGAACCTCGTTGACTTCTGGAATGGCCGTGTCTCTGCTTACGAGACTGTCATGGTATCTCAGTTCCCCAACATGTTCTTCCTGTTTGGTCCCAACGCAACCACTGGCCACAACTCTGTCATTTTTGCCATTGAGAACGCGCTCAAGTGGGTTGAGAAGGTGGCCACTAGCCTCATCACCGGCGACGCCACCTACGTCACTGTCAAGGACTCTGCTTACGACTCATGGACCCAGAAGGTGCACGACGCCTCCAAGCGTATGGCCTTTTCCACTGGAGGCTGTGTCTCGTGGTATATGAGCGCGTCCGGCGCTGGCCACAACGGCGTGACTTACCCATGGACTCAGTTCACAGCCTGGTGGAGAGCACGATTCCCAGTTCGAAAGGATCTGATCGTGGAGTACAAGAAGAGCGAATAAGGACCCTAACCTTCTATATAACAAAAGAAAACACTGCAAGATTTGACACTTGACGAATCAGCCTAAAATGTACCCCGGCATGGGATCGGTATCGTAGAGTTTCGGGTCACTAATCATTTAATTAGCTCGGGTGTTCCTGAGACAGTAATGGCATGTTGGTCTCAAGGATTCGGACTCGAGGTGGCAGGGGCCAAAATATGTGCCCAACCCCACACTTTTGCAGATCCCCGCATGCGTAGGCGTGATACCATGTCAGCTACAGTCTGTGTACTCTGAACGGAGGTGCACACATGTTGCTACCAGTACTGTGGGGGCTGTGCTCGAGATAATTCTAAAGCCAGAATTCGAAAATACCGCACATTTGTAGTGGTTGAATAGACTGTAGGATGGAACGAATTAATAAAAAGTGGATTTCTTGGCAAGTAGAAAAAAATGCCACTTTTTCAGTGAACACTGTCATTTATTGATTACGATCATAAATGTATATGCCGACCACTTCCTTGCATATCTATGCACAGTGATAAGAACCTCATGCAAACCCTACACTGTGGTATCTGTAGGGTTCACATCGGTTTGCTTTCGGATCATACCGTACCCAGAAGCGACCAATTTCCAGTGGGTCTGTTTCAACAGCCTTTTGCATGTGCCGATCGGACGTACAGATAAAGCCAAAAGAAAATAGTTGGTGGGTCTATGATGTCCAGCATGCGGCGGTTTAGGTGGCAGACTCATGAGGCCAGAAGACCCAATTGTAAGGGGGTTTACAAGTTATCCTACAGTAGTATAATATACTATGATTTACTCGTAATGAACATAATACCCAGTCACTGACGTGAAGTCTCACACTCAGTCACGCTCTGCTAGCGTCATTTCTGATTATTAACCCCAGTCATTAAAATTCACTCCCCACAAAGTATAATCTCCGTTGGCTACCGAATCCACCATTCCGGAAGTCCGTACCTGGGCACAGGCAGCAGCCATTGGGAGTTTACAAGAGCGGTGTATCGGCATTTTGAATCTTTGTGACATTGCAACAGCTCAACCCCTAGCGGGAGTTGGAATTTGCCGAACTCCGTGCTGGTGAGTCCGAACTTTTATCTGAGAGATAGACTCCATCCGTAAAGTCAATTGAAGATGACTAGGTGGCAGTTTGGGGGTGTCCTTGAGAGGGACAATTGATGAATTAATACAGCGCCAGGGGCCATTATCTTATCGTTGCAGTTCTTCTGGCAGCTTTGGAGGTCTCCAGTGCTGTTATTTGTATACCCATACTATTTTCCCCACTTCAAAAAAATCTACCCCACCATAACCCAAACTCAAAGGGGTAATCACATTCGTTGGTGTAGCCCTAGTTCTATATAAGATGTAAGGGACCTCCTTGGCCAGCTTTCGCTAAGCTAACCTCGCACACCATGACTGAGCTCTACTCGCACACTCTCATTGTCGGCGCTGGCTTCTCCGGTGTCGCAACTGCTATCAAGCACATTAGGGAATGGAAGAACCCCGACTTTCACATCTACGACCGTGATTCGGCATTTGGCGGCACCTGGAAGGCCAACACCTACCCTGGATGCGCCTCCGATGTGCCTGCCATCTTCTACTGCCTGGCCTCCGACCCCAAGGTGGACTGGTCGCACATGTACCCTTTCCAGGACGAGCTGTACCAGTATTTCCAGGACGTTGCCAAGAAGTATGGACTCCCAAGCAAGAGTACCCTGAACACCGAAATCGTTGAAATCCGATGGAACGAAAAAACTCAGGAATACACCACTACGCTCCGCGACCTCAAGACCGACTCCACTTACAAGCACCGATCCAAGACCGTCTTTGTTGGCCGTGGATGTCTTGTGGCCCCCAACAAGCTGAGTCTCCCCGGACTCGACACCTTCAAGGGTCCCGTCATGCACACTGCCAGATGGGATCACAAGAACTCCATTGTCAACAAGAACGTGGTGGTTGTCGGGCATGGTTGCTCTGCTGTCCAGGTCGTTTCTGACATTGCACCCAAGTGCAAGACTCTGACACAGTTTGCTCGATCGCCCCAGTGGATTATTCCTCGAATCGAGAAGGTGCTGCACCCCGGCTTCATGAAGATCCTTTCCTATATTCCAGGAGCCGTGCAGCTGACAAGACTTGTGCTCTTCTTCCTTCTGGAGTACTCCTGGACCATGTTTTCTGGCGCTTGGTGGTCGAAGCTTGACAACAAATTCAAGGTGTACATCACCAGCAAATGGATGCGATCCAAGGTACCCGCCAAGTACCACGACGTCATTGTCCCCAAGTTCTCCATGGGATGCAAGCGAACTGTCTTCGACCCCGGATACCTCAAGCAGCTCTCGCTCCCCACCATGGAGCTCTCCTTTGACCCCATCGTCCTGGTCAAGGAGAACTCTGTCGTCTCCCGTAACGGCCTCGAGTACCAGGCTGACATCATCATTGATGCTACAGGATTCGACATCCCCAAGTCCGTCTCCGGCCTCAAGGTCATTGGTGAGAACGGCATCGAGATTGATGAGTTCTGGAACGGCCGAGTATCTGCCTACGAGACTGTCCAGGTGCCCAACTTCCCCAACCTCTTCTTTATCTTTGGTCCTAACGCCCTTACAGGCCACAACTCTGTGACCTTTGCAATCGACAACTCCCTCACCTACGTGGACAAGGTGGCACACGACCTCATGGTCGGAAAGGGAAAGTATGTCTCTGTAACCAACCAGGCCTACGAAAAGTGGGTTACCGATGTCCAGGACGCCTCCTCTAAGACCACATTTGCCACTGGTGGCTGTGGCTCTTGGTACCTCGGAGAGCACAAGTACAACGGAATCACCTACCCGTGGACTCAGATCCGGGCTTGGTGGCACTCTCATTTCCCCAATCAGCAAGACATCATTCGACACTAACGAGTAAAGAAATTTGTGAATTGTTTTTAGTGTACGTATTATATCAAGCTGGAAAATCAGTAGAAAGAGTCCAAATGTTAGTATAATCATCCAACCCTAGTGTGTCCGGAGTAGAGAGTGGCAGGTTTGTAACCGTTATCTCTTGGCATTGACCTCATTTGAACTGTGGTTATGTCACAGCCTGTTGGATGTAATATCCGGTTGGATGATTACACGATGTACTAAATCACCTGAGTGATCTATGGTACATTAGATGTCCGCAGTGTAGGGAGCTACCTACTGACTTGATCTCTTCTGTTGAACAGCTCAGTACACACCCTCCTCCTCTTTGGTGTGTACTACTACCGGAACCGGCTGGTCCCTAAAGTGGGTTGTAAGTGGTTTTCTAAACTATTCATGTGACAATACTATTTGTGATTCTTAACACAGCCTTATCAAGCCCACATTTCTTTTTTTTTGGAGGCAAAGTGGTAAGTGACTATTTTGGTAGATGTAGCACATACATCCTGCTAGTGGTCAGTATCTGCGACCAATAAATTATCTATATGAGTGAAACGGTCGCCTGGTATTAATATGGTGTTAATTGGACTTCTGGGTCAGCCCCTCTTTGCTCAGGATATTCAACTGAGGATCTTTGACAATAGACAGCTTCTCAGGAGAGTGGCTTCGAGCATGGCGTAACTGCGTAGGGGACACAGACATGGGCATTGTGTTCATTGTACTGGAGATGTTAGCCTTACGTCGGTTGACCGCATTCAATGCACTGATGATCTTGTCCTTGTCGACAAGGTCGGCCTCTAGCTCTTCAATTCGCTCCCGCTGATATGCAAAAACCTTCTCGGGGCTTTGAGCCGCAAACATGGTCCGGGCCTCTTCGGTGGAAGCCAGCTGTCGCTCAAGATGTTTAATGTATGACTGGTACTCCCGTTCACGCTCTAGAGGATCCTTGGCGGCGGTGTCCATTCGTTTCATGTGCTCGAGCTGTTCACTGAGAATCTTGTTTTCAGCTTCCAGACGAGCGGACTTGGACGACACGGATATGTCCTCTGAGCACCTGGCAATTCCAGCCGGGATGCCCTTCTTCAGCTGCTCGATCTCGAGCTTGGCGGCATCCAACTGCTGCTGAAGTCTGTCGGCACGCGCATCACCGCCCATGGTGTTTTGTCGCACGCTGACGGAGATGTTCTTGGTTCGAGCTGCGAATCGAAGTGTCTCCATTGCTGCTGTGGCATCTCCGTGAACTGTGCAAAGAACAGACACAAGAGACTTGCCGGAAAGTGCTGGCTGAAGTAGTCGCGTGAGCTTGGAGTCTCGGAAGGGCAGGTGGGAAGAGCCTGTCGATGAGTCGGAGAGACGGCCAATGATGAGAGCCAGTGTGAGAAGGGATTTGTTGATGAAGGAACCCTCCTTTCGTCGCTCGTCGTTGTCGGCAGCACGTTCACTACCTGCAAGATCACAGAGGTACAAGGTGGCTGTGATGGGAGCGGAAAGAGGCGACGACGATCCCTCGACAGAGATCTGGACAACGGCATGCGAACGGGAAGATCGTGCGTTGAACTCGGTACCCTCAGTTCTTCTACAGGCATCTCCACGCTGGACAACGTCTAGCAGCTGTGCTGGGGAAGAGACCAGGACCTCCTTGAGGCCATATGCACGAACACCCCGCAGGGCGTCCTCTCTCAGTTTGATCTCCTCGGAGGGCGTGCCAGGGTTGAGAAGGTCGTTCAGATGCTCGTTGTAGATTTCAAGGTAGGACACGCGCACTTTATAATCTCCCTTTGCAGCTTGTGCGAACAGGGTTTCAGCCGAAAGAGGGATGATTCCAGGGTCGGATGCGGTTCCCTGCATGCTGTGTGTTTTTCCAGTGCCAGTCATACCGTAAGCAAAGACAGTGCCGTTGAAGCCGTTCATAACGTGTCCCACGAGGTCTCGAACAGACGACTCAAACACGTCCTTGTTGGAGCAGCCCGGAGCATACACGTTGTCGAAGGTGAACTCTCCGAGGTCGGTTTCAATGCGTTTGTCAGAGAGCTGTAGTTGAGGGGTAGGGGGCCCAATGAGAGCCTTGCCAGCGGGCTTTACACGGACGCCTACTGAGATGGTGCCCTGGTAAGTCTCACGCTGTCCTAGGGGGGTCTGCGGACGTCGCAGCGGACTGATGTCGCCCATACGACTCGTTCGCATGGACATTGTGGATGCTGGGCGTCTCAGCACAGGCGTTTGTGGCCGAGAGGGTGTCTGGGGTCTGAATTGTCGCATTTTGGACGTTAGTTGGAAATGCTGTGGTGGTGAAAGGTCGGAGTCGGGTCCGTTGTGGATATGGTGGGGGCGAAAAACAAAAAAGGTGATTGCCTGGGTGGGATGTGGGGCACTAAAATAGAGATGGAGCAAGAACCCTCAAGTGTCGCAGAATTTCCGGGCTAGACCGTTTTTTGGGGAGTTTGCAAGTGCCAGAAAGTTGACGTGACTGGTGAATGGAGTCTGTCGTGTTGGTTAGACTGGACTAGGTCGCGGTTGGGATGTTGTTTTGGGGATTAGCTTTTATTAGGATTTTAGTGTTGATCTTTTTCCCAATAAGTGGGAGAGGTGCACCACGCTGTGTTACCACAGGGAAGGCACAGTGCCCCAATAGGCAGGGGTCCCTGGGAGGCGCGCGTCACGTGCAGAGGCGCGAAACGACGCGTAGAAAGGCGGACAGAGGCGGGCGTGGGGCCTAACGCGCGGGTTCAGCTGCGTCCTCTCGCTGTCGGACCGCTGGAAGACAGATTACCCCTTTATCGAGCATGTTAAATTTTAGCTTCTCTCATCCTTCACTCACAGCCAACCTTCGTAGTACGCGGAGGAGAGACATGCAGCGCGAGCTGAGCTAATCGCCGCAGATAGACACGCAATTGGGGGGAAAATGGCACAACGTCGGCCAGCAGGAGTGAGGGGAAGGACAAGAGTAATGTCAGCGCGAATTGAGAGCTCATCTCAGCGCCAAAGGGCAAAAAATATCTGCAGGCTCGCCACTAGATTGCCCAACACGATATTTCCCGCCCCCAAGCTTCAGCTCCTTACAGGACACGCAGATTTCATGGGTTAGGGCCACGCCCTTTAAATTAACACGTAGTTGGGTTGTCTTTCCTCACCACACACCACTCACACCACATACCACAAATCACAATGGACAAGCTCAAGGAAAAGATGAACTCGCTGCGGCTCGAGACCGACGCTGCCCAGGAGAAGGCCGACGAGGCTCTTGACAAGGTCAAGCTCCAGGAGCAGGAGCTTCTGCAGAAGGACCACGAGATCCAGGCCCTGACCCACAAGAACTCTCTCCTCGAGGAGGAGGTCGAGAAGCTCGAGCAGCAGCTGTCCGAGTCCAAGGACGCCGCTGAGGAGGGCGCCACCCACGGCGCTGCTAACGAGGGCCTGTCCAAGAAGCTGGCCGTCCTCGAGGAGGATCTGGAGAACTCTGACCGAAACCTGCGGGAGACCACCGAGAAGCTCCGACAGACCGACGTCAAGGCCGAGCACTTTGAGCGAAAGGTCACCTCTCTCGAGCAGGAGCGAGACGACTGGGAGAAGAAGCACGAGGAGCTGCTTGAGAAGTACAACAGCGCTAAGAACGAGCTGCAGGAGATCACCCAGCAGCTCGAGAGCATCTAGGCGCACGAACAACTTCTATCGCAAGTTGTTCAGGTTCAAGTTCAAGTTCAAGTTCAAGTCTCCCCTCGTGTTACCCTGTCCCCATGGATGTTAGTTAGTTTCATCCTGCTGCTTAGTATGATAATCATGATGCTATAATCCCTTATGTTGACATTGCTGTAGCCTGAGGCCGACGTGCCCCCACTTGCCGTAGTCAGCGTAGAAGACTGCACGGCACCCTGTACGCTCCGTGCGACATTTTACTGCGCTCAATCGCTCAATTGTGTGCCCACTGGCCGCCATCAATCAATCAATCAATCGCCCTATACATGCTTTGTCCTAATTGCCACTTCGCGAACCTAGACTGTATAACGAGGGGGGCGAAGTCTCAAGGGTGTGAACAGGAAGGTTAGGGGGTTGTTAGTACGGCAGCAAAGCCGCCAGGGGCATGGTTGGATGTAAACTTGTTTGAAACGTGGGGTCTCATTTGGAAACAATTGCGTGTAATCTATTACGGGGCTGTGGCTCCCAGTTTGCGCAGCCAAGTCAAGGCTCATACACGCCTGATATAGCACGTTTCCACATGATCAAGTCAAATTGAGTTTTCGCATATAATACGATAAATGGTGGTAGATGAGCTGAAAGTCCGAGATACCCCGTATCCACCATGGTCGTTGTCCTAATTGTTCTAGAAAATACAGCACCGTACATTACAGCACTGCACCCCACTCTGATGTTTTCCTCGCTGGCTTTTGGTGCTTCCTCACTCCTATATATACCTGCTCCATTTTTTGCGCAAATGCTGTGTGCATGTGATCCTAGCATCAAACTAACGCCTCATGGTCGATGTTAGACTAGAAGTAAGAACCAGTCAGTGACGGCGGCCAAACAGCTCATAGAAGAATTACACAACCACTGTACTTCATTATCACGGAAAACTGGTATTTCATTTGCTACAGCTAACTGAAGAAGTCCGTAGATATCAAGTTCTCCAGTAAGGTCCCAACTACAGCACGCAGTGTGTATGTACACCACACTCAACAACCCCAACATGGATTTTATGAGCGGTTGAAGAGGTGTTGTTCATGAAGAGGTGTTCAATGCAATTCCTAGAAAAAAAAAAGCTACACTACAGTTACGAAAAAGAATACGAATAATTGAAGAAATAACAGTAATAATAATCCATTGATGCTAATTAGCTATGCTTACTTGGCCTTGGCAAGACCAACAGCGTCACGATCAAGATCATAGACAGAGTAGTATCGACGCAGGAAAGCATCACCAATGATGGCAATGGGGCCGACGGGAGCGGGGATGTCAAAGCCAGTGAAGGCAGAGACACAAGATCCGGAAAGCTCCAGGGTGTAGTCTCGGGGACCAATGGTGAAGTTGTATCCTCCAAAGTTGAAAGTGAGGTCGGGGAGAGAGTCAACGGTATCACACTCAACGGTGTACTGGCCGGACCAGCCCTTTGTGGCACCGATCTCGGAGTTCAGGACCTCGGCGAGGCCGGAGGGGAGGGCAATGAGAGAGGTACCAGTGTCGATAGCGGCACCGGTCTTCTCGAGCTCAGCAGTCTGGTCACCAAGAGTGATAGAGTTGAACTCAACCTCCCAGTAGGCCTTTCGTCGGACAGGGAGCCAAGTGATCTTACCCTCAAAGTAGTCCTCATCAATGCCACCGAAAGTAGCAACACCGCCATCAGTGCCCTTGTTGGTGTCACCGAGGAAGAAGGAGAACTGGTTCTTGTCAAGAAGGCCCCGGTTAATGGCGTTGTACACGGGAGGGACAATCTTGTTGACAGAGATGGTATCGTAGGCAAGGCCAAGAATACCGTCGAACTTGCCGAAAGCAAAGGCAAGGCCGGGCTCAGAGGTGGCCTCAGCAAAGTCCTGCTTGGGGAGGACAAGAGAGCCAAGCTTGATGGTGTCCTGAGAGACAAAGCCCTCCATGGAACCAGAGCCGTACTGGATCTCGAATGCGGTTCCGTTAGCCTTGTAAGAAGAAGAGGCAGCGGAGTCGTACTTCTGATGCAGGTAGCAGGCAATGGAGTTGCACTGGACGGAAGGCACCCACAGGTTGGAGGAGCCAGTGTCGAGAATGACGTTAAACTTCTGGGGAGGAGTTCCGATCTCAATCTCGGTGTAGTACTGAGCGTTCAGGTAGTTGGTGAGGGGAGAGTTGGACACATCCTGAGTGCTGGCCATCTCGTTGAACTCGCCGACATTCTGGAACTTGCCCATGTACTTCTGGCCCATCATCTTGAGATGGTCCTGGAAGCCATTCTCCTTACCGAGAAGCTCGGCGGAGGACATCTTGTTGATGGACACCCTAAGTTAGTTTTGCCACCCGAGTGGGGTTCGGAGTTAAGCCCTGGTCGCTGGACGACGAGGCTCCGGAGAGCGTCTGTACTCACTTGCTGACAGCGCCAGAGACGCTGCCGGCTGCGGCCAGAACGGAAACAGCGGCGGAAAATTTCATTGTAGTCCTAGATTCTCAATGTGCACTGAGTATCTGAGGGATGATGAAGAGGCCAAGTAGAGGTAGCAACGAACTTACAAGGTTATGCCGTCCCAACTGGGGGTCACGGGGTAAGGGTTGCTTCCAAACCGTATCAGTCTTACCCTTTCGGGACTGATAATGCATGGAATAGGACAGGCTGCTGCGCCCCGGAGAACGGGACGTTGGGGAAACCTGCATCGATATATAGCCTTGGATACAGCCGATTGGGAGCTTCCCTCGAGACGCATTTATTTTCTCGAAACGAGGCGGTTTTCCCTCGCACGGCTCTGCCTGACACCACTGTACAAACTGTAAAAATATGCTAATCTCTCAATGCAGCTATGCCCCAATTGGCGAAATGGACAAACTCTATAGCTAACTAAACTGCAATTAGTAAATTTATACAAGCGTCGACGACAGCCAATGTGGCAGGAGAGGACAGACCAATGCGACTGTTGTGGCATGTGTAACAGTACGTGGCTGGGCTCAGCTGTCACCACATCACCTGGGTGGCAGGTAGAGGGAGGGTGACATTGATGGTGTCATATTGAGACAGTCAGTGCTTTCTGCGGTTACACTATTTAGAGCAGCACTCTTGCTCATCCCGATGACCCTCTTTTTTTTTAGTTTTTTTTTCACTGTCGCCAACTAAAGTGAGACAAAGATCCAAGTGTGGCGATTTTTAGTTTTTTTTCTTCTTCCAATAACCGCAGTGAATCACATTACACTGCATTATCATAGGCACACTCTCAGCAGTATGCACCATGTACAGTCAATAAATAAAAAATACACGATGGACATGAAACAGATCAAAATACAATTAATGGGTTTTACGTAAAATTATTCACAGTTTCCGCACGCTGGACTGTCGCTGCTTGGACTCCAGCGTATCGGGCTTTCGCTTGGTTCCCGAGTGGTAGCAGTGCAAAGGATCGGTCAGATTCACTCTGTAGCCGACACAACCAGCTCCAGTTTCACCGCTCTGGTCTTTGAAGAGGTAAACCTCATCGCCATGCTTGAGCTGTGAGGTGCGTCCAGTACCGACAGGGTCGGAGTTGATCCAGCACCCGTTTCGACTCTTGTCATGCAAGTAGACCTGGTAGAAACCAGCCAGCTTAGGGTCAATGCAAGGGACCCGCTGGAAGACACAGTGGTTCTTGGAAATGGGAGGCAGATTGAGCACAATGTCATTGCAATCAGCAACACGACCAACCGTACAGGTTTCCTCGGTCATTTCGAGATCGTCAGCAGGTCTGGAGCCAGGCAACGTAGTCAGAGTCATCCAAACCTGGTTCTCATCATCGCTCTGTCGCGTCCACTGGAAGCTACCCTCTCTCTCCGAGGTACCCTGGACTCCGTTTCTCTCGTCGGAGTGGCCTTGGACAGAATTTCTCTGCTCACCAATAGCAGGGGAGCTGTTAACGGGCATGTCCTGAGCATAAACTTGAGGTTCGCTCATCTCGGAATCTTCCTCAGCCATTTCCTCATGACGCACACGGACTTGCGGCTCTTCATCAAGATCGTCGTACTCCTGCTTGGTAGCGGAGGAGAGCTCGTCACGGCTTCGCTTCTCGCTTCCTCTGTCTTCCATAAGACTGGGGAGAGAACTGCTGCCGATGATGGTGTTTCTCTTGATGTCAGCAAACTTCTCCTGGGCTAGGGAAGGCTGAACCGAGGCAGGAATGGCATTGCTATCCGACGAAGCAACAACAGGCTGCTGGCACTTGAGAGAAGTTTCAGCAAACCAGGGGTGTCTGAGTGCCTGTCGAGCATTGGGTCGCTCCTCAACGTCGACAGTAAGGAGACAGCCAATAAAGTCCTTGCAGATGGGCGAGATGTTGTGATCCTCCAGGGGTGTGACGCAGTAGTCACCAGAGATGATACTTCTGTGCATGGCCTCTTGGGTGGAGCCCTCGAAGGGAAGGTAGCCAGTGATGAGAACATAACAGAGACATCCAATACTCCACATGTCGACAAGGTTTGAGTAGCAGGCCTGAGGTGAATCCTTGTCGACCTTTCGCTTTTCCTTGGCAAGAAGGATCTCAGGTGCAATGTAAGCCATTGTACCGCAGAAGGTCTTGAGGAATGAACCCTGTGACAGCTTGGCCAGACCGAAATCAGACACCTTCACAATGACGGGGTCGTCCTGGTAGATGAGAATGTTGTCGGGCTTGATGTCACGGTGGGAGATTCCAAGGTCATGGACGTCTCGCACAGCCTCGAGGACCTGTTTCAGGATCTCCCGGGCTACAAACTCTGGAATAGGGCCGTACTCGGACACAAAGTCCATTAGATCACCGTTCTCCATGAGCTCCATCACAAGGTAATGGCACTCACTATCCTCAAAGTGGTCCTTCATCTGCACAACACCAGGGTTCTTGATCTCCCGTAGAATGGAGATTTCACGCTGAACTGCCACGTTGTTCTTGAGCTTAGACTTTCCAATCTTTTTGACAGCAAGCACTTCGCCAGTTTCTCGGTGGACGCACTTGTGCACAGTTGCAAAGGCACCCGAACCTAGGATTTCGGAGGAAATGTCGTACTTGGCGTGGAAAGTGCCTTCCTCGATCTCCATATCCTCCTTCTCGAGCACAAACACGAGCTGGGTCTCGTCGGGATTGTCGACAGATCGCACGCCAGGAGAGAGGCCAACGGTAATGATATCGCCACTTTTGAGCAGCGCCGTCTTGCCTCTCACTAGCCGTCGGCCATTGAGGCACGTGCCGTTGGTTGACAGGTCTCGAACGGTCACCGTGGTGCCAGGTCCCTTGCCGGTGTACTCGAGTTCAAAATGCTTCTTGCTGAGTCGGGCTTTCTTGGAAATGGGAAAGTCAGCGCTGTCAGCCCGTCCAAAGACCCACGTTTGTCTGGCGCCTACTTCGGCCCATCTGTGGAGCTTGACCTTGCCAGAGGCGAACTTTTGTAACAGCAGCTCGCCTCCCTTGAGCACGGTGAGAGTAGCCACAAGACCAGGCCGCTTCTGAGAGGGCGTGTCGAAGTCGTTCGCCACCTGGATGGCAGCGTCCTCCTGGGTGGGCTGGGTTGGATCTTGCTCCATTATGTGTCGACGAATGGGTGAGTGCGTTCGTTGCGTTTGGTGCGCCGTAACCAAAGCATGTGTGCATAAAGTCCCGTTTGCCGGGTAACATAAATGCCATGTCAACGAAAATTACGTGCGCAGGAGAACAGCAACAATGCAGGAGGGAGGGGACGGTGCCAGTGGGTTTAGCCGCTTGGGCGAGCACAGAAATACTTGCTTACTAACAGAACGTCCACAGCACGGAAAAATGACACTTAGGAGGCCCTAGATCGTCTTCTTTTCGCCCCTGAACCGTGTGTCATAATTAGCGTTTACGCGTATCATCTACAGTCGACGCGTCTGACAAGCTCAAAACTATACAGTGGACGGACAACATCCTCAAATGAGGCAAAATACTGTAGAAATAATAATTAATGGGTGGCAAGGTGCCCAGTCGCAATTTATTACAACACACGGATGCTCCTTTGGGCAAAAACAAAACAAAATAGTGTCAACTGAGGGATTCGAACCCTCGCCTCTTGCGAGATCCGAAAGCTGGATCACTCCTGCTAAGCTTACACTTGAGTCGGACGCCTTAGACCACTCGGCCAAATTGACTTTTTCCAAATTTGGAGAAGCTCGCTACTGCTATCGAAATTCTGCTTAGTCAGCCGCAATTCCTAGAAAAAACAACGTGAAAAGTCTTGAAAAGGTGGTAATTATGGATGGATATAGTGTGCAGTTTGTATACGAGCAGAGATAAAGATATTTCAGCTTGCTTTTTCCACAGAAATGCACCAATTGTTTCACTGATGATCCTATTCATGATTCGTGTATCTCAAATTTAAGTCTCGATTCGAACAGATTATCGAGATATTTCCTGCGATTAAGCCACATGATGCAATTCGCGCGCTGGTGAATTTATACATTAGTGCGGTTCTATTGTCTTATTCTATAGGCATGTTTATACATATATATGTTTAATTGAATATTAATGAGAAAAAAAAAAGCTGCCCTTACTCGAAACTGCGAAGTTTTCTGACATCAGTTTTCATTACAAACTTTGTCAACATCAGTGGGGGGCATGTGTGGGGGTCATCTCTGACTTGACAAAACACCGAGAAAACATCAGTTGTCCAGGAACGAGGTAACAAGACTGATTTTTGTATATCTGTAGCTAGGCTACTTACAGAAACAGTATCTTCAGGTTTCTATCGTCGCAGTCTACAGGAAAAGCTATGTTGACTGTAGCAAATGGTGCTAGACATGAATTTTATAAAATAGCAGAAAAAGAAAATTAGTAGATTAGACTATCAAAGGGGCAGGTTTGCTTCCACACTATATACGGGTATTTCAATTGAAATTGCCCCTTCATTAGACTATAGAATAGGTACTTGCTACCTATATAGCACCCCATTGAGGATCGGAGACTTGGTTGCTGAAACTCCCTTTTTTTCTCTAGGAATTGTTATCTCGATTGTATAAGTTATCTCGATTATTTAACATCTAGGATAAGAAGCTTTGGAAGTCAATTAGCAAACTCTTGAACCACTTTTCTACCTCTTGTCTCGCCTTGGAAGCAATTATTTCATCATGACAAATGTCAAAACTCTGAACCAGGGGCTTACTGCCATGCTTCATTTCTGCAAATGTACCACAATGTCCGAATAATAGCACGAGTCTCCGATCACGTATGTATTTGACGTCATAATGGACCGTGTTACGAGAGACTTATCAAAGTGTGGGCAAGAATCTTTCAAGTATGAAAGTAGAAACGTATCCAGTACTCGTAGAGCTTCTAACACGAGACTTAGTGACACAGATCTCTATTAGTAACAGCAATCAATCTGATCTTCTTCTCCATCTGTTGTGGACAGTAGATTCTTCAACATTTGCGAGTGTTTGAAGATGAGAAAAAAGACTTTTTCTAGCTACTCTGTAGTCTATTACTAGTTTAGTGAGCATGGTATGATCCAACTCTACCACCAAAGGGTAATCATAACTTTGGAGTAAACTACCGATACTACAACAGCTTTTGATATCCGCCTCAAAAACATTTTGACAGTTTCTGAGCTATGACCTTTGAAATTGAATGATTAACCACTTTAGAGTCACTTGAGGTGTACGCACAGTTACTTTTAGGACCATAACATTACTTTTGAGGACAAGAAACTTACCAAGTTGTCGCACCATTTATGCCTCGATCAATCAACACTTTAAAGCTGTGAACAAGAGAGGGTTAGCTGGCTAACGTTCAATCAATCCACAGCTGAATAGCTCCGTGGACTATGCTAGACTAAAATGAAAACGAGTATCTAGCACATATCATTGCTTTTGCACCCTCAATGATATCTTCGACGGCAAAAATAGACGCCTATCTTTTACAATTAAACGACCACCTTGATCGCTGAAAGAGTCGCGTGAGAAGAGTGCCAAGCAAATGGCAACGATGATCGTCACTCCCAGTGATTTGTGTTCCTTCGGTCCCTGTAGCAACGTCTTTACAGCACGAAACCCTGTTGGACTGCTTATGAACGAGTCACTAGCGAGCCTATCATCGAGCCTAATAAGAAGACATTGAAAACCTCCATCTGATAACAGCTTTCTATCAACGGGTTCCATGCGCTGCTGCCAAGGATTCGCATGCCGTACAAGCACCACCTGAGTGATTTGTTGATTGTTGACCTGCAAGCCAAGCTTTTTTATCTCTGAACTCAATCCAGAATAGATGCCCCTCTCATTTTCCAAACTCTGTCGCAAAGTTTTTCTTAGCTCCTCAGCCCACCAGCTGGAGAACTCTGTGGCTATTTTTTTGTGGCTAGAATAGCAGCTATAGCCGTTAGCCACGTTGTCAGAAAGACAGGGTGAGAGGCCTGCCTAGGCGGAGATATGCATCAGCAATGCATCAAGTTTGCTGTCAAACGGAGGGCATCTCACCTGCACCATTTCCTGAGAGGTAGACAAATCGTGACTAACGAGTTCTGCGTGATTTTAGAGCAGCTCAGAGATGGCAGACCATGTCAGACCCGAATAGATTTGGGAACCATTCGATTCAGCACTTGGCTCGACCCCAATGACAGTGCAAAGTCCATTCCTGAGACACACGGAGTCCGAATGGGCGGTCTAGAATTCGAGGCGCGTAATATGGCTCTTCCTGGACCCCTCAACTGCAAAAGCAACGACCGAAAGTTGAGTTCGATGCAGTAGGGGTGCTTGGCGACGGGATCAACCAGCCTTGGCAGCAGCGGAAGCAGTGGCAGAAGGTTACAGCTAGCATCTAAATACGCTTGGCTCTCGGATTGGCAGTCTTGGCAGGAGTGTATGCACTCGGGTAAGTTGAATCATACGGCAAACGCAGTACAGCATGTAGCGCGCTAGCGTCTTCTTAGCTTCGGTCGACGGCCTGGGTTGATTGCTGATTGATAAGATAAGTATGACAATACTTCAGGGGAAGCTCTTTCAGCCCGGAGTTTGGCAGAGCCGTCGGTACAGGTGATTCGGCAGATCGGACTCCGTTTGTGGATCACTCCTGTGGGATTGTTAGCTTTGCAAAAAGTTTCTTCTTACCATGCTCCGTTCTCTCCCTCTCTCAATCTGATGATCTACAAAGAACCATGTTGCCGCGGTGCAAACTTTATGCGAGCACGGCTCTCGTGTTGGTCCCGGTCTCAGATTATCAGTTCTTGGCAGCGTAGATACAGCATGAGGCCATGCCACACTAGGCTACCATCTTGTGGGGAAGCAGCAGCTGAGGTTTCAGTGAACCAGTGGGGCAGGGGAGAGAGACACGGGCCGACAGCGACCATCTGCGAACAGACAGAGAGACGAAGACCTTGCTGGGAACGTAATTGGCTTGCCCCCACGCATGCAAACTTGCTTATGAGATTGAAACTCTTTTGGGTGGGGGGACGCATAGCAGGTAACCTTTTTCATCAGCCGTAAAGATGTATAAAAGAGTATAAGAAGAGATTAATCTGATCAATCTATGCCACCAACGCACCATGGAACGAACCAAGTCGATAGTACAAGAGATCTTCTTCGCCAAAGCTGAAGTCAAGCACTACCCCCGGAAAGAGTGCAACACCAACGCCAAGGAGCGGGGCTGGACCCAGCGAAAGATCCTTATTGGCTGGATCTTTGTCTACCTTTACTCGTCTAGTAAGACAATTGCTCAGCATCTCTATCCCTCGCTCGCGCCCTTTGCTACGTCTCATTTCAGCGGTCTGGCCTTGCTTTCGTCCCAGGCTGTGGTCGAGTCTGCCATTTTCGTGGTCACTCGTCCTGCTGCTGCCAAAATCGCCGACCACATTGGCCGTCTGGAGGAATGTGTCTTGTCATCTTGGCCCACACTCTGGGATCCGTTCTCTACGCTGCTTCCCCCAACATTGGATGCTATTTCGCTGGTACCGTGTTCTGGGAAATTGGAATCGTCAGCGGCCATCTGATGATGGAACTCTACGCCTCGGACACCTCCACTACCGAAACACGTATCCTGTGGTCTTCGTTCATCCAGTCACCGAGTATCTGGGCTCCCTGGATCTCAGCACCTGTGCTGGCCGGATTCCTCAAGGTCACCACCTGGAGATGGGGCTACGGAGCCTTTGCCATCATTCTGCCCGTGTGCTCCATTGGAACCGTGTTCATGCTGGGGTACATGCGAATCAAGTATGAGCGAAAGGCCGGCGGTCTGGGCGACTTTTACTCGCCCGGAGGACCCATGCGGTTCATCAAGTCGTTCGACATCATCGGACTGGTGACTCTGTGTGCTGCGCTGATTCTGTTCTTCCTCCCCATCACCCTTGCTGCTGGTACAGACAAGTGGAAGTTGCACAGTTTCATCGTTATGCTCACCATTGGCTCCTTCCTCATTGTCTTCTTCCCGCTGTGGGAGTACTTTGGCACTTCGAAGCCCTTCATCCCTTGGAGACTGTTCCAGAACCGAGTCATGTGCTGTTCAGCGGCAATTCTCTTCCTCATGTCGCTTGCCAACAAGCTGTACGTGCCCTACTTCATCACCTGGCTGATGGTCGTCAAGGGCCAGTCCCCCAAGGCTGCTACCAACGTCTCTTCGGTGCTGGTTGTCAGCTCCAACGTCTTTGGCCTTTTTTTTGCCGCTCCCTACATGTGGTGGTGTGGCAAGCCCAAGCGAGTGCTGGTGTTTGGCTGCTGCTTCCACCTTATCGGCATCGGTCTCACATACAAGTACCGAACGCCGTCCAGCGGCCTGGCCATCATGATTGTAGCCCAGTGCTTTGAGGGCGTGGGTCGAGGCTGCATCTACATTCCTGCCGCCACCATGGCTCAGGCCATGTTTGACAAGCACAAGGTCGCGGCCGTGACCGCTCTGTACTTCACCAGCGGCGGCGTGGGCCAGGTGATTGGCGACGCCATCTGTGGAGCCATCTACCGAACCCTGTACCCCCGATACATCCACCGGTACGCTCCAGACATCCCCCACAAGGACCTCAACCTGATCATCAACAAGATCAAGAAGGCGACCAAGTTCCCCATGGGTTCGCTGGTGCGTACCGAGATCAACCACGCCTTCAACGAGACCATGCGGCACATGCTGGTGGGTCCCTTTGGCTGTGTGGCTGCCATGGTAGTTGTTTCGCTCATGTACCCCTCCATTGATCTCAGATCTGCCGACAAGGACGGTCCCAACGCCGTAGCCGAAGTGGACGAGGAAAACGTGTTTGCACCCCACCTGGTGGCCCACGAGCTGACCGACGAAGAGCAGTCGCACAACGACGAAAAGTGGAGTGGCGAAAACCCCGACAGCGAGTCTCACTCTGAGAAGGACGTTCATCCGGCCGGAACGCGTCTGAGCGCGGAGGAGGCAGCAGCTGGCTACATCAACGACAATGTCATGGTTTAGAGCTGCCACGTTTTTTGTATCTCCAGTTTCGACTGGCCCTAATGACTTTTATGACCCCCAATTAGTTTCAAATAATATCAACTATTAGAGCAAAGCGGCTCGCATGAGATTTTTAATTTTTGAAAATAAATAAATGTGCTCTGTAGAGTAAAAGCAGCAAGCTGTAAGAGCACCCTCCACAGTCTCCTTTTGCAGCCGCTATCTCCATCTCAGTAGATGCAAAACGGGGACTATGCGATTTCTGAAAATTCACAAATGGTCACAAATGGCCTCTCTAGACGTCTGTCAAATTTTGGAGCCGATTGGGCCTCTATTGCTGCCAGATATCGGCCCCGACAAAATTCCGAATCCTGTCAAAACCTAACAAGATATGCAAATCTCGACCTCTGATCTCCAGATCATAAAGTGGCATGTATAACGGCGGTGGTTGGACGGAAAAATATTTCTGTACACTCGGACGTGGTCTCAGCCCCTCCATCAAGGGGTAACAAGGACGGGGCTGTGCTGGGCACATGCGAATTCTCGATTACATAATCATATTAGCCCAGAATATCGCCACTCTCATAAATTGGCCCCATGACGTACACCCCATGGGTTATTCGATGCCACGCCATCTTGTAATTCGGGGCCGTTTCAGTGGCCACGTTATATAAGTCACTACAAGCCACAAATGTCCCACTATATCCTTCCATTAACCACCACAAGCCCATACAATGTCCCCCGAAAACCTCTACTACTGCCACAACCACGACATTTTCCTGTCCAAAGAAGAAATGGAGAACCACGAATCGCACTGCACTGGTCCGTTTGAAGAGACTCCTCCGCTGTAACCTAAGAGTTCAGTCGTCCCAGCTGATCTTTGCACAGAAATGTGAGATAATATCGGAAACGCCCCGAACTTCTTTTACTGAGCTTCCAGAGCAGGAAAAGGACCCCAAGAAGCCCATACAGGGAACAAGGCAATCCCAGGTATGATTGAAATCTACCAGAAAAAGGTTTCATTTCGATTGGGCTTCTGGAACAGAAGTTGGCGTGTTTCAAGTTGAAACTAGTTCAAGCCAGGTGCTTACACTAAACCACACATATTGCACACTCACAAGTAGATGAATACATTCACTAAACTTATAACGAAAAGGGTAAAGCTGTTTAACAAAGGCCTGTCAGCACCCCAACTTATTCACAACATCCATATGAGACAGAGTAGCCAGTTGGAGATATTGGGGCTAGAAGAATATCATAAGCCCCAAAGAGGACATTTCAATATATATAGCCCCAGAGCAGGCAAAGAAGCTTGATAACAATGTATAGATTTTACTGCTACACTCACAAGGTATATCTTTTCACACCTGGCGAAAAAGATCACCATGAGATTTTTTGCGCTGGCCCCTATTCAGTAGGCACTTATAAGAGCAACGAAAAGTAGGTCTTTGACAGAGCTTCCTGGACTTCTCATTTTTTGTTATATCAATTTATTAGAGATTTACAATATGATTCAACTCTGGAATTTCATTTTTCCAGGAATTTCTGACACGGACTAGCTGCCAATTTGAAAAAAAGAACATGTAAACATAAATTGATATTTCCAGAGGAAGAGATTTGAGAGCACTGAGATCTTGAAACTAAATGACTGTCGTGTTTCAGGTGAGCAAAAGGAGTTATTCTGAAATAATTTAATTTTTTCTTTTTCAGGCCTTTATTTCAAGAAGAGGAGTGTCAGAATGAATCGGATTCTCTTTAATGAGTAGCCTACTGTACCGTACAGTACCGTATCAGAGGAGAAAAAGAGTTATTGTGGCAATAATATAAACGAAACCAAAGAATGTATGTAGGCTAATTGGAGCTGTTTCCCCCCTTTTTCACTTGGTATGAGGCCCCTGCTTGAGCTGATATGATCAAATTGAACCCCAATAAGTCCTCCCCTGAATGTGCCTGCTCCTAAAACTTTGAACGGAACAATATGAAAACGGCTTTCTTCGTCTCAAAATTACAATATTAATTAGTGGCTGGCACTGCTCAAAATTGCCTTATTATGCCGCCCCAATACTCTCCCAGATGAACATCCCTGGCTTTGAAGTGCGGGGTAGCTACAGGAGTTTCTCCACTCGAAAATATCGGTTTACAAAGGATATTGATACGTCTTGAAGCGACCCATAACGAGAGCTCAGCAGAATTCCCTAGGGAGAAGAGGGGAAACTGAAAAAAAGTTAGAGAAAGGCATGACTTTTTGCAGCCTCATAAAGATTTTGGGGCGTTCGAATTCGAAACACGTGGATCAGGCCTCAAAAAGATGTTTTGTTTATATATCGCTTCTGGTCGAGATAGAATGACTTGGAAACAACCAACAATATCAAAAATGGATTTCGAATACTACTGTATATCTCACAAAGTCTACATTGCTACTATCGAGGAGAAAAACTACCATGCTCAATACTGCAGAGGTCCGTTTCGAATGCACCGAAAAGGAACTCTGTACGTAATTTGGTGATGACATCGGACAAGTCAACCATTTAAACACCTCTTTATTGTACACACAGGTTCCGGTGCTGTAGTTGAGAACACCACACATGGTGTGACCCTAACACGTTCGTTCTAACTAGGAATTTCAATTTTTTTGGCTTAAATCGAAAAGTAATAAATGATTTTGAATAAATAAATAAATAAATAAATAAATAAAAGACTCAAATCTCTCCAATATAAAAAATCAAGCAGTTTAAGATCCCTTGGTCTGCTGTAAACAGACGAAATAGAAACAGGAACAACCAAGACCCAAACTCAGTTTGAATGTTACTAGGCAGCTAGAAATACCTCTATGGGCAAAACGAGGTACCAGTTATATTCTGTGATAGCTCCTTGGCAGTGTCTCACTAATCCGAGGAGTGATAAGTGTCATTATGAACAGTCAAAAATGCACTCTCACCAGATAGCCTCATGGTCTTGAGGCATCGGCCCCACCTCGCAACATATATATATACCCCTAGCGGATCCTTCTGTTAAACAGTAAACCAACTACAAATGGGACTCGCTTTTTACTGCATCATCCATCACTTACATCTTTCTCTGGGCGAGGAAAATGACGAACATAGGAAAATATGCGGTGGTCCTTTTTATCCCACCTTGGTTCCGGACAAAGAAGAGTCAGGTAGGGGGTGAGGGGCGATACTCAGCAGTGTTCGCCTATAATTGGCGAGAAAAGAGCCAGCCGACGATAAACCGTGGAGAATTTAGATAATGAGCAACTTTTCGAATTTGATTTATGACCGGAAATGAGATGAGTAATATGAAGAGGTTTTGCTGACAGGCTAATGATCAGTGGCCACTTGTCTTGTAGAGAAACGACTTCCGGTACAACCACAGGAATAGTTAATAAATGTCAAAGATACACTGATTACAATCAAGTAGTTACATCTATAGCTCCATCAATGACTCCATCTAACGAGAACCCAGAGTTGAAAAGACTAGCTGACATTCATTCCTTAATCAGAAATCTCATCTCCTCAAAATAAGTTGGCCTCATCGGCTCTTGCATAAGGTACAACCCCAATTTGGAACTCTAACAACATTCAGAGGAATATATGTCTCCTTAATGGGGTGTCGACAAAAGAAAATATACACATTTTGGCAATATATTAATCGTCTTGTAACAGTACGTTAGAAGTAATGACAATACTGCAACTCATGTATGTCGCAATGTTTGTAATCTTCAGCATATCTTGTATTCAGCTCAGCACCTCCTTCTGATGGAACTCTTTCTCTATCCTAAACCATTGCACACAACAATTTAAAACTGATCAAATGTCTCTTAGAGACACTCATAGATCGTCTTTTGCTGTTTTCTCGCCAATCACGTGACTTATTTATCCCGCCAAATCCCCCCAGGCCAGCACCAGTTCAGTTGCGGCCATATCCTGGTGAAAATACGGCTTCCCGTCCGATCAGCCATAGTCAAGCACCAGAGAGCCCAGTTAGTATTGTAGTGGGAGACCATACGAGAATCCTGGGTGCTGCAATTTTTTTTCTTCCTCATTCCTAGGAGCGGCTTGAAGTACACATGCATGCATACATATTGCGATTCCTGGTAGGTGGTGTCAGATTGATAAAACCTACAACTTATTTTGCCTCATACGATATCAATCTTAATATTAAACAGTAATGAAAACGACGAGTGTCATTGGGCGAGTTACCCTACCTTCTGGCGGGACCCACGTAAAACATGTGAACATGTTGCTTTTGCCATAAAAACACGGCAGCCTAGTACGCCTCCACTCATCATCATCAGTTCCAGCTGTGAATCGTCTGAGCGGAGATTGGAGCTGTCTTGATGGGCGAGACAGCACCTCTGGTTCCTCCCTTTCTACCCTGCCACTCTAGGGGCTGCACCTCCAACTGCCTGTTCACGTCTAAGGCCTGTACCGTAAATCTGGGTTAGATGGGTTGAAGAGGGGGTAGAGTAGCAGCTTGTCCTAACTACAGACAATGATCAGAAGTCTGTGGAGATGACGCGAGACATAGACAAAGTAAGGAAACTGATCAGGAATCCTCACGACGAATGTGTCTCAGCTGTTGAGTAGTCGAACTGTCACTTGGGGCACCTTCTGCCAACTCGGAAATACTCACAATAGTAAGATACTAGATCTGTAGGGTGTTAGTGGGAAGAAAACTGATCCAGGTCAACTCAGCCGTGAGCGCAGAGAGGTGACACGATTGTGGGTACGATAGTGCCGGGGGTAGACCGCAGTCAGTTAATGTTGATTCAAAAACATGCCAATGATCCGGGTGGACACTGACAAGGGCTCGTGGTGTAGTCTTGCTGGATACCGATCAAAGGGGGATATCGTTAGGTATTTATGTCAATTCGCTTCTCTTTGTGCGTGCTATATTGGTTGCGCCTAAACTAGAATAAACGCCTATGGTATTTGGTGGGGTGTGGACCGAGGATGGGGCATGTTGCGAGCCACTACATACGCCTTGCAATCGTTTTACACAGCCACATTTCCAGCCACAACTCCACCCTGATGAGATCCAGTCACTCCTTCACATTCCACACCTGTAGATGCTCCATTTACACAAACAACTCTAGAATCTCCTACTCACCAGACTGTCCTTGTACACACCCCTTTGCAATGTTCAAAGCTGCTAAAGGGAGTCTCATTTCAAGAAATAATCGTCCAACTAAAACCAAGACTCGAAAATCAAAACTGTAGACGACGAAACTCCCTGAAATCGTTCACTTACTCTTTGGATTGATATAGGTCGAGTACTGGGAACTGTTAATTAGAAGTGTCCCTCTGGAAATTTGTTTTACGACCAAGTTGATTGTTAGGACTACAATTACAAAAGTGAGAGAACCACCACAACCAGCTACTCTCTTAAATTGCAATGGAATTTCAAAAACAGTTCTGGGCCCTATATCACGCTCCGAAATCGAGTTCGAAAGAGGAAAAAATAAAAATGAACCCAAAAGACCGAAAATGAAAATGAGGCATGGCACCTGTTATTCTCATATTTAAGCCACATTTCCAAGTCATCAAACCAGATATACCCGCTGAAATTATGGAAAACATTTATTATTGCCACGAACATAAACTCCATCTCACTTGGACAGCTCTCAAGAGACACCGAAAAAGCACAAGGTGCAATTTTGCCTACGTCATTAGTCGCCCCAAAGAAGCTGAACAGAAGAATACCGAAGTAACTGACAAGTCTGAAACGTGAAAAAAAGAATGGAAAAACGAAAATAACTATTTGAAATGACCACAGCATGCCTCTATTCCTCAGCATGAGCCTCAACTTCAAACATGTTATAAACCACCAGTTCGGTCTCGGTTTTGCTGTCAATCACACCATCTCCTCTCTACCATGGACATCTTCTATTGCTTGAAGTGCAACATATACATGGATCGTGCCAACCTCCTTTATCACGAACACCAAGAAGAATGCCTGGGACCGTTTCAGAAAATGACAATTCGCTGATCATCATTTAGATTGCCAATAAAATAAGGTTTTGGTCCAGTGACCACTTTTGCAAGTTGCAAGGGGTCATATCCCAAGGATCTTTTAGGGCTGTTTTCGAGAGTCATTTTATTGTTGATAGAAATTGACAACTTAGAATAATACATCTGTCTATATTTCCGATTTCTGGATTTCCTGTATCGTGATGAAATTCCATTTGGGGATGTTTCAGAAAAGTTGGGTCAACTGATTAGAGAAGCCCATAACACCACCAAAGAATGAAATACTGGCACTAAAACGGAATTTGTAATGACAACAACTAAATAATCAAGCGACGATGATATCAATCATTTGAAATTTTTCTTAGCTCAAATATTCACTGAATTACGCTCAAGTTTTTACTTTTGCTCATAACCTGATGTTGTCATGTGAGACATGAAGTATTTCTGAGGTAAACAACAGTAGCAAGTGTAATTGAGGGGTAGAGGGGGTGAGTTCCTAGTGGCAATTAGACTGGATGAGACAATTCAACCTGCTAAAAGTTCAGAAATTGAGAGCAGTCTGCTAAAAGTTCAGAAATAGAGATTTTACCAAAAACGATAGCTGACCAAGTTACGTACAAACCAGACAAATATAAAGGAATAGAAAGAAATAGAGACACTAATAGTCACTCTGGAGAATTGTGATTCCATCGGTGGTGTTTTAATTATCGTGTTGCTACTTTTGGAAGGTCCAAGGCCGATCCAGTATCATGGAGTCAGTAAATGAAACGCATGTAGGACATGCCATGAACGAAAATAGCAGAGACATTTTCTGTCTCAAAACCAGTTTAAGACGAGTAGTATGAGCAAACGAGATACCAATTATACATGGTATAAATATAAAAGACATTACCCTACTTTTAGCCAAGATATTACGTCTTTTGCAATAGTTACCCTACCGAGGGGTAGAACTTTGAGAGAGAAAGACGGTCATGGATAAGACTGAATCACAAACAGAACAACACAATGAGGCAGATGAATCTAAGTGTGTATGGTCTCAGAATGACCACAATCATCTCCTGTATATCATCATATCATCAGCTAGTTGCCGACACGTCAAATGAGGTGGTTTGTGAAAATTTGTGCAAAGTCACTTGTAGACTCAATTGATCTGTTCAGGAATACCACACAACCAACATCACACGTGTCCCATCAATCGGCGTCTTTTCATCCCCTGATTCTGGACCGTTCTTCTGACATCTCCACAGCTTATCCAGAGTTTAACTTTGTATAAACAACACTGTGCATCAATACTCACAACTATCCAACACAGTCATTGAGTGCCAACATTGTTAACAGTGGCAAAGGCACGGTTACGACAATAAAGCACTATTCAAGACGGAATTCTCGACAGTTTTCACCTACAAGTCTTCGCCACAGTCGTTTCAGCATCAGGCGACCACAACCATTACGTCATCACACCACCTACCTCATTTAGCATCAGCATCAGCATCGGCATCAGCTATCAGCTGCCAGTCTTCAGCTAGTCACGCCACCGTTCAGTACTAGCAGCTAGCTACCACATCACAACACTCTTGTCAGCATTGTGGAACGAGACACTCTTCTACCCCTCTCTTCGGCCACTAATCTCGACTCTGCCACCTCATTTCTCTACCAGAACTGGCGCCAGAAACAATCCGGAGCAGCAACATCTGATCACACAAATACGCCCAGGTAGCCACGTTTGCTAAGTCAACATCACAGTAAGTATGACACAGCCCACACGCGATGCGCCTGCCCATCTAACCCAGATGCGAGACACGCGAAACGGATCTCTGCGATCGGCACGATCAGTGTCTTCCCTGAACAGTGTGGACAGCAGTGCCACGGTCCAGCCTGCGGATGCAGCAGTCGCGCCTCCATCGGTCTACCCGCGGACTGCCTCCGCGACTGCCAGCGTGAGCAGCACCAACAACAACTTGCAGCACCTGGATGCAAACTCCAAAAGGGTTGTCTCCAAGGGAGCCTCTGCGGCCAGTGTAGCTCGAACGAACGGCAACGGCGCGGGGTTTTCACCCCCATCAGCAACCCCATCAGCAGCCCCATCAGCAGCGGCATCAACCCCGATGGTCGCTTCTACATCTGCTGCCACACCTGCATCTGCCACACCCGTGTCTGCCGCACTTCCTGCAATCGCCGCCACCCCCGCAACTGCCTCATCTAGCACACCTTCTGCCAACCCTGCTCCTTCTGCTTCCACCACCACACCCACGTCCACAGCCACGCCTGAGCCCCGACGTCGAACCAGAAACAGCTCTGCCTCTTCAGCATCTGAGCTGGGCATCACCCCTGCACGAACCCAGTACTGCGTGGTCATCGTTCTAGCATCACGAAACAACACCTTTGACAGGAAATCGCTGATCCTTCCATTCTACCCAGAAGTCCTTAAACTCGGTCGTCAGACTTCTCAAAAAACAGTGCCCTCGCCCGACAACGGGTATTTCGACTCTAGGGTCCTATCTCGACAACATGCCGAAATCTGGGCAGACAGACTGACGCGAAAAGTCTGGATGAAGGACGCCAAGTCTTCCAACGGAACATACATTAACGGGGAACGGCTGAGTCAGGATGGACGTGAAAGCGAACCCCACGAGCTAAAGCGAAACGATTTGCTGGAATTAGGTATTGACATCGCCAACAATGACGGATCGGCACTTTTGCACAGAAAGATTTCTGCTGTTGTGGAACGAATTAGCGTCATGAGTTTGCAATCTGCCGACGAAGACCGATGGAAGGGTACTGGTGCCCCCCTAGCGTTGACGCAGGTCAATGTTGGAGGCCAGGGCATGGGAACTGGCCAGCAGACCCTCAATGCGGGCCAGGGCCAGGGACAGAGCCTTGCGCAGGTCAGGGTTAGGCCACCAAAGAAGAGCGAGGCCCTCGACGTCGCTCTCTTTGGTGACGTTGATACCAGCTTGGAAGATCTGGCTCTCGGCCACTCTCGGAACTCAGTTGGAGGTCTATTCATGAAGTCCGGTATTTCTTCGTCTGCCAACATTGAGACTGCTGTCAAGACGTTGGCTGAGCAGATTCACAGCACGCGAGTGGAGACAGCCAAGCTGGACAGCGTGCGAAAGATGCTGAGCCAGATACAAAGCAACCAAAAGAAGAACAAGAGTCTCAAGGACGACAAGAAGGACCAAATGAAGCAGTATGCTAGCGTGGAAATGCAGCAGAGAGTGGAGGAACTTGAAGGAGAGGTTGAGTCAGGTCGAAGAAGAATCAAGGAGCTGGAGGAGAAGGTGGCTGTTGCCGGGGCCGCAGCAGGTGGTGCCGGAGCACTCGCCGGAGCTGTTGTTGGTTCGGTGGCCAGGTCAACCGATGCCGACACTGCTGACACCAAGTCAGTGTCCTCTACATCTGACACGTCGACCATTGAGCTACTGCAGAAACAGCTGGCTGAGTCTCAACAGGAAGTGGAACAGCTACGAGAGCGTGCAATTTTGGCCGAACAACAGGTGGAAAACAGTGCGATTCAACTATCTCTCTTGGAGCAGGAAAAGCAAAAAGCCGAGGAGAACAAGCCACGCAAATCAATCCCGTACGCCTCACTGACGGTGCTGTTTATTGGCATTGGGTTTGTCGTCGCCAACCGGTTTTTCAGAGAACATTTTGAGCGGCTGTTGAATGTCACTGTATGAGTATGTAAGATATGAAAGTTATGAACAAATGTGAGATCAGCGAAGCAGCGTCGTAGAATAAGACTATCCTGGGTGCGATAGAAAGTCAGCGCCGAGATACAATCATAATGTCTATTACTATATATACAGAATGGCACCATAGGGCATGCCTACTTTGCGTCCTTGGGGTCAACTCGCTTGTAGTTGACATCCAAATAATTCGCCAACGAGTAAGCGTAGTCATGCACAACCTCCTCAAACTTAACTGGGGGTCCCAGTGAGTGCACATTTGTCACCTTCTTCTCGTCCAGTCCACAGGGCACAATATGGTCGAACCACGACAGGTTGTTGTTAACATTGAGACAGATACCATGGCTGGTAATGTTTCGTCGTATGTTGACGCCCACAGCCGCGACCTTAGACTCTCCGTCCATGGTCCACACTCCAGGGTTCTCGGTTCGTGTCGTGAAAATCTGGTACTGTGCAAGGGCCGAGATGATGGAGCTCTCCAACAGGGAAATGTAACACTTGGGGGTGAAGGGGGAGTCTGTGCCGTCGTCGTTGATTTTTCGGAATTGCTTCAAATCCAGAATGGGGTACGCCACTATCTGTCCCGGGCCGTGGAATGTGGTCTCGCCTCCTCTTTGTGTGTGCACGATATCCGCAGTTGAGATATCGATTTCGGTGTCGGCTCCAGGGTCGCTAGAAGCTCCGTCCTGGGAGCTTTGAGCAGGGGTCTCCGGGATGCTGGAATGGGGCTTGGGGTCGCTTCTCAGGGCATCCTCGCCCGACTGTCTTCTGCCCATGGTGTAGACAGGCATCATTTGGAAGGTGAGCAGGACCGGGTCTGGCGACTCTTTTTGATCCCTCTTGCAGTCCAGAAACTTTCGCACCAGCTTGTCGTGGATCACCTGCGCGTCAGCATACCGGATTGGGGTTGCAATGTGCAGATGCTGAAGCGTCAGAGGTCGAATGGGGCGTGCTCGTGTCCAGATCATTGTGGTGATGTGTAGAAAGAGGTGAGTTTTTAGGTTTGCGATTTTTGGGAGTTGAAGTGGCGCACATATTGGTGTCAACGTGTGGGGGGAATGTGGAGGGTAAAAATCCGCAAAAGCGGTCCTATTCATGAGAGAAACAAACGGGGATAAATAGCAGTGAAATGGCGCATTCTTGCCAGCCTAGTTACCTAGTTGTAGGGGTTTCTCTGAATTTATGTTGTAAACTCTTTCTCCTCTCACTTCTTTTTTCATGCACCCCACACGAAACAAGGTTCAATGTACAGTTGTGAGCATATAGGTAAAGACGAGAGATGTCGACATTATTTATCAGCAATACAGGTGTTTCTAGATTGTTTTTTGGTGCCTCCAGATTTCTCAAAGTTACACCAGTCATGTGGTGGTACGGAGCACAAGTATAAGAGAGAAGCGGACTGGACCGGTCGTTCTTTTTCAACAGCTACAGATAATTGAAAGAGACTGGAGAGATGTAACAACCCACCAGATCATTGAGAATCGATTTTGAAGAGTAATCCACTTTTCGCAATTTAGTTTTCAAGCAAGTAACAGGTTCAAGAGAAGTTTCATCAAGAAAGACATATCTCCGAGTAGTCCGAAATCACACCGTGGTCCATGACTTTTTTTTCTTTTTTCTTTCCTTCTGGGAATTGCGTTGAACATATTTGGACCAACTCTAGGACTACCAAGGTAAGACATTGTGCAAATAGTCACGCAGATGAATTTCCACAACGAACACACTCTCCAGAACGCCACAAAAATCAATTTTGGAGCCACCGGGAAAAGTCGGGTGCTACTTTGGTTCACATGGTTAGACTCAAGCTAGTACTGTCTCATATTCCTCAGAGTTTACGTCTAGATTGGTGCGAAAAAAGTACCGGTAAAATTAGACCGTTTTCTGATGTGAGCAGAAAAGAGTGCATTTTGTTTCTTGCATTCAGGTCTCGATTTGCTAGCATCAGCTGTACCTCTGTGGATCTTTTGAAAGAGTTAAATTGAAATGCTCGGACATACATACTGTAGGTCAAAAGAGCTAAGGTCATGAAGAGGATCTTCTTCAGAACACCTTCTAGAATGAATATGGGTAGGGGAATTCAAATTTGGAAAAGTGCATGTTGTTCACATTGCCACCAAAAGGACAACAAACAAACTGATATCTCAGATACTGTTCAACACACACCTACAACCTCCTGTTTGAAAGTCGAGTCGCTGCCAATTCAAAGTTTTGCTAATCCACCCCTCTCATTAGTGTGATGGGAATAGTCGGGGCATAGCTAGCGCGTTGTTTAGCCCAAGAAGGTAACGATTAGCGTGTTATGTGGCTGGGGAAGCCAGAAGTGCTTCCTGTTGAGCGTTGAGCGTGTTGTGACATCTGATTTGGCTCATCTTCTCTAGTCACCAGAGTCAATCTCAATGCATAGTGGGGTCTAAAGAATAACAAGTTGCGACAAACAAGAAATCTAGGCTCAATGAGACTCAACGACCACAATGGTGTCTTCGCAACAATACTTTGGAGCTTGTACACGTGCTGGCCAGGTGAATCTAACTATCCACTAGTCTATTCCCCAGATTTGAAAACGACTGCAGATGTATGGGAAAGCCGTCAAAGTCCAAAAGACGAAGTCAGGAGCGTGAGGATCGTCAACAACAGCAAATGTTGCCGCAGGTAGACACCTCTACCTGTCTCTCCCCATCTACAACCTGTACTCAGCTACTACCAACTCGATTAGTTCTTATCTACACGCTGTATATTAGTACCGATTGAAGGACACCAAAAGCAGCCAAATATGTAGCCACGATAACCTCAATTCGCTCACAACCATATACAACAGTCTAGATGTAGTCCCGATCTCATTTATTGAATTCCTTTGTATTTATGACCATGACTGGTTATACTTTTTTTCTGTGTTCTATATATTCTCCAGCATCACGTGACCACACCAACAGTCACATGACGAGTTTGACAGCTGTCACCTGTCAGTCTCGGGTCGCCCACCCTGTGTCATCTGTCAGTCTCGGCCCCGACTGTCTCGGTCAGGGGAAGTGGCTGCCAACTTTTTGTCTAAACCCGAATAATAAAAATTAAAAAAAAAGTAAATTAAAATTCGCTTTAATGACGCGTTTTAAGATTTAGGAGAAGAGGCTCGAAATTGGAACAAGAAATACTGCCTCTGATAATAACTCAGAAGGAGATATACAAATGGAGTTTGCGCATGACTGGAGTGCTGCACGGCAGCATGGAGTGCAGGGGGCTTCAGGGGCGCGGGGGGTGTCGGTAGGTTGGACCAGCCAGGGGGTTTTCGTTTTCAGGGGGTTGTAGGCTTGCTGCGACGAAAACAAGACCACCGTTGGATCCCGCAGGTTAGTGGCTACACGACAAGACTAGAATCATCAGAATTGGCGGTCTGTGACCCGAGTTATAGTCAAGTGGAGAACACGTGCCAGTTCTGAAGGAATGTGAAGTGAACGATAGCTGAGAGTATTATGCAAGTAAGGGGTAATTGGCAAACGACGGTATTGAAATATTGCATCCCGGATTGATACCGAGATTCCAACAGTGATAATATAAACCAAACAGACCTTGTAGTTGTGGTTCTAGTGGCTGCCGAGGTATCGTAAGAGCTCGAAAACGGTGCTTTACAGAATGATTGTGAAGATAAACAATGCGGAACCAAATGTAGACTAGTTTTTTTGGTACAGTCGACAGTGTGGCCCAGCTATATTGAGCATCTCGAATCGATTTTGTAATGGTTCACACTCCATATCTTCATTCTCTTCGTGTATCCTTCTGAGAGCCGCTACGATGATGATATAAAAAAGCTGAAGAGTGCATTCATCTCAAAATGAGGTTCTGAACAATCTGGTATAAATGAAAAAACTACCAGTAGACTATTGTAACCAGAGAGATGTCAGTGAAAGCAAGCCCAATGGGGTTTATATAGGATTTGGAAAAAAATAGTTTATCTTGTTAGTGACTCGAAATCGCCCCTTACAGAACCATTATCAACACGTGATGTACAAGATTACTGCAGTTCGAACCGTCTCCGAATCCTCTTTCTTTCGATACCAATAGGGGCTCTTTTTGTACATTCCAACAAACAGAGTTTGGTGTGTGACGATCTTCGGCCCGAAGGTTATCACCACAGAAGGGGCCAAAATGACAATTGAGAGCGCCAATAAAGAAAAAACTAGTTTGGCAGAATCTCATCCAAATGGTGTTTCAAACAAGCCAATTTTGGAACCTGTGGCTCGTCAATTGCGCTAGTTTTTCTTTTGCAAAGTGTCTCTGAAAACCATGTTGAGACATTGCTATCTTACAACTCTTGCTGTCTCACGTTAACCTTGATCAGGACATGTGGAGCAGCTGAGAGTCGTCATGGGTGGTCTTTGGTGCTGCATAATGGCCTCCTTTCGCGACAATTGAGATTTGGAAGCTTTGCAAGTCTGGCTCAATTGGTTTAGTTGACTTTGGCAGTCCAATTACTTGAGATTTTTGTTAATAGCCTAACTGAGCATAAGCATATCCCCGGGGATACGGAGGGTTGTGTAAATGGGCAACCAGGAGGTTTATGTAGATGACAGTTTGGCAGTGTTATAAAGGGAGTTTTGCAATCATCGAGCCGGAAGTGATTGGTTCCTGCTGCTATGTTCGCCTTGAACTGTCTAGCAAGAATATCAGGTTATGACAAGGGAGAAGTTCAACTATAGAAGGTAGAAAGAGTCCAGAGAAGGTATCAACGTATAGTTCAGACCCTGGTGACCATAAATAAGCAAAAATCCTGTTTTTAGCCCATTCAAAAAGATTAGAAAATGTCCAAGGTAATCCACATCGACACTTCCCGATACTAGAGCTATAGGCACTCTATAGTAATGAATATTTACTGGAATTGAATTAAATCCAACCAAGTAGCTTCTAATAGTCACAATCACACGTTTATTTCATACAAAATCTCCAGATAATGTCCCCTTTATCTCCCCAACTTCAGTTTCACTGAACTACAGAAATTGAAGGAATATACCCAAAACTCCAGAATCAGTACTTCCAATAAAACCACAAATAATTAAGTAACTATCCTGATTTATTGTCAACGTATATACCTCTTGTATATCTCTATTCACATACTTTAGTAAACTACTTTTCTCACCAAAATAATCAAGATAAACACGTATTTACCTGCTGACTAAGCCAACCAAAACTGAAATCTTCTCTAGTGTCGTTTTTTGATCTCTTTTTTGACGCGACCAAATAGTGCGATACTTGTCAAATTTTTGACACCAATATAGCTCAGAGACTAAACTCTAGTTGGTCGTCGATTAAAAAAATAAAAACAATTCGACAACTTCGGAAAGCTGATATTCACCACAGAATTAGCAACTGGTGGCTTGAGATTCTGCAAATGGATCTTGATATACATCTGAGATACCGCTATCAGATGGTACCATAAAATTCCATATGCATAATACAACATTTTCGAGCAATTGCACGTCGTATTTTCATATGGGAGACAGGGTTGTTTGGCGTCTCTAAAAGAAGCAACTGATATACCGAAATGAATATTCCAACGTCTGGATGGAGCATGTCGCCACGTCCATCCATATCCGTTTCCAGAGCCTCTTTAATGAACAATTTGGTCGACTTACGGTCTTTTGTAGACTCGCTAGACTGGATGCAGCGTCACATGTGCTAAACTAAAATCAAGACAAAAAAATAAAAATACGACATTGTAGTTGAGCCAAGAAGTGGTTGAAGCGACCCAAGATGAACAAAACTTGGGTTGAGGACGCGAAGCAGCATGTTTCAAGACATCTTTAGTTCCTAAAGAAAGTTGGAGGGGACATTTGCGGGGAGACAAGTGGGTCGTATAGTTGTCGAATCTAAGATAATTGAAGGATTCGGAAAAGTGGATCCTGATGGAGTAGGTGGAGGAGTTACTTCACACTTTAATAGCCATTGATGAGGGTCTCTCTGAGAGAAACCAGTAATGTAGAGAATATTTCAAAGATTACCTCTTGTTGAGAATTTCACGATGATTCAAATGGTTTTTACTGGATGATTATACGGTAACTGAAGCAGATTATATATTGTCCTGTTTGAGATGGTGTAGTTTCACAATCAGTTCAGATGGGAGCATGTTCCGGTAAGAAAGGAAACTGTGTGTGAAATAGTCCTCAGAGGTGCTGTAGAGATTTTGAAAGCTATGGGGTGTAGAGAGGACTTATATGATTACGATAAGAGTGTCATCAAATCAATTGACATACCATTAACTTGTCTGAGAGATTCCGCCCTTGGTATCACAAAATCAACAATTTAAGCTTTTTCAAATCACCAGTTGACTCTCATAATATAGCTGGAAAAAAAATAACCACATATCTCGACGAATGGAATTAATATCAATACCACAGGCTTCAGAATCGTGTTCTGAGAATATTCCACCTTTCAGATTTCTCATAACATTCTCCTGTCATGAGTTATACTAGTTTTCATCAACTATCAGGTCTTCATGCCCTAGCTCGGTCAACCGACGAGCTATATATCTACTCCAGAAAAAGATCGTTCAATACTTACACAATCGTACATTATCGCACATTGAGCTGCGAATAAATCCTACTGTCAGCTCTACAAATCACTGGATCATGTTATAAATAATTTATTCGTTGTTCGTTTGTTTGTAGTTTGTTCAATGGCCCGCTCATTTGGGTAGCGTGCGAGGTCCATCAAGGGTTGCTGTAGGGTTGGTCGTAATTAAGCAATAATCTGCTCTTCAAGGTCGTAAAAAATGTCCTCCAGATCCATGTCTTTTTGAGGCACGTTGGCGCTGGTGTCCCAGTCCAGTTCGTCGGGCCAAAAGTCCAGACTCGGCTGGCTAATGTCCAGGTTCATGTTGACGTTGATGGACATTTCCATATCCAGAGGCTCTGCCAGCATGACGTCTAGAGAGGAGTCCGAAGCGTCCGAGTTGCGTTTGAGCAGCGATGCCGGGGCGATTGTCGTGGGGATGGCGGCACATGCGGCCTTGTGGGCTCGTGTGGAGGAGCCACTGCTGGCATGGCTGGACTTGGTGGACTTGCTGCTGCTGCTGCTGCTACTGCTCTTGGGCTTCTCCACCTTCTTCTTCTTGGGTCGGATGGGTACTGCCACAGAGGCGGGCTTGGGCAGAAGCGGCCGCAGAACGGGGGCAGGCGCAATGGCGATGGGTCCGTTGGACGCGGGTGGTGAGCGGCGTCGGTTAGCTTGTGTTTTCGGTTTGTAGAGTTTCGTCGGCGGTTTTGCGGACAGCTTGAGAGCCAGCGACTGGGCCGGCGTGAGGCTCTTGCCCGAGGCGGCCAGCGAGCCGTGAGCATTGACTGGCGCCGAGACGTGGGAATTGCTGCTCATGGGTCGTGCTGTTTGTGTCTGTGTCCGCATCTGTGTAACAGGGTCATTGCGAACCGAATTGGCGCCGTATGTCGGCGCTGACGCCTCTGCGGCCAGAGCTCCCTCCAGAGCTCCCTCCAGGGCCCCCTCCAGCTCTCTCTGGAGCTTCTCGTCCTCCAGTTTGGTTAACTCCGTCAAATCTGGTACATGTGCGAGATCTGTTCCGTCAGTCTCCGGGGTGCTGGCCTCGCTGAGAGGACTGCTCTGCTTGTCAAAGGTATCGGATTCATGTCCGGGAGACGGCGACTCTGTGTCTGTCATGGCATGTGTATGGTGTATCTGCTGAAGATGAATTGCGACGTGCGTGTTTTAGTACAACGTTTGCACGGACGAGTCTCGGCAGGTGTTAAACCGTACAAAAAGGTTAACTTTGCAAACTGAAAAGTTGCAGACAAAGAGCGCCAACCTTGTTGAAAAGCTTAAATATGCGGGAAAAACAGAAAACACAGGAATGCTCCATAGCCGTGCAATTGGCGTCACTGGGGCGTGCGGTTGACGCCGGATCAATGCCCGGCAGCGGCCGCCTGTTCTCTGCGACTTTCTCTCCGATGCCTCCATCTGGCTGCATCCGCGCCTCCTGCCTCCTGCCTCCTACCTCCATCCCCCCCATCCGATCAAACCTAATCCACTTGCTCCATCCACCCCGGGTTTGGGGATACCGCGAGCAAGGCGTGAAAAATTGCTGCGGTGCATACGGCGGCAGCGCTGTACCGCAGGAGATACGAAGGGATGGAAGCTGAGACAGTTGGGAGTTGAGGTTGATATGGGTTGGGGCAGGAGAGTCGACGATAGGGAGCATGAGGCAGGATGGAAGGTCGGAGAGGCAGGATGCAGGACGCAGCAACGGGCGAGCCGCACATGCCTCCGTCGCAGCTACATGCCAATGCTGTCAGTAGGCTCTCAATGCTCCCACACGTCCTCCTACGGCTACATTCAGGTCTCCCGTAGGCTGCCTCCAACACTTAGTTGGAGCTCCCTTCACCCGCTTGCCCTCGAATAACGTTGCATGTTGACGCTATGGTGCATCTTGCTGCAGCCATCTGCATCCACTCGGGTCTTTTCGGAACCCCAGATATGGTGCATCGTGAACATTACCGGGAGTCATCACAACGGCCCCGAAACTACACAAGACATATGCATCAGTCTCCCACAGTCAAGCCCTTGGTCACCAGCTGCTCCCGCCGCTTCTGAAAATCCAGCTGTCTCGTCCGAGAAAATACCGCTAGCACGAAAAGGCCCCTTGTATGCATCATCTCTGCACCCTGCACAGCGAGCTTGCGGAAAAAAATGGAGTCATCGGTGGGCCGAAGAGAATCTACAGCCGGCCATGTGGAGAGCTCCGAGGGAGTCACGTGAGTTTTCTGGAGCCCCACGGCAAGCAGATCTTGGCCCGTCGTGTCCTGGTCATGATAGTCACGTGAACACCACGTGAACCATCGTCTGGCTTACGATTCGCCGCCTCGGTTTAACCTTGTTTTTTTTCTTTTTTTTTTTTCTCTTGGGTTTTTTTTTCTTCTTTCTCGGTTTCACTATCGCAAACTTTTCGTGTCACGTGACCCACGATAATATCGGTTTAATTACCTGAACGGTTAATAACTCGGCAAGTGGGCGGCGAAAAGCGTTGACAGATGGGCACACGTGGATCCACGTGACAGCACGTGACATCACGTGAGCTGCGCGAGGAGACCTAGCGGCTCCCCGTGCCTGCGCTGCCCCTTTCTCTCTCGCCGTCTATCAACGGGTTCACGTGATTAGCTATGTTGTTTTTCCTTCTCTTCGCCACACGTGACCGACTCGGCCCCCTGCGTGTGCGTATTTGCAGCACATCCCAGCGTGGTGCATAATGGGGAATTTGGCATTTTCCCAATTCGGTATACGCATCCCCTAAATAAACTCTAAGCGCAAAGCCTGAATAGGAAGTCAAATGAGTAAACATAGATGGGGCTAGGGTAGACATCATCACGTGAAGTTTTTGGGAGGGAGGTGGAGATATAAGGAGAAGAAGTGATAACCGACGAGCTTCATTATAAGGTTGTAAAACTTTGGCGGTTACGTTTTATTCAAAAAAAATAGTGTTTTTTGGACATTAAAAAGGAGTTAAAAGTGGATTCCGTGATGGTTTCGCGCGTACATCTTAGGTTAAGACTGTAGATATGGAGCTAACGGTCGTCTTGGAGTGTTGGACAGATTGTGGTAAGTTTTGGCGGTGTTCAGAGTTGGATTTGTCACGTGTTTTGGAGGTGAGATACTATGAAGACATGTGATTCATGTGGTACTGTTCTACAACCTATTTGTTACGGGTTTTACCGGCTATATCGGGTCTCTCGGACGGTTATGGAGCCCATGATCCCACTACCTTTGTATTTTAGTGAGTAGAACAGATTTTCTAGAAACATGAGAGCTATGGGAGTTTGATCCGAAGACGGAGAACGGATTACTGATGTCCCGAGAGAAGTCGTGGAGTTTAAGGTCGTGTTTTCAACATGTTTTAGCCAAATCTGTTTGTTTCCGGAATGATGACTAAGCCAAAAGTAAACGGTTCTTGTTGCTTGAATGAGATAATGACCTAATATAACCAGTATCATAAGGGATGGTTTTCCAGCCCAAGACGAATGCACTTATCAAAATCGCCAAATCTACTCTAGAGTGTCTCTTGTAGAAGCAATCGGAGTTATGTTTGGTGATGCATCAGCTGAAATATCGTGTCACAAAAAAGTTCTAGGGGGTTCGGGGATATCTTCTAACTTCAATTTTACCGTGAATTACTCTCCAATAGTGCTTTTATTAGTCTTGAATGCGAATTAAAAGTCGGTTTTAGGTATGTTCAAAAATGCAGTGTTTTTTGAACGCCAGTTAATTCGGGGTATGATAAAGTGGGTCTCAAGAAGCAAATATTGAATTTATGGTAACTCATAGATTACTATCACTTAGAGTGACACTAGCAGACAAGAACGCACTCCTGAGATTGCCACATTCATCGAATCGAGCTCTCAGAACTCTCATAGAAGTCTCTTCTTTGCAGATGCTCGAAAATCACTTGTGTCTAATCTATACAGGTCACTTTGAACCTGAAACGAGTGGAAGTTCAATTGGAGTGATGAGAATTGTACCAGAAACTCAATGAGAATGTAGAAATGTCTGTATCATTCCGAATACCAGCTGTAGACGAATTTCAATGTTTATTTCTCATAACCTATCGCAGAGAATCTAATTCACGCAATAGACGCAGTAATACTCAATTGAATGACACAAAAAGTGGACTGTTGGTCTTGTGAATAGCCCGCCAGTACGACCATACCCCAAAGATCCTGTTAATACACCAATATATAGAAATCCACTGAAGTCACAAATGAATCACCATCTGAACCTTAATATTACCATCCACTGTTTTATTCAGATTTCTCCATGTTTTTAAGCTAATTTAAGGTTTATATAGAAATCTCAACAAGACATAAAGAGAAGAATCTGGGCGTTTCGGTCCCATTGCCGCCTCATTGTTGTCATGGCGACCCGCAATTGCTCTCGCATGCCTCTGCATGGCTGCATCACATGACATTGCATTTGCAAAGGCAAAAGTGAAATATCCCGCGGCAAACAAAGAGGCAAAAAGCACTGAGATATTGAGGAAAAAATAAAATATAAAAACAGCCACATTTAGCCGCATTAGCCGCTGGGAGCAGCAGATAACCACGTCACCAGCCACAGTGGGTCGGATAAAATCTTCCGTGGCTGTGCATGACTGAGAATGCAAACATAATATGGTAATATTGGCCTTGTGAACATTATTTTGTGCTCATATGAAACATCCAAAGTGGCTGTATGCCGCTGTTTGCTTTTCGCGCTGCTTTTTCAGCTGTCCATCTACCTGCAGCCCTACCTTAGATGGAGGGGTATCATCTTGATGCCCTACATTGCCACAGGTATCGGGAGTCACTGAAATGGTCACCTGAAGCACGGCATTCTTTGTAAATGAAATTGCGGGGGTAGCCGTGGGGTAATATCACAGACAATAGTGCTCATTGGTGCCCTATTGCACGTATAGTGCGTTCCAGTTTGTCCCCCTGACGAACACGAGCGTAGCCCCTCACTCTGAAGCTAGCCATATATTAGCTATGCTGATTAGGGAATCTTCTTGGACTAGGTCGTGAATGATTTGTAAGATCTTCGAAGACTTTGAAGTCTCAAAAATTCAGGGCACCACCGCACAGTAAGGTGGGGTATCAGCCTCCGGACGAGTTATGCAACTCCCTTCAAAGCGCTCTATCGAGGCAGAGCTCGTAGGGTATGATCATTCTCCACTCGCTCAGGGAACTGAAGATCAACAGTTTATACAGATATATGTTAAATTGCTTTAAGGAGAAAAAGAGAGTAGAGTGAGGCTCGCTTGAGTAAGCAGGTTGGCTTGTTAGGTAATTAGTTGAAAGCAATTTCTTGAAAAAGAAAGAAACGAGTTCAATTTCTAGATGAAAAAGGAAGCCCACCACCAGAAGTTGTTATTTCGGTAGATACTGCACTCTCTGGAACATCAATTCGAGAATAGACGGGATACTATAGTACTGTACAGTACAAGATAAGATACTGAGTCTGACTTTAAATCAACAACTCTTGAAGACTCTTATTCTCCATATTTCAACTAACCAAGTTGGTACCAGCCTTGAGCTTCTGCTTTTGTTACCTATGGAATACTGTGTATGATGTACTTATTCACCTTTCAGTAAGGCTACACCGCAGTACAGTAGTTAGGGTTGATGTATATCATCACTATCATCATGACATTCAAATGATGACAAGGTAGAGAGACGGTTACCTTGAAAAGTGCTCGTTGTTGAGATATGGATTCTACGTAGAATGATACCTTGTATGGCTAGAAATTTTCGATAGCTCCTGTAGTTGAGTTGTGGTGTTCTTTCCTTATTATAGGTACGTGCATAAGTCACCTGGATACGTAGGGAAACTAAACTGCAGCCTGATATGCATTGTACCGTGGTCACTTATTTTATGAGCGATTTCCTATCTCGTCTCAACAGTCTCAAGGTCCTCAAGTTCCACATTTGGGCTTACCATGAGGCGACCGTATTCAACGACTTGAACTGTAAACCAGCGTAACTCCTTATTCATGGCTCCCAGAATGAGGCAGATAATCCCAGTAGACTCGAGTCGCTCCGTTCTAGCTACTGGTAACATATTTTTCATTCTTCTGATACTAGCAAGAGTATCACGGAAAGCAACGAAACTTATGGTCCACAGGTATAAGCTTCATGCAAGGCAGCCCCACGCTCACCTCCTAAAGACACAAAATCAACACCCGCGATACGTCACATATTACACATGGAATGCCAGAGATAAAAAGCACTAACTGTGGAGCCTCGAAATGCCAGATATGGCGAGATCGTGTTACCATTACACGGTAGCTGGGTTGCAACTAGTGGACAATCCTTAGCGATTGTGACTCTTCTGCCTTCTCACCCAACCCCCTCCTGACGAGTCAAAGTGTCCTTATTGCGTACTTCCACAAGTTAATTTTTGTTTGAGCGCAACCAATACACAACACAAAAAGAACTGGGGGAATATAAGTACCCAGCGATACCCCCCTTTGGTCGGTATCCAGCAAGACGACACCACGAGCCCTTGTCAGTGTCCACCCCGGATCATTGGCATGTTTTTGAATCAACATTAACTGACTGCGGTCTACCCCCGGCACTGTTGTACCCACAACGGTGCCAACTCTCTGCGCTCACGGCTGAGTCGACCTGGATCAGTCTTTTTCCCACTAACACCCTACAGATCTAGTATCTTACTATTGTGAGTATTTCCGAGTTGGCAGAAGGTGCCCCAAGTGACAGCTCGACCACTCAAAAGCTGAGACACATTCGTCGTGAGGAGTCCTGATCAGATTCCTTACGTTGTCTGTGTCTCGCGTCATCTCCACAGACTTCTGATTATTGTCTGCGGTTATGACGGGCTACGACTTTACCCCCTCCCCAACCCATCTAACCCAGATTTACGGTACAGGCCTAAGACGTGAACAGGCAGTTGGAGGTGCAGCCCCTAGAGTGGAGGGGTAGAAAGGGAGGAACCAGAGGTGCTGTCTTGCCCATCAAGACAGCTCCAATCTCTGCTCAGACGATTCACAGCTGGAACTGATGATGATGAGTGGAGGCGTAACTAGGCTGCCGTGTTTCTATGGCCAAAGCAACGTGTTTACATGTTTTACGTGGTCCAGCCAGAAGGTAGGGTAACTCAGCCAATGATATCAGTTTTGAAACAAACACATTCATCTAGTGGTGACTTCAATAATGATCTTTCTTAGTATCGGAGTGTGGTTGTACCTTGCCGTACCCTTGTGAATGCTGTAACTAAAGGCTTGGGACAATTCTGAGAAGCTGATTTGGCGGCGAAGGTGCTACCCTACGAAGGGGCTTGTGTTGTTTCACAAGTATTTGGAACTGTAGAAATCAGTAACACACACTTGTATTGGCGACATCTGAGCCAACTATCCAATGAACGGATGCAGATGTTCTTTGAAAATGAACACGCACCTGTCACAGTCTATTGATAGATGAGCACGATGAAGGAAAATAAAGATCACAATGGGAATTGGGAGCTCTTCTTATACACTGACGATTCTTATTGTGCTATCACCAACTTTATTTTAAAAGTAGCGGGGACAGACGCATGACAGAGGTTGTGTCATTCCCGTTTGGGAACAGTACACGTGACAGTCTTCTCGGCCCTGATCTACCAGAATACAGCTTCTAATTTTTTACTATATATACCTGATCGAATCAACCGATCACCTCCTTGACGGCCTCGAGAACCTTGGCATGAATACCCTTCTCGGCAACGATCACACCCTTGTTTTCTCGCAGAGTTCGGCCCTTACCGAAATCCAGCTTCTTACCATCCTTGTCAGTAACAACGCCTCCAGCCTCAGTCACTAGAATGTTACCACTGGCGTGATCCCAGATCTTCTCCTGGTAAGACGCAGACACGGGCAGTCTGAGGTAGATGTCAGCCTCTCCTCGAGACACAGCAACATACTTGGCCTGAGAATCCATTCGAACACCAGCCTTGGTAATTCCGAGCTTTGTAGCAATCTGAGCTTGGTCAGAGTGCGACGAATGCCCACTCTCGACAGACTCGCAAAAGGTGGCGTCCTTGATATCCGAAAGGTGTCGGAACTCAATCTTTGAAGGTGTAGCCTTTGTGTCTCCAAGAGGCTCCTGGAAAGAACCCTGGCCCTTGACAGCAGACACAAGTACGCCCTTGGCACCGGAGTTGTCCTTGAAATCGGTATCCAGGTTGGGGCAGCCAATCACGCCGACCTGCACCTCTCCGTCCACGATCAGAGCCAAGCAAACGGCGTACTGTCCACCTCTGAGGAAACCCTTTGTGCCATCGATGGGATCAAGAGCCCACATTCGACCCTTGTCACCTCCCTCAAACTTGCCCCAGTCAATAGCATCCAGCATGGCGGAGGTAGTGGAAAGTTCGTCAGCCTGGGAGCTTCGGTGGGCTTCCACCAGCTTCCACACCTTGTCGGAAAGAGCCTGGTCCTTTCTGAGCACGTCGGCGTCCTCCTCGCCAACGACAGGATCGTTGGGGAAGGCCTTTCGAAGAGCTCCAATGATGATGGCCTGGGCTCCGTAGTCAGCCACAGTGACTGGAGACGTGTCGCTCTTGGTAACCTGACCGGAGGTATCAGCGGAGATTGTGTCGGCAATTGAGGCGGCCAGAGCGGATGCCCGACGCACGGCGTCCTTGGCAACCTGTAGTTCGTTTGTGTAAGAAGTAGTCATGACGTGGCGAAGAAGTCGTTGAAGTCGGTACATGGTAGAGGAGAGTGTAACCATGATATACTTAATGCAGGCGCCATGTCATGTGATGCATGAGGAGTAGACGGTCTGCGGGGTCGTCCCGGTGGGCTATATGGAGTTGATCTAGCCCATCTGCTAGAAAATTACATGGTGCCTGAGGTGCCCGGGCCTCTAGTGTCTGTTGGACGGCAAACGGTAGCTTAACGTAACTCTGGTCTTCTGGCTGTGGCTTGGTTGTGGGGCTGAATTGTGGCTTGTGGGAGATGAAATGGGGGATAAGGGTTGGGGCAACTTTACCTTGGGCGATTTGGAGCAACTTACAGTGTTCGATCCTGGGCCTCTTCGATAACTGGAGTGTTATTTCTGGAGATACGACATGTGATTATTTTGGTATCATTCGAACCGCCTCATCTTGAGAGTTATCTTGATGTAATTTTTATTCGGGTGGCGTTACACACACACACGTCACCACTTCTCCATAAATTATCGGTTGCTTAAGGTATTCTGATTTCAAACATGAAACACCGATGGAGATGTTGTCATTAGCCAGCTGAAGCTGCTAGATCACTTCAGCTCACCGTATTGGGCCCATTACACATGATTGAGATCTGAATAATTTTTCTTGCTGCCAATAACGTTGCCAATAATATCTCGGCCTCATCAAACCTGGAACGAATGACTCACTCAGGTAATATCGAGCCTGCACACGGCTCTCTGGTTAGACATTGGCCCCAATTACAGAAGCAAGAAAAAAGCACATCGTACGATTATCCGTGAAATGACACCCTTGAAATTAACCCATGGGGCAAAGTACAAGGTCAGTCTGCCACAACCCAAACCTCAAACTGCTGTCACACGGAGCTGTCACAGGATCTCTCTATATAGCCAGTCTGCTGGAAGCATCATATCTCTGACTTGGAGTTACGAAGTCCAGTTATTACCGCTACTATGGCAAATCAGATCATCGGACCCTGCGCTAGGTACCGCACTGTCCCACCATCTGCTACGTACAACAATGTCTGTCTGTCTCGGCTTGAACGTTTGTTTAATCTCCTTTTCAAAATACGTTTTCTTGAGGCCAGCATATAATATGTATAATATGTCAGTTTTTCAAATTGCAGTAACCAAAAATAGACAGAAAAAGAAAAGAAAATACAAACGATAACACCCCCCAGGCTCGTTTCATGACTCAATGAGACGTTAAAGGCTGCAGTCATGTTTCCAAATCGCTGCATCAGACAACTATTCATCCGACTCCATCGTCCTGCCACTTTTTCCAGTTCTTTCAATGCGCGTTTGGCCAATGTTATTACCCGATTAGATCATGTCTCACTGACATTTTTGAATGGTAAAAAACGAGCAACAAGAATATTAAATTTACCTAACACGATGGAACCGCACATAACCGCGTGTCTTCATGCCACCATTTCGTCCAAAAAAAAAAGAATCTACACTCTCGGCTTCGCATTGGCAAAACCTTAAATCTCATTTTGTCCAAAAAGGGAATGACAACTGACAGCCCGTATAGAAAGACTAAGGAGCATCTGAGATCTTCGGCAAGTAGCCTGAATGAGAGCCTGTTCACCTGTAAAGAAGTTGAATAGAGAAACTGACCGTTTGAGCGAGCTGTACCCGTTTCAAGAGAGCAACGTTTCACCATTGTTTCACATAAGGTTCACGCACCGCGGGCCGAAACAGGTTATGACAAACGAATAAGGTTGGACGAGACAGGCCGGGTAACTACTATTAATAACATAACCGGCCCAACACGGCTTTTTTAGGTGGTACTATCATGCACTTACCACACGGTACGTCATGACTAACACCTATCATTTGTCAAATAATATCCTCCATACCGGTAGTATTACGAGAATGGAACTGCGTGCAACCCCAGGAAGCCTCAGGAAACCCAAAGCCTCCAAGCCTCGCAACCTGTTTTCAATGCCGAAACCGGATTTTCAAAAAACCTTAACATTTGGGGCCAACAGTCATGGTCTAAAAAGGGATCCACTATGGCTACGTACGGCCATGGAGCTCAAACGACCAACATGCCAAACCGTCGTGTAGGCAGCTAACCGAAGACAGCGCCGTTTGAAAGACGTAGGAACCAAGCCATGGATGCTTCAGTCTGAACTTTAGGTTTGGCTGGCAAAATGATCAATAAATTGAACGAGACTAATGCACTGGACAGGCCACGTAAGGGGCAAACGGCCTGGTATGACTAGACGGGTAGCGCATCTCAACAGTGACCCCGCCCCATAGCTGACTGCTAACAAAATCCTGGGCCAGCGCAAATGGGGCCTGCTACTATACCCCTAACCCACCTCCTATCATGCACCCCATGGCGGTCTTGGCACGGCTGAGCCGGGTAATGACCCCAAACAGGGTGTGTGAGGACAGAAATATTTGCGGGGGGGGTGGCGTAGAAAAGCTGCCTGGAACGTTCTCCGCTGTCGCTTCTACCGTCGTGATACTCGTATCGCTACCTTTTCATCACGTGACACCCCACTATCCCTGTGGTCGCTAAGGTTTCAAAGGCAAAGTGCAAACACAGTTTCAAGCCAACGTCGTCCCACCAACAGTATGATCAAGGTGAGTAAGAGAAAGTGGCGGGCCTGGACCGCTGGGGGCCCGCAGGGGGATACAGCGGCGAACGGGAAGCGCGTGCGAATTTTGTCGGCTTTTTTTGCGCAACTTTTGAGCCAGACACACCCATGTTTGCGTCGCTGGAATTGCCATGGGCTGTGCCGTCTGGACAGTATCGGGGCGTGGATGGCACCAAGATGTGGTGCAAAGCTGACCGATGGACTGGGTGGTTGCTGTGGACCGTGAAACTTTTGCGACAGTTCCGCGAGCCAGAGACAGGACACCCTGGCTTCCTTTGAAATGATGTTCCAGACCTGGCTAGTGCGGTCCAGTGGTGGTTTTGCGGCGACACGCGGTACACTATGACACGGGTTCTGTGTGCCGAGCCGAGTCGTGCCAACGAGTTGCTCTACCGGGCTGTATGTTGTTGTTGTTTTTGTGTGCGCGTCTGTGTCTGTTACAGCTGGCATGTCAGTCAGGGCAAGATTGCAGAACAGACCGAAGCAAAACACTGTACGCAAGGACTGTCGAGGCTGTCTGGGAAGTTTTCCCAACAAGGCGTGGCCTTGTGCCTGCTTATCGAGGCATGTCTGGCTGTGGTTCGGTGCCTTCCGTGGCTACTAGCGCCAGGGTAGCGCTTAAGCAGTGCTTTTAAACACCAGACAGCCTGTGGCATGTACATTCAGAACTTTTTTTGGTGCGGTAGGGGACTGAAGGAAGATCATGCGACAGGGTGATAAGGTATCTCTCTGAACAGGGTATTAATGATTCGGATCCAGGTCCCAGCGAGTATGGTCCTGTTCGCTCAGTAACTTCTTTGCGCGATTGGTTTACTACTACGTTCGTGTCTGCATCACGCGACCACAACCTTGTGCTCCCCCGCACGAGTGACTCCTCTTCATCCCCGGCTGTTAATCCACATGAAACTGCACCCCAACACCCAAGCCTCCATGATATGGTATTACCCCTCACACCAAGCTTGTGCTCCAGAAACATTACTAACCCAGGGAATCCGCCGCTCGCTAAAAGGCGAGAAAACTGCTTCTGCAGGATCGACTGGTTCTTTCAACTCAGAAAAGAACCCGCTACACACGCACCCCCCAAAAATGGTAATCAGAGCTCTCTACGACTACGACCCTCAGGGCCCCGGAGAACTGGCCTTCTCCAAGGGCGACTTTTTCCACGTCATCTCCAACGAGCAGGACTCGGAGTGGTTTGAAGCCTTCAACCCGCTGGGCAACGTCCGAGGTATGGTGCCAGTGCCTTATTTCGAGGTGCTTGGCAAGAAAGAGGGCTTCATGTCTCCCGAGAGCCACGAATCGCTACTCCCCGAAGAGAGAAAGGCTCTGCATAGATCCAGCCAGAGCAAACACGCCCAGCACTCGCCACAGCAGGTTCTGGCCAACGGACTGGACGTGTCCCACAGCATGCAGAACCTCACTCTGGGTGCGGCAGGAGCTAACGTCCCAGCAGGCCCTGCAGGAGGACACACCCGCGAACCCTCCATGGCCGCTGTCTCTGACCGATCGTCTCAGGGCAAAATGCCCTCTTTGTACGGCGTTGTGCTGTACGACTTTGTGGCCGAACGGCCCGATGAGCTGCAAGCATCCAAGGGCGACGCCATCATTGTCATTGCGCAGTCTAACCACGAATGGTTTGTGGCCAAGCCTATTGGCCGACTGGGTGGACCTGGCCTGATCCCCGTCTCATTCATCGAGATTAGGAACATGGCTTCCGGCCAGGCTGTAGTGGACGTAGATGCTGCTGTGCGAGCAGCTGGCGTCCCCAAGGTGGAGGAGTGGAAGAAAAAGGCTGCTGATTACAAGGCTAGCAGCATCCCTCTCGGAAAGTTTGACGACCCTGCGGCCGTAGACGCACCGGGAGGCATGCAGCAGCAGCAACAGCAGCAACAGCAGCAACAGCCCCAGCAGCAGTACAACATAGATCCCCCTGCCGGGCCTCTTGTTGTTGCGGCATCTGTCGAGTCCTTTGCATTCGACTCTGGCCGATACTGGTACCTCGTCAACGCCGAGCTGGAGGATGGCACCCTACGCCGCCTGTGCCGATACTACCAGGACTTTTACGTGTTCCAGATAAATCTACTTGGCGCGTTTGAGGAGGCTGCTGGCCGAACTGGTCAGCCACGACTTTTGCCTTTCATGCCCGGACCTCTCACCTACGTCAACGACAGCATTAGTAACCAGCGACGGGCCAACCTAGACGAGTACGTGCGAAACCTCATGGCTCTTCCACCGCATATTGCTCGATCATCGATTGTGCAGGAGCTCTTTGCCATCCGACCAGGTGACATCGAGGCTGCAGGCCCCACTGAGGACCTCCCACAGCCTCTCACGCCCCTGGCAGAGTCTTTTGACGATGCTCAGGCCGAGGCTCGGGCCAAGGGCATCCACCCTGTGCCTCTGGCACACGCCAACGTGTCCACTAGCAGTGTTAGCTATTCTGAGGTTTCTTCTGATTCTAGACCGGTGAGCACTGGCAGCGGGCTTATGAGCCCGCCGGCAGTAGGAGGTGGTGCAGGAAGCGCAGGAGGACCTCCTGGAGGAGCATCTGGCCACCAGCGAATGACGTCTGTGTCTACAGTTGGTCCCACGGCCGAGAACCCTGCGGTCAACACGCCACAGTCATCTTCTTCTTCCGTCAAGGTCAAGGTGTTTTACCAGGATGATCTGATTGCGATCCGAGTGCCGTCGGACATTGACTACGCCACACTGCATTCGAGGATCTGTGAGCGGCTGCGAGTCGATGGACTGAGTCTGCTGTACAAGGGAGATGATGGTCACCACTCGGAGGTTTCCAACGATGACGATCTCATGGAGGCCATTTATGGACGAAACAAGCTGGTTCTGTATGCCAGGTAGTGTCATCAATTTTGATGAGAGTTGACATGGTGAAGAGAGGAGGCGTGTGAGATGTGAGGAGAAAGGGTGGGCCGAGGACGATTGGGCTCCACTGGTGTATTTTATGGGTTAGCTAGTGTATTGTAGCATTTATATACTTTAGGCTATTCACTAATTTAAAAGCTTTCGTAGGTGGCGGAGTGCGGGCTGGTTATAGAAATTATTGCGTCGCTCCAGCTCACGCCCCTTGTATTCCTTTTCAGAGAGGTTGAAGTGTTTGCAGTCAGTGACAAAACCTTTCCATACTCGGCTGAAGAAGTCGTTAGCATTCTCGATGTGAGTCGAATGTACTTTCTTATCAGTACACTCTTTGCAGTACCATTCAAATCGTTCTCGCCCGTATCTGGCGTATCTTGAGGGGTCTTCTTGAGTCATTTTTATAGGTTTATTTGGCTAATTCTGGCCGTGGATCGATGATTATAAGTACTTTTATCTACTTTATGGAATGGAAGGGCCAAGTAAGTCAAGTAGCCATAAAGCGGCAGGTAGGTATTGATCTGTATAATGATGTGGATAGCTGGGGAAAAGAGAAATATTTACACTTAGATCACATCTCTTTTTTGTAGTAGTGATTTTTTTGAATGATATCAGGATTGATGGCTTGAGATTTGAAAGTAGAATGCGTTCTCAGACAACTTCTGTTTTTGTTATGTGGGAATTTGCAAGTGATGATGATGTTTTTCATCTAATTGTCACTTTGGGGTGTTCTAGACTCCAACCTTTCTAACTCCTTCCTGTGAAGACAGTCGAGTGGGATCAGGGTAGTAGTGGAATTGAAGAAGGAGGAAAGAACAGGACAAGTAATGAGTGTGATGTGATGTTTCATTAAAGAGAAAACATGGATAAACTCGGATTGATGGAGATTCAATGATTTCTGACCTCATAATAGCACAAACCTGTAACTGAATAGGTAGACAGAAATGCACAACTTTGAAGCAATATCTTTATGAAAAAAATAAAATGACATCATTACACCTTTCAGGAATGTTCTTTTTTACTGCTATAGTTTGAAGAAATCGCATATACTCACTCTTCCTCATCAGTTCAAATACAATAATAATAAAAACGATGTGGCTCCCGTTATTGCTACTGAAAAAGATGAAAATGAGACTGTTTGATCATCAAAGGTTTCTTTTGAGGAGTTTCAGCAGCCCGTAACTTTTCATAGTGTCTGTTTACCGAATGTTGTTTTATCAACCCGTCATTACAGGGTCGTTTGTAGTCAAAGTCACATTAGAAGTAGCTCTCTACTAATGACCGAACAGTACATCTTCAATACTGCTACAGTAGATGTCTAAAAAGATGAAAAAACAGATGTGTCTAGTGGGACTCCAGGGGACTACAGGGTAAAATCCACTGATGTTGAATCAGATTTTTGAAGAAGTAACAGTAGATGTGGCATTGATACGTCTCTAATACTCATTGGATGATTTTATCAGAACATTGGTATCGTTCCTGTTGTTGTGAAGACTATCCCTGTTATCAAAGCTCATGTCACTGTGGAAAATATCAATATTTCTGGTCAAATACTCTTAGAATGAAACAAAAAGTACTTTTATAGATGCTATCGTACACTCCCAATGTCACTCTTTACACACTTTTCTATTTCCTCAACTACTGGTCAAATAAAACGCTTTCCGTTTTGTAAGTCACGTGACATGAACCTCTTTTTGAGTATATTCAGAAAAGAATTTTTTCAATATCCGGTTTCTTGGTCTAGTCGGTCATGGCATCTGCTTAACACGCAGAACGTCGGCAGTTCGATCCTGCCAGAAATCACTTTTTGACAACACGTCTAGCAGTCGAAAGAATGTCTTGAGTTGGTATCTACTTTTTTTCAATCACGTATATGATACTATACATCGCCATCGCAAAACCCTGCTAAAACTACTGTCACAATTTTGGGCATATCGAAAATCCAAAGCGTAGACCTCAAAAATGGAACGCTGAATATAAGCAAAAGAAAAGCTACATAGAGAGAAGTTGTTCATATCGTTATACAGGGTCAAATCTGGAATGAGCGCACTTTTCAAAATAATTTTATCAGCAGTATTGGGTTGTTCACATTAGTCCTTCTGCTGATAAAGTCTGCCTATGTAGGTGACCAAACGGCAGAGCCTGAAATCATTTCCCGAGGCTTTTTGATTATATTAATGACATATACGAGCTCGTAATCACATGCTGAACAAGCCGGGCTTTTCGGAATTCGCTTTCAATCACTTTTGCGTGTGACAGATTGTAATTTCCGCGAACAAGAATCAGCACCCCACTTATATAAGATCAAAGGTACATGTGAACTGAACTGGAGGGGTGGACTTAATAGATGCTAAATGGCGTCGGATTGACTCAGAAATTTTACAGAATACTGGCATCGTTCTTATAATTACACTGTACTGTTTTTAAAGATAATTTCACAGCTAATATACCCCATAATTACATCCCCAACTCGTCATTGCTGCACCCAACCACCTGAATGAACTCAGCTGACTTTCCCCAACTTTTTTAACATTTCGTATCAGAATATGCAGCCACGCGTTACGAATTATTATCTTCACAACAGCAGCAATAATACATGGTAAGTGCCCGATTAAATCGGTCGAAAGCCGGCAAAAATTACTCTCTGGAAGTAACTGAGGTGATTGGCCACGCCAAGATGTAGACGGTGTTGGTACAGGGAGTAGCGGGACGTGAAAACTGAAATTTTAGCACCTGTGAGAGCTGAAGGATCCCAAAATGGGTGGAAAAAGCTCGTGGAAAAGACAATTATGCTCTAAAAAGCAACAGTAACAGTCTGGTGCCATTATATAAGCCCAATCTACCCCCATGACTTCTCCAGACCGACTCAGATTTGTCACACCTCTGTTTGTTTACCTTTCCCAACTTAGCAATAATAAGGTTTAGTATGCATCACTTCGAACATCTCCACCATCACCACTGCTTCATACCATTCCGCTAACAGCCCCATCACAACAGCTACGAGGCTACAATTACCGCATATATGAAACGACGGACCTCATATTTATCGCTGGAGCTCGAACGGCTCTCTGGCGAGCTCCAGCTGGTGTTTTCCGACGTCGGACTCACCCACGCCGAAAAAGACGAAAAGGAACGTGAGCACTTTCAGAAGCTCGTTGAGGCGCTGCAGGTGCGCCTAGAGGAAGAAAAGGCGTACCGTGACGAGCTCAAGCGCAAGTGCGAGGAAAAACAGGCCCGTTTGAGGGTTCTACGCACGACTTCTCTGCCAGATGTGGCCTCCTCTTCTGTGGCCGCAACTCCCCTTGACGAGCAGATTCTGCCCCCGTACAAGCTGCTGCTGGACCGGCTGGACCGTTCGGGCGCCAAGCTGGAACAGGTTTTTGAAGAGCGAAGCAGCCACGTGCGAAAACTGCAAGAAGAGATCCGCAGGATCGAGGGAGCCATGGGCGAAGGAGGATGGCAAGGCGTTGACTTGGACGGTCACGCGCCTCCCAGACTGACGCTGGACGTCATCCAGTCCGTGGAGGACTACTACAACGGTCTACAGAGCGAATTTCACGCTCGCAAGGAACGTGTGGAGCTGCTGGCATCTCAAATCAACGAACATTGGTCTGTTCTGGGCGTCACCGACGTCGACGAGACGATTATCAACTACCGCAGCGTGCCACTGAGTCTTGACGGTGTTCGACTGGGGTACCTAGAGGACATTCTACGAGATCTGCAAGTGATGCGGGACGAGCGTCAGAAGCAGATTGGACTCATGAAGGGAGAAATCGAGCATCTGTGGGCAAGACTGGACGAGAACGAAACGATAATCTCGTCTTTCCTGGCCTCAGTTGTGGGAGAAACGGAAGAGGTAGTGGAGCGATGGAGCGAGGAGCTGGAGCGAATGAGAGGCCAGAAGCAGGCTCATCTAGAGGTCTTCATCCTGGAGGCTCGCGACAATCTCACCTCTCTCTGGGACTCTCTGTACTATTCCGAATCCCAACGTAACATTTTTGCTCATTTCTACATGACTGACTTTTCCGAGGCTTTACTTGAAGTTCACGAGAGGGAAATTGCTGCCAAGGAAACCGAGCTGCAGCTGCACAATGGCCTTCTTGAGCTAGTCAAGCAACATATGCAGCTCAAACAGGACGCCAAGGAGCTGGAGGAAGCTTCGCGTGACCCTAGCCGACTCAAGGGAGTCAGAGGGGACCCTGGACGACTGCTGCGAGAGGAGCAGACTCGAAAACAAATTGCCAGACGCATGCCCAAGGTTGTGGTGTCTCTGAAGGAGGCTTTGTTGCGGTTTGAAGAGGAGAATGGTGCCCAGTTCATGGTCTACGGAGAGCCTTACATGGAGGAGATTCAGCAAGAGATCATCAGCCAGACACCCCGGAGACGAGCTAATGCTTCTCCGGTGAAAAGCTCGGTGCGAGGAGGGGCTCCCAGCGTGAACAACTCGCCCACAAAGTCGCCTTCCAAGCGAGTTGAGCGGACAAGAACTGCCCCCAACACTGCTCCTAGACCTAGAACGAGACCTGTTGGAGACAGAACTACTGCTGCATCCACTGCCAGACGACCGGCCACGGCTGGTGACACCCTTGCGTCTCTGAGGAACCCTGCCTCGGCAGCCCCCAGAATGATGTCCCGACCCCACTTGGGTTCTGTTCCACGCATGCAGCCTCTTCAGTCGTCAGGAAACAGAATCAACAAGCCTGGAGTACGAAAAACGTCACTTAACAAGAAACTGACGCCCGCCCAGCTTGCTCATAACCTCATGGGTGGAGGAGATACTCCTGTTCGACAGCCTACCCGATCTGTGAGTCCCATTAAAGAGGTGCCTCCAAGACAGCAAGCTCCTCAGTCACCACAAAAGCTATCTGCCCACCAGTCCACCTACCACGCACCCGTGTCACCTCTACGATCACCTCAACGATCACCAGAACGATCACCCCAACGCTCACCCGAAAGATCACCCCAAAGATCTCCTCAAAGATCCCCCCAAAAGTTTACACAGTTTGTTGCACCCACTGCCCCAGTTGTGGTCGCTTCCATGGACTCAACTTTTGCGCCACCGAAATCACCCCTCAAATCTTACGGACAACTAGAGAGACGACCCGTGCCTCAAGACCGATGCATTTCCGAGAGTGCTGCTTACCAGCGGCCTGCTGGACTGAAATCTCCTGTTCGGTCTGCCACAGTTGGATCAAAGGCCCATCCCATCCCTCTAAACGTCACCTATTCTACCACCGAGTCCAGATCGGTCTCTGGAACGTCAGTTTCTTCGGTCAATACCCAGTTTTCGTGCGAAGCTTGGGGCTCTTCCGATGAAGAAGATCCAGAATACGCTGCTTTGATGCTCAAACAACGACGAGAAATCTCCCGAGGACTGCCCAATGTCCGTGCTGACCAACCTCGACTGTCCGAATTCAACTGGGAGAAAGACGTCTTCTGATACCATTATTTATACATTCATTATATTTATTTTTCTGACATTTGTTCAGCAGAAACCGTCCACCTGGGGTTTCAGATAGATACCAGTTTGGATCATAAGACATGTTCGGAATCTTCAACAGTTGGTATTCACATCATCCATATTTAGGTTTGTATGCGTACTTACCCTGCAGTACTGATGAACCTCATCTCATTAAATGAAGATGGAAATGTGTAAAGCTGTTTATCGATTGTAAATCCGATTTGCCAATCATTGTAGAATACATTATCAACCACTACTATAGCAGCGCTATGTTTTGCCAATATCATTCACAGTACATACCACCTCCACCTTCTTGTGCAATTTTTTTTTGTCTTTCTGATTCTAAACTAAGTCCATAGCGGGCTCCAACTACATCACCGTCTCCATCTCCACATCGTCGTCGTCGTCGTCTCCGCCCTCTTCCTCTTCCTGGGCGTTGTTGTTAGACAGCTGCTTGTACTCCTGCTGGAGAGAGTACTTCATGGCGTAAGGACCAGACTTGTTGAGTACAGCCATGCTCTCCAGAACCTCTCGCAGGTACACCTCTGGCTGCTTGGTTCGCTCCTTGAGACCCTTCAAACTCCAGTAAGGGTACTCCTCGAACAGCTTGAACAGGATATCCAAAAGAGCAGAACGCTCGATACGCACGGCCTTTCCGTCCAGCTTGATGTCCTTCTTGGTGGCCTTCATGAAGTGCGACTGTGAGCCAACACCTCGCAGGTTGGGGGCGTTGGACGAGGCCACCACGCCGGGGAGCTCGTTCAGCAGGGTAACTCGAGCAGCAGGAGGCTGGTGCAGCCGCTCCTTTCTCTTGGCGATAACCTTTTTGTAGTTGGCATCCTTGAGAGAAGGCACCACTGTGCACTCGTGGATAACACGGCCTGCCAGGGAAGTCTGCTTGGGGATTGTGCGTGCAAACGGAAATGACGAGGGCTTTGTGACCTTGTTTGTCGTGGCTGAAGATGCTGATGCTGATGACGACGCACCTGTGTTTGTGTTTGCGTTTCTCTTTGCCTCCTCCTTGTCCTTGTCCTTCTGCTGTGTCTTCTCCGTGAACACGAACGTGTTGTTGACCACTTCCTTGACAATGTCCAGCTCGTACTCGTGGGGTATCTCGCTGTTTTCGGGAGTATCAGACAGCCGCAAAGACACCTTCTGTTTCTCGCCCTGCGCCGTGTTCTCCTTGATCAGAACCTGGCCCAGTCGCTTGTTTTGGTGCTCGTCCAGATGGCTCCACTTGTCCACCAGGAACTTGGGCAGCCGAACGAGCCACACCCGGTTTTCCAGGCCCGCGGTGTCCAGGTCAAACGACTCTTCGGGTTCGGGCGTGGGCGTGAACTTTTCCTCCTCGGTTTTGACGTTCATTGTGGCGAGTTGAGATGTGGAAATGCTGAGGTTGGATTATTCTGGTGGTGGGTATTGAGCCCATGCACGATGGAACTCTAACCGAGCAATCCTGCTTAGTCAGCAAATAAGTGCACGAAAACAGACGTTTTGGGGGGCTGGGAGTGCTGGGAGGGGGCATGAGAGTTGTTTACGCCTCTTTTTGTGCTCTTCATTGAGATTAGAGATACTTTAGCGTCCAGAGATCGCTATTTTCGTCATCAACTTCATGTGCCAACTTTCACACTCTGAAACGGTACTGGAAGTATCAAGTCCGGAAAATAATTATAATTGGGGCTACGATAAATCTGAAAAGTGCACATTTTTTGGTGTTGTGTTTGTGTCATGGCAGCGGCACTTTCTGCTTTGTATTCAGCTTTCCTTGACCTTCTCTTGTATCTACCCATTTGTCCGTCCACTTGTCTTGCCTTGTAATCGCCAACTTAAATGTCAACCTCATCTGTTGTACTGTCTGTATGAGTAGAACATATACCAGCCTCACATTGTTGATCCCATAATCTGAGTACATATGAGAGAACGTGAATTTAGATTGGAGCAAGTGGCAATTTTCAAGCCTCGGATCGGTGACAAACTGCTTTTCTATTGACGATATTATTATTGGCAAAAATCTTCGCAGTGCGATTCGTGCCATCAAAGAATCTGTGAGAAACAATACTGTGAGACTTGCAAATGCAGAACCGCATTTCCTTGAAAGAAAACGCACAGCATCACTGATTCAATGTCACACAAAAAATGAAGGAGAAAGAAAGAGAGAGAGAGAGAGAGCAAAAAAAAGAAAGAAAGAAAGAGACGGAGACAATTTTCACAAAGACATGAACCTGGACACCTCTTCTTTCTCTCTACGTCTCAGTTTTGCTGCCATAGACAAACATGAACATCCTCTCACGCCGATCTCGATTCTGATTGGAGGATCGCCCCCTAGCCATCTAAACTAAACACATACGCCATCATTCCAAAAAAGCGACAAAATCCAACACAGAAACATTCTGCGATTACAAATCTCGGCCCCTGTCTGCTATCCATGGGGTATGGGTTACCGCGCATTATCCGCCAAACTCAGCCGTTAGACCGCAAACCATATCGCCTGGGTCATGCAACATTTTGTAATTTTATTTCAGTGTTTTTTTCTTCTTCATTCAACCACCACCCATGGACTTTGCGGCGCTGATACAGGGCGAAATCAACAAGAAAAAGGCCAGCAGCAGGGACTACGGCTGCAAGGCCACGGCCCCCAAGGCCGCCAGTGCCCCTCCTGCCGCTCCCGAGGCCTCAAACGACGATTTGGTTCGCCTGCAACGGCTGAAACAGCTCAAACGACAGAGAGAAGAGGCCAGAGAGGAGGAAAGAAGAGAGGAAGAGGAGGCCAGAAAGGAGGAGGAAAGACTCGCCGACTCAAAGAGACAGCGGCTCGAAGCGGCAGACGACAAGAGCGACACAAACGACAAAGCTGGGGCTGGTGAGAGTGCCATTTCTGCCGAAGATGAGATTCTGAATCAGGCAAAATTAGACGCCGCCACCGACGTGAGAATAAAATGGGATGACGTGGCTTCCAAAACCCCCGACACAGAAACGACAAACAGGCTTTACTCTCAACTGCGAATCTACCTTGGTATGCTCCTCAGCGAATGGGAGAATACGCTTCTCGAGACTAAAGACAAAGAGGAGACAGTGGACGGCTTGCCTGTAAAAAAGTCAAAGAACGCCATCTTCCAGGAAACTCAACTATCTCTGTCATCCCTCATGGCCCTTCTTCGTCAGCAGGGCCTCCAGCAGGAGGTGCTCGTCATGCTGTCAAAGGTCATGTACCATCTTCAGCGATTGGAGCACCACCAGGCTTACGACGTGTATCTGAAGCTGTGCATCGGCAACGCCTGTTGGCCTGTTGGAGTTGCTTCCATTGGTATTCACGCTAGAGCTTCTCAGAACAAGACTATTGCCAGTGCTAGGGATTCCAAGCAGGTGGCCCATATCGTCAATGACGACACCAGAGAGTGGCTAGTATGCATCAAGAGACTGCTGACCTTTGCCGAGGGTTATCCTGAGCGAGTCAAGGTGCTTGAGAGAGCCACAACTGCGGCATAGGTCATTACTCCTGTTACTCCCTTAGTTGGGAGATGGATCCATTACCTTTGCTAGGAGCGTGCAGTGAAGTATGAGCTTCGGCTATGGGGCTGGGCTACTCACTGCAGCTCTTTCCAACTGTAATGGTGGATCTTGCTGAACCAGACCATGCCTATGACGCCAAAGATGGTTGATCATTCCACAGATCATGGTATCTCCTGTGCTGTGTCTTGGCATGTTTCTCTTGGTTCTGAGACGAGTAGTGGTGATCTCGAATCAACTGGATGCATGGGCTGCTTGACTAAGCTAATGCTATAGTTCGTTGATCCAGCCAAAGAAAGCCAACATTTTGTCCACGACGAGTGTTGTCTCTCGTGCATCCTGTCTCTTACATCCGGGAGACTCAATTATATATAACATGAAATGTATTCAGTACAGAGTAGCATCCCGTTAGTCAAAATTGTACTGCGTTTTTGTAACACTTTCAGAGTGGCAGAAAAAGACATTCTTCAGATAGACACCGTACTCTTCTACTACTAGTAATACCATAGATGGCTGTAAAAATATATATGTATCATTCATTAAATAGGGTGTTGGACATTTCATTTAAGCGTCTCGAATTACAAGGCTGTATTAGTAGTGTCCATGTAGCAGGGGCATTAGCCAGGACAAGAACTGACAGTATATGCCACAAAAGCGATAACGCCATGGCTTCAATCAGTTCGGTCTGACCAGATCAGGCCTCTAAAGTCGTTTAATCGCTTTTAGCGACCTTGTTCTGGCTCTCTTCTCCAGTCTCCAACTTACGCTTCTTTTCGTCGTTAATACCGGTAGATCCGAATCCGCCGGCTCCTCGCTCGGTAGAGTCGAGATCAGCAACCTCAACAACGGAAACCTCGGGAGTGACAATCTTCTCGAGAATCATCTGGGCAACTCGATCGCCAATGGTCACGTTGAAGTCCTCGGTGGAGTGGTTGAAAATCATCACCTTGACGGGGCCTCGGTAGTCGTAGTCGATGACACCAGCGCCGGTGGTGAGTCCGCTCTTGACAGCAAGACCAGATCGGGGCGCAATTCGAGCGTAGGTTCCCTCGGGAATGGACATGCTGAGGCCGAGATCAATGAGTCCTCGGCCATTGGCGGGGATGGTCTTCTCCTCGGCGGCGTAGAGATCGTATCCAGCGGCGTGGACGCTGCCTCGAGTGGGAGCTCGGGCGTTCTCGTTCAAAAAGGCGACTTTGAGGGACATTGTGTGGTGTAGTGGAAAGATGGAAAGAGAAGAAGAAACGCGTCGCGAAATTAATGTATCACTGTCAAAGTGAACTTTATTTGCGTGCTGAAGGTTTAAGTAGGTGGCTGGTTAGGACGGCAATTTGGAGCTTTTCCGTGTATTTATTGAGCTGAAAACTTGGTAGTATGACCTGGCAAAGTATAGTTACCCAGAAACGACTCATTAGATTCTGTTCTTCTTTCATGAATTGCAGTTTCTGGTGGTGTCTTGGAATGCCCTTTTGGTGTCAGAAAACATAAAACCCTGGTTGGGAGAAAGACGCGTGCGTGATGTAAACTACGCAGTACTATAAAATATCGATGTAATTATGGGTCTGCAACTTGATAAGATTCAATGAAGTCATCGCAGTTAGCTGGGCTGATTGAGGGGACGTTTTTCCTGAGAAGTGCTTTTTTTTCTTGGGGGTGATATTTTGGCTTGATTAACTGGTACTGGTACTGGACAGTTCACTGAAAAGCCAGCAACCAACATATGACTGATTTCACTGCAATGAGACTACACTGAAGACTCGATGACTGTCTGATTTGTCTGAGAAACCCCAATAGTAACAGTATCATAACAGCAAGCCCAAGTTCATCACTCAAAACGGCATCAACAACAAACACATGCTACTTGCCGGGCCGAAACTTTTCGTATAAACTGATACCGTTTGCCGTGGCCAATGCTGAGCTGGGTTCCCCTCACTTGTCTTTTCAAAACAATACAAACAATTACCAGGGTCTAAACACACACTAGCCGAGTTTGGGTTGATATCTGGAGATCCTATCGTTTTTGTTGACCTTGTTAGTTTCTTTTCCACCAACAAAGACTCCTTGAGACCAGTTTAGTCAAAACTGAACGCTTGAACAGAGTCCACAGACTACTGCCAGGTCACATGGATGAACAAGAGGACTTGCTTATGACACATTCCACTACGCTGCAGCCATTTATGGTCTGAAACATGCTAGAAATAGAACAGCGGATCGAAAAGTGCTGTCTTCTGTTCTACAAATGTGGGCTAAGACGCCAAGTAACATAAGAACAGATACAAAAACTCTTCTAAAACCACAAAGAATCCATTGTTCTGAATGCCGATACAGTTGAAATCAGCTTTTTATCTTTGTTTGGAGCTCAATTGACGTACAAAGAGTCACAGAGTACTATGGGGGCTGGTACAGTACCACAACAGACTTGGTTACTGGAATGTATACCAACTGGTCGTTTAGAAAATCAGATGTAGAGATATTGAGAATTGAATTAAACTAAGGCTTAAACTATGGTTTAAACAAACAGAGCCGCGGCACCCATAATGGCGACAACAATGTTAGCACCCTGCTGGACAGCATTGTTGGCCTGCATGGGACTAGATTCAACAGGTGACTGAGGAACAGAAGACCGAGTGGAACCACTAGTAGCAGCAGAAGAAGCAGGAGGAAGAAGAGTGTTAGGGGCGGCAGTCTCAGGGGCGGCAGTGACAGGAATAGTGAGAGTCACGGTTTGACCGAGAGTCACTGTAGTGATAGTCTGGAAAGAACTCTGTCCAGTAACCTCAGAAGAAGACTCGGAGCTCTTGGTGACAGTCTCGGTAGCATCAGACTTGATGACCTCAGTAATGGTGGTGTCGGACTTGGTGATCACTGTTTGGGAGATATCGGACTTGGTGTACTCAGTGGGGTGGACAGTGGCATTAGAAGCAGTGTAGAACGGCTTTTCGGTGGTGGTAGTCTCGCAAGGGACGGTCAATGTAACAGTAACTCCATCAGTGACGGTTGTGACAACAGTAGCAGGGATAGTGTGGCACTTGGTCTCATCGCAGGAAGTGATGGTCACGGTAGCAACGGTAGAGTTGACATGAGCAGTGGAAGTCTTGGTTTCAACAGCGTATGTAGACTCAGATGATGGCACGTCGGATGAGTTAGACTCGGGAGCAGGAACCTCAGAAGTGGACTCGGGAGTAGGAACCTCAGAAGTGGACTCAGGAGTAGCCTCAGAAGTTGACTCAGGAGTAGCCTCAGAAGTGGACTCGGGAGTAGGGATTTCAGAAGAAGTAGCCTCAGGAGTAGCCTCAGAAGTGGACTCGGGAGTAGGGATTTCAGAAGAAGTAGCCTCAGGAGTAGCCTCAGAAGTGGACTCGGGAGTAGGGATTTCAGAAGAAGTAGCCTCAGAAGTGGATTCGGGAGTAGCCTCAGGAGTAGCCTCTGAAGTAGCCTCAGGGGTAGCCTCGGGGGTGGACTCAGGAGTAGCCTCGGGGGTGGACTCAGGAGTAGCCTCAGGAGTGGCCTCAGAAGTAGCTTCGGGGGTAGTCTCAGGAGTAGGAGTGATGGTGGTATAAGAAAGGCTGGAAAAGGTCGAGGTCAGAGTGACAGGGCGTTCCTCAGAGCAAACGGAAGGCTGAATATCAATATTCGCCTGGCAAAAGGAGATGGGCACCGCAAGGACCGAGTGAACAACGTCAACAAATTTACCAAGAAGCTTGCCGCACTCAACACAATCGTCTACCTCTTCCTTATGAGCTCGGAAGAGGGGACACCAGCAAGTGTTGGGTACCAGACCACATCGCACAATTCTCTCGGAGATTTTGGCACAGGCTTTGACACAAAATTCATCATAGGATTCATGAGCAGGAGTGGGGGTGGGGCAGGCAGTAGTGAAGTCAGAGACAGTGGTGACGGTGGTAGTGGAGTAAACCAGGTCACTGCTGGTAATGAGATCAGCCTCTTGAGCAGCAGAGCCAACAATGGCAGCAGCCAGAAAAACGAGTGAAAACTTCATGGCGATGAGAGAGTGGTGGTGACGGGAGTTGTTTGATGACTGTCAAGGGGAAGATCGCATGGCTCTATAAGTACTCGGGCTGGTGGTGTCTTCAAAGATGGCAAGAATGTCGCGGAGTCTCGTGCTAGTCCAGCTTGAGCTAGTTCATCTTGGCAGCTGCTTGTATCTAGATTGAGTTGTTTCCATTTCCATTTCTTGTGTTGAGCTGGTTGTCTTTGTGGCGAGAGATAGGCTCGTATAGCTTCACTCTAGAAGATAATATCCGTACTGTTAAGTCCTCGTTCCACGGCGACTCCGGAACATGTGTCAGTTGATAGCTCTCTTTTCATTTGATGACCTCTTTCTCTCCCCAGATCTCTTTTGCAGTTGCAAAACATTGGTTCTGCATTCACTCAGTCTTGTAGGTTGAGGAAGCAGGCATTTCACTGGGTTGACGCAAAGACTTCTCCTTTTGGGGATTTATAGTTAATCGGTGAGGTCGTCGAGTACCCCCACAGCTTTAGAATATCGTCAAAGGGGTTCTTGCGAATGTACATACCAAAAAAACAGCACATTTGATGGTTGTCATATTGGTTGTGTGAGTGCTGCATTTTGCCTTTTGTCCCCATCTGTAAATAAGGTTTAGATCTGCAACCGCTCGTTTTTAGATCTATTGGCCTCTTAAACTAGTGGTTTCACTATGAAAGCCGAGCAGCCGCTGTGTCAACACTAGCAGCCAGCTGCTGACCGGTTTCGGGTACTTATATCACGTCTCGATCGCCAGTTTTTGGCCTGGAAGCGTTTTTGGCCCATTTTTCGGTAACTCGTCTGTGCATGAGTCTGTTTCACCATCAGCACCTTTTATGCAGAAGGACAAAAAAATGTGGGCATCTGCACCTGCCTGTCAGAACAAAAGACGCCGTTTTTGAAAAGCTGACAGCAAGTCGAGATTGAAGAAAAAAAGTGACAATTGTGACAGGAGGGTGGCTGTCTTCCAGGGGACAGGAGGCAGCAGGGACGTACTCTGGCTGCTTCCACATGCTGCAAAACGTGAGTAACATGCGGGGTAGAATCGTAACATGTCGCCTACGTCTGAAAAATACGAGATACGGCCATCTCCACATGGTTCTTGATGCATTTGATTCTAGCTACAAGACTCAAAATAAGTTTATCTCGAGAAACAAAAGGCGACCCGAACACGAACTGAAAAGAGGGGCATTTTCCAGACGCGGCATCGTCGGCGCTGGGTGGATTCCATTAAAACCTGGGCTAGCTCGGCTGGCTCGAGGAGAACAATTACACACAAAGAAATTTGTGGGTTTCAAGCCTTGGAAGTGCTGGGCCTTCAGCCTCCAAACTCTCCACACAAAGGATGCATGAGAAACGTACCTGGTCGAAAAATAAAGTTTGCGTTTTAGATCATGGGCGCTGGTGGATGTCAAAAGAACGAAAGAACGATCCTACAGTACACGTTCAACGGCAGGAGATTAGAGAGGCAAAATTAACGCGTCTGTTTCGTCATTGTGTACGCAAAGAGGCCAACAGAATACTTATCCTTCGGAACTGGAGTACTGATATCTTGGGTTCAGCAATTCTCTGGCTCAGCTGTCAGGATAACAGTACAACGGAGAGGTAGTATCTTGAGATACGTGAATTTTTGAACACAATTTGAGCCAAAAAGAAAGCATATGAGATATCGGCCGTTATATGGGCTAGACTGGAACTTGGCCATTGTCTCAGGTAGGCCAAATCCAGACTTGGACAGCTGTAAACTGTGTGCCTACTCAAAGATAATTCAGCGGGCAGATTTGGTATTGTCTGAGAAATGGCTGTTCAGAGGCTTCAAGGGGGTATTTATGGCAAGTATGTATAATATTCTTTAGCTATGTAGCTTTCTAAAGCCGTTGGGTGCAGTAGAAGATCCCTTTATCGCCGGCTAGCAAGCATAAACTGCGTTTCCAAGAGGACTTGTCAGAAGAATTGAACAGACAAACAATACAAAACAACGATAGGACTTGTCAGAAGAGAGCAGACAAACAATACAAAAGAATGTGGAGTCTACTTGACCAAATCAGAGGTCAATTCAAATCTGAACCAGATGCATAGCCGCGACTTTACCTTTGGGCTCACATTGTTTCCAGATTGGGTTGGATCTTCTTGTTCTAAACACATTATCAGTATTCCTGTTTGTATACCTGGGTTCATGAGGCTACATTAGGACTAATCGGTACCAAACCCGGTTCATTTTGAGCCTTCTACCATTAGTCTAGCGTTTTCTTTGCTTCTTATGACCAACATTGCATAGGCCACTGACTAAGAATGCGATCTACTGGACAAGCAAAATGGTGCGGTGCGAGACCATAGTGCAAATATGGACAAGTCAATGAGGTTAGATTTGAAGAAGAACAACAACAAATTGGTCTACCGGTCGAGAAAAAGTTTGTACCAGCTTGGCAGTTGTCGCTTGTTCAAGCTGGTTCTGATTGCGGTTAATGATCAGAACAACCGTGTAGTTCTCTTAAAAGAAGCATGATGTAGTTCCCTCAAAAGAAGCTAGACAATGTATTCACTTTAGAGTACCATAGCCGTTCTGTAACATAAGAGAATATGACTCCAGCCACTTTCAGCTTCTTTTAACCAGCCAAACGAGCAGCAAGTGTAGCTGAGGGGAAGTTGCAGTGACCATCGTTGTGTTTGATAGCTAGTTGTCCAACAGAATACAAGTGTGCACCACTATCATGAATGTGGGCTTCATTCCAGCTGGAGAAGACTCTCAAATGGGGCAACAAAGCATTCACTCAGACCAATTAGACACACAATACTGCAGTTGAACTAGTGAAACTACAGCTGTTATTAGCTCTGTACTTTTAGAACACGGCACCGTTTTAGGACTTCTGGATCTCTTCTACCTCGGACCCATGTACGTTGCCGTACCACAAACTCGATTGACCCGGTAACGGGAATGCACATTCTTGAACGGGAGTGCAGACCCTCGAACGGGAATGTAGAGCGGCTAAAGCGTATCTGAGAGTTGGCAAGGTGGCGCAGCTACTCCGTATCGTTAACGATAGACTAGTATTTTTATTGTTCCAGTGGTAATGTCGGACAGCACAGGATGGTACTGTACCATATTGCCCAGTATCTCATAAAAAGTAATAGCAAAACATCTTCAACGTCTTCTCTATGAAGATATGTTCAACCGAAGAAGGAAAAACTCACGGTTGTTCACCAGACAATACTGATCTTTCTCTTGGTTGTCGTTTCTTGTTTATGTACGAATGTATACCCATGAAATAATATGGGACAATCTATTGTTGTAGTGTGATACTCTAAATGAGAGACCCTCATAGTAGATAATTTGTTATATACAGTAAAAGTGTAGGTTATATCACCTGTTAAAGTCCCCAGGTTGCTGTCATACATTTGTGGGAAAATACGGATGATCATGAGTACCTGCTCTTTCACACTGAAATCATTTGTAAATTTATCTGGCAACATATCTCTACAGCTAATCAAAAGTTGGGGTTGGTTCTAATGAGAAAATGAAGCAGAAGAGAACAAAGGTCGGTACGGTATGGTAAACTTACCAATGTCTTGTGTGTGTTAAGTAGTGATTTTTCTTCTCCCCTGTGCCAGCTTTTGCACGTTTATTTGCAAAAGTCCGTCCGCCGCTAAAGATGCATATTTTCTTGTTCTTTAGTCAAGTGCGTTAGACTAGTTCCTTTTCCAGAACAGTCTAAATCTTCGAACGAGGCGTTTAGGCTAGTTACACGATCGTCAGAAGGCCACTTGACTAACAAGCTGCAACAAATCAGACTAAATATTCGGCTAAGCGCGCGGGGGGGAGGGATTAGTTACCCTACAGTTCCAACCACCTGAGCATGTGTCAGAGTGCACTCAAATCATTTCTAGCCGCTTCTTTTACCAGTGACTTTTACACGATGGTAGAAAAGTGGCAGGTGTACATTGTAGTCTAATAACGACAACATAAGACTGGAATCTACACATTGGTGGTATTTGTTGGACACTGGATGTTAAGGATTGGTTAATGTTTGAGACTGACAATGTATCTACGGTGATTATCTTTTTCTAGGAAATATTGCATTCAACCCAATTTATTATTGGGCTATATGGATGGTATTTAGGATGTCTAAATAGAAACTCTGGATACTCTGCCATTTGGGAGTTTAGTAGTTGGTAAGATTACAATCAAAAAGTAACCGATTGGAAGAAGAAAATCGAACGCAAACATACGGAGCCCAATAATGAAAGCACAGTAGAACATCCTATGGGCTGAACCCCCGTTTCATTTTCCTCTACTCATTACCCGTATCTACTGTAGCTACTGTGACAGCTCAAAATTATGTAGCAACCCTGCTTTCTCCGGAACTGGAAACTCGTATCTGAGCGTTCGGATGTTCGGTTCCTCCAAGCGACAAAAACTGTCCAAAAAAAAAACAACAGATCAAACTCATGAGAAAGTAAAAGCATACTGAACTAACCCGCTGAAGAAATTCACACCAAAAGATCTCTGCACTTTTGAGACCGGTGTAAAATACGGTACAGCCCCTCCAACGTACCCGTTTTTGGCACTCGGGTTTTATTTTTTTGGTGCACTGCATTTTCCATTTATTACTCCCGTTGTGCACTCTCTGTATGCGGATTAATGATGCAGAAAACATACAGCTTGGCGCATACGGGTATATCCTAGACTGTACGTGTCTTTTTCTACCGGCCGGGAACAGATATACGTCGATAATTACGAGACCTGTATATACACACAAGAAGCACACAGCCCGTCTAGGCAGACATTGCCACAATCATTTGCTGCCAGATTGCCACAAAATAGAGTTTGTATTATTTAGTCTACAGTGTCGCTACAATTATAGCTACAGTGGCAACCAAACGCCTCCAAACCGAGGCATAGGCACTTGAGAGTATGAGGTTGGTTGTCGGGAAATTAGTCAGTGTTTTTTTTCGGGTATTAACTGAAGCAGTGTTTATCTTTCCGCAAACACAAAACCCACATAGCTTAGTCGCAAATGAGGCGGATGTCACCCCTTATATATAGATACTGTGAGGTTCCTCCTGGCCACACATCACATGACTGAACCCTATCTCTACCCACCACAGTGGTGATAACCGTACATATCACCACTATCAGATAACCATGACCACACCACGAACTTCGTCTCAGGAGCGATTTGCGCAGTTCAAACTCGTCCTGCTGGGTAAGTGAGACTCCAGGAAAACACAGCCACAAAAATCGGCATCCAAAAACACCCTTACTAACACAGGCGAATCCTTTGTAGGAAAGTCGTCGCTCGTGACCCGTTTCGTGAAGGACGAGTTCATGGAGCAGCGAGAATCCACCATCGGCGCCGCCTTCCTTACACAAACCGTGTCGTTGGAAGACCAGAAAACCGTGCGTTTCGAAATCTGGGACACCGCTGGACAGGAGCGATACAAGAGTCTGGCTCCCATGTACTACCGTAACGCCAACTGCGCCGTGGTGGTCTACGACATTACGCAAGCCGCGTCACTGGAGCGCAGCAAGGCGTGGGTCAAGGAGCTGCAGCACCGAGCCAGCGATGGTATCATCATTGCTCTGGCTGGAAACAAGCTGGATTTGGCAGACAAGAGAGAGGTGCCCACGGAAGAGGCAAGGGCATACGCGGAGGAAAGCGGACTTTTGTTCTTTGAAACGTCGGCTCTGACCGGCGAGAACGTACTGGAGCTCTTTACCGAGATTGCTCGAAAAGTTCCGTTTGAGAACTCCAACGCTCGACCTAGAATGAGCGCCAAGGGGGTGGACTTGAGTAAGAATGGAGGACAGGACCAGCAGGGATGTAACTGCTAGGTATCAGTTAACGTACGGTAGTATAATGCATTATTAGTAGATAGTGGAGGGTGGGACTTCTCCTCATTTGTAGTCTTTGAAGTGGATATGCTGAGACTGGCGAATCCTAGGTCTATTGAGTATACTGCACACTCCTCCAGTCGTTTGAATGCATTCATTATGGTTATTTCTATATGAGGTTGGTCATGAAATAACATGTCCTGCGGCTTCAGGGTACAGGAAGCTACATACACCCAGGAGCGTAATATGCACCACAAACATGACCAAAGATGCCATCAGTCCCAGTGGAAGCTCGATTCCAACCAGCAACGTCATAAACTGTGTCATTGCTGGACTCAGGTTGCTAGTCTGAATAGAACTCACCTTGATAGCCAGCAAGATCGCCTTGATGCCGTACCAAACAACGGGGACCTTTTCAGCCTTGTAGATCAAACGGCGAAAGCTCTGGAGATGACTGGGTGGAATAATTTGGCGTATAGACTGTTCAGGAACAATCTTGCGCATAGGTAACATGACCTCGGAGCCTGAGCCATGCTCAAAGTCCAGTATCTCCTCGTTGACACTCTCCTCCTCGTCTTCTCCCTCAAAGCCAGGATGTCTGATGGAAAGTCTTCTGCTGGGAGATGGTGGCCTCTCTGCGATGCTTTCAACAACAAATAATGCGTCTCTTGCACTAACTCGTTCCTCAGGGTTCACAGACAAAAGAGAAGTCAATAATGTGACCAGTTCTTGAGGCAGCTCTGTGGGGCCATCTCCACCATCATAGCCTCGGAAGGTACAAATCTCCTCTCGCAAAGACTCAAAGTTGACAGCTCCCGAATCCACCCCTCGAGGCGATCTATATGGAGTATGACTAAAACAGAGAAAGTATAGGACAAGTCCAATAGAGAACATATCTGAATGACGTGAGAACTCGCCCAAATTTCCACGGACGTCACGAGTCAACAGTTCAGGAGCGCAGTACTCCAATGTTCCGGTCGTTCCTGTGCTCTTTCTATGCTTTCCCTCCATGTCTCCTTCTCCAAAATCAGACACCAACACCTGGGGGGTTTCTAAACGTTCTTTGAGCAGAAAGTTTGATGGCTTGAGGTCTCGGTGAATGATCTGGTGGTCATGGAGGTATGCGACACCTCTCAAAATATCGGTAATGAAAGAAATGACCTCCGCGAGAGATAGTTTCTCTTTTTCTCGCACATACATCTCCAGGTTGCCACCCGAACAATATTCCTGCAGAATGTAAGCACAAGGCACCGCAGGACCAAACGGCGACCATTGAGAGGTCTCTAGCCACACGTGATTGTACCTGATAAGATTGGGGTGGTTCAGCTGTTTCAATAAAGTGACTTCATACAGTGCACGATTTAGCCATGCAGTGTCGTCACCAACGGGGACCTTTTTACACGCAAAAAGACCCAGAGAGACGCCGTTTAGCACGTGTTCAACCAGCCACACGGTGCCTCTTCCTCCCCGACCCAGTTCGTGCTTGAGCTCGAAGAATTTGTCAAAGTAGCCCTGCAGAAAGGCATTTTCAGAGATGCTGGAGTATGCCGATTTGCTAGCCTTTTCCTCAACCTTGGGGTCAATCTCGGATGCCAGAAGCTGGAAGTAGTTGCCGTCCACGTAGTCATCTTCGTGTCTTCTTGCCTTTCTAAAGCCAGTGTTTTGCAGCTTGGAACCGCATGTAACGCAGTACGTCTCGCTGTGGCGTCTGGGCGGCGACTCTGATTTTCTGACACCGCCTAGAACCAGCTGGTGTGGGCTCTGGTTCCTTTGAGGAGTGCAGGATCGGAGTTGTAGGTACTGTTCGTCGTCATCATGAATGAGCTCGACTTGGCGGCTTTTTTCGTCGTAGACCACCAGAGCTCGTTGGTTGGTATTGTCCAACACAATTTGCCATGGCGAGGGCATGTCGAAACAAGAGTGGACAGATGCTCTAGCTTTGCCTCAAGGCGGGCTTATGCTGGTTTGCTCTTCTGAAGTAGAACCGGGGTATTTGTGGCGCAGGCAGTGAAAGTGTAGGTGTCGTGGTCTGACAGAGTGTGTGCAATGGCAATTTCTCGGTAGTTGTGAGGTGGCGTTTTTCTCTGAGTAGTTGTGAGTGAGGATCTGTAGTGGTAGACTTCTCCTTAGTAGTCACTGTGGCTCTTTGAAGCGCTAAACAAAAGGCTGATTTGACCTGTAAAAGTCTCTTTTCAGGCTAGTTGATGCACTGTTGGATTTTTGGCCCGGTATTTGTGTTTGTAACGTGGCTGCTGGAAGAACCAATTGCTTGACGTGATGTTGGTGATGGTGTGTCCTGTCTAACAACTTGTCCCCACAATCATGCCACGGTCATGTGATGCTGCCTTAAACCTGCATAAATTTAATTTGGAGAAAGCTGATCTGGGGGGCCCTGTTTGTGAATCTTAATTGATTTGTAAAGACTTAATCAGTCACCAGCTCATGCTCCATACGCTGAAATTTGAACAACCTGATTTGGACTTTTAATGACCGAAATGATCACTGTTCCCCTCCCTAAGCATTCCTTTTATGATGCACTCGAAAACTCTGTTTTCAAAAATTGGGACGATAAAGTTCGTTATTAAAATAAAAACGTGATGGTAGGGTAAGGTCTTCAACTGTGGATTGGTCTAGTTGATGAAGAGAAGTCGTTATAAGCTCTTTCGGAACCTGATTCATTCAGTTTCTGCTTTTCTGAAAAAAAAAAAAGTGCTCCTTCACAGACTCTCTACTTGAACCTTGGAGAAGAGTGGTAAAAAAGGAAACAAGCCAGGGTCGATATGTCCAACTTGAACCTGAGACTCTCCAAATGATAGATGTAGTGGTGATTACCTGGTTACCTTTGGAGTTGCATCAATGCTGTAAGTATTTGTTAACATGACTAGAATAGGTGGAAAGGCCGAATAAGTACCATTTGTTCATCATTGACTACTTTGCTTTCTAAATGTCCTTTTGACTACTTTCTAAATGTCCTTTCTGGTCCTTCCATTCCTTCCCATACAGAGTACTTTAAACTCGAAATATATGCTTCCAACTCCAAACATCTAGCTCTCTCTTCAGAGCACGAAACGGGGGAAAATCGAAGGAAAATCGAGAAGAAAAGAGATAATAGACACTTCTAACCTGTCCATCTCATCCCCCCTATAATCTACTGACATTTCACGTCGCTGACCAATATAACAATACACGGTACTTCTTTTTTCTCTTTTCCTTTTTTAGAAATTGTACATTGCAGAATGCCATAACCTATCGATTTCATCTCTTATAAAGAACCACTTGAAATGCCCACAAGCTATCTCTTATTTTAAAAACAGAATCAAATTCCCCCATTAACCACACATACACTGAATCGCAAGCAACAGTCCCTGGTAACTTACACCCCTTTCCCCCCCTCAAATCCTTCGCCGCTTACTAAGCACACTAAAATTTAAGCTTTTACGTGCATATCGAAATTCTCATTTCCAAGAAATATTTCCGTCATACGCCATCACCACAAACCATATGTCAAAAAAGTACAGCAAGCTGCCACCGGCAAGCGTGGCTACCAAAAGCGATCTGCGCCACCGTCCGATTGCTCAGCCCGTGAGTCGGCGCAAAGGCTCCAAAAGTGGAGCCGCCACAGGCTCCAAGAAGGACGGCAAAAGCGTGTCGAAATCGGCCGAGAAACGACGGAAGAGCAAGGGCAAAGCGACAGAATCGATCACAGAAAGCAGAAGCGGAACGGGCAACTTTTTCCAGGATTTGGGCGACAACAGCGAAGACAAGGGATCCGGCAGCGATACTGACGATGGAAGCAGTAGAGCCAAGAGAGCTCGAGCTGTGAGCATCAGCGACGATGATTCCGCAGGCTCCAGTGGCCCCACAAGTGCCACAAACAGCACGGCTGCATCCAGCATATCGTCCAGACCTCCTCCCAACGCTCCCACCGGGCCTGCCGCCATGGCAGCACCACCTACACACTCCCCGCCTCCCCCGCCCACCGAGGAACCCCCAGCAGACCCTTCGTCATGGGACATGAACGAAGACTTTGTGGGATTCGACTTTAGCGAGGAAGAGCAGGAGGAAGAGGACCGGGACGCCGACAAGTCGCGAGCCAAGTCGACCGCTGAACTGCCGTCTCGAAAGCGAACCTTTGCCGAAGTGGAGGGCGATAGTGCCAGCTCGTCCCCAGTAGCCAAGAAGCGCGACTTGGAGGCGCCGTGGGCAGAGGGACGCAACTACCACCGATTTGAGCGAGTGGCAGACTGGATGCAGCAGGAAGTGGTGGATTTCGTGCAGTACATCAGTCCCACCGCAGCAGAGATCAAGGCTCGCCAGGATCTCGTGCAGCGAGTGCGAAATGTGGTGACTGGACTCTGGCCAGATGCCGTGATCCATGTGCTAGGCTCCTTCACCACTAACATGCATCTTCCCCAGTCAGATATCGATCTGGTGGTGTGTTCCAAGGCCGGACGATATGGAGAGAGAAGCTGTCTGTATCAGCTCAGTTCGGTAATCCGATCCAGGATGCGAGTTAGCGAGCTGCAAACCGTGGCCAAGGCCCGAGTACCCATTATCAAGTTCGTGGATTCTCGAACAGGTGTCCACATTGACATCTCGTTTGAGAAGGATGGAGGAGTAAAGACGGCAAGAACCATCACTAGATGGGCCCGAGAGATGCCCGCTCTGAGACCTCTGGTTCTGGTGATTAAGCAGTTCCTGTCGTCGCGACGACTTAACGACGTCTTCACCGGAGGTCTTGGTGGCTTTTCAGTGATTTGCATGGTGTATTCGTTCCTCCAGATGCATCCCAGACTTGCCACGGGCGATGTGGATGCCATGCAGAATTTGGGTGTGCTGCTCATTGAATTCTTTGAACTATATGGTCAGAACTTCAACTACGATCGTGTGGGCCTGGACATGGACAATAACTGTGGATACCTTCTCAAGCGACTCTACCCCGATATGGTCGGAAGAAACCCGTTCTCTATCGCTATCCGAGACCCTGACGAGCATGAGAACAACATCTCGCGTGGTACTTTCAACATGCGAAACATCAAGCGAGCCTTCGGAGGTGCGTTTGAGCTGCTTACTGCACGGTGTCTGGAGATGAACAAGGCAAACTTCAATGGACGAAAGAACAAGTCGTTGCTCACCTCAATTATCAAGCTCAAGGGTCCTGTACGAAGCTGCGACAGCGAACCTCTGGTGTTCACACCTCCTGCTGGAGGCGAAAACATCTTCAAGATTCCCCAGGATGCTGTTTACTCAGGAGTGCTCATGAATGATGACGATGTGAATGAGAAGGAGAAGTTTGCCGAGGATCGACAGGAAGAGGCCAGAAAGAAGAAGCTGAGAGAGCAGAGGGCCAAGGAGCAGGAAAAGAAGGAGAAAGAGGAGAAGAAGGTTCCTACTGAATTAGAGCAGCAACGAAAGCAGAAGGACAGCAAGAGCGTCCAGCGAAAACAGAAGAGAAACATCCAGCGAGAGGTCATGGAGATCTCGTCAGACTCAGATGACTCCTCGGATTCAGATGACAACTCTGGCAAAAAAACAAACCCCATTGATTTGTCGTCAGATCTAGACAAGACCAATGAGGAGGAAGAAAGCCGCACAGAGATCAAGAGGGACCCATCGGCAAAGAGAAGGTTTTGGCAGAACAAGGGTGGATTAGATTATTAGCATAGGTCGGGAAATTAATAGATTGAGCTTTAGAATAGGCATTTTGTAAAACATTTTTATTGTGCAGTCGTGCGTAGATCACCATGGGAAAGGGAGCACCTTCAACAAAACATAACCACAGGCGGACCAGATCACCCACATCCAGCTATTAAAATTCAGTTTAATTAAATATACTATCTACATAGTCATGAGCCTACACACGGCTAGTCATCCAACTCCTCAAACCGACCACTTTCCTGAGCAGTTCTCATGGGATGCTCGAAATTGACCACGCCCAGCTCCTTCATTCTGTTGAAAAGATGCATGAGCTTTTCAGCTTCTTGTCCCTTCTCCTCCTCGGACATTTTACTGATTCGATCCTGTAGCTCCCGTAGTTGTTGGAGTTCAGGCGTCTTCTTCTGCCCAGTGATTGGGTGGTAGTCGGAAGACGACTGACCCTGTGACGACTGAACAGAAGCAGACCCGAAACCCGATCCATTCAAATAGCCAGCAGCGTAGCCAAATCCAATGGCCTCTGTAAACTTATCCGTATCCTCACCACACAGAGCCCACTGTGCCTCATTAACGAGAAATTTGCAGTCCCGGAACTGTGGTTCTTCGGTCACCTTAAGCAGACGACTGGGTAAAGATGAGCTTTTGCCAATAGGCTGAACTCTGTCATCTTCCGAGGGTAAAAAGATGCGGGCTAGAATAGCCCTGGCAGAGTCCTCGGCCACTGGCACCAATGGAGATAGTCCATATAACAGCTGGGCCAGACTGATGATATCTGCTGATGACTGTGATAGCACAAGTTGCAGCTGGGCCTCTAGACATTCCAAGTAGGGCACCATTGTATCTTGCTTTGCTGCAACGTCGGGTCTGCAGCTAACGATAGGCATTGAGGGGTAAAGGAGATCTGGATGACTGACGGCCAGCTTCATAACTATGGGGATGACATCCTGCATGATCTTTGTTACGGTTCGTTCCTCCTCGCCATCAGCCTTGTAGACTGTGAGGAGACAGACGAAGCCAGACAAGATTTCTCGTAGCGGCTGGATTTGGACGGTCTGGCTGGTGAGGTCCTGTAGGCCAATCTGCAGGCCCTTGGCCAACACCGACACCTTGACGCTGGGAATCTGGTCTGAGGAGCACAGAAACATGATCCTTCGACAGATCACTCGTCCTCTGTCGTCAGTACCCTTGTATGTCTTGACAGCCCAGTCCACGAGATCTCCTGCTCTTTTGGAGTGTGCAATATCTGATCTCAACAGAAAATAGCAGTTTGACACGGCCGCAGCCAAGTTGAGCACGTCTGTGTCGCTAAGAGACTCGGGATGGAGCACATGGGTGGCAATAACGTCACTAGCAAGAATACCTCCAATTTCCTTCCATGCGGGAGCTGTAGTGAGCGACATTTTGAGCTTTTCGCACACCCCGCTCTCCGAGGCGGTTCCACTCTTGGTGGCGGTTTTGAATTCCTCGAAAACAGACATTGTAGTAGAAGTGTTGGAGAGAGTGTGGTTGTGGTTGCGGTTTGGGTGGTGATAGTGTTCGGAGTGTGGAGCAGTGCATTCTCCATACAGTATTCATGCTATATGGAACCTTCTAGAATAATTGGCCACTGTGGGGGGAAGCTAGCCGACATGTGCAATAGCTGGAGTGTGTCAGGCCATTGACAGTTTCACGGTAGACAGTACAAAATCTATCGATGCTCCGAGTTTACCAGAATACTAAAATTTGTCTTGCATACCTTCTCACCTGTCGGAATTCATCAAACCCGCGTTTTTCGTGATTTTACGTGTTTGCGAGACTCATACTTTCAAGAATGGAAAAGCCCATAATCCAACAGAAGGGAGCTCTAGCACCGAAATTCAACAGCACTACACTGTCTAAAACGTAGAACAATCGGAAATGGAACGGCACAACATTTTTCTTAGATCGTTTCGGAGGCCAATAAGCTCCCAGATTGACTTTGATGTGTTGGGCAATGCATGATGATGTCAGACGGATACGAGACTTTGGGTTGATGTGTAAAACGCCACAGATGTTCCAGTGGAATTCTGAAAAGACAAATATTGTCCATAATTTGGGTAATATCTTGTGAAAAGGAGTATTCACGTTTTTAACAACCACCCATCTTATTATACAAGGCAGCCATTTGGACTGAGGCACAGCAAACCCTAATATGCCAATTCAAAACATACCCTACTGATAAGCAAGTTCAATCCAAAAGTATTTATTGAAGAGCGGACTACAAATTACTGTGCCTATCTATTCATCCATAAGACGAAATATTTTAAAGTCCAAACAGGCCATAACCAATGAGAATAAACGAAAAAGTGCTTAAACCGCAACAAAGTCTCCAACTCAACTACATTGCCGTAAAGTGAATGTCCTACTATCAGCAACTAATCACCACAGACATATTCAATCGTTGCATTCCTCTATGTTTTACTGCTTCTTGCTAGAAAGCGCGCCGTAAAGCTTGCCCTCCTCGGAAATAATGTCGGCGAGGAACTCAATCTCGGTTCGTCGTCGACCCTCATCCAGCCAGTCGGAGGCCAGCTTTCGAGGCCAGCCCTTGAGGGTGTTGACCTCGGCAACAGCCTCGTAGATCTTGCCCTGCTCGAGAGAAATGTTAGCTCGCGCAAGAACAGACTCCACGTCGTCTCCCTTGGGGACACCGTTCTTCTTGAACAGCAGCGACGAGAACAGCAGAGAACCGAGATGTCCGGCCACACCGGCGTTAACAGGCACCAGAGAAGACTTTCGCAGCTCAGGCTCCAGAAGCTTGAACCGCACGGTCAGCTGGGCGGGGGTGAGAACGCCCTCGGTCTTGGCAACGTCGGGAATGGCATCGAGAGCAGCCTGGAGAAGAGGATCCTCACCAGCAGCTCGTCGAATAGTGTCAATGTAAGGGGCAAGAGCCACGGGCTCGGAGCCCTTGAGAGCCGAAGTGAGCTTGGAGATGGCGAGATGCAGAGCGGCGGTTCGGCCAGATGCGTCGACGGCCTGCTCGGTCTTGAGAGCAAGGTCCTCGAGCTGCTTCAGAGAGTCAGCCAGCTGCTGCAGCTTGGCCAGTCGGCCGGATCGCTCGTTCTCGACTCGGTCAGCAATCTCAGCAGCGTACTGCTTCTGTCGCTCAGCCTCGACAGCCTGGATCAGGTTGGAGGCGTGTGAAGAGACAAGGCTCTTGGTGGCCTCGATCTCGACTCGGAGACGGTCATTGTAGACCTGCTCAGAGTGGGCTCGCAGGGCAGCGAACTCGTTTCGGAGCTGCTGCTCGGCGGCAGAGACCTTGGAGGAGATCTCCTCGCCGGTGGAGTTTCGCAGCTTGGTGATCTCCGAGTTGAGCTTCTCGATGGAGGCCTTGGCCTCGGAAGCAGCCTCGTTCTTGATGGCAGCGACATTGTGGGACAGCTGGTCGACGACGGTGGAGACCTTGGCAGACAGGTTCTTGGCAGCGGCGGCGGGAGCCACGGCAATGAGGTCGTTAAAGGTCTGGACTGCGGCCTTGATGGCGGGGTCGGAGTCGGAGGGCAGGTGGATAGCGGGGATGATATCGGTGCTCTTGGCCTTGGGGACGTCCTTGGCGCCAGTAACGGCGCTGGGGGCAGTGGCGGGGGTGGCGGGGGCAGCGCTGACGGGCGAGTTCTTGGCAGAAGTCACGTCGACAGTGCTCCAGGTGGCTCCGCTCTTGGGGACTCGAACGGTGGTGTTGTCGACGTCGTGCTTGGAGGCAGGGGTGGCGATCTTGAGTCGGCCGGACCGCAGCTGCTGCTCCTCGATGTAGTTGATGGCGTGCTCAGCCACGGGTACGTACTCCACAAACAGCGACTGGAACTGGTCGTTCTGCAGGGAGTAGTAGACGCCTCCGGCAAAGGCGCCTCCGCCCAGAAGCGTGGAAAGCAGCACAAAGTTGCGGAACTTGTGGGTCTTCTTCTTCTTGCCCTCAAAGGTGGCTCCGGGAGGCTTGCCAGAGGCGGCAGAAGCTCCGTGTGCGGTTCCAGCGGTGGATGACGAGGAGGAGGTGGTGGCCTTGTTCAAGGGCTTACCCTCGAAGGTCTGGGCAAGACGTCGGGTAGTGGCGAACAGCCGACGGTGCACAATTGACCTCTGCATGGCGGTGGAGCGGATCATGGTGGAGTGCTGGTACAGTGACTGATACGATCTCTGTGGTCGGTGTGTAGTGGAGCAAGCCTCGGTGGGTTTTGATTGGGCAAAGTAGCCCTAACCCTGTTGGGATGAAAGTGGCGATCAGGGACCGGGGGAGGTGTCTGGGCGCGCGGTTCGCCGTGGAGTATTTTTCTCGACTGCCTCGGCCATCTCTACCCGCGGCACCGTTGCTGTCGGGTTTCTGACTGTCCTGTTGTGGCTTCCGACTGTCTATCCTCGAGCGCGGATTTAGAATTTCCATTTTCCACCCAATTCAAATATGCGTTAAATTTTATCCTTCACTTCGAAGTCGAAACATTATTGGGACAGGGCACCACCATACATGAGTGAATAGCGTCTGGAGTGTTAGTAGGAGGATTGGGCTGGAAAAGTCGCATTTTAAAGCGCTCAGTGAGATCAGCAAGGCCTTTATAATGCAACAGCACTTTTCAATTTTTGAAAAATGTCGTTTTCCGCAATTTTGGTAGCCTCCCTCAACCGTTTAGTTTTGCCAATAACATGTTTTTTTTATTCCAAACCGGAAATTGGTTCCCACTTGGAATCGAACGCACAACTCTACGGCACACACTGTTCTCTCAAGAGACATGCATAGAGAGCGTTCACGTAAAGAGCACCTCAGTATCGTTCAGAACAGACACCACAATGACAACGACAGCTCCAGCTCCACAGGTCTACGGAGGCGACGAGGTGGCCACTCTGGTCATTGACACCGGATCTTCTTACACGCGGGTCGGATACGCTGGAGAAGACACCCCCAAGCTAGTGATTCCCACCGAGTGCGGTTTCGTGCCAAACGAAGACGTGGACATGGAATCCGAAAAGCCCCAGACAAAGTACAGAATTGGCGACGCCTCCAACCTGTCCATCCCCTCCATGAACGTGCTTCATCCGCTGACCGACGGCATTGTCACCGACTGGGACGCAGTGCAACACATCTGGGAATACTCCCTTGCACGTCTCAATGCTGACACAAAAACCCATCCTCTGATGCTCACCGAGCCATACTGGAACACAGACGAGAACCGGAAAAAGGCCCTGCAAATTGCGTTTGAGGTGCTCGAAGTGCCAGCAGCATACATCTGCAAGGACGCAGTGGCTTCGGCCTTTTCCGCCGGCAAGGGAAATGCGCTAGTGGTGGATGTGGGCTCGGACGTCGCCTCGGTAACTCCCGTAATCGACGGACTTGTGCTGTACAAGCCAGCTCGACGATCGCCGTACGCAGGAGACTACCTGGACCGACAAATCAAAAAGGTGCTTGTTTCTCGTGGAATCGACCTGACCCCCCGGTTCCAGATCAAGAGCAAGCAGGCAGTGGCCCAGGGCGAAAACCCCGTATTCACCACACGTGAACTACCCGTTACTCAGTCATTCACCGATCTTCAGGTGTCCAAAATTCTCACAGAGTTCAAGGAAACAATGTGCCAGGTCAACGACATCCCTCTGACTCCAGAAATCTCCGGCGAGGCCTCGGAACGAGTGTTTGAATTCCCCACTGGCTACTCCACTGCTTTTGCAGCCGACAGACTGTCTACTTCCGAGTCTCTGTTCAAGCCCAGCGAGTACCCCTTTGACGGCGAAACCGTGCCCGAGTCTGCTAGAGGCCTATCCGAGATGGTGGTGGACACGATCAACGCGTGTAATGTGGATGTGCGTGCACATCTCGCCAACAACATTGTCGTTACAGGTGGTGGATCGCTAGTTCAGGGTCTGTCTGATAGACTGAACAAGGACGTTACCCAGGCTCTTTCTGGACTCAAGATCAGAGTGGCAGCAGTGACAAATCAGGATGAGCGAAAACACAGTGCTTGGATCGGAGGATCCGTTCTTGGCTCTTTGGGTTCATTCCACCAATTGTGGGTTTCCAAGGCCGAGTATGAAGAAAAGGGAGCAGACTACTTGATCGAGAAGAGGAGGTTCAAGTAGATGCGTGCATCTTCTAGCAACGAAGACAGCTAGATAGAGACATCATCTTGACTTTTGGGCTGGTGGTTGCAGCTACATAGTATGTTTTTTACATACGTCGCTGGCCATCTACGGTGGAGGAAATTGTATTATTTAAATGGCATTCGCTAATGAAAAGAATGTATTTGTAACATGTGGTGTCGTGGCAAGTAGATGGATGACCGTCAAAAAATATTCACAGTAAAGAGTGTCTCTATCGTCACTGGCAAGTTCTCTACACTCCCAATTTCATACAACAAATAAATATATGCTATAAACCTATTCTCCCACAAAAACCCAGCTCCTAAGATAAAAACTTCCACTTTCGCTCCTCCAGCGATGTCAGCACATGATCCACTAGACGCTGTCTTCGCGACTTGAGGTACGAACACTTATCTAGAAACTGAACCTTTGCTTCAGGGATTCTGTCCCACTTGTACTCAAATAGCTCTGACAAGCCCTCGGTATGAAACTCCAAGTCTTCCTGGTTCTTGAGGAAAATATCTCGCTCAGGTTGGCTGTCCAGGAAGAATGCAAATGCATATGTCCAAAGAAGAGTTTGACGGGACATTCTGAGGACCTCAAACGATGAAGGGAGGAATCTTGACTCCAGCCACGTCATCTTTCCTTCTCTCTGCAATGTTTCCATGTTCTTGATAATGTTGTTATACGTCTTTTCGTCGAGCTTGGCGGAGTCACGATGGTTGTTATAACGCGTGTAGAAGAACATGTACCTGTCCAACAGCTCCCTCTTCTCACTGACAGACTTTTGCTCCTTCTCTGCTTGCTCGGGCGAGTACATGTTGCATTGGTAGTTTTGCGACCCATGTTTGGCCCAGTCTCCGAGACATACCCAGCAAAAGTGGTTCTTGCACTGGGTGCAATGAATATGGTTGCATCCTCCGTTTTTCTCGATGGGGTTAGTACACTTGGGGCACGGCTTGGTGTGTACAGACATCCACGTGAGAGTCTCTGACTCGTCCCTCAGTTTGTCCAGCCATCGAGCAGCAACCTTACAAGGGCAGGGCAGATGATCCTCATCAATGTTGCACGACAGACAGAACTGTTTGCCACAAGCGCACTCACCGATGGGTATCGTGCTCTCGTCAGAAAAGGGAACATGAGCCTCTACGGCCTTGCCGCAGTCTGGAGCTGGGCACCACTTGATGTCATTGTGGGCACGCACGTAGCGAGCACACAACGTAGACTGGTACTTGGCTTTGGTCCTCTCGTCCACGAGCAGGTTGACAGCGGGCTGCGGCACAATCTCCTTACAGTTCATGGGACATGTGATTTCCGTGCTGCTGTTTTCCAGGATCTTGCCAGCTAGGTACTGGCTGTAGCAGTCGGTGCAGCACTCGTGGCCACATGCAAGGGCGAACGTCTTCGTCTTCTCGTCGTCACAGCAAAGAAAGCACATGAAATCTGGTGATGCCTTGCCGATTTCGAAAACGGTGTCCTTTGCGGGGAAGCTGGCTCCTGCGTCTTCCAGGGCCTTGTCGCCGAGGTCCATGTATTTGGTAATGACATGGTCCACCCTCCAGTCGTCCTTCCACAGCATGAGCTCGGCCTTCCACGTTTCCAGGGCTGTGAGCTCTGCCACATGTGCTGCTGCCTTCTTCTGCTCGTCTATAATATCTGCAGCTGTCATGACGCGTTGTCGGGTTGTGTTGTTGTCGTGCAGAATCACTTCGCTTTGCGGCGGGTTTATTTCGTTGGCGGGCTCTTCTCCCGTGTCTTCTTCGTCCCAGAACTGCGAGTCTTCCATCTCCTCATCTTCGTCGTCCTCGTAGACGAGGCTCTGGTCCGAGTCGTACTCGCCTTCGTCGAACTGCGACGATTCGTCGGTGTCTGTCATGCTGCTGGCGAGGATGCTGGGTGTGGGCGGGTCGCTGACGGCAGGCAAGTGGTGGGGATTGGCGAAAACTGGCAAAGAGTCGGTAATGCTGCTAAGAAGCGTGGTGTCAAGTGTGGTGTGTTTTGGTGAAAGGACGGTCTGAACGTTCACTCTGTTAGTTGGGAGAGTGAGGTTGTTACTGGTGCGCTCCGATAAGCGCAGTGGGGGGCTTGGGGCAGTTTTATGGGGCTGGAGATCGGTTTTCATGCCGCGCGGGTCCACGTCTGGAAGCACGTTTATATGGTGCCCGCAGTGCCTCCGCTTGGACCGGTTTCGTGCCTCTGTTGAGCTATATTAGCGCTGCCATAGTCTAGCCGTTTTGCCACTTTGGCACGCTCTCTCTGCTCTTGCATCGCGCACTGTTGGGACCAAGACCTTAATGACCTTGCTCATTCATGCCCCGCGTTTCGGCATTCTGCATGCGTCTCTCCCACTTGCTGGATGCACACGCTATTAGTCACACTGCCACGGGTGCCTTTCTGTGTAGGGAAATATAGCCGCGTGGCAAGTGTCAGATTCGGACGCTTTTGGAGGTGCCAGAGTCCGTCAGACTCAGTCAGAGGCATGTCGAAAACTTCCACAAACTAACTGTGCTAGCGCCGTTTCTCTGTGCGTTTTTCCGACATTGGTTTCAAGGCGTGCGTTTGGTGTGGTTTATGAAGCTACCATTTGTGCTGTAAAGATAGCGTTGGTGTGAAGTGAAAGAGATCAAAGGCACTCCAAACCAGTACTTCCAGAGTGCCGTTATCTAGATTGGCCTGAGTACTAAAGTGAACACATCTAGCTGGTCACAGGTAGAGTTGAGCTGCGTGTTTGTGACACAGTACGTACCCAACTTACGTGTCCTTACAGCGTACTTGTCACAGTACTCTGTACCAAGTCAGGTTGCTTTTTTGTCGTAACCGAGGTCCCTCTCCCTATACTTTCTTGAAGCAGCATAATATCGAGAACGAGCAGATTATGCAAGGAACTTGATACGTCGTGCACGAGGAAGTCAGAGAGTACCTGATTCGGTTTGTTTCATTTCTTTCATCAGTTCTCTCATGATGATTGATTGTGAGAGATTGTGTGAGATTCGACAACCTCGACACCACGGTCAGAAAAGCCAGACAGATTGATCTATATTCAATAGATGCAAACTAACTCTGTCAAATCACGTTGTTTCCAGAAATCAGCCAAGTCCCTTGAAAAATGATAGAATTCAAGGCTCAAAATTAAAGCCGAAATCTCCAAATTAGTCAAATCGAGGACTCCGGACTGAAGGCTGGTGGGGAAGCTGCAGAGCGAACGGTTGAAAATGAAAAGACCAGATCAAGGAATCTACAAAAGAGACCAAAAACCGACTTTCCGAATCTGCCGACTTTCCGAATCTGAAACAGTTCCCATCTGGGCAACTCTTGAACTCGTACTTCTACAGATAGTTTCAGTTGAATTAATTCAATTCAAGTATACTCTAGATACTTAGATGTCCAAGTGGCTCCTAAAAGAAGTGTAGGCACGTACAGCACTCTACAACAATTACAGACAGCGGAAAACGCCATACAGCCATCCAGTTGAAATATATACCAACAGCTGAACACTTTTAGCTGTATCAAATTAAAATCGCACCATCCAACCTGAAACAAACATCACCCTCGTGTTGCTCAATTCGGCAGTCACGCCTGCACTGCATGTTGTTGAGCCTGACCCTGCTGACCCTGCTGACCCTGCTGGCCTTGCTGTGCCTCTCCACTCTCGTGAAGACACCAGTTGATGAGCTTCAACGCAGGATCTCGATCCGTCTCGTCAAACAGCCACAGGCCGTACATTTGTCCGTCGCTTGCACTAACCATGATGAACGAGTCTTCCAAACTGCTGTTCATCTCCGGGATGTCGCCAGGCTGCTTGTTGACGCCGCCGTTGTGGTAGTACGACAGGTTTTGCGGGATGAAACCCAGCGAAAAGTTTTCGGGACTCGTTCGGTTGAGAATGATCACGGCGTAAGGGTACGGGTCCTCTGTGTCTGCGGGTGTGACCCGTCGCGAATAAATAAACATGGTGCCCTGGACTGGCAGCTTCTCCCAGGAATTTGAGGTCATGGAGAACTTGTAGACTGAGCAGATTGCCGAGTTGAAGAAGACCTGGCCAATCTTAGGGTCAATGTTGCTGAGAGAATAGTGATTCATGGCCTGCCGAGTGTAATCCTCCAGCTCCTGCTGCTTCTTTTTGAGCTGCGCGTTGACGGCGCCGTCTCCCTGTTGCTTGGACTTTTTCCTTGCCATTTTTGCTGTATCGGAATTGTGTGTTGTGATGGTTCCGTGATATTGGTGATAACACACGGTGGTGAACTTAATGTGCTGTAGGTGTGTCGATGTGGGGTTGGATTCGGTACTGTAGTAAGTGAGTGGCTTGAGAGCGGAAAAAAAGCAACAGTGACTTTGTAGCTGTATGGTTAGTTTGGTGCTATATTGCTTCTCTTCCGAGTCTTGGTGTTCGCCCAGTATTACTCCCTCCAATGGTCCACCTACAACATGCGAAAGATGATTACTAAGCAACTATGCTAAAAATATGCTAAATTGTATGTTAAGAAATGCTGTGAGATGAATGCTCTAAGACTATTCCCTGTAGGATTGAACGAAAGAAGTGACGTTTCCAGGATTGTTTTCGAGAAACTGAACGCGAGTTTTCTCATCCCTGTCACTGCGAACAGCCACAATCATCGACGAAGCTGTGTGCACGCAATGGACGCAAATCTGTCCGTCCTCGAAAACTACACCAAGGGCTCCCAAACAGATAGGGTCACTTTGGAAGCTTTGGTCACGAGCCATGATACGGTTGAGAGAGCCACTAACACTATAGTCAATCTCCTCAGCCTCGACCAGCGCGTCCTCGATCCTGCTGCTGAGTCGCGTGCAAATGATGTCTTCTCCACATCCTGTAGCGCAAACTGCTACTGTCCTGGATCCACCCTTGGTTATGCTGAATCCACATCCGTAGGAGGCCACGGGTCCCACACGACCCCGACATTTCAAAATAGGTCCTCCAGAAGATGTGGCTATAGCCATGTTCTCCTTGTCTCCAACAATGACTCCAACGGTATCTTCAGGCTGCTCTGACTCTGGGGCTGGCATGTGATCCTCTAGAGCCTTCCATTTGTCCCACACACGTCGTGCTCCCTGACTCTCCATGTTCTCGCAGTCTGCGACTCCTGTGTACTCCTCCAGTTCGTCCTGGCCATGCACATGGATGGGTCTATGTCGTCCCAGCGGCAAGGGGAAAGATCGAGAATCATGCAGACGCTTTGCAGCGTGTATGGGATGCGATCTGGTGATCCCCGAGACACAAGAAGGGGTGCAACATGAGGTATCCACGTAACCAGCATCACAGCCTACCTCACCGTTAACGTCTAGCTGGGACCCGAAACCAGCATTGACCAAGGGGCTGGACTCCAAAATTCGGCATGCGGCTACTGCGGCCTCCCCCACGGTCTTCCCCGCCCTCAGCAGCCGGATGGCAGCGTCGCAGGACTCTTTGGCCAGCCGTTTATAGCGTACATGGTTGTCTTTGGCGTGGGTTCCTGCTCCCAAATGAAGTGCCACGTACACCATTTAACAACGGTTCTGTGCAAAGGTCAACACGGCCAGATCGCAGCTACGAACAGTGACGGGTTTCTTGAATTCACCCCAGTCTGTGGTCAGCCCCAGAAGTACAAACTTGGTCTCAGCAGCGTCAACAGCCACCAAAGACGCCGGGTAACTGGTATCGTTCTTGAGAGTGACTTCGCACGGGTAGGCCGGGCCGTTTACGGTGTTGTAAAGAGCCAGAGTTCGCTGTCGCTGGATAGTTTCGGCGTTCATAGCGATAAACTCAGGTTACGATGGAAAAAAACGGACCAACCGTTAACCCATACCCTAATCAAGAAGACTAATCAGGTTGACGATTTTCGAATGTGAAATTATTTGCCACCCATATAACACACACACTGTGAAACGAACGGGAAAAAACCATCTCTGAAACGGCATAATCTCCCCCTTCAACCAACAACACATTTCGGGTTATTGCGACGCCACCGGATTTTGCCCACGACACAGCCACAGACATACTCAAAGCTACACCAGTAGCGTAACTACAATCCATAGGCTTTAAACTCTTTTGGTCTATCGTCGTGACTTTTCCTCTTGCAGCAACTCCACACACACTTAACCACTCACACCACCTACAAAACCGTTCTTCTTTTTTGTCTCCACGAAACGTCAACCATATCACTGAGACTCTCGCATCCGCCAAGACCCAGACACAAACAGCAACCAGGTAAAGTATTAACACAGCTCTCTCTCAGCTGCTCTAAAATGAACCACAAGTGTAAGTATCACCCCATCGCCCGTGCCACCCCCTATCCCCGCCCCGCTAACATAGATACATCCGTAAATTCCCGCCTTTCGCTGGCAAGGCCACCTGTCACGCAACCTCCTCCCCCGCCCCCATCAGGCGTACAGGAGTGGCCCGAGGGACTGAAACAGTTTGCCGCTACCTGTTTCGCCCGATGCCCCAGTGGACCCGACAAGCCGGAAATGGAGGCCCAGCTCCGCAAAGTCATCACCGATGCTTATGACACAAACACGGCATACACCACCGACTGGTCGACAATGACACTCCCTGTCTTCGAGCGCCCCAAGAAGCGCACTGCATTTGAAACTAACAAGAAACAGCAAAACCAGCCGAAAAAAACGAAAATGGAGACTGGCTTTGGCTCGGTGGAATCTATCGGTAACATTTCGCGAAAAGACCGACAGAGGCGCTTTCTTCGCGAGCAACAGGCTGTCGTTGGTACAGCCTCTTCAACCCCTCCCCCGGAGGTCACCCCGGAGCAGCCACTGGTAGGACGCAGCCAAACCCTTGAGAAAAAGTACCTGCGTCTAACCTCTGCCCCAAACCCTGACACTGTTCGACCTGTCGAGGTCCTTGAGCGCACGCTCGAGCTGCTCATGACCAAATGGATGGCTGAGCAAAACTATGCATATATCTGTGACCAGCTCAAGTCTGTGCGCCAGGATCTGACAGTACAGCGGGTGCGTTCCGACTTTACTGTCAAAGTGTACGAGATCCACGCACGCATTGCCCTCGAAAAGGCTGATCTCGGCGAGTACAACCAGTGTCAGGCGCAACTCAAGACCCTGTTTTCCGAGGGACTAAAGGGTAACCGCTTCGAGTTCCTAGCCTACCGGCTTCTCTATCTCCTGCACACTCAAAACAAGCAAGAGGTGGGCGAGATTCTCGTGGACCTGCTTGACGACGACGAAGCTAACGCGTACGAGCCTGTTGCACATGCGCTACGTGTCAAGACTGCCATGATGACGCACAACTTTGTGGAGCTTTTCCAGCTCTACCGAACTGCCCCTCTCATGAGTGGATACGTCATGGACAGCTTTGTAGGCCGTGAACGAATCTTGGCACTTTGCAAGATAACCAGGGCTTTCAGACCCACCATCCCCCTGAGCACTGTTGTTGAGTGGCTTGGATTTGAGACAGAGATGGATTGCATGGAGTGGCTGGAAGAGAATGGAATAAAACAGTGGGTTGGAGACAAGGGCCTTAACTCCAAGGAGGTTTATCCTATTGCCGAGGGTCTGAGACAGATGGCCTTCCAGAAGATTGATATCAAGGGCCAGATTTAGAGCATGATTCCCCAAAAGCTCCAATTGGCCATACACACACACGTGCAACCGTGCACCTTCACTCACCGTAAACAGGAATTCCTTTTAACCATAGCATGAACAGATGCATAGATGCAATTATGTCCTCTAGAAGGGGCGTAGTAGACCGCCATGTACAGGGGACACAGTAGTAAAAAGTTGAGTCACCCAAGTGAGACAGACTGTCATATCACGGCGTCTTATCAGCACGTTGTTATGCTGATCATTTGGTATGAGAGTATTCGATGAACCACAAGAGTGGACTTACAGTTTGATTGCTTACTCGTCACATTTATCATCAGTTTGTGGTTTCTTGAAGTACGTAAACTTACTGGAACGTCTTCAACTACAAACAGCTAGGATAACATCAAAATTTCGCAAAAAAAGCAAGTAAGAAAATGGGTAAGGCACATGTACTTGTACAGTTTACTCTATATAGATCCTGGAGGAGTTTAATCCTCAGAAAGAGCGATGATGGAGAAATATCCACCAGACTCGACTTCCCGGTTCATGAACTCCCTGACCTTGTCTAGGGAAAGCTGCGACAGGGCATCTTCATTGTCAGCCAGCTTTCCGAGGTCAATGGGCCCCTTCCGTCGGCCATCGAGTTCGTACAGATGGCCGTCCTTCTGGGATTTTACAAGAGCTACGTAGTGAAAGACGATGGGGTCGTCTGCGGCGGGAGCGTCGGTCTCCCCGTCGTCGCACACGGAGGCGTGCGCGGCCTCGAACTCGGGAGACTCCTCAAGAAGGGCAGCTCGGCCGTCGGTGGTGTCGATGGTTTTCGATTGAGCAATGAGCTTGCTGATCATGGCGTCGGCGGGGATGCTTTCGGGGGAAAGACCGTTGGCGACGGCATGGAGCAGGGCGTAGGTGCCGCATGCGTTGACGATGGTTTGTTTGTACCACGTGGCCTGGTCTGCAGCCCCGGTGGGCTCGTAGGACTCGGCAGTGGCGTCCTGCTCGTTTCGGTACTGCTCGTAGGCCGCGGAGATGGGGAACACGAGGATCAGAGCAGCCACGGGTCGGGGGATAAAGGCGAGCATCTCGGTCTCGTCGATAGAGAAGACATCGTGGAACGAGCCCTTGGACACGCCCCAGGCCTGGAGGAGAGATCCAAAGACCTCGGGGTTGCATTCGAGAGGCACAAACGATTTCGTCATTGTGTGTTTGTGTTGTGAGTATATATGGTGGTGTGGGGGAAGCAGGCGAGTGGCGCGCTTGGGTCGTTACAGGCTGCTTGTGGTGGGGGGAGGGAGGAGGGGGTTTGTGTCGTTTGCTTGTCGCTTGGATTGTGCCGTGAGTGATATGATGTTCTCAGGGGTGACTAGGAAGAAGTAGAGAGATCTGGATAGAGGATTCTTTTCCGCTTAGTTTGGGGCTGCTTACGATGACCGCTTAATACTATTGTGGTTTAAGGTTTGTTTTCTTCCCCATTCGGCGGTTACCTGCATGTGAGCGGCCGCAGGTAACCGGGGGAGGTCAGGGTCGTCTGTTTAGAGCGGCGAATACTGGTCCTGGCGTGCTATAAAGACGGCCAGCGTGTAGGCAATAATTTTCCGGTTCCGTGGGCATTTTCGGCGTCTCCGCAGCTCCCCAATTGGCCCGTTTAGCCACTCTCTTTTTGGCTCCAGATCCGCATCTGCACCTGCCTTTCGACAAAAAAAAACTAGAAACTAGTCACAACATCCGCTTCAATTTAATTACGTACATTGTTGGCAATAGGAGTCACTGATGGGGAGCGGGAGATGAGCGACGGTGAGAGTGAGACATTGAGTGTCACATAGAGGTTATATGTACACGGCTGATCCGATTCCAGAGCGGAAATTACTTATGGTTGCTTTTTGCCGTTTGGTTTTTTTTCTCTCTTTTTCTTTAAAAAAACCTGGGGCGTGAGTTTGTGCATATCTTCGCTTGGAAGAGCGTGGCAGAAGCACACCAATGGGGTTATTTACTGAAAATTACGGATTAATGAATGTGCAGTTTTGGCGCAAAAAAGCAGGAGGCAGGGGGGGCACAAGGTGGCGGTCGCGGCGGCACGCTAGTGGCACTTTACTTTTGACATCCAACCATAGCGTAACGTCATCGGATTGGTGTCTTTTTCTTTTTCTAATATTAGTTGGTGTATACTTTGTAGTCTACGTTGTGTGGTGCATGCATTACATAGATCTGTCTTCGTTCGTTTGTTCATTCATTTGTCTTTGGCTTGATTCTTTCACTACTCTGTACTGTACTACAGAGTACCAACTTGAAGTGAGTGCATCTTGTGAGAAAAATGGAAACAACTACCAGCCGCCGTGTCGTGGCAGCTGAAAACCCCTAGTGCGTCTGAGCATACCCCTACCTACGCCAATTGCCCAGGATGGCGGTCTCGGCCCTTCTTCCAGATCCATTACATGTCAGTGCTGCGGCCAGCCCTTAGTGCGTGAATTGGCCACATCACGCAGACTCTTTTACGAGATTTGGGCGGGCAAAAAATATTCTGGCCAAACACAAGCGCAACCTCACGGGCGCTCTTCGGATTCCGTGTGTCGACAAGATGCTGAAATTTGGCCACAGCCAATCGACATTCTAAGGAGCACTTCAAGTCGCTTCAGAAACCAGCGGCCTAAACAGACAGGTCCCAGCACATGCTATAAAGTGCACATCTGTACATATTCTGATCGCTGGAAACAGAGATGCAAGACTATTTTAAAGTGTGAAAAAAAGACAACCCCTGAACACGGAATGATCCCGCCTCCAGAAAACGCACCAGTGGTGCTATGTATCTGCCGATGGGCGTGTTGCGCTCAGAATAATATCCTCCGACAGGGGCTGCCTTGAAATCCGCAGCTTCTGCACCAAAAACGGCTCATAAATGCCCATAACGGTGTCGTGTCAACGTGCATGGCTGGTTTTAGCACGACACCTAAAAACCTAGCAATCGAGAAAAGAAGTAGAAAAAAAAAAAGAATAGATGAACAACCCGCATTAGGTCTAGAAGCGCCGATGCATCTTGCGGTAGCACATTGCAAACGGGTCATCCAGCCGAGAGGGGGACTGATGATCTGGATTTCTCGGTACGTTTGCGGATCACAATCTTGCTACATTCTCATTTCCAGCCTAGATTGATCTATCAGCTCATCGCTTCAGAAAATATAGAGTTCTAAACCCTTCTTGTTCTTTTTTTTTATTTCAAGGGTGGGGAGTAAAATTAATTTATTGCCAGCTGCAAAAAATGGCAATATAATTGGAAAGGAGTGCCTCTGAAGATCAGCGCGCATCTGTCGGCACTCGGTGCTCGGTCTATGTTACAGCAGAAGCGTCATTGTGAACTTTGATGAACGAAAAAAAAAAAATGCAGCCGAAATTATTATTCGACGCTTCGGTTAAACCTACTTGATGAGAGGACGAATCACGTGGGACGGAACTTGCACCGCCGTTATAGAGCGATTATCGGAAGATGGGCGGTTTTAATCTGATTCTGTCATAATCTGATTCTGATCGATCGACTTTGAGGTGGTTTTGGCGAGATTTTTCAGTAATCAGTACCGAAGATGGTCAAGAATCATGACATCGCTCCCGAGATTTGGAATCTCGAACAATCTGTGAGCCAACTGAAATCGGGGATTTTCAAACTGAGTGTGTTTGAGAGCTCACTTGTGGCAATCATTAGTTGGAGAGAGAATGAAGTTGTCATCTTTGTAGCCAAACTGAATGAGGTGCAATGATCACGGGTAACTCGATGTAGAGTAGAAACATTCGAAGCTTGACAGAGTCTGTTAATCTGAGCCTGGTGATTTCCGTGCTACTCTCCAATCGTTTGCGGTGAGTCTAGAAACGGGTTCATCTCTCTTCCTTCCTTTCTTGATTCAAAAAGGTGAAAATGCTGAACCTGGTTGAAGACCAAGCTATTCTGAGATGAATGAAGTTTCCCACAGTTCAACCAACCACCTGAAACTGCTGCAATTCCCACTTCACCACCAATTCTATCCACTCAATCTCAGCTTTCTGTAGCATTCAAATCCACGTCCAATTTCAATTACATTCTAGTTACAAGAACGATAGCGCTTTCCAAGCACTTGTTGATCCCTGTTTCAATCCAAACAGGACAGTTATAGCAGGACAGCTATCACAGGACAGCTATCACAGTACAACCAAACCCCGACAATCAGAAGGAGAGCCAAAACGGACTTTCTAATACGTGCATAGTGTGGAATGCTTTCTTTCTCTCTAGGAATTGCTGTGAACATTCGAAACAGAGACAAGTACAAAAACGGCACATGAGGCCGAAATATCTTTCACGGCACGGCACTAGGAGACACAATACTCGCCATCCGACACCCACAACGCGTCATCCATTCCAGAGAAATTCAACACATTCCGTCCGGATCCAGCTTGCCGAAGCCCTAGCTAGATGCAAGAGCGGACTCGGCCGGAGGTAACTCGGAAGTGTCGGAGGGGGGAGTACGACACACAAAGAGAGACAAACCATTGTGGGAACCAGAAATGGAACCAGAAAACCGAAGATGTTTCAGGTGATTTTTGACGAGAGATCCGAAATTAAGGGGTGGGCATTGTTCTGCAAGCTGTGGAGGGGTATGGGGTACGTACGAAAAGTACTGTGCTGGTACTGAAGCGGTATTGTACATGACTTCTGCCACTACTTTACGGTAATGTATCATAGTGATATCTTCACTTTAGGTAGAAAAGAAGTTTGCTCCAGATGGGTCGAACGCTCTTTGTCGTAACGTATAAGACAGGTTAGGTACTCTGTACTGTAAAAAAGCCCAACAAAGAAGACCGGAGGTGGAAGACAATTATTTCCGCGCCGTGCCGCGACCTGGGAAATAAAATCTCCGTTGCTATGCGACTGGCGCGCTCCCACAATGCACCCAATCCAAAAAAAATTGCTCTCAAGCTGTCCCCGGGGTCACAGCCGAGGTCGTAGGTTACGTAAGCGATGCACTGCAGTTGTGTCCATGCATGGCTGCGTCGGTCCGACTTTACTGCGTCCTGCAATGCACGGTAATAGTGGGTGTTCGAGTTGAGGTGTTCAGAGGGTCTAAAACTGCGGAAAATGGCCCTCTACCGTTTCTGAGAAGCTGGTTTTGATTCTCAGACTCAGGAGCGCGGTTTTGTGGCTATTGTGTGACTAATTTTTCCTATGTGCTTTGAGCAGACACTTGCAACTATCCCAACTTGTAACGTATAACATCATTCTGCATAAGGTTAGACAACTGCAGCTGGAAGTGGGCGGCTCAAATAGCTCCACCCACGTGGCTTGGATATATTCCAGACATGGGGTTTGTTGAATCAGGTCACCAGTTGGAACTCGCCTTTGGGCCTGTGGCAGAGCATCCGTGTGGCTCTTTGCGGGGTTTGCTGAGCCTCGTTTTGCCAAGGCGTCAAAAGTTTCACTGAGTCAAAACCAGGTGTTGAGTAGAGAGTCTAGGGGTCTGTGACAGTTCGTGGCATCGTAGGTGGCTTGTTATGTTGGTAACGCGGGTGCTGGTTGCGCGCAACGCCCAGAAACTCTCCATAAAATGCACGAATGGACCCTCTTTTCTGACGATCTCGCGATTCTATCAGTTTGGCGAAAAAGTGTATTGCATTTGCATTAGACTAGGCTCATGCATTCACTGGGGGGGGGGTGTGTAGTATCGATAACACCAGCAGTCGTGTCTCTGGATCCAGTAGTAACACGTTCATCGTAGTCTAGGTGGATTATTTGGTCTGGTACCGTACAGAGTACCACAGATAGTAATATCTCTCTCTGTAGAACACCATCTTCTCCTGACAACTTTAGGCTACTGCACCCATCAGACTCTAACCAAGGAATTGAGATCGCGTGACGTTTTTTTTTTTTTTTTTTTTTTTGGTTTGCCTCATGGCATCTTTCTTCAACAAAACTTGTGCGGTACGCGCCATTGTTACGACCAGCCAGAGTCACCTTGGCCCGCTTTTGCTCCATATTTAGGGCCCAGTTATGCTGTACATCTTTTATTATACTGCCATGTAAGTGCCGTGGCACCTCTAAATAATTTATATGTTTTCTTGTTTCCAAAAAATAATCCAAAATTTATCGGTACCTGTTCTAGCGCAGACGGGTACTTTGTAGACTGCAACTAGGCCAAATCCGTCCCGCCACATGGTTCCTGTCATTTAACCCGCCACTCCATTCTTGGCAAAGACCCCAGAAGTACGGCGGCGCAGCCACTTGTGCGCCACATCTCCGAGGTACAGCCAAGACCCGACTGGCGCTATAATGGAAATTTAAAATTTCAACATTTTAAGACACCATGCAGGGAAGTGGCTATACAGGGCCTTTGGGATATTTTTCTGTTGGACAAAGTGGGGCTATTGTCTTTTCAGATAATGGTTTCTGGTTGGCAACTAGCAGGTACTCTCTTTGACTGGTTGTTGTTTCTTTTGAAACGAATTGTGACATGTCAGTAGCACCTGTCTGGAGATACCCCATCAAGTTTGATTAAGGAAAATATGACAGCAGCAGCAGCAGCTGTTTGGATGGATATGAAAGATATGAATGATGAAAATGAGGGTTGGAAATACCAGCAGGCAGCCATGCAGTGAAATATATCTGTTCAATAAAAATATATTATGCCCTTTGTTGAGAAATGAGGTCATGCTTGGGTGTGTTGAAAAGTTATTCGAGTGAGAACCTGGATCAGCAATTGCATCTACTGTACGTAGACTGGTCCCACCTAGTCCTTGAAGCGTTGTAATCTACCAACAGTACATTAATTTGCTCAGTCGTGAGCCACGACCCTGTTTGGTCTACCGAATCGCTCATAAACTAATTGTTTTTGGAGGTGGTGAGTTTTTAGACCTTGCTCAACCGCTTATACCTGCCTTTAAATCCACTCTCAGAAAGCTGTCTGGTCCTCACTATCGTGACCCACAAGATGGTCACACTTTAGTTCAAATAATACCCCAATTTCCAGAAAAGGAAAAAGAAAAAATAATCAGAAACCACAGCGAGAGCAATCGGAGGAAATCACATACGTATAGATAATTTGGGGTTTCGGCATCCAGGCTTTGTGATCGCAACAGTTGTCAACAGGCCACAAATACTGCCTCAGCTGAAGACCTCATGATCTCAGACCAAATTCCACGTCTCTTTTTCCCCATTCACTTTTTTCCAATCTGTTAAGCCGCTTATCAATCTTGCACTGTATGAACAAACTCCGTTTATATACACCCACCACCCCATGCAGCGTACTCCACAAAGTCACCCCATAACTCAGTCAATATCGGCCTCATCGCTAATCGGAAGCCATCATTTGACGGACTGGGAAATTTTGAACAACCTGAGACTACAATTTGGATTGTCCTGAAAAAACTCGCACACGAAGAATTGGACAGCCCGTTATTCCCTGCAAAACCAGCCTGTCATAATTTAACAAGACCATAACTTTCTAAAAACCTCGATACCGTGCATATGCTTTCTTTTTTTTCTCTTTTATTTTAATTTATTTTCAGAGACCGAGGGCTCTCCGACGCCACCTCTTCGCAAGCTATTTTACCGCCCGTTCTAACGTAATCTGGGTGGACAATGCCCAGGTGCAATACCAAGCAATCGCCTGCTGGTAGCCAAGAGATCGGCGTTTCCGGGACGATCATCGGAGCTGGAAAAATCGGCCGGATCAGGTGGATGTAGGCGTGCGAGGCCCCCACAGAAAAAAATCGCCCAAAAAGCTGAAAAAAATAAAAACCAACAAAATGAAAAAAAGGACAAACGGCAAAAAAAGCAAAATGTAATTTGTTCCTCTTTTTCTTCCTACTCGGGCGGAACGAGACAAGTGCATGAACATGACGACATGACATAGAAGCCATTTGGGGGGATGAGGCAGCTCAATAAATAGACGACATATTAAGTCTTTCTTGGTCCAGCTGTAGTTTAGCTTGTTAGCAGTTTCTGACAGAACATAAAAAGACACGAATCGAAAAGAAATAAAAAGTGCGGCCCCTCTCCTCACCAGACAAAATCAAGCAATATGTAATTCCAGCCTGAGACAGCCGCCATAAAAGAGACGGCGGCCCCCTAGGAGGCACACACACGCCCCCATTGTCCAGTGGATATCCCCACGTACCCGAACACTGCCAATGTTTCACTTCGACTTTTTGTTCTCGTTTTTTTTTTCTTTCTTTTTTAGCCCACGGCGATGGCGCATGCATTGCTAAAATTTACACACAGTGTTAACAAACTCTGGCAAAGTGAGAAAATAAAAATTTAACGAAATATAACTTTGGTGGAAAGGTGGGCAGGCACAGAGAAAAGGACACCACACGCCCAACTTGAGGCCCGGACCTAGTCTGGCTGCGGTAAGCTACCCCACCCTTTTCCAGTCTTTACCGTAGCATCTTATTTGTATCTTTCTTTCGCTATCCGTGTGCTTTATACCCTATCCCTTCTGTCTCTCTAGACTAGACTACGTACGTACACGCACCACGATTAACTCATCTGCATGGCTGGTCATACAGGAGTGAGTAGTGTCTTGTTTTAGGAGATAAAAAAAAAGATCGTTGAGAAAAGTCCCAAAAAAAGACGCCAAATGAGGCGCAGACGCGACGCCAAACACGGCACTAGATCCCAGCTCTATCTAGCGCTCTTGTCTGGACTCTATGACCCAGTCCTATAAGTCATATAATCTGTAATGGGGCACCCTATTGTTCGTGGTCCTGCCCCCTTTGGAGTATAACGAAATTAGACCTTTATTGTGTCATTGTTTGTCTTGGCCAAGAAGTGCTAAGGCCTAAAGCCCTAAGTTTGTCGCAGTAATACTCTCTGCAGCCATAAACCTTGGGAGTGCAATGAGGAACCGGTCGACGAGCACTGATAACTGGACCTATAGGCCCGTTGAAACGAAGCCCGCGCGGATACCAGCGTGTCTGGGCCACTCGTACCTTTGGCCGCTTGCAGCCGGTTCTGTCACAGCCTCCCTGCTGCCTCTTTCAGCCTCGTATAACCCCGTCAAGCCTCGCTTTGCCTTTGCAAACCTTAGCAAAATCAAAAGGAACTATCCGTGATACTTAATTGTTCACACTTCTCGCGCTTCACCAGAGGAGTGGCGTATCTGAGTGGTAACTGCACTGAGCACCAACACCGCGGCATCAGCAATTCTCAAACTGCTGCACTTTCTCTCACGACAAAGATTCCAACCAGCTACCCTCCACAAAAAGCTCTCCGTCGACACCTCCGATAGACCCACGGAAGTCACAAAGCGACGACATCAACGACAAGTTCTTCTCAATCCATACCACTCTACTCACCCGCAGCTCACCTGCCACTAATACACGCTCCGCCACCGACTCCAAGCCCCCATCTTTCTGCATCACCACCCCACAACACAATGAAACATGTCCCAGAACAGCATTATATACAGCGTATGGTTCCTGCTCTTCCTTATCTCGCCAACAACAGCAACAGATGTCGACGATAGTAACGACCCTCTCTGGGACAACCGCTACACAAGCGTGCAAAACAGAAACCTCCGAATCGTCTCAATCTGCTTCTCCTGCATCTCGCTGCTGGCAGGCACCTACGCAGTCCTCTGGTACCTCAACCAGAGATGGCAGCGACACAGAAAGGGCCACAAGCCCAGCTACAGAACCCGCGTCAACAAATTCCGCCAAAAACTCGTTCTGGCCCTCATTCTCTTTGACCTCCTGAAGGCTCTCATGCTAACCATCTACCCCGCCAAGAAACTGGCAGGAGTGCCAGATTCGCCGCAGTTTGCGGCTGTCATCGGCTGGTTCACAAACGTGGCCATCGAGGGCGCAGACATGACAGCATTCTTGCTAGCTGTCCAAACAGCCATGTTGGTATTCGGCTCGAAACGTGACAACGAACATCACCACCCTTCGCTAAAGGACAGACTCTATCTCTCATTCAGAGACGGCCTGTACCCTTACCGCAAATACATCTACGTCTTTTGCTTTGCAGTCTTCCCCCTACTTCTCAGCTCCCTTGCATTTGTGGGAACTGACTACCCGGCCAACAACCTCGGCTTTCGTGGCTACGTACCGCTTCCCACTTTCGTGTTTCTGCCAGCCGCTCCCGTGTGGTACAGAGCCTGCTTGTCGTGGGGACCGCGCTACTTCATCATGTTTGCCATCTTTTGCATCTACTTTTGCGTCTTTGTGCATGTGCGACGAGAATTTAGCCGTCTGGATGTCAGTATGGCTGAAATGGCCAACATGCCTGCCAACCCATCCGATTGCGACAAGCTCTCTACATGGACTCGGATCCGAATCGGCCTCTCCCACTTCCCCGGTCTCGGCTCCCTGTACCCTCGTCGTGTCAAGGAGGCACTAGCTGCAGAGGAGGACGAGTTGGATTTCGATGAGGACATGGCGGACGAAGAGCACGGACTAGAGTCGCGTGATGGGTCTCCTGATTCGTCACTTTTCGACCGTGAACAAACCCCGCCTGGCACTCCTGTGGAGTTCCGACGCCACGTCATGCAACCTCACACTCTTGTAGACCTACAGAGCCACATCAACCAGCAAAACCTCAACAGATTTCGACAGAGACGAGTAGAGATCGAACGCCAAATGAATTACATCTTCATCTACCCTCTTGCTTACCTGCTTCTGTGGACGGGCCCTTTCGTTCAGCAGGCTATGCAGTACTCTAAGCACAAGAACGAGTACTCTCAGTTCCCTATCATGATCTGGGCTGTCGTCAGCCAGGCTTCCAACTGCTTTATCGACACAGTTGTGTTTATTCTCCGTGAATCTAACTGGCGTCAGTGGCACAGGAGAAAGAAGGCCAAGCGTCTCGCGCGTCGTGCTGCTGCCAGGGCTCAACAAGAACACAAATGCATGGATGAGGGGTCCGACTCTTCGCCCCATGGCGTCACTGTTACAAGCACAATCAACAACTCTCAATCTTCTCTACGCCCCGTGGCTTCACCTCCTCCAGCAGTACACCCGCCTGCCTTTTCCAACTACGAGATGCGTTTCTGCAGAAAGGCGTCTTTAGCATACAGCCAGGGCAGCGCTACCAGTGGTCCCAATGACCCTCTGTCGTGCGAAAAGGCTGAGAACTGTGGCATTTCCATGCCCCCGCCTGTAGCTCGATGCCACTCTTCCCGACGCTCTTCAGGAGTGACAGTGCATGAAACTGATTCTGGGAACGATGTACTTCCGCCTCTGATGAGTATGTCAAAGGGTGGCAACCAGCGAGTTTCTTCGGCCCACTCTGAAGAACGAAGATCGTCTTCTTCTTCCAGTGGTGCTACCTTAGCATTCAACCCGCGGTTTAGCTTTGCTCAGCCCAGTGGTCGGCGAAGCAGTTCTACGGCAGATTTAGATCCCCGAGATCACCGATCCAGCATTTCTTGGTCACTTGGATTTAACAGACGGCGGTCTGCAGCAAGTGATGAGAACGACGAACTTGACCTGGTGGACTTCCTAAGACAGTAGTTGAGATCAATCCACCAGGCAACATATTTATCTATTTATTGTTACATAATGTATACTATTCGCATTTAATTTTTTACAAACTGAACCTTTCGCAGCAGTATATGGCCTAGACTCTACACCAGTGGACTACTCTGTAGATGAAAAATTACTCAAATTTATCCGTTATATACGTCGATATATACGAGTTGATCAACAACTATATTTAATGCTAATGTTGTTCCTTAAAAGCACCGATCTCAGTCAAGTGCTGCACCAATCGCTTGTAGTCATGGAACATGGCGTCCACATCACCCAGAGTGAGCTCAGACGATGAATCAGCGCCAACCACCTTTGGTAGAGGGGGCTCAATGTGGGGCATCATTTTGGGCAACAGCTCGGCATCAGACGTGCTGGAAATGCTGGTTCCACGGGCCTCTCTGATAGGACTGCCCGAACTAGGAGACCTAGTGTTTTGGCTTGGTGTGGTGCTTCTGAAGTTGCGGATCACTCCTCCCAAACGCCCAGACAGAGATTGTGGCTGGGCATCGTCTTCTTCTGTGGCCAAGTGGTCCATGGAGATGGATCTGGGCATGTTGCTGACGTTTCGCAGACTTCCAGAGTTATTGGAGGCCACTGATTGTAATGAGTTCTGAGATCCGGCAGTGGACGATCGTTTTCGGTTTCCAAAAGACAGAGATACGCCTGCATTTCGCAAGATGGAGTTGGAAGACGTGGAATTGCCTCGGTCTCGCGCAGGCTGCTCAGATGAATGGGTGGACGAAGAAGATGAGTGGTTTGACAGTTGCTCAGCCTCCAGTCCTGTAGCCTTTCGAACCTCCTCGAGTGTCTGTTGCTGTGGTTGTGAGGAGAACTTGCCCATGAGGAACTTGTACGAAGTCTCCAGGGTTCCTCCGAGAGTGACTCGGATACCAGAGTCTGCCACGGTGGAGACTGCTGATTGTGCATACTCGGCTCCCGTACTCATGATGCTAGCACGCCTAACGTCCTTCTTGGGGGTGTTGCTGCCACTGCTGTATCCATTTCCGCCATTGGCCGTTCCTCCGGCTGTGGAATGTCGTCGGGGAAGCTGCCATGGCTGGGTCAATGCAGAGATGTCAATGTTGGGGGCCACATTACTGAGGTCAATGCCCACCTCATGGGGCATTACAGTCTCCAGGAATGTGATGGCGGCCTCAAAGTTGGTGAGGCAGTACAGGGACTCGCCTGCCAAGCCTGAAGAGTGTCTGAATCGCTTGATGAACTGCAAGTTGGCCCACAAGTTGGGGGTACGTTCATTGATAAGCGTGTAAATGAGTGCCGGAAGCATAGAGTCGGCGTTTGTGGATGCTGCAACGATGGAGGTGAGCGTCTCGACGAGGTTCTGCTGAGCCTGGACCAGCTTTTCTAGTTTCTCTCGAGGAGTGTGTGAGTTGTTCATTTCCACCAGAATGTCGCCAGCAGGTCTGAGCAGCTCCTTGAACTCAGACTCGGTCATTGTCGGCTTGGGCTTCCCATGCTTGGTTGTGTGTCCGTTGGCATCGCCGTCATTCACTTCCTTGACGTCCTTCTTGTTCGTCTCGTTCTCCTCAGGGGTGTCAACAGTCACTGTGGTGTCCTTGTCGTCCTTGACAGTGCCGTTCTTGTCGATCTTGGTTTGCTCCTCTTCCTCGACCTTGGTCTCTTCTGTGTCCTTCTCGTCCTTGTTGTCGTTATCCTCAGCACTAGGGGCCTCCTCGCTCTTAGCTTCAGACTTGGAGGAGTCCTCAGTGGCTGTCTCGGGGCGGTCGCTTTCGGCACCCTCCGACCTCTCCTCGATGCTGTTTATGTCCCTGCTGGTGTCCCCCTCCTCCTTGAGAGACTCGTTGTCCGGAATCACGCCGGCTATCTTGAGCTCCAGGTTGTCCATGCCCACCCCCACCTCGCTAAAGGCTCTGACTCTGTCCCGCAAAAATGAGTTATGCGCTTTGTCGGGAGAAACCGTGGACGACATGATGAACAGTTTGTCGTAGACGGCGTCGCAGACCAGGTCCTCGACCAGGCCGTCGTACACGGCCACCTGCTTGTCTCGCTGCTGTCGTTGCTTCTTCCGCAGAGCCATCTCCTGAAACGTTTCGAGCTGTTGCTCCTTGCTCTGCGCCAGAGCGACCTGGGCACAGAACTGCGTGGCCTTTTCGTGGAACTTGGCGTAGAACTTGTGAAAGAGGTCCGAGATTTCGTCGGGCTTCAGGGGAGTGGCGTATTTGCGCTCTAGCAGCGACGTCAGGAACTCGTCGGCATGCTTGGACAGAGCTGACGGCAGCGACGTGGCTGACAGACCTTCTGTGTTTGTGTCTTCTTCGTCCTTGTCGCTCTTGTCGCTTTTGTCGTCCTTTTTTTGCCGCTCGTGATCCTCCACATCGGTGCCGTCCGTGCCGGTTGTGTGTGCCGACAGCAGTGCCGAAGACCCGCTGTCGTCGTCATTGTCGTCCATTCGCACCATGCCGCGTTTGGTAGTGCGCGAGAGCAGCTGGTCGGAAAATTCAGACATGTTGGGCTGGCCAGGTGGTGGTAATAATAGCAGTCCCATGTAAACTGCAGTGCATTAAGATTGAAGATATATATTAGGGTTGCTGCGGACGACAGTTGGGTGAGCCTGGGGGGGTGTGTCCAACTGCGGCTAGAACCACAAAAACGAGTGTTTTAGCCTCCAAAAGTATATATAGCTGCTGTCCGCCGCCCACTGACCGTTTTCCAGGCTCTTCACTACCCCAGAACCGCCCCCATACTGCCTCATCATGCTGTTCAGTCTCGCATCATTAGTGCATGTGCGCTGGCCTTGTTTCTTTTTTTCGATAGACTACGTACATACAACACACAGCCACCAAACTGCGTTACGTACGTACATGTAGGTCTTGATACCATATGTACAGTAGCACCGCAACAGTGCAGCTACAACACGTTGTCTGTAGCTGGTGATTGGTGGCGACTGTAAAAGCCCCCGTTTTGTGTCCCCCCTCTGTCCTTTGCACTCGCTGCCCCGGTTACCCCCTTCTTCACTCCCTCCCCCCCTGGACGTCCATTGTCAACTGTCTCAGATGCCAGATAATACTGGCTCCCCCCATTCACTCACTGTCTCCTTCTTTTCACACTCAAAAAACACACCTAAATGATGCTGGTTTATAACCGAGATAAGATAAAAACGCTAAGTGAAGGCAACAGATAAAAAGTGAAAACGGGAAACCGGCGTTTGGGACTTGTGATTTTCGGAAATCGAAAAAACAATGCGGCAGAAACTGTGAGACATGAGGTATTTGAAGGGCTGAGAGGCAAAGCGGCCCTTGGGGTTCTTTGGCGCCTTTCCCCATACTGTATAAACCTACAAATTTCGCAATTTGCGTAGATCTTCCAGCTTTAAATGACGTTTCGGTGCTACTCTGTACTCTGAGGCTAGTCAATGTAGAGGTACAGTAGTAGTGGGCTTAGTCTAGTCAAGGGACATCCACTGGACTAGTAAAAAAGGCAGACTCCACTGTATGGTTGGGCTATTTGTTGGGTGTAGTTGTACATGTTTAATTTGATTTCAAGAGAAAAAAGAGCATTCCTGGAAGAGACAAACGGTCTTTAACAATAAATCAGGTCTCTTTCACCCTAGGTACGTATATAGCGTATATTGGAAGCTGTCATTCGGAAACGTGATCCAGAGTTCCCAAGATGGACTAGTGCTATTTACTGGTTTTTATTAGTGGAGGGGAAGCTAATTTACTGTGCAGAGTAGTCTATGCCAGAAACTACTTTAGGACTGCGGTTAGATAATTATGGATGCGCTAGGCTACAGATGGTGCCTTGGATTAGCAGGATAAGACTCTGGTGTTGTTTATGTAGCGACAAAAAGGACAAAACGGGTAAAAAGCGAGACTTACGCAAATCGAAGTGCACCTCGTGGTTTCCCCAAGTCTCCAGAGTAGGTGCTTAGAAAAACTTACAAACCGGTTGTGTTCAAGTGGAGAGAGGTAATGAGCTTGAGCATATGAGAAGCGTCACATATGTTGGTGTAAAGCTACTATCAAAGAGTTATGAACCGTACCATAAGTAACAGGGTGGGCAGAATCAATGAATATGTATTGGAAGATTTCAGTTTGTTCATAGGAGAGTGGGGTCGAATACTTGTTGTCTGCTACATCTGTAGGGTTTCCAGTGGAACATATTTGACCAGTGTATATTTTAGCACTCTTTAGGCATGCAGTCTTTAAAATGACATACTGTTCTACAAAGTACGCGATGATGATTCTTTGGTAGAGTACCGAGCTGGACAATACCGTACAATCAAATGCAACTGTTTCGTTTCTTTCTCTTGAATGTCTCAACCGGCTTCATATTCGCTTTCGGAGTTATCCTATCTTACTGTAGTTGGATACTTACCCTCAATTGATGTCGTCCTTAACTAATTAGCTCTCTTCAGTACGGGTACTTAATCACTGCTGTATAGTTAGAGGCTCTTTTTCGCTTCTCTTTTCAAGGAGGAATGCCTTTCTGTTCAACAAAAAAAACTACCTCGGCACACTTGGCTAATCCGCCTGGACATTTTCAAGAGTGCTTACCACATGTAACTTTATGCACAATAAATTAAAATTGACGCCTTGACTGAGGAGAACGGTCCAGAGAAGCTGATTGGAGGTATCATTATCGTTTCCAGCTGTTTTCTTGTCGTACTACACCAGCCATGTTGTCATATATGCTCCCCTTCCATCTTTTTATCTCTCTCGCCTGTTTCCAGCTACTGCTACACATGCACTTATCCATGCATGAAATCCGTCCACAGCAAACTAACTCTGCAGCTCTCACCACACTATATATGATCTGACTGAATCCCACTTCTTTCGACATGGACAAGAAACCTCTGCGCATGCTGGGAACTCGCCTGAAACGAACACGGTCGCAGGATGGCCAGAGCAGCAACAAAAGAGCCCGGCTAATGGACGCCTTTGGGCGGCTCAATCTGGATGGCAGTGGCCGAGGCGACCGAGGAACCACTCCCCAAGCATCTACACAAGACTTGATGGAAGACGACCTGTTCAATGACGACAATGACTATATGGACACGTCATCGGCAAACACAATCTTCATTCCCAACATCGACAGCTACTTGGCAGAAAACCCGGATCCAGTCGACCTGGTGCCAAAGGGAGGACAAAACGGCCACTTTGAAATCATCCCGACGGAACCCCCAACCCCAGACATTCTGGCACGCATCTCCCAACGGCATTTCCAAAAGGTCCTGGACGGCTACACCCACGAAAGCCTGGTGGTGTACAAAGGAGGACCCCAGAGAATCGTGTGGGACAGGTTTTGTTGGTGGTATCTGCAACGTGAGGACTCGAGCAAAACAGGGGCCTGGCCAGTGCAGCAGTTCCCTGTCTTTGGAGAGGGCGACGTATTCAGACACAGAGCGCAATCGACGGTGTCAGAGTGGAGCTCGGCAGGTAACCCAGGCACAAGACACAACTCAATGGCCAACATGGATATGGATATGGATGGCGACCAGGATATGGGCGATATGGACATGGACGAAGAATACCTTCCTGGGTACACATTCTATGGAACCAGCGATTTTGCCAGCCCAGACACTGTGGTTGAGGGTGATCCGGACTACATGATGGTCGATGATGCGCCGGTGATGGGTGGCAGGCGCAATTCCCTGCACTGACCGGGGTGCCTGGCATACACACATCAGCTATCCAGGCCACTCCCCTTCAGTCGAAATTCCTGGAAAATCCTGGAACATTCCCGTTGACTCCACCAGCTGCACCATCATGCAGTGCAGCTCTAAATTAAATTGGACTTTGATTTTGATCAATGCACTGACGCAGGGTGGGGCTTGTTCGACAGGAACTATGTGCTACTCTGGCAACTACCAGTAGCTAAACGAGCTCATATTCGGTATGGGCATACTAACAATTGTACATTAATGCATGGCTTGAGCCGAGGGTGGTGACTGTAGATATTGTGGCCGTTTTGAACTTGAGTTGGACTGCAGTTTTGATTATTATTGCAATTTACTGCGTTTTTCCATGTTGCTGTAAAGGGGGTGTGAGGGCATTTTTACGATGCTACAAAGAGCTTCTACAAGGCGTCTACGATACTACAAAGAGTTCCTACAAAACTTCATTTTCGCTGTACAGTGTATTACCACATTCGACTGTATGATCCTTTTGATTCTATTGTATTGTCATAGTGTATCGAATGCCTTTCTCTTCAGCGATCCATCCTCATCTCACAATTACCCATTAGATTAAAATAAATAAATAAATTTTGTTTGCTTTCCTGACTTAAACGCCCTTCATGTTCTTTCGTAGCAGTCTTTTGTCGCCGCCAATCTGGTCCATGAGCGAACCAATCACCTTGGTGGGGTTTCGTTCAAGAGACGCCAAAACTGGAGTTCGGGGCTCGTACTTGACCCTCATGGCCTGCTCATCAATCTCGGAGTTGACTAGTGTGAGAACTGAATCGTTACGCTTCAGCAGTTCCACAATGTCTAGCGACTCACCGTGGGGGATAGGATCTGGGTGAGTCGGAGTGATGCAGTCGAAATCGACCTCCTTTCGGAGAACATGGTCGATGTCTACTGCGGAGAAAAAAGCACAGCCCTGGGGAATGTCGTCTATTCCAGCTTGCTGGCAGAACATTCCTCGGGTCCAGATGTTGGAAATCTGTAGAGCCATGGCAGCCCTGTAAGTGTCCTCGCTCTTGACCAGGAATCGCACCTCGTCGTGAACAGTGATACACAGTCGCATGTCAATGTCGTACTTCAGAGCCAGGTACTCCATGGAGACAACCAGCATGTGAAGATAGTCGACACCAGACGACTGAATGGTCCAGTTGACTCGAGAAGTCATGAATGAACTCTTGCGGAGGTTCTGCGACGACAGAGCCTTGGTGATGATAGCTCCCAGAATAGGGGTCTCTGGCAGCTCCTGAGTCGCAATCTCTTCCAGCTTGTTGAAAAGAATACTCTCGGTGCCGCCAGAGTACTTTTGAAGGCTGTAGATCTTCTTGCCCTTTGTAGACTTGTACAGTTCACCGGCCAGATGTGCAGCTTCCTTGTCGGTGACTCCAGGAGCAAATTGTTTGAGAAGAGCCTCGGCAAACTTCAAGCCAGCACCGTAGATACGACCGTAGTTGAAGATCTTGGCCTCGTTTCGACTGATTCCCAGAATGGAGGCTGTCTTGGAGTGTAGATCTGTGCCCTCGCTCTTGGTTCCCTCCAACGTCATCCAACCAATGGCAGTAGATCCGTGGTTTCTGAAACACGAGTCTCCAAACAAGGACGCAATCCACAGTTCCTCTGAGTCCACGTCGGCTCCCACAAACGCGTATCCGGGTGGTGCCTTGATCATAGCCTTGAGTTCGGAGCCGATACGATTGGTTTTGGCGTTGGAAGCAGTCAACCATGTGTTTTCCACGCACCGACGAGTGATGGTGCCCATGGGAATGATGCGGGGAATGATCATTCCAAAGTCCTGGGGCAGTGAGGGACTCATACCCACATCTCTGTTCCATACACAGTGCTGAGACATGATTCGAGCTCGGTTCGACACCCAGTATGATCCTGAAACGGACATTTCGAACATTTCACGCGTGTGAGGGTTGTCGGAAGACAGAGTCCCCTTTTCAAAGTGAGATAGGAACGACTTGCCCATGAGTTGTGTCGTACGTGTGTTACCTCCGTCCTTGTGAGGGATTCTGAAACAGCACCGAGAGGAGTCTTCTCGCAGATGGGGCTCGCTGTCCAGCGTTGCAAACTTGTACTTTTTGTCCTCAAACTTCTTCTTTTCCGTCACTGGCACGCTGAACATCCAACCCTCCTTGTCTGACCACACAATGGGGTAGCCCTCCCATTTGAGACGCAGCAACAGCGGTGTCAGTCTCGTTTTCGTGGTGATGTGCATGGGACCAGCGCTGCTCTTGAAAAGACCCTTGTACCATTCTGGATAGCCTGGCATCTTGGCGTTCTTTGGCAGTCGGAATCCTCCACCGTCCTTTTTGGGAATGGCAACCATTTTGACGGGTTTAATGGTCCAGTCCAGCTGTTTCAGCCAGGGGTTGTCGCTCCACTTGTCTGGATCTTCCTTCATAGCCACTGTCTCTTTGACTAGATCATGAAGACCCTCCTCAATGCGCTCCCTCATGACTTGGTACATTTCCTCGCATCTCTTGACATATTCACTCCACTCGGAATCTGTAGGAAGAACGGCCGACGAAATGTTCTTCAAAGCGGCGAAAGAAACTGGGTGAGGACAGGTCTCGAGAAACAGAGGCAAAATGGCCTTGAACACCTCTCCTGTGATCTCCACATCTCTCATGTTGTAGTCGACAGCCTCGTCCATGTATTCCTGCAGGTCCGACAAAGCTGTCATGGAAAACAGCTCTCGATCGTCCTTAGACACGTCCAAACCACAGTGTAGGTGCGCGACTTCGGCGAGTGAGTTGGTGGCAGAAACCTTGACCCATGGATCTTCGTTGTAGCTGACAGCCAGGTCGTCAGATAAGTCCATCAGCTCGTTGAGATTGTCCTCCTGACTCAGGTCTTCATCGTCGATTAGTTTCCTGACTCTGTTCTGGCCCTTGCGTGCCTTCATCCACGTTCCTCTCTGTCGTGAACACATGCCATTGACACTGACATGCAGAGATAAGGTATCGAGAAAGAAGTTTTTGGACTGCACTAGCGAGTACTCCTCGCGCACAGCCTGACGATCGTACCCCACATTGTGACCCACAATCACTCTCGGCACGTCCGGCGGGCCCATGGGAATGAGATGGATAGATGCAGCAGGGGTAGGAGCCTGACCCAAGGTAACAGATGCAGCAGGAGCGTCTTGATCAGTGCCACTAATGGCCCAGGGAGACACCCACACGTACCATGCTTTCGTACTGACAGCAGAGGCCATGATGGGGTACTGCGAGACCTTGTAGAGTACCTCGATATCGAAAATGAGACCGTTTTCCAGCGGATGGGCCACGGTTTCCGGTTGCTTGCCCTTTTCGTACCTCACCCAGCCGGCCTTGTTTGTCAGAATGTCCTTCATTGGCGGCTTTTTGGGGAATCCCTTGGTCAGCATGTCGTTGCAGATATCTCTGTAGGGTTCACTGATAACCGAGGCCATTCTGTGGAAATGTTCGTCCAGCGAATCTCCCAGCATTTTGGGCAGCGTGAAGTCGATGGGGTCCTCCTTTTTGGTCTTCTTCCCCAGCAAATGGTGTTCGTTCAGATGGTGTTTGGCCATGACTTCGAGTTTGGCGGTTTCTCGGTCGGAAAAGCTGGATTTGACGTGATACGAGCCAAACAGCTGCTGGTAGACGTTGGCTGACAGCATTTGGATACCCATGGGGTTGATTCTGCGTCCCTCGGCGTCTACTTCCACATTGGTGTGTTTGACTGGCTTCAGTTCGTCCTCAGCAGGGCCATCGACGTCCTCCCAAGCACTGGGGTCCATATTGGCCGCGTTATAAGCGTCGGGAAACGTAGGATAGTGCTCTGGCATGGTCATATCCCATCCTGACATGCCTTCTTGAAACCCATTGGCGCTCCTGGGTCTGAAGTCGTTGGAGTTGGTCTGCTGGATTCGCTGCAGCTGGCTGTTTGTGTGGAAAGGGTGGTTATTGGCGGTCAAGCCGACGCTCTGACGGGCCCTGAGAAGCCTCAGGTCTCCCAGACGCCTGAATCGCAGCATTTGGTGGATCGGTAAAGTGGTGAATAATTTTGGGAGTGGTTTCTCTTATCTGCATGAACCTTAAAGAGCAGGTCACTTGAGAGAAAAAAAAGCGGTCTAGTATTGGCGTGTCTACAGGGGTCCCCAGGGGCGCAAAAAGAGCTGGCAAAGTTCTTGCTGAGTCCCGCTGAAGATTTGTGTATATTACGGCACCTTTGTGGTCGTTTTTTGGCGCTTTTCACGTGGTTCTGTGCATGTGTCAGCTGCCAAAACAAGTGAATCGAGGTGTCTCTTGTGCAGAAGTTATCATGCCAGATGGAATGGGCTCCCAACTCTTTTTTCTGTAAACTCTCGTAAAGCTTCCAAATCGGGAATGCTGGTAATCTACTTTAGGGAGCTTGGGGGGGTTAAATTAAGGAGAAAAGTCGAGACAAAAATAAAAGAGACAAAATATACTGCTGGAACCGGCTTTCTATCGAAGAGAGGGTCTCTTTTCAGTTACCCGAGTATTTTTCGATAGCCCTCTTTGGAAATTCTGAGGTTATTGGCTATGGCCTTCCTATTTAGATACCCCTTTAGGATTTTGACTTGAGGTGTGTTTTATCGTGACATTCAAAGGTGTGTATAAGAGTATTCGGACCACGGCAAATTAAATAATATCAGCCTACACAGTAAGATGAATTGCGTTAAATGAATGAACCCCCTTTCTGAAAATGTCGCACCACCAAAATCGGGCTCTTCAGATTCGTTGAGACTGTCACGATGTACATATTGTACGGTATACTGTAGAATTTGCAAATTGAGTCAATCTGAATGATCTACTGTACCATATTTATGAATGAATTAGAAAGTTGAGTAGTTGGTGACTGGTACGAGATTAGGAGATATCATTCAAGGTGAATCTCCAAATCGAAACAGTTCCAAACTCTGGAAGTCTCCGCTTTAGAACTGGAGGAGTTGGATTGGTCTGATTTGGTCCAATCGCGAGAAACCCCAACAAGAAGTCGGCAAAGAAGAAAGACGAGATAATATGTCAAAAGAAGCAGAAAGAAGGAAATAGAGGGAAAAAGAGGGAAAAAGAAGGAAAAGGCAGCAAGAATCCGAATTTCGGGGGTCGTAAAACATGTCTCTACACAGCTGAATGAAGAAAATAAATTCTCTCGATTTTGGAAACTTCAATTATGTCCTGTTGTAGTGGCATTCTACTGTACTGTATTCTTCCTTTCTGCTCTCATACACTATGACCATATATCACTTCAAAAAGCGATAAGAAACACCTGAAACACATTCTAGCCATTACTGTTATCACAATAGCATGCCTCACTCATCTACATACTTCCATTATCAACCTTTTCAGTAATATCCGATACGAAGACAATGTTCCATGGATGATCTACAATCACCCAAAGTGGATAATCATGATACACACAAGAGATTCGGCCGCATTATGTTTCAGAAAGAGTCTTCTAGAGTGGAACCCAGTTCTTCTTCTAGCCTCATTTGTCTAGCCCCATAAAGTGGATGAATTCCAAATGAGGTAGTTGTCTAATCACTTGAAACTACCATGTATGCATGGTCCAACGAACTCTGGGTAATGATTGAAGACCGAAGATAGTAAATATGTCTTTTGGAAACATCAGAAACCAAGCAGAAAATCTCTTTTAGAAACATCAGACCGAAAAGCCCCATTCTGACAGAATTGAATGTGGTACTTTGACCTACTAGCCAGACTCTAACACGTTCTAGACTTGATTGAAACAGAAAGTAGGGACATATATCAAACAATAACGTATAATCAAGCACTCTGACTCTGTCTCTGTTTCTAACAATCACTTTCTGATGAATCCATCCTCACATTATCGTCTCCAAGCAAAAATCTCAAAATTTCCTATTTGCGCTGGGGAATCAGTGTGGCACATCTGTTGCACAATTGTAAAAGCCTCAACTCCCATGTCGCAGTCATTCACGGTTCATTCCTGTATCAGTCCAGCAAAAATAGCAGTTTCGTTTGGAGGAGGCAGTATGATATCCCAAAAGGGTAATTTTGGACATGTCCCACCTGAAATCATCTCTCAACTTTATCATGTTATCAGACATGAAATCGGTTATCGGACGCTAAATGCCATCTACAACTACTTGAAAAACATGTTTACGAACCAGAGTTGAAGTGGAAGAACTGGAGGCTGCTTCTAGCTCGATTTGTTCAGTCATTTTCACGATTTCAAACCAGTTCTTTCCCCACCTTTTTGGATTTTGATATGCCCTACCTCTGCATCACAAAACTGCAGTCCACACCATCATCCCCAAATGTTCTGTGGCCACATTGGGGAGCCAGCCTTCTGGAACCTCATTGCAATGATACAGCAGTATAAATACCCCGGAATCACAGACTCACTCTCGTTCTGTACACCCCACCACTACGACGATGAGACTCATTTACCTACTGGGCCTACAGGCACTTGTGGCCACTGCCAAGGAGGTTGCAGCGCCCTTCACCAACCTTGATGTACGCGTTAATGACATCAAGCTCGATAATTACGACAAGAAGAACAATCGAATTGACGCTCAATGGATGTTTGGTTTGACTTATGCGCTCGACCCGAAAGCGCAGGGCATTGAGCCTGGTGACCACTTCATTTTCACCGCCGACCCTCGACTGCTGGTTGGAAAGCAGACCTTTGGTGTTTATGGTGTTTACCCCATGAAGCTCATGGATGTCACAAATGACGGCCTTACCTTCACTGGAACTTACACCGACGCCATTGCCGACATTGAGAAGTACACGGGCAAGATGCACTTCCATGGCTTTTTCAACCCCCTGACTCTGGGCGACAAGGCAAGTTCCATCACTGCTACTGTTGGAACCTACGACAGGTATCTGTCTGACGACATTACCCTCATCCCGTCCGTTGATGTTAGCAACGTCCACATCCAGGGAGGTGGTGAATTTTATATCGAATGGGAAGTGCGGCTCCCCCAGACAACATATGATCGACTTGAGTTTACTTTCACTCTGCTGGGCGAAACCAGCGAATTGATGGGCCCTGAAATGCTCCCCAGCGCATCCCTCGCTTTCCTCTACAACACGAACGAATTCAACATTCCCAAACATCGAGAACCCATTCCCCAAGAAAGGAACGACGAGTATTTCAAGATTAGTTACTACGATTATCCCCACGTCTTCAAGGCCCAGGTTACCAACCTCCCCGTCGACGAACGCATCAGTCTCCAGATCAAGTTCAATGGTCGTGCCGAAAACAATGTGCGGCAAAGGCATCTCGCGAATGCTGAATATACTCTCTGGAAGAAACCCTCTGACGCTGCCGACAAGTGGACACTGCCTGGAGACGCTCATGGAGAAAAAACAGGCTACGCCTATTTGAACTGTGACTGTGTTGACGATGACCCATGTGAGTTTCAAACAAGAGTTTCAAAATAGCAAGATAGATTTACTAACCCAACAGACTACCCGCAAAGACCCCATGCCCAGACTACCGCTTCTCCATCTACTTCGTCCGCCAATTACACCACCGCCACCGACCCTTGCGTGACTGTTACTACAATTGTGTCCACCCCTTTGGGTGGAGACCCCGAGACCCTGACGTCTACAATCTCCACCTGTTCTGAGCCCTCTTCGTCCATCCCAAAGACCACACAGACGCCTACTACCTCGGACCCCTGCGTGAGTGAGACGGTATTTGTCACCACACCTTCTGGAGAGGATCCCACTACTGTTACAGTTTCTACCAACATCTGTCCTTCCACGACCACCGAGGCTCCTCAGACTTCTCAGCCTAAGACCTCCGATCCTAGTATCACTGTCTCGACGATAACACCCACAACTGAAGTGTCCCAGACAACTGTTCCCGGGTCATCCGAGCCCCCCGCAACCTCTAATCCATGTGTTTCCACTTCCATTGTGACATCTACCCCTCCCAATGGTGAGCCCACAACTTACACCGTTACAGATGTTTGCACTACTGAGGTCCCCTCCACCGAGCAGCCCGCTACCTCGGAGCCTACCCCAACGACTGTGCAACCGTCAACCACTCCAAAGGAAACTCTCCCCACTTGCATCTCTACTGTCACTACCACGGACCCTGAAGGAAACCCATCCACCACAACTGTGACCACTGACCATTGTCCCATTACTACCACTGTCACTACTGCCACCCCGACAATCGTTACCACAACTGTCACTAACTGTGAAAAGGAGTGTGTCACCATCCCTGTCACGTACTCCACAGACGTGCCTCCCAACCATTCTAGCACTGTGGTCACCACCATTGTTCACTCCAAGATTGTTACTCTCACAGTTCCCTGTGACCCTAAGGAGACTACCACTCCAGTGATTACCAAGCCCGTATCCGGAGAGACGACACCTGTTCCTCAGGAGACTGAGTCTGCTCCTGGGTCTACTCCTGAGTCTACTACTACTCCTGAGGCTACCAAGCCCGTCTCCGGAGAGACAACGCCTATTCCCCAAGAGACTGAGCCTGTTCAAGAGACGACCAAGCCTTTTCTAGAGACGACCGAGTCTGCTCCCGAGACAACTGAGTCTGTTGTCGAGTCTTCTAACACTCCTGAGTCTACCAAGCCTGCTCCAGTGACTACCAAGCCCGTCTCCGGGGAGTCAACACCCGTTCCCCAGGAGACTGAGCCTACCCCAGAGACTGAGCTTACCCCAAAGACAACTGAACATACCCCGGAGACAACTGAGCATACCCCAGAGACAACTAAGCCTTCTCCCGAGTCTACCATCCCTGCAATTCCCCATGTCACCACAGTGACAACTGTTGCTTGCGAGAATGAGGTTTGCTCTGAGACCACAATGATTATCACTACTACCACTACCGCCTGTGAGACCGACTGTACCCCCGAGGTTCCTCAAGCCCAGGTTACTACAAGTGAGACTTCTGAGACTCCTGAAACATCTCGACCCACTTCTGGGGTTACCGAAGCCCCCAAACACAGCTCCAATGTTCCTGAGCCTGCCAAGTCTACTCCAGATACTCCCGAAAGACCCACCTCCAAGACAGAGAACCCCACTGAGCCCACTTCCAAGCCTGAGAACCCGACTGAGCCTACCCCCAAGCCTGAGAATCCCAAGGACTCTACTCCCAAGCCTGAGGCTCCCAAGTCTACTTCCAAGGTCCCTGAGAAGCCCGCTGTGTCTGACATCCCAGCCAATGAAACACCCAAAACTTCCAAGCCTATTGAGACTTCAAACGGTTCTCCTCAGACACCTCAGGCGTCTTCTTCATCTCCTGATACCCCCGAGCAGGCTAACTTTGCCTCTTCCATTTCAGCCCCTGTGTCAGCTATTCTGCTACCCCTTCTGGCTTTTATCTTGTAGTACCTTGAGTGTGATTTATATAGATTCTTATAACTGATTTTATATCAACTTTTGCGTTTCAGCACATTGTACAGAGTAGAAGATATACCCTATCTTGTGTATTGGTGATAGTATAAAACTTGACTAAATCTACCCTTGGATCCTACTAGGGCAAACCCAGGGTGGGCTTCTGTCACACTGACATATACAATCTCTCTATCAGCTTTTTATTAGAATACATACGGTACTGTACTACACTAATAGCTAGCTAATAATAATCTGTGTTAGTTGAATGGCCAAGGGAGGATGGGAAAGTGCATTTACGTACCCAATAGATGCACCGGCTGGCGCAATACTCTCCAAAAAAAAAGTAGAAAAAATATGTCGTGAAACAGTAACGACAAAAAAACTGACGTATAGAAAAGTTGACGACCTCAGTTCATACAGTACACACCGAATGCAAGGACGTGTATGCTGTAAAGAGGCGTCATCTTTGTATGAGTAGCATCACTCTCATTAGACCTTGGGCAACCCATCGAAGCTGACCTTTCCACTTTCGAGCATCTGCTTAGAAACTAGCTTCTCTCTAGCTTCATACAGATGCTTGTAACTCGTTTTGATGGTTCCATCGGAAACACCAGTTTTCTCGGACACCCTCTGGGCACTCATATCGTTACCGTAGAGCGCTGCAGCCATGTAGATGGCGGCTGCTGCAACGGAAATGGGACTTCGTCCGTCCAGTGTACCAATCTCCTTGGCTCTTCGCACAATATCTTCTGCCAGGTTGGCCACCTGTGAGTTGAGACCAAGATGGGAGCAGTATCGGGGCATGAGGGCTTCGGGATTGGTCTGTGTGCTTCGGAAGGCCTGGATGTTGGTGCCCTCAAGAAGACGTCGCATGAGTTCTAGAGTTCTGCGAATCTCCTTCTTGGACACGTTTGTGAGAGCTCCAATTTCCTGGAACGTACGCTGCACGTTGGCATGTCGACAGGCGATAAAGATGACCGTGGCAATCACCGCGTCGGGAGTCTTACCTCGCAGACGCTTGTCGTCGTGAACGATTTTGTACACCTCTTTGGCAGCGTCTTGAACAACTCTGGGAAGAGAAATGCCTTCGCAAATCTGCGAGATCTTGGCGTAAACGGCAGACAGAGCGGCGTCCTTCTTGTCTTGCAGAGATCTGCTTTGTGTACGGTTCAAATCTCGTCCTACAGTCGATCCAGGCGCACCAAACGAAATCATGGTGTTGAGCTGCGAGCCTTCCAACAGCGGGTTCATGGCATCACCCACACGCGACGGATCGTCGCTACCCTGGTCGTCGTTGGAGAACGTTCGCCACTCACTTCTCGTGTCCACTACTCGGTCCGAGAGCACCAGCCCACATTGTCCACATACCATATCTCCTTCAGCGAATCGCTCGACGATATCCGGGGGCAAGATCTTGCACTCCGGACACATGAGCGTCACATTCAGGTTTTGCTGGTACGATTCAACGGACGTCATGGCTCGATCGTGTGGTGAAGAGTCCTGACACTTGATGTGGCAAAATCGCACTGAAAGTAGTAGCGCAGTTGGGACATGGTCATAACCTGAAATAAGCTTTTTTCACTTTGTCATATTCAACGTCCCAAGATGCGATCAAATCTTTGAACCGAGTAACGTCTTCAAACTCCTTTATGAATATGTGGGTGGATTGATATAGGATAGTAATTAGGTACCGGTATAGAAAAATTGACTTGTGCATATCACAGTCCAGCTGTGATTGCCCTCAGACCTCGTTTCGCTGTAAGTATAGTACTTGCGCCAGTTGAGTTGTTTGAGGCCGCCTCATCTTAACCTGCATATAATATGGCAAGGTCATCTGTAAGTCTCTTGGACAAGTCTTTAATATGAGGGCATGTACAGTACGTAGTGCAATTACAAGTTCAGAGCATTGACATTGATCTTGTGACTATTTGGATAGTGTCTTTTTTCTGTACGCAGTGTAAGTTGTGATCAAGCAACGTACCGTGTCGATATTGTTCAGTTGTTCCACTGTAGGTGAATTAGATCCTGAACTGACGTATTTTATGGCTAAGGGCTATTATGAGTGCTTGCTCCGTTTAAGTAAAATATATTCTCAGTCAACTAAATGTTTCAACTTGATGCAGCTTAGAAAAGTCAACTTGAGAGACCATAAATGGCTCCAAAAACAATGGGTTTCATTTTCTAAGATATACGAAACACCTTTTTGGTCTTCACATGATAATTTGTGCAGAAATTACTGAAAAATCAGCTCTGAATATTGATCGCTGTGGGACATACATTCATACTCTGTCTACAGTACTCATTGCTTCAACCATGCGGTACTTGACAAATAGCAATTTTTCAACTTCCTAGTTGACTGGTATTGGCTGGACAATGCTGGTCACAATCTTTAGTTGATATTGCAGCTCATTGTATTCCAGCTGAACACATTTAATGGCTATAATCGGGATCTAGGAATTGCACTCTACATAAATACATTTTTTTAAGAAGCCCATGCTTACGTAATCCCAATAGCCTTTTCACGTGACACGGTCGTCGACGACGACACGCATAACGCAACGTTAGAGCTCCCAGTTGTCGACGAGCACCCATACTAACGAATTAAGACAAATCGAACACAATGTCGCATGCTTTGAATGATGATCAGGTGAGTACGAGCGATCTGGGGCGCCCGCCGGCGTTCCGCCCTTCCCACAAAGCCGGTAATTGCCTGCGCAGCACATTGCTATCAGTGTGTAACCAACGACAACAGGAGTGTGTCGACTTTGGACGTCACACAGTTGCTCCGAAGTGGGCTCCGCAGCTGTGGTTTACCAGCGAGAGGCTACCCGATATGTTGCGCTATCGTTTGTCATTTCAATTGACAGCCACAAGATACCGTACACATCGCCACTGTTAGTGCGTTGGGCGCTGATAAGCCAGCTGCGGTCTTTCTGTGTCCGCGACCTCATCTCGCACCCTGGTATCTGGGCTGGTCGCCGTTGTTTTGTCTACCACTGATCGGTGACGGTAGGACAACTGTGGTGTCATGGTTGCAGACATGGGCAGGGGGGATACTCCTGACAATGAAACTCGAACAATAAACTAACTAAGGTTGCCGGAGAGCTCCGAAAGATGGTGGACTTCATCCAAAAGGAAGCTGAGGAGAAGGCCAAGGAGATCGAGCTGAAGGCCAACGAGGAGTACGAAATCGAGAAGGCTAACATTGTGCGAGCAGAGAGCGCAAACATCGACAGTCAGTACGGCGTCAAGGCCAAGCAGGAATCTCTTGCCCAGCAGATCACCAAGTCCACTATTGCCAACAAGGCTCGTCTCAGAGTTCTTGGCGCTCGACAGGAGGTGCTCAACGAGTACTTTGAGGAGGCCGGCAAGCAGCTCAAGGATGCTTCCAAGGACAAGACCAAATACGCCAAGGTTCTGGAGGGTCTGGTTACCGAGGGTGCTTACGCTCTTCTGGAGCCCGTCATTTACGTCAAAGCTCGAAAGGCCGACCAGGATATCGTCAAGAAGAGCTTTGATGCTGTTTCCAAGATCTACGAGAAGGAGACTGGCAGCAAGGTGGAGATCAACCTTGATGACGATGTTCTTCCTGCCGAGTCTGCTGGAGGTGTTGTTATTCTCAACGGTACCAAGAAGATTACCGTGGACAACACCCTCGAGGAGCGACTCAAGCTGCTGTTCGTTGAGCGACTGCCTTCCATCAGAACCGACGTTTTCGGTCCTTCCGAGACTCGAAAGTTCTTTGACTAGTTAATAACATATATATTGAACGTGTGGTGTAGAGTACTCTTTAGTTCTTGCAATCACCTTTAGTATGGTGTCTCTAGAGTAAAAAAGGTATGATAATTTTAATTAATAGAATTAATGGAAATATTGGTGTGTTTCATTAACACTGCGCTACATGTAGGTCTAAATTATTAAAACATGTTTCATTTTCAAACTATTCATTCATAATGTATATAAACTAAACAACAATCACCTTCTTGCCGGTGGCCTTGGCCAGGAGCCAAGAGGAGAATCGCTCGAGACGTCCAGGAAGGAGCTCAAAGTGCTCGTGCACATGCTCAGCAACATTGTTAGCAACGTTGATGAGCTTGTACTTGGTACCGAGAAGTGCTCTCTGAATATGACCCTGGGCCTTAATCCAGATGTTGGGGTCGGCTCCGTGGGTGAAGAGACCAAGGTTCTGTCGAGCCTTGGCGAGGAGCTCGTTTCGCTTAGAGCCCTGGTAGTTGGGGATTCCGTAGGTGTCGAGGTAAGCCTTCAGGTCGGAATCGGACCACTCGGAGAAAGAGGTCTTCTTGGCCTGCTTGTACTGCTTGTCGAGATCAGCAGAAAGAACATCGTACTTCTCGCCGAGAACGTGCTGGGCCTGGTCAAGGTACTTGGAAGCCTCCTTGACGAGCTCGTCGTGGGTACCCTTGGCAGTCTTACCCTGCTCAGAGAGCCAGCTCTGGATCTTCTTGCTATCCCAAGACTCAAAGAGACCGGACCACTGGTTGCCAGCGGCGTTTCTGTATCGGTTAACAAGCTTGACCAGCTCGTCCTTGGTGGCTCCCTCGGGGGTCTCGATCTTTCGGGACTCGAGGAAAGAGCCAAGTCGGGACTCGGACCAGAGCTTGGAAGCCTCGGTGAAAGCAGAGTCGGCAAGATCCTCGGCCTGCTTCACAAAGGGAACGTGGTTCTTCTTCTTGGTGAAGAAAGAGTCCTCGTAGTCGTTGTGCAGGAGCTGTCGGTTTCGTCGGACAATGGCAAGGATCTCGTCCTTCTTGGAGTTCTGGGGGACGGGGAGGCCGTGGGAATCAGCCCAGTACTTGAGCTCAGAGTCGGACCAGTTGTCAAAGACATCGTCTCGGATCTTGCCAGCCTTGTCGAAGATGTCCTCCTTGGACACATCAAAGGTCTTCTGGAGGTTGTCCTTGGCCTGCTGGCCCTTGACGTACAGAGTTCGGGAGTTTCGTCGGACGGCGGCAATCAGCTCGTTTCGGTCGGAGCCCTGGGGAACGGGGACTCCTCGCTCGTCGAGCCACTTCTTGAGGTCGGACTCGGACCAGGAGTTGTAGAGCCAGTTGGCGGGGTAAGAGGGCTTGGCAGAGGTGGTACCGTCGATGCCAGCAGCCTTGGCAATGGCCTTGTAGTTCTTCTTGATGTCCTTGATCAGCTCCTGTCGGGTGGCGGTGGTGGGGACAACGATCTTGGCCGACTCCAGCAGGCTGTTCAGCTGCTCGTTGGACCAGGAGTTGAAGGTCCAGGCCCAGACGTTGGTATCCTTGTAGATGTTGTCGGCGAGTTTGGAGGTCTTGGCCCAGGCGGCAGACCAGGTGTCGTCGGCCTGGTTCTTGATGCTGCCGAGCGACTTCTTCCAGTTGGTGGACAGCTGGTCGGCGTCAACACCGTACTTCTTGGAGAACTCGGTGGCCGAGGTCTGGTCGAGGGGAGAGGTGAGGTCGTTCCAGTGGATTCGGACCTCCTTGATGAGGGCGTCTCGGTTGATGTCCTTGGGCACGGTGACTCCGTTGTCTTCAAGCAGGGATCGCAGCTCGACAGAGGACCATGTGCTCACCTGGCTGTGAGTCTGCTGTTGCCAGGGAGACGACACCAGCAGAATGCCGATGAATAGGGTGATGGCAGAGAGAAGGATTCGTGGAGCTACCGCCATTTTTGTGTATACCTGCGAGTGGGCAGAGAGCCCCGGCTCTTCCTTATATAGGGCTGTCTTGGAGTAGCAACCCAAAGTGCAGGACGCATAGGCACATTAGGTTGGCTTGTCCTCACATGTGTGTGTGGGTAGTGCTGAAACCGCAATTTTGTGAGTGCTGCGGCCTCATTTGGCCGTTTGTGACGCCAATGGCTGCGATTTCGGCTGCCTGTTTGCGCTCGCATCACGTTACATAGCTGTTTTGAGGCTCAGTTGGTTCGTGAGAGCTCCTGAGGCAGATGAGATGGTGCCTTGTCTAGGTGCACGTGTATGCGAGTTAGATGGGGCAGTTGCTTCACCTATAATACCGTCCCAAAGGCAGCAAATGGGGCCGCAACCGTCTGGCAGCAGCTCAATTGGCCTCGCACCGGCTTTTCTGCGGGAAAATGCCGCTGTTTCCGAGTCTCGCGACCTGGAAACCTCGGTCACACCTTGCTGTGGCTGGATGTTGCTCAACGGCAAGCTCTCACTACATACACTTGCTACTACTAAAAAAATTGACTTTAACCTAAACGTATATTCGTGCATGGTGCCTGTAGAGGGGAAGCGATGGAACAACCTGAATTTCCCGTGTCTTCTGCTGACTTCTTTTTGCGCAAAGAGAGAGCTCGCTGTTTTGCGTGGTTTATTCTCGGGAACTCTCTTCAATTGCACATTTTTGACAATGTGGACTCCATTTGGACTTTTTCAACGCATCAAAAATACGGGCTTTTTTTTTCTTTTTCAGGGTCTAGCGTTTGCCACTGGAAAAAAAGGGTGCATGTGAAACGAAGACCCCACATTCAACTTTGGGGATCATTATGGACTGATTGGGAAAGTGCCAGGAGTCGTCAATTGTCGTCATGTGACTGTAGGAGAGAGTGTCTGGATGGTTACATTGTATTGTTTGTTTGTTACTTATCAGTTACGATGGTAATGTGTCATTATTTGACTGTGGCTGATTCCATTGGCTGTTGTAGCTTACATGACTATTTCAAGCTGTGCAGATTTAGGGAGGTTGGTTCTTGGTTTGGGGCTTATTTGATTTTGTTTAGTCTGATGATAATACATGTGATTTCAGATGGCCAACGAAAGGGTCTGTTGGGTCTACAGAGATTGAGTTGACTGGACTACCTGTATACTGTGGAGATTGTGGATTAGTTGGCGCCACTAATTGTTGAATTTGAAGGGAATTGCAGTTACTGAAACGTCCTCACTCTCTTTGAACATTGACTTGTTAGAACCGTAGTACAGTTAGACACCCCCAAAACCAACATTGTCTTCAAATACCTGCTGAAATAATCTTGCTGACTAACACTCTCGGGTACGCTTCCTAAAGAATTTCTGTTTCTGATACAAACTACAAAGTACAGAGCTCTGGATACTGATAAAGAGGCTGCTTTCCGTTTTGTTGGAAATATCGAATAACGAAAGTTACCCGGCCGACTTCATTCAGATTGCCTTCACATAGTTGACAGTTCATGCGTCTATATCTGGAGCCAAAAGTCGGTTATTTCAATTCTGAAAAGTGCATTCAAACCAAATATCCACGCCAACTGCAACCAGCTACTTAAAACACACGTGGCTCCGTTTTCAAGCTCGCTCATCGGCGACCTCTCGGCCCTGCCAAAGTGATGAGGTAAGCAAACCTTAACTTCATTTTCAAATTCGCCGCAACGTTTTCAAAATGACCTTGAAAGACGAATTCTGAAACCCAGGAGGGGTCAAATCTCGCCCTAAATATATTCTAAATCCGCTTACAATCCCTCCTTCACCTCACCTCAAACAGACTCGGCTTTCTCGGCTCATCTACTCAACCCCCCACGTGACTTGAACTCTGAAACTCTAACCTCATAATTTGACTCGACGATTTGGCTCACAGTGAAAAATTCAACAAGACCTATACAATGTCAGCTTTAGGAGGTTTTCCTGGCGGAGCCCCCGCTACGCCCAATGTGTCCTTCTGGGAGATGACACCCGAGCAGCAGGGACAGTACAGCGCCCAGTTTATCATGAGTGGCATGACCTCTTGTCCCGGTAAGTCCGTCATGGCCGGAGTCACTGGTTTCGGTCTTGGTGGTGTTTTCGGATTGTTTATGGCTTCTGTGAGTACTTGACGATGCCCCTGAGGGGGCTCTTTGGCTGCGGCTGTTGTTGTCCGGGCCAAATGGGACGCGTGGCTGCTTTTATCCGTCCACAACACGACACACTTACTAACAAACAGATGTCCTACGACGCCCCCATTGGAATGGGTGTCCAGACCATGTCTGACCTGCCCTTCAAGCAGCAGATGAAGCTGCAGTTTACCGATATGGGTAAGCGAGCATGGAGCAGTGCCAAGAACTTTGGATTCATCGGTGGCGTTTTCTCTGGTACCGAGTGCTGCATCGAGTCTCTGCGAGCCAAGAACGACTTGTGGAACGGTGTTGCCGCTGGCTGTCTGACTGGAGGCGGTCTAGCCATCAAGGCCGGTCCTCAGGCCACCCTGGTTGGTTGCGCTGGTTTTGCTGCCTTTTCCGCTGCCATTGATCTCTACATGCGATCTGACCAAAAGGCTCCTCCTTCCAACGATGAGGATCTTTAATTTATTGTACATAGTCATGAATACAAATAACGAGAACGTTAGACAGTGTTGGGTGGTGGTTATTCTTTTGTGGGTGCTTTCGATACATGAAGGACTTCAGTTTCATGTGAGCTCCTAACACTGTAACTTGCTGATCTACAAGAACAAGTGAGAAAATGGAGAAGAAGATGAGAAGGGAATGCTCTTTACATCTGAATGTCCAAATGGTGTATTGCTGAAGTATCTCTAAAGTGTTGAAGTATCTCTGAAGTGTTGTTGAAGCATTTGAACGACAAAAAATCTTGTTCTGGAACCCATATACTCATTGGTCATCGAAATGAGAAACATTTGAATGACGAATTGCCAAATTAGAAATCCATATGTGGATCAGAATAATTAAAAGGTCTCAGAATCACAGGTGAGCCTCAATAACCAGATTACATGATTGCAAATCAATTTAATGCAACAACATTAACATCTCCTGTACATTTTCAAGACAACAGTAAATCTGACTCTTGTCATCTGTAGCTTCTCATTGCTTCTCTGAAGAGTGGAAATAGTTGTGATTGCTGTTCTTTCTAGAACATGACACGGTACCAATCGTATCAGACCGCACCAAACCGCACCTTACAATACCATATTCGAATACTCACCCCTTTTCCAACAACTTTCCAGGAACTAAGACACTCCAAAAGTTCAAGACCCCACCTTGCAGCTGATATTAGTACAGCTACATTGTCAATTATTACTTAATCTACACTGCACCCCTATTCTCAAATCACCTCACCGACACATTGTTGCATCTTCACATTCACCCTTTACACACTCGTAAAATCACCCTCTCAAGTGCAGAGACCTCGCCTCATCCTTCGATATCCACTCCAACCATTCATCTTCAGATTAAACCCAGATTGAACCCAGATTATTGCTTGCTTTTGAATGAAACGCTGCATCTGCCAAAGTCTAGATATCAAAAGACCGTTTATCTCTATTTTATCTGTTTTTGGCACATCCTTCCCCGCATAATACCGTTATCCCCGGCGAGCAGGCACCTGGGTGCATGGAATGCAGGCGGTATGCACCCGTGGGGAGATAAATGGGCAGACATTCCGGAAAGTATCCGGCCCCACCGTTGAGTCTCTTCTTTCTTGGCGGGTGGGGTTTATATATAGTCTGGGCAGCACCTTGCGAACACAAACACACACCTCACCACACACATCTCGTCACCATGCTTCTCGCTCGACAAACTGCACTCATCACTGGCGGCTCTGGAGGAATTGGTCTCGCAATTTCCAAGGCTTTTGCCGCTTCTGGTGCCAGCATCATCATGCTCTCCACAGACAAGTCTCAGATCGACACTTCTCTGGCCGAACTGCCTACTGTCGGAGAGGCCACTCACCAGGGTATTGTCCACGACGTTACAAGCGATACCCCACCGGAGACTGACTTTGCAAAGGTCGACATTCTGGTCAACTGTGCGGGAATCGCTGCAGCTGGTCTGCTGTCCAACATGGAAGTGCCTCAGATCCGAAAGGTCATTGACGTCAATCTTGTGGGCACCATGATCATGACCAAGTTTGCTATGGACGCGTGGCAGACACGGTACCCTGAGCGAACCCAGGCCCAGGCCAACGGCTGCATCATCAACATTGCGTCCATTCTGGGTCTGAGAGCCGTGTCCCCCGGCCTTTCTGTGTATGCTGCCACTAAGGCGGCACTCATCATGTTCACCAAGAGCATGTGTGTGGAGGGAGGACGAGTGGCCATCCGATCCAACGCCATTTGCCCCGGATACGTGCGAACAGACATGACCAAGGCCCAGGACCTCACGTTCAAGACTCCTCTTCAGGAGATTGAAGAGACTGGCGACGTTTCTGCCGAAAGCATTGCCAATGCTGCCATGTACTTTGCCACCAACCCCCAGGTCAGTGGATCTATCCTCAGTGTAGACAAGGGCATTTGCGCCAACTAGACAAACGCTCCGTATTACAGAGTCTGTAGTGTTTACCCAGGAATTTGGAATAAATCTAGGTTGTCGTATTCAGCCAAACGTTGCATAGTAGTACATGGCGATAAGACTGTTTGTGAGAAAGGGGAGCAGAAAGGTGGGATAGGGTAGAGATGGGTCTTTAGTTAGCGTCGACTTAACAAGAAGATTGGGCGTCTTAATGTTTGGGACTTCTCTCGTTACTCACCTTCGTTACAATCAGTCCTTTAGGAAAGAAAGTCTGCAAACCGATTCCGTTTCTGGTTCGATGGGTCTTTGTCTGTCGTTAGTGTATTTCATTATGTGCGTGACCTGATCACCCTCACCCCACCCTGTAGGGGGTACGGGATGTCAGGGGGCTGCCTTCCTTCGCTCCGTGTCCTTGAGGTCAAGTAATAACAACCAGGTAGTCGTCGACTCTCCCCCCTTGGGTTGGCGGCCAAACTCGTTACTCCGCTCAACTTCACTCGTTCTGACTAGGAGGGGACGGAGGTGTAGCCGGAGAGTGGCTAGGGCACCCACAGTCTCCGCCGATGGCATGATAACCAACGGTGTTCTCGATGAGCTCCAACGGACCGTAACTTACTGTAGTCGCTGCTCCACAGAACTAGATGAACTAGTAGTGGCGAGGTTAGTCGTGAACGATCGTCTGTTAACGGGATAAGAATCCGGGCGTTTGTACAGTGAAATTCGATGCATTACAATATTTGGGGGGAAAGGACTATAAGTACTCCATAATATCTGAGGACACAAATAGGGGCTCGGCGGGGGAAATCTCCATTTCCATGGTCACCTAACCTCCATGGGTTAATCATCCCAACAGGGTTGGGGTTTGGGAGAAGAACAGAATAAAACACAGAAGGGGTGGGTCACAATAGTGACACAATAAAGTCCAGGTCTCACACTGTTTAAGAAATGAGAGGCGCTACTCCCAATAACCAATAAAATCATGTCTGCAAAAATTACTTATTTAGTTGGTTGGTTTAAAGTTTTTAAACTGACTGATTGTCAGTTTGACTCTCGGATAAAGTGACCATTTCAAAGACCGAAACTGTCCATAGTTGTATATTTACAGTGACTAATCGTCGCAATACACAGCCTGCATTTTGCTTTCCCGTTATCTTTCAAATCCCGAGTTTTGCCAACTCGCCCAATTGCTGACTACTCATCGTCACGTCTCGCGTCAAACTTACTTTCACTCCTCCCAAATTTCATCATTGAACCTAACAGTACACTTTGAACAGGAACTGGCGAAACGACGCAGGACGAGATAACGACAAAGCGACCGAACCACACGCGACCAAACCAGAACCCCAACGGCCACACCTACCTCGTCACAGTCCTCTCGTAATGTACAACGAACACACGCCCCGAACACGAACACGTTCGTCACTGGCTGGCACTCCAGGACAGCTCACAGGATACGCTCCTCCTCCCCAATACATGGACGCATCTCCTGTGGCTCACGCGCCCAATCCCTACGAGTTCATTCCTCCGCCTCCCGGCCCCATGCCCATTCCCGTCATGACTCCGTCGGTGAATCCTCCCATGTTCCCTGTGAAAAGAGCCACAGCTGCGACTGTCGCCAAGGCCAACGCTTTTGGTATTGGTCACTTTGGCATCGACTTTCTCACCCGTATCACGTTCTCGCTGCAGTCTGGAATCGACTCCGAGGTGGATTGGGCCCTGACGGCCCTTGTGCAGGCAACCTTCAACTCCCCCGACCAGTTCAAGTTCCGAATGAACGAGCCTCTGGTCAACGACCTTCTGAGCCGAGTTCTCAAGTCGCGGTTCATCAACCACGGCGAGTCTGCCGCCGGAGAACACGTCACCGACACCGATGCCGAAGACCGCGTCCACCAGAGCGTGCTGGACATAATGCTGGTGCTGCGAAACTCTGCTCTGGACCCCGAAAACGCACAGTTCCTGAGCATGAGCGAAAACGGCCTGCAGGTCGTGCTCAAGTGTCTGCAGCTGCAGCCATCCAGCCTCACTGCCGAGGTCGTCAGCTATGCCGTCGATATTTGCGAGTCCATTTCGTTTTACGTCTCCCCGACCTCCTACGACGACCCTCTTCTCCAGGCCGTCGCCCAGCTGCTGGAGAGCTCCAGTGACCGTGCCGTCATCATCTCCACTACCAGATCTCTCACACGAATGCTTGTGCACGAATACCACGCACATCCTGAGGCTGAGACCGAGGCCAAGGAGGATGCCTTCCCCATCATCACTTTGTTGTCTCGAAAGTGGCACGAAATCGTCGACAAGACTGTCAACATGCTGCTTGTGGAGGCTGACGAGGAACTGATCATCGCTGCTCTCGATTTCCTCTACCAGATCACCCGACGCGGTGCCTGTGTAAACAGACTTCTTGAGTCCAACTCTTCTGCTGAGACAATGTCCACGCACCTGGCTCGGCTGCTGCGATACGAGTTCCCCAACGAGCAATACATTGACTACATTCGACAGCCACCACGTGCCACAAAGAAGCGTGCCGGTCTGGAGGCCCCCGATATGCCCGAGGACGTCATGGAGGAGCTGCTTGTTCTGCCGGAACCTGAGCGGTCCATCGCATGGATGCGTGCTTCTTACGACGAGACCAACGAGGGTGAGGTTACACAAATTTCGCTGTGGAAGGCGTACGAGGCTCGGTTTGGGCCCTACTCCAAGGTTGACCCTTCCAAGCGACTTCTCCCAGCTATGGACTTCATCAAGAACGTCAGCTCCGCATTCCCCGAGTCAGCCACTATGGTTGTCAACCTTCCCGACAACTCCAAGAAGTTTGTCGTCAAGGGAATCCAGCCGAGGATGCTTGCTATTTCTCCGTCACGACTGGAGATTGCCCGAACCGCTGAGTTCAAGCACCGACAGGAGAAGGACGCCAAGTTTGCTGAGTACGATCGACAGCGACGGTACAGACTCGATAACAAGTCCGGTGTGTCTCCGGCTGCTATTCTGGTCATGACTAACATTGCCAAATCTGATGTTGGCAAGGCCAACTTGGCCCATGTGATTGACAGCGTTGTCTACGCGGGTACTGTCAACCCCCATATTGCTCTGTACATGTTCCCTTTGCTGGGAGAGTTGCAGTCTGCCAAGAGCTAAGCTAGAGCTACACGAGTGAGTGCCACTCCACGTATGTATCAATGTATTTTTATGTAATAGGGTGGGATCGTACAGTGGTGGTCTACATCTGTAGTTGACTGGAACTTGTAAAAATTGACAACCTCTGAAAAACAAACAAGTTGTCGTGTTTTTTCTCGTTTTTTCCTCTAGTCAGAGTTTATACGCTTTGTTTGGACAGATTATGTGGGGAAGATACAAGTGGGAGAACAAGAGACATGTAAAAAAAAAACAGTAACCACACAGTTGTTTCGGAGCAGTAAAGAATCCACTGTAGAGATCAAAAACAGTCTTGAGGGAGGCTGGAGGATGTGGCCACGTGGCAGTTTCTCTTGTCAGCTTCGCAAAATGTCATCTGGAGAGATTTTTAAAGTGCGGTCACGTGAGGTTACCCTACCGTCCATCGATCTTTGATAGCACTTTATTGCCCCTGCTTTTAAAACTCACACACACGACCAAAGGCACAACTACATACAAGTGCAAACACTCCGTAGACGTACTTTAGCTACTGCGTGGGTGTAATAAATCAATAATGGAGGAAATAGACACGTCGAGGCCTTCGCGGCGACGGTCTGCGAGAGCTACCAAGGGTAAGCATTCGCGATACGATATCGAGGCAGAGCAGGAGCAACAAAAGAGAACTCCGCGCAAGAAGCAGAAGAAGAAGGAAGAGGAGGGCATTGTCAACTGTCCATGTGGAGCCAAGGAGGACGACCCGGAGGATGGCAAGATCATGATTGAGTGCGAAAAGTGCCTCGAATGGCAGCACTCGGGCTGCGTTTTGAAAACCAATGACCTCGACCTGGTTCCAGAGCACTATGTCTGTGACTCCTGCGACCCTCTGTCGCGATCACAGCCTGCCACAGAAACCGAGGATAAGGTGGAGGAGCCTGCTGAGGCTGAGGCGTCCATCGCTGAAGAGCCCATTGAAGAGCCCAAAGAAAAGGCCAGAAAGGTGAAACAGGCTAGAATTGAAAAGAAGGAGAGCGAGCCCCGAGCTGAGCCTGACCAGGCGTACGTGCCCAAATCTCGAAGCCAGTCTCCAGTCAGCCGACGTCGTTCAGTTACTAAAACTTCCAACAAGCGAGTCGGCCACATTGACGATATCACTGAAAAGGTGCGACAGAGTGCTGCCGCTGCTCTTAAGGGCATCTTTCTTTCCGTGCCTACGTCAGACTACACTCTTCCGACTGGAGAGACTGCTGAGACCTTTTCCGAAGCTCTCGCTCTCAGCATTGAACAGGAGCTATACGACATGTATGGAACTGCAGAGCCCGAAATCGGCTCCAACTACAGAGACAAGTTTCGAACACTGTCGTTCAATCTCCGGGACGCCAAGAATGAATCCCTCCGTGCTCGTGTTGTCTCTGGAAAGGTCACCCCCAACACTCTCGTGGGCATGTCCAGTGAGGAAATGATGAACCCTGAGCTCCAGAAATTGGCGGAAGAGGTTCGAGCAGAGTCTATCCGCGACACTGTTCTCATTGTTGATCCGGCCCCTCGACTTAGACGCACTCACAAGGGTGAAGAAATCGTCGGAGAGTATGAGGAGTACATCGAGAATGTCGATTTGGCTGTCAAGATGGAAAAGCAGCGTGATGGCGATGGAGAGGAGGCCAAGGCAGCCACCGAGGCTGTGAATGAGGCAGTTGCCCACATCAAGGGAGGTTCCCCTCCTGTTAAGGGCACCAATGGTGACGTTCCTGCTGAGGAGGCTTCTGAGCGGGATTCCAACTCGCCACCTGTTCCCAAATGGACTGCTGGAATTGACCTAGGCATGGACGACCACGTTTCTGAGGACGAAACCCACCACAATGGAGACTCTGATCACGACGACAAGCTCAAAGATATTCTAGGAGACGTGACCAAGGAGGCCCGAGAGGCAGAGACAGACGATTGGGCTGAGATTGCCCGGGCCCCTTTCACCTGGGCTGGAAACGTATCCATGTCTGGACTGGAGCCCCAGGACTGTCTGGCGTTTTCGCTTGGTTGTTCATCCCCTCTTTTCGACCCCAACACGTCGTGGAGCACTGTCTTTCACGCCAGCAAGCCTCTGGCCATTGAGGGGCGTCTTGATCGGTCAAAGGCTGATCCCTACCTGGAGAAGGTACTTGGAGGAGGCACTCGGGATGTTGCGGCTTTTGCAATTGTTCCTTCTGATACCGATGTCAGCAAGGGTGCTTACAACGACCTGTACGACTATTTCCATAGCCGACAAAAGTACGGAGTGATTCAAAACCGGACTGGCGCTGTCAAGGACGCCTATCTGATTCCCGTTGCACCTGACCAGTTGCCTCCGTACATTTTGGGCTCTCTTGTGCGACCCAGTGTTGAGCTGAGCCAGCTGAAACGGTCCAGACCACTGCTGATTGCCGTCTACGTGATTGGAAAGGTTGGCGCCAAAAAGCCTCAGCCTCCTCCGGAGCCAGCTGCTGCGACCAGGCAGTACACACCTCAGCCCATCAAGGCCCAGCCTCAGGTGCTCCCGCCCGCTGATATTTCTCAACTTCAGAATCTGCTGGCTGACCCCAGCCTTCAAGGCACGCAATTACCGTCCCAGGCCGATCTGCTACAGAACCCGGGTCTGCTCATGTCGTTGATTGACCAGGCCAAGAGGCGGTAGGCAATGGGGAATTGGCTCGCTGAGTCGCTTATTTATATCTAACCACTGGATGGAATGTATAGTATAATGTGTATATGAGTTTGAAAGATTTAGACTGTAGATGATTTATTAGTGCGAAGGCGTTGCAACCCGTTGGGACTTGTTTTTTTAGAATAACGTGCTGTGGCTGGAATGTATTTTAGTTGCATGTGGAACTTGCCTTGTCGTCTCTCAGTTGGCTATATTATCGATATATTTCGAGAACAAAGACCGCTGCTGACGTTTACCGAAAAGCATGCATTTCCCCAGACAGCTGTCAGCTGCAGCACAACTCTTTCTTCAACTTGTCTTGGCCTCTTCTCCTTTGCACAAGTGTTCCCCACGTTTTCCAAATTCGGCGTTAGGCATTAAACTGGTCGCATCTGGAGAAGTTAGCTTGCTTCCAACAATAATACCGTTGAGCTATTGCTTGTTGGGATGAAAGACTTGCGAGAGGCTATTTGTAAGCGTGAGGGTGGCAAAACGCCTCGCAGTCGCGACACGAAGGGGGAAACCCCAACCAACGGCGGAGTAGCGTCTCAAACACATGATGCAGATCAGACTACCATCGCTTTTAAGTGGTTTTAAGCACTCAAACAGCAAGGCTTATAACTAAGTTTCCTTGGGAGTTGAAACATGTGAAAGTGGTCTGTCCTTGTTTGTCAATTAGGTTAGCTGTTTAGAAACGGCCCAGGTCTCAGACATCTCTAAGCACCTCCGTCTAACGGTGCAATTGCTAGCCGTTTCACGTCCAGCTCGTAGTGGGTCAGTTCTGTAGCGCTGGCGGGGTCTGTGGGCAGCTTTGGCCCCAGTCGCTTCCTACCCCGCATCCCCCAGCTTTGTTTTCTGCACCCCAATGCCTTTCACAGGACAATCTGCATGCGCATCCACGCCGCCAATCGACATATAAAGCATATGCTTCCGCTTTTTTCCAGCGATACGTATACACCCATCAAATCACACCATGTCCGATTTCAACTGGGAAGCCATTCTGCCTAGCACCCCCCTCGAGGAGATCCCCTCCGACATCCAGCGTCTCCGAAAGGGATACCGGTCCGGAAAAACTCAGGACCTCAACTACCGACTAGACCAGATTCGAAACCTGCACTACGTGCTCCGAGACAACCTCGAGGCCATCAAGGAGGCCATCCACAAGGATCTCGGTCGACCCAGCCACGAAACCGAGCTCTGTGAGGTCGGATTTCTGTGGGGAGAGTTCAACAACATTGTCGCCAACCTCAAGACCTGGGCCGCGGACGAGGATATCAAGGGCACCAACATCCAGTACGCTGTCACCACCCCCAAGATCCGAAAGCGACCCCTTGGAACCGTTCTGGTCATCTCTCCCTGGAACTACCCCTTCATGCTCACCATCTCCCCCCTGATTGGTGCCATCGCCGCTGGTAACACTGTCGCCCTCAAGTTCTCTGAGATGTGCCCCAACACCTCCTTGCTCCTGGGCGTTCTCTGCACCGAGGCCCTGGACCCCACCATCTTCGCGGCCATCCAGGGTGGTGTCCCCGTGGTCACCAAGGTGCTCGAGCAGAAGTTTGACAAGATCATGTACACTGGAAACCATACCGTTGGCCGAATCATTGCCAACGCCGCCAACAAGCACCTCACCCCCGTTCTCCTGGAGCTCGGTGGTAAGTCTCCCGTCTTTGTGACCCGAAACTGTAAGAACGTGTCTCTTGCCGCCAAGCGAGCCCTCTGGGGTAAGGTTGTCAACGCTGGCCAGACCTGTGTCGCTCCCGACTACGTCATTGTGGAGCCCGAGGTCGAGCGTGAGTTCATCGACGCCTGCAAGTACTGGATCGACAAGTTCTACGGCGGAAAGGTCGAGGAAACCAGCCCCGATTTCGCCAAGATTGCCACCCCCAACCACTGGAAGCGACTCACCTCCATGCTCGAGAAGACCAAGGGTACCATCATCACCGGAGGTAACATTGACGAGAAGACTCGGTTCATCGCTCCTACGGTTGTTGCCAACGTCCCCGACCACGATTCCCTGATGGAGGACGAGATTTTCGGACCCCTTCTCCCTATCCTCACTGCTCGATCTGTTGAGGAGGGTATCAAGTACGTCCACGAGAACCACGACACCCCCCTGGCCATGTACGTCTTCACCGACAAGTCTTCCGAGGGTGATTACATCCAGTCGCAGATCAACTCCGGTGGTCTCATTTTCAACGACACCCTTGTGCATGTCGGCTGCGTCCAGGCTCCTTTCGGAGGTGTCGGCATGTCTGGCCACGGTGCTTACCACGGTGAGGACTCTTTCACTGCCTTTTCTCACCGACAGACCTTCTTGAACCAGCGAAAGATCATCGAGCCTCTTCAGGATGTTCGATATGCCCCTTACACTAACATCAAGAAGAGCATGGTCAAGAACTTCCTACTCAAGGGACCCATCTTCCCTCGAACTGGTGCCGTCTACCCCAACGTTATCGTTCGAATCTTCCGAAAGCTCTGGTTTTGGGTTCTCATCGTTGCTATTGGAGCTGCCGGTGGTAAGGCTGCTAACCTCTATTAAACTTATATAACACCAAATAACGAATAGAATCTGTGTATAGAACCTTTTTTAGTATGTAGGACTTGATATCTTCTACAGAGTACCTGCTTGTCAATAAACTGAATCAGTGACCAACTGGCAAGGTGTTTTTCAATGTAAAGACACTCCAATGCCATACTGAGAAACCTTGATTTCTTCAAAACGACACTAGTCGTTTGAAATCGCAAGAAAAAAGACAACAATTTGAATGGAAAGGTATTGCTGAGCTAGTGATCTTTGATTGAACATTATTGCTACCCTTTCTGAAGCTCTTATCTTCAATAAATGTCTTTGAAAGATTAAGGTTTTGTCACGTGACCTTTATATCTTACAGTTTTGTTACTCCCAATTTTGCGTTTTTTCAAGTTATGGGCGTGTAGCACAGTGGTAGCGCGTGGGCTTTGCATGCTTGAGGTCACCGGTTCGAACCCGGTCTCGTCCATACTTTATTTTTTTGCTCTGTTCGAGCTTGAGTAACCCTACTGTGAGTATAACCTGACTTGTTTTAATCTCTGTTGACCACATAACCTCTACACCATTGCTAAACAGATATCTCTGACACCATGAATACCCCACCACTCCCTCGCAAGACTTGGATTCGGTCTTTGAGGTCTCAGTACAGACGTCTACCCGGATTAGGAGACGTTGAGAAGGCCAGGTTATATCAAACAGTCGAGGCAGAACGTAAGAGACAAGACAAGACACTCAAGGCAAGAAGAGGGACCTTTTTCCGACGCTCGATACCCAATGCAGTTTCTCGTCGCACTATCCGAGAGATTGAACGCAACACCAGCTATGATTCCCCGATACTCATGCCTTCACGAGTGTGGTCGAATACTCCTAGCGAGTGGCGACAGGAGATGTCAGTGCTGCGATCAGATATCAGTCGTGGTGAGGTTCCGATGGTTAATTTGGCCATTGTTGGTCTGGGACAAACATCTGCTCGTCTCAGAGGGGCAATGAATTCGGCACTGTCCAGTGGCAGCTATGCAGTAGACACGGTCATGTTTGTGAACAGGCTGCTAGGATAGTGAATGATTACTATGACAACTTATGTATGAGATGGGACAGAGTATTGCACTGTCTGTAGTCGTATGGATAGAAAATGTCACTAGATATTGTAAGAGACAGCGGTGGTTTTGTCTATTCTACAGCACTAGTTGCTTCACTCCTGCCAAGCTATTCTGACATTTGATATCTGCATCAATACAAGTTAGGACTAGACGCGTTTTAATCGTGTTCTGTTTGTTTCTTATTTCTATCTAATAAGTCAGTCAGCATCGGTGATTGGCTAAAGCTGTATTGTAGCTGCTTACTTTATCCTATAAATTCTTTTACTGTAAGCACTTTTCTTCTCTTCTCTTCTCGTTACCAAAGTACCGATACCTGTGACACCAATACCAGTTGCCTCATCGGTTCCCGCTGTATTGCATATCGCTCTAATGCCTATATGTATGTTAGTTGGGATGTGCATGCAGTCCAGTGCGAGGTGGGGTAAAGATAAAAGATTAACGAGTAATTACTGCCACAGGACATGGAAACAAAAAAAGACCACTTGGAAGTCGCCCCAAAATCACCTAGATAGAGGAAAAAATCACAGAAGAGGCCTTTCCAGACCCGCTCAACCATTCTGCCCCAAGTACCCCTCATTTCTATGGTCTCCGCCTTCTGACCGAAGAGTCCACAATGCATCTGGTACCTGCAAATGAGTCACTTTAGATGCTGCCATCTCCACACAATCTGTAAGTAATACCCGCCCTGACGCACTCGACAACGGCCCCACCGTGGTTCGCTTGTTTCCCTCGCGTCTAGGGGTCTCTCGTCTGTCGCTTTCGGTGCGGCTTATCCGCGCGGTAAAAATGTCCCTGATATATCTGCATCTTCCCCAGAGTAAAATGTCTAACTTTTGCAATTTGTGCCGCACAGACAAAGCTGGCGGGAACTCTATTCGCCTGGGTCAAACTCTACAACCGCCAGAGTCAAAGTGTATATAAGTACCAGCAGTCCATCTTTCCTGGCAACACACAACCACCACACATCACAATGCTCACCAAGTTCACCCGACTGGCCCCCACTGCTGCCCGTGGCTTTGCCACCTCCGCCGTGTCCCGTTCCACCGCCGCCATGGACTGGCAGGACCCTTTCCAGCTCGACACCCTGCTCACCGAGGAGGAGATCGCCGTGGCTGATGCTGCTCGAGACTTTTGCCAGTCCGAGCTCTACCCCAAGGTTCTCGAGGGCCACAGAACCGAGAACTTTGACCGAAACATCATGAAGCAGATGGGTGAGGTTGGTCTTCTCGGCACCACCGTCAAGAGCCACGGATGCCCTGGCATGTCCTCTGTTGCCTACGGTCTCGTCGCCCGAGAGGTTGAGCGAGTCGACTCCGGCTACAGATCCGCCATGTCTGTCCAGTCTTCCCTCGTCATGCATCCCATCGAGCAGTTTGGCTCCCAGGAACAGAAGGATCGATTCCTGCCCCGTCTCGCATCTGGTGAGCTCATCGGCTGTTTCGGCCTCACTGAGCCCAACCACGGCTCCGACCCCGGCTCCATGGAGACCGTGGCCAAGCCCCATCCTACCAAGAAGGGCGTGCTCGTGCTCTCCGGTGCCAAGAACTGGATCACAAACTCTCCCATCGCCGACCTCATGGTTGTGTGGGGTAAGCTCGACGGCAAGATCCGAGGCTTCCTCGTGGAGCGATCCCAGGTCAAGTCCGGCCTCGCCACCCCTGCCATCAAGAACAAGACCGCTCTCCGTGCATCTATTACCGGTATGATTCAGATGGACGACGTTGAGATCCCCGTGGAGAACATGTTCCCCGAGGTCACCGGACTCAAGGGTCCCTTCACATGCCTCAACTCTGCCCGATACGGCATTGCCTGGGGTACCATGGGTGCCCTCCAGGAGGCCATTGCCCTCACTCGACAGTACGCTCTCGAGCGAAAGCAGTTCAAGGGCCAGCCTCTGGCCAAGTACCAGCTCATCCAGAAGAAGCTTGCCGATGCTCTCACCGATGTCACCTACGGCCAGGTTGCCGCCATCCAGGTCGGTCGACTCAAGGACGCAGGCAACTGCCCTCCTGAGCTCATCTCTATGATCAAGCGACAGAACTGTGATCGATCTCTTGCTCACGCTCGAACTCTGATGGAGGTCTTTGGCGGTAACGCTGCTTCCGACGAGTACCACATTGGACGAATTGCTGCCAACCTGTGGGTTGTCCAGACCTACGAGGGCCAGTCTGACATCCATGCTCTCATTCTCGGAAGAGCCATGACTGGTGTCCAGGCTTTTGCCTAAGCCTGATTCACGGATTTTTGATAACTCCCTGGTTTCATAAAAGTGCATATAAATTATAATGGTATGACGATACTGTATTACTTGATTGTTGTAGCTAGATGATGGCAGGGATAGAATTGGCTTGTGTTGGCCAACTCAGATTATCTTGATAAAGATCAACATCAATCTATCTCCAAAAGAGGGGTGCAATGTTACTAACCAATAATTAACCAATAATTAATCACCAAATGAATTTATATGAAGCAGCCTGAACTTCCTTTCACTGACTTTCGAGAGAGTATCGTATAAAACTTATCTGTCTTCAAAATTCCCAAGATTTTACTAGACAAATTTGAGCTTAGGTTTCGTGGATATTCAGCTTATACTGGCGTGGGCTTGCACACCGTTTCAAGAAACATCGTCAAAATTAAATATCGACCTATATACATATTTACAATTAGCTGAGTGTCTTCCGGTTCTCATCTTCAGACGAGCCGAACAGCCAATCCCACTGACCCTTCTTATGCATCATGGCAAGGAGTAGCACTCCAGGAAGATGCACAACTGATCCCCAGAACAGTTTTCGTGCAAAAGGGTTGGACGAGTACTGCTTACCAGCAGCAGCTAGGGCAATGTTGACCCTCTCCTGCTTCCAGAACTTGAAGGCCCACCAGGCCATCCATGCGTTGAGAACAGACGAGTCTAGCACAAAGAACCAATCGGTCACATTGTAGTAAGACAGGCCAATGCAGAGGGGGAACATGAGAAGAGCGTACCGAAGTCCAACACGGGCATTCAGTCCGGGGTTCTTCCACGCCGTCATGACGTAGCCTGCCTTCTTATACTCGTCACGAATGCTATATGACAGTGCGTTGAAGTGTGGGAACTGCCATGCGTATAGCAGTCCAGCAAGGCACCACGCACCAGGGTGCAAAAGGGATCCTCCAGACGCAGCCCAGCCCATAAGAGGAGGAATGGCTCCCACAACAGCACCAACCCAAGTGTTGATAATGTGTTTTCGCTTGAGAGTGGTGTACAGACCGCCGTAGAGAGCAATGTTGGATGCACCGAGAATAGCCACTGTGGGGTTGACACCAAAGAGGAGAGCAGCGGTTCCGACAGTGCCGGTCACACCAGCAAAAGTGAACGCTTGGTTGGGGGTCACGGCACCTCGAACCACAGGTCTTCCTCTGGTACGCGTCATCATAGAGTCGTAAGCGGGCTCACGGCCCATATTGATGGCGTTGGCGGATCCTGAGCACAGAGCAGTTCCTACAGTGAGGAACAACAGGTTTGTCAGAGAGACAGCCTCGGGAGTAAGGGCGTAAGAGGACATTGCTGAAAGAACGACGAGGACGGTTAGTCGCGGCTTGGTCAGTGCAATATAGGGGGCATAAATGCTCTCTTTATCGGCCCTGTCTGCCTTCTTCACCGCTCGGGCAGCCTTGACGGCCTCACGCTCAGTTTCCGACTGGCACGAAACCGCCTTTTTCAGAAACGAGTCTTCTGTGTCTGCGGTAGTGGCAGTAGCAGTAGAGATCTTGTCGACGTTATTTCCTTGGGCGGTTGCGCTGGTGGTGATGGTTCCTGGGGTAACACGACACAGGGAAACGTTTGAGAGAAACTGAAGCGGGCCAGAACTGTTGGATGATGTGTTACCCAGGGCAAAGGGAATGGTCTGTGTCGAGCAGGACAGACGTCGTTTGTGAGAGAAGATGAATCGGCGCTGTTCCCTTGAGGACGCGATAGCGGCATTTCGCGTCCGGGTGACTGCAGAGAGAGCCGACCGGCTCCCTCGCACCAGTTGCGAGTGGACAACTGTGCGATTGACCCCTACGTTAGATAGCAGCATTTTTGAGGGCCGCTGAGGTCGGGGTTGTCAGTATCCAATCGAGGGCAGGATGAAGAAAAACAGATACTGCAGCCGCGTGGTTCGTAGTTCGATTTTGGGTTGTGCGGGTGTGGATTTTTAGAATCCAAAGTCAAAAAAATGTGCGAGAAACTGCTGTTAACTGTGATGCGTAATGGCAAGAGAAGACGGTATTTAGTGATGCTAACACAGAGCGAACGACTGTCCAAATATCGAAGCGATTCCACGAGCTGTCGACGGGATTCGTTGGTGATCTGGGCTTGGCGTAGTGAGACAGTTGCCGATTTTCAACTTGCTCCCAAAGAGGCGTTTGCGAAGAAAAGAAGTGTCGTGTATATAAAGGATGACATGGTACACAGTCTGACTTTGAACACCTCTTATTTATAGGTGGGCTGTTTCTGCAGGCCTAGCTAGTCTACTGCTTACGTGGTTTTTCTTTATCTGTTTATCCGCCACGCTTAAGTCAAAACTCACAACTGCTTGATAAATTATGCTCTTTATGCATGTCGCCAATTACACTGCAACCAAAACACATCATTGGAATAACTGTGAATAACAACATCAGAACAGAACTCACATTGCGACACAACCTATCACACCTGCAAACGGTATACCACAGAGTTACGTCACCACATACAACTTGACACCAACATCTACGCCAACCTCCCGTTCACACACACTATGAATCTACCACCATTAGGGGTGAACCCCGACATTTGGAGGCCCTCTTACACGAGAGGTCATGCACTGATGCCTCTTAACACCAAAAAGACAACACAAACACCGGCTGCATACGCTCTAGGGAGACCCAATCTACTGGCGAGCTCTCTTGTGGACCAGTCATGGGGCGACGAAAACACTACTCTGCTGGCATCCACCCGATCATTGGAGCGAGATGAAGAAATGCGACAGCTCTATCTGCGCAACATCCGTACTCTGGGATACACATACCTCAAGCCACCAGGGTTTTTCAAGACGCTTCAGGCCTGTATGGATGAAGATGAGGAAGAGGAAGATGGAGCCTCGCCACCAGGAGATGCCCAGTTCGACGAGTTCGAAGAGGAGGAGGAAGAGGAAGAAGGAGAATTCGAGGTCGTCGAGGAGGAAATGGAGATTGGAGGAGAGCACACAGACAACACCGGCCGAACTCACATCACTCTGGATACCAATGTCGAATTCAGCGGGCTCGAAGTGACCGAGGAGCTGCTGACGGAAGGAGATGCCCTAATTGAGGAGCGGGATCTAGACGACGAGGTGCCTGAAGGGTCGGACTACCAGTGCGACTATGATGACTACGACGACTACGACGACTACGACGAGGCCGAGTACCAGAACGGCTTTCTGGCCGAGGAAGAGTACGAGGATAGCAGTGGCGTTCTGGCCAACGGTACCCTTGACAGCAGCATCACAAACAATACCCGAGAACTCAACATTGGCAGCACCCCCATCAACACGGCACGTCGAAATGTCAGTAGCATGACGCTTGGAAACGTGAGCGTGGGCAACGACAGCATTGGCAACGTGAGTCTGGGTAGCATTGGCAATAGCAGCAGTCATGTGAGACGCTTCCTCAGTGATGACGAAGGTGAGATGAGCATGGACGTGGATTGAAGAGACGGATTTGGCTACTTTTAGAAGCTGTAATGTATTTATTTATCACTCATTCATCGAGCGGTTTCGTACCAAGGCGCTGATGCTGTACAGAGTAGTGTAGGTGGTACCCGTGATTCATTTAACACAGTTTAATATAATGGCAGGTTATGCATGTGTCTTGCGCCTGCTTTTTCTGATTCTGTCGACTGCCCAAAAAACCGTCTCTGAACATTACAGCACGCTTTGTCATTTGCTGCGGTATACGTGTACTGAGCTTTACTTTACTGGCAAGTAGATTTCATTTTGGTGGTCTGCCCCTCATCATGTGGTCGATCGATTTCATTCCACACAAGCAAAAAAAAAAGACAAAGTGGGGGGACACACCTCGCAGGTGAGACTTCAACGATTATTCACGTCTGAGGGATATACAGTACCATCAGGTGGATGTATAGCAACAACAAATTGGCGCCATGGTTTTGTGAGCACTGGAATATAGCAACTATCTGGGGTTAGACTACGTCAACTAGACTAGGGGAGGCAGTTAAATGCAGCTAGTTGCACTAGACTAGCGGTAGTATCTGCATCCATTTTTGTAGACTTCGGCTTGATCGACATAAACATATCCTTTCCTTCTAATCCAACCAACCCTACTTTCTCAATGTTAAGTTAGGCTATGTGACCAGTGAATGAATGTTATCTGAGCAAAAGTCCACCGCTGTTCAAAACTCAGCGATGTCTACGCAGATCATCATCCAAGGTCGTGTCCGAGGATGTATCTGTGTCACTGGACCAGATTACGTCAAAGCAGTCACTAGCCCTGTTTTCGCCACGCCGAACGATATGAGATGTTTCTCAGATGATCTTTCAGAGTGCTGCGGTTCCTCGGAAATGTAGATTTTTAGAGCTGGCTTTTTTGGGCCGAGAGTCAGAGTGAAAGGCACCTCAAATTGCTACTTCCTTCAGATGTGCAGTTTCGGAGCGACTGGCCATGAGAGAGTCGTTCGGTGGCACGGCTTGCTTTAGATCACAAAGAACATTAACGAAGCCATTTTTTGTTCTCGAACAATCCAGGGGCGCTTCAGTGGCAGAAATACAACTGTTTTCACTGCCCCTGTCTCAAGCCGAGAAAACACTGTCCATTGGCTCAACCGCACTGTAGGTGCAATTGATGAGTCCAGAGTTTATATACAGAGCATGAGCAAGAAAATGGGAAGCAACACACGTTTTTGCACGCATGGCAAATGAGAACAAGGACATGGATTCTGGCGTTGAATGTGCAGTTGTCGCGTACAATTGAACTAAACAAATCCAAGGAAGAGCCCTCACATATATCGGCGTTTGCATACGACCCGAAAAGCGTGATGCTATCGATAGACCATAGCTAGTCTTGTCTAGATTTATGATTGTTTGTTCGCCGAGTGCCCGCCAGTTTGGGGAGTTTGGGTTCTCGGATATTCTTTGTTTGCAGGCAGGGTAACCTCTATCATTAACTTGTCCAAGTAACTTTATGCTGTCTACAAAACCCTAGCTTTTCATCCATCCACCAGAAAGACAAACCCTGTCGTGACTTCCCTCTCCTCCTCCACATCCCCCTAAACACATCCCATTGTTATTTTCATCCCGTGCGTTATTTGTTTCCAGTCCTCCCCTTAGGACCTTATCTCCACAAGCACTTGCTTCCCCGTGCCGCCACCCCAGGTCCACGACACTTTATCCCTCGTATATTCAATGACAGATGAAGCTGTTGCAAACAACCCAGAGGTAGACGTTCCCCAATCTGCTCTTTCCGAATCCGCCACCGGCATAGACTCCGCAGGCACCTCCACAAGCACATCCACAGACTCCGTCATGAGCGTTGACAACTCCGACCGTGTCGCGGGATCCGAATCCCCCACCGTCGTCGAAGAAGACGATGACCACTACAGCCCCAAGTACGAACCCGAGCCAGTCGAGGCCGCCGGCGAAGATAGCGAGGACAACGTCGACGATTTGCTTGGCGCATGTACTGGCCAGTCCGGAACACCCAAGCAGACAGAGACGCCAGAGTCGTCTCACTCCTCCCACCCTGCACCCGTCATGTCGGCGCCAGCACCAGAGGCGACTATCCAGACGGCCCCTGTCGCCGTCTCAGGCCAGCAGGCGTCCACAGAGTCTCTCCAGCAAATTCTCCAGTCTCTTGCCTCCCATAGCCAAACAATCGCAGGGCCAAACAACGTGCCTTCATATCCGACAGAACCCGTTTCCGAGGCCGAAATCAAATCCCCCCTCACTCCCGAAGAGGCCACTCAATACTCAGAGTACAGACGCGTCGAGTCCGAATACATCAACTCCGGCAACTGGGATAAGTTTCCTGTCGGCTCACGCATGTTTATCGGCAACCTTCCCGGCGACCGTATCGACACCATGGAGCTGTTCAAGCTGTTCAACCTCTACGGTCGTCTGGCCCAGATCTCCGTCAAGCGAGCCTACGGTTTCGTCCAGTACTTTGCTCCCGAAGACTGCGAGCGAGCCATGAAGGTCGAGAACGGCCGATACCTGCGGGGCTGCTACCTCAAGCTCGAAGTGGCACAACCGCAGGCAAAAAACAGGGACCATGAACGACGGCGATCTATTTCCCCCAGCGGTTACAACTCACAGGACAGGTACAGGAGCCGTTCACCCGGCAATGACAGGGGCGACAGAGGACGCACTCGACGACGTGACGTGCTGTCCAGAAAGAAGCCCCATATCATCCCCGAGGTGCAGATTCTCATGGAGTCCCGTGTGGACCGAGAATTTGTGCACCAGATCGAGCGCCCTATCAAGCAAAACGGCATGTCAGTCAACTACCAGTGGCTCCAGCCCCGAACTGTGGTGAAGGAGGCTCTTCCGGACATTGTCAACCAGCTCATTCGTGAAAATGTATTTGGTCTCGTGATTGCCGAGCGGATGCATCAGCAGGCCCACAAGGTCAACCTGCAGGTCTTCCACCCTTCGCCCGACGGAGGCGTTCGGTTTGACGAGTATCAGATGATTGACATTCCTGTCGCCGTTGAGCTGCTTGGACGTGTCAAGCGTGAGAAGATGGCCTCATCATACCAGCCCGCTGTTCACATGACACCCCAGCCCTCCATGTCTCCCGCTCAAAATGTTGGCTACTACGGCATGCCTTGCGTCGCTCCCACCTCCATCCCTGCATTGGGCGCAATGGGCGGTGCCCTTCCCAACTCCCCTGGCTTAGGGCTGCCCGCTGGCTTGTCTCCTGTTGGCCCCATGGGGCTTCCCATCATGCCACCGCTTCCCACAGAACATGCTGCCACGTTAATGGCGCTCCAAACTCATTTGGATGCCATCAGCTTGCAGAAGGTGGCACTGGCACTTCAACAACAGGCGGCCATGCAGCAGCAGCAGCAGCAGCAGCAGCCCACTACATCTTTCATGCCTCAGTTCATTCCCACCCCTGTGCCACAGGCAGCTTATTCAGCATCTCCACCCATGACTCACAATTCACCCAAGCCTCGACACAATTCCGGTAACGGCAACAAGAATTTCCAAAAACGACACCGTGGCGATAGAAACATGGACAGAAGCGCAGACCGTGGCCGCGCGGGCCCACTGCCTTATGGTCCTGTTTCTAACCGGCCAGCACCTTCGGCATACGCACCACAGTACACTAACCGACCTCAGCACTCGTCTTCGGCAGCTTCTTCGCAGCATGCCACTCCCGAAGCAAGTTCGGTCCCCTCAGATACTGGACACAGTGTCAAAAACATCCTGGATCAGCTGGCTAGTCTCAAGGGCTAGTCTCGCTAGTAGTCAAAACTAACCTTCTTTCTTTTTCGACAGGTTCACGCATGCATCACATCTCAAAGCACCTCCCCCATCTCCATCTCCACCAAAGACTGAGTAGTAAACTAAAAGGCACGCACACGAAAGCACACTCCAGCATTTCCTCTCTTTGCATTACTGGCTTTTGCGTTGTTCCAGTCACTCCAATGTACAGGCACGCACGCTCTTCCTATTTTATTTCTGTTGCATTTGCAGAGCGTGAGGCCGATTTTCCTCTCTAGAGAAGTATCTCTAACCATCCAATACTTGTCTAAATGTATCATTACGTTGTATTTTAGGCCTCCAAGCCCCTACTTGAATTAGAGACACCATGTTGTCAGGCTGTTTTGTTGATTGTTCCATTTCCAATGGGGCTACAAGGGAAGTCGTATCGATACTCTGTATAAGGAGAAGGACACTCTTTTGTTCTCTCTAGTCAGAACCGAGCAGCTGCCAGTAAGAGCAAAATTAAACGGTTCTTGGTACGTACAGAGTACAGAGTACTGTACTCTGTAGTCCAGCTTTTTACATGGCAAAATAAAATATGAAACGAGTAATTTTCCACTGATATTTATGCACTTTTAGATGAGGGATAGCCGTGACAATATGAGCACAATTAAACTTGTTATTACAATTAAACGTGGTATTACGGCACATGTACAACAGTGAAAAAAGAAAGATAAAAAAGAAGTGTAGTTAATAAATAGGGGCGACAAAGAGCCATGACGAGAATTTGGTGGAGTGACGGAGTCCCGTTGTTCCGGACGGTGCGGGGTAACTGGTTCTTCTCAGGGCAGCGTCTCCAGCTCAGCCTTCTTGCGGCCAAGTTCTTCCTTGAGCGCCTCAATCTCCTGGGTCTCTTTATCCATCTGTTTCTGCCACGTTTGTCTGTCGCGAGGAAGAGACGACGAACCGCCCCCTAGAGAGGGCACTCCAAAGGTTCTTGAAGACAGCATGAACGACTGGGAGTGGCTCTTTTTGTTCTCGAGGTTGGAGTCCAGCTTCTTGAGCTGCCGTTCCTGGTCCTCGATGACTCCCTCGAGACTGTGCACCGAAGCGGCCAGATCGTGGGCCTTTTTTCTCAATCTCGTGGTCTTTTCGTCCATGCCTGGCATGGGATACGATCTGGTGAGATTGTCGACTGCATCGCACACAACCTCCACGTTGACGTCTCGGCTGCTTTCGTAGGCGCGTTTGATCTCGTTGGCAGCGTGAATCGCGCTACTTCGGCTCTGGTACACGTCCAGCTCTGGAACCATGTCCTTGTTGATGGTGAATAGACGCGCTTCTGCGGGCTCGGGGTCGCGAATGAGATCTATAATGTTGGGGTTGGTGGTGACCGAGTTGGTGAACATGTACGGCGGGCGAAAATAGAGCGTTTTGATCGAGTCCGCCGACTCCTGGAGGCTCTCCAGGTGCTTTTCCATGGGGTGTTGAGGTGGACTATGTTTTTGGAGTGCTGTGCTTAGCCTTCACGCGTAACTAGCTTACATAACGATCTAAATCACGATATGGTTTTCTTCTCGGGACGGGTAGCTGCACATTTAGTCCGTTTGTCTGTTTTTTTCAGGGGAGACGACAATGCGAATAAAAGGAGGTCCGCTGGCTCCAAAATTACCACCGGCGAGCCCCTAAAAACATTATCACCCGATTTTTTCGGCCCTTCTCCATATTTTATTACGTGTTCGTCTCCTTCTATGCGCGAAGAAACACAACGCACACCTGTCTCTTTTTCTCTGTTAAGCTTCGCCTTCGATGGACATCCATGCAAGATGCTGTGCGAGGTCGCTTTCACACCTGTCTTTTTTTTTTTTTTTTTTTTTAGCATTGCCGTTCGAAGCACTGCAGAAAGCGTTCCCTCGGACTGTCGGAAGAAAGAGCTATGTGGATGGCTCTGCGCGGACAATTGGCCAGGGGGCGCGAGGGGTGCGTGCGAGTAAGATTGCAGTTCCACAGCCGAACAAATGCGTTCGCTACTGGGTTGCTAAAGTGCTACCCTAATACCCCTTCGTCGTCCCTTGTGGGGTTGACTGCATGTTCTGGGCATAACTAATATTGTTTCGCTGCCAGCTATAGGGTCTTTTTGGTGCAAGGCGATGGGCACCCTCGCGTCCAGTATTTCTGTTTCCCGAGTCACTGCTGTAGTCTCAGTGGAAAAAAGTGTGTGTTGCCGTGCCTCAAGGTGCTTGAGAAGTGCCAGAGACCACCCCCTCGAGAGCCTCAACTAAATAAACGCTGCAAACGCCTCGAAACACTGCACGTTACATCTGCTCCTACACCAATAACTCTGCCTCACCAATTCAAAGTTGAACCAACCAAGCCTACAGATATACATGATGACCCCGAAACACATACAGCAGAGGTAATTTGCCAGCGACAGCCTCGCCTTCCAGACTGTACACACAGCGCTGCACCAATTGCCCAACGACGTCCCCCGTGTTAATTCAAACAGCCGTCCACAAACACCACACTACAGTACCTCCCGTTTCGGACCTTGACACGTGGGGGGTCCATATTTCGTAATAGGTTTGGTAGCGAACGCGAACCAGCAGCTTCAGGGACACAAAAGCGTTCTGACGCCAGCGCTGCCCCGGCTACGCCGACCGCCAGCAGCCGCGAAACGCAGTTATTGGCGCCGTGACGCCATCTGGCACAGCGCTGGCTTGTCTGGTTCATCTCCGTCTTTGCCACCGAGGGCTGCATGCTGAGCCATTAAACTTTGAAAATTAACTAAGGCCCAAACTCAGAAATTTCCGACGTCCCGAACCCAGGTAAGCTCATAAGTGGGCTATACGCGAGACCTCGACTTTCTCCATCACATATTTTTTTTGCACCCCCCTCATTACCCCGACGACTAGTTAGCCGCCACTCACTGTTCGCAAAACAGTCAGTATCTACACCCAGCACCCTCTGGGCCCACCGCAATCACACACCGCAACCACCATGTTAAGACGAATCGCAACCGACTCTGTCAAAATCAACCGCTACCTCGGTCTGGTCACCAAGCATTCAATTGCTCGATCCACCGTCATTGGCACCACCCATACCATCTCTACCTCCCGTCGACGCTTCCACTCGCGACCAGCAACCCTCCAGGCCAAGCACAGCGATGCCAAGGAAACCAAGGCCAACCTGGCGGCCGAAGAGGGCGTTGTCCCCAAGGAAACCACCAAGGCCGTCGAAAAGAAGGAGGACAAGGTCCCCGTCAAGAAGACCTGGGGAGAGGTCATCAAGGAGACCGCTCGACACTACTGGGACGGAACCAAGCTCCTTGGATTCGAAATCAAGGTCAGCAGCAAGCTCGCCATGAAGCTGGCCGCCGGCTACGAGCTCACCCGACGTGAGAAGCGTCAGCTGAAGCGAACCACCCAGGACATTGTCCGAGTCGTGCCCTTCGCCATGTTCATCATCATTCCCTTCGCTGAGCTGCTCCTTCCCATTGCCCTCAAGCTGTTCCCCGGTCTCCTGCCCTCCACCTACATGTCCTCCAACGATATCGAGAAGCGAGCTCGAAGCCTCCGAAAGACCCGAGGCTCCGTCTCTTCTTTCCTCAAGGATACCGTCAACGAGTCCGGCATTGCCGCCCCCGCCTCCATCACCCCCGAACAGCGAGAGCAGTTCATTGAGTTCTTCGAAAAGGTCCGAGCCCACGGTGAGAAGCCCAGCCGAGAGCTGCTCATTTCCGTTGCCCAGATGTTCAAGGATGATCTTGTGCTTGATAACCTGTCCCGACCCCAGCTTGTGGCCATGGCCAAGTACATGAACCTCCAGCACTTTGGTACTAACTTGATGCTCCGATACTCCATTCGATACAAGATGCGACAGATCAAGATGGACGATCGTGCCATCTACGAAGAGGGAGTCGACTCCCTTTCTCTCACTGAGCTCCAGATCGCCTGCGCCTCTCGAGGTATCAAGACCCACGCTCTCTCCAAGGCCCGTCTGGCCGAGGATCTCGACAACTGGCTCGAGCTCCGACTCCGACAGAAAGTGCCCTCCACTCTTCTCATCCTGTCTTCTGCCTTCACCTACGGTGAGGCTGATGACATGAACACTCACTACGACGCCCTTGAGGCCGTCCTTTCCGCCATCCCCGAGGAGCTCTTCCACGAGGCCGATCTCGAGTACGCTCACGCTACCGACCAGGCTACCAACAAGCAGCGACTTGAGGTTGTCCGAGAACAGCAGGAGCTCATTCAGGAGGAGAACCAGCAGGAGGAGGAGTCTGGTCACATCATTCAGGTCAAGGATGACCTCAGCCTCGACGAGGATGAGGCTAAGAAGGAAGAGGCCCGAGAAGAGGCCCAGCGAGTTGAGGATAAGCGAGCCGATGAGACCTCCGCCTCTAAGGAAGCTTCCAAGGACAAGGTCAAGGCTTGATCCACCAGTATATATAATTGATAGATTGTAACACTTGTATGTGAGCTTTGCTCAGTACCGCACGAAATCTAGCACCTCTCGCTACCTTCCTGCCTGTTCTATGCAACCCCAATCTGAGCAAACAGTACTTGTTTATCAAGTTTAGTTTAGGACACATAAAAATACATTCTGTACAGAGAGAAAAAGATAATCATGAGAAAATACAGTAAGAGTGGAAACTGTGGTAAAAAATCAATAACAGGCATTAATATTAAAGTGTCCGTGATGCTAGACATTTATATATTCCTATACCAGTACATAGAATGATAAGGAAGAAGTCCTTGGAGTAGATTAAGGCTCTGCACCACCATGCTCGCCTCGAGCCACCTTGTCCCAATCGGTACTGAGAGCTGTTCCGCCGGACTCTACAAAGCTCTTCATCATTGCTCGACGCGTATCGTCGTCAGCATCAGCGTATAATGCCTTGAAGAAGTCGTCAGGGTTCTCAGAAGTGTTTATGTCGTCGTCAGAGTCGTCATCGAGCTGAATCTTGGACCAGTCTTTGGTTGCGGGTGCCGTGATGACTGGGACGTCTGGGGAGGATTCCTTAGAACCCTTCTCCAGCTCTGGCCATGTTCCTGCGGTCTTCTTTCGCATCTGGATCTCAAGCTTTGTGGGGTAGACTTTCTCCTGGAGTAGCTCAGGCTCAATGAGCCCATAGAGATTGATTGACCGAACGAAGGAGTCCCCGGGCTTTTCTTTGTTTTGGAAACTAATCTCCAGGTTAGATGCGGTGGCCTCGACCTTTGGCGTGTAGTTTGCTAGTTGTGAAACGTACAAGTAGGCGTTAATGTGAGTGGGTGTTTGGAAGTGATCGATTCGGACACTGGGCGTGGCAGCGACGGCAGAAGATGCTGGTGCGGTGCTGGCTGGTGCCGAGGTGGTTACAGTGTCTGAAACGACGGCAGCTCCGCTCTCAGAAGTCCATTTTGCTGGGCTGGCTTTGGCGAGGTTGAAGTCTACCTTGGTGCCATAGATCTGGAAGGTGGACTGTTCGGGAATGACTGCAGCAAAGAGGTTAGTGGTCCACGAGTACTCCGAGCATGCGATTGAGATGCTAACCGGAGAAATGGCGATTTTGGCGTCCTTTGGCGTGTTCTTTCTGTAGACTGAGATGGTAATTTTGTCGGTGGTTTGGAAGAAGTCAGTTCGAAGATCTTCGCGAGGGGGGCTGATGGGTCGAGTTTCGACAGGAGCAGCTGGCGTGACGGATGCGGTCTGCGCAGGAACAGCAGCTGTCTCGGTCTTGGTGGGAGCAGGCATGACCTTTGTGCCGTTAGTAGACTCTGCATTCTCCTTTTCTTCGGCCTTTTCGGGCTCCTTGCCCTTCCACACGTACGAAATGTCGATTTCGGGTATGTCGTCTACAGAGCGGGTCTCTCCGGAGTCCGAGGACAGGTTGATCTTAGCCTTCCACACGGGAATGGTTCGCTCGTCAGGGTTGGCCTTTTCAGCAAAGCCCACACAGGCCTTGGCCGAGGCATTATCTCCCAGACTGACATAGGTGACGGCTCTGCGCATGTGCGCCTTGGCCAGAGCCTTCTTGTCCTTGAGCACATGTGCAAATTTGGTGGCTCTATCTGCGTCTCTGAGAGCAGCATCCTTCTTTCCAAGTCGCAGAAGAGCTGTGGAACGTGCCATGAAGTGGTCTGGGGTAGTTTTTCCGGGGTAATCTTTCATGAAGACATTGAAAAGCTTGACGGAGTCGACGTAGCGCTTTTCTTCGAAAGCCTTGTGCGCGCTTGCGGCAGACATTGGTGTTCAATTGGTCGTGTCTTCTGTTGCTGTAGGACACTTCCAAGCTCTCAAATCCAACAAAGTCAATTTTGGGGTTTGCAGATTTGAGGTCACGTGATCCAAAAAGAGCGGGAACTATCAGATCAGCAATTTGGATGGGTGTAAAAGGGTGAGTTTCTGGGCTGCGACAAAAGGAACAACAGAATCACATGTGAAATCTCTTCTTTTTGAATATTCATCTTTTATATCTTTGCTCTCGCTCAAAAGCCGCGTTCTGAGTTGACACTCGTTCAGGGAGCATGTAGTGGCCCGTTAAATCAAGTTTCAAAAGTTGCAGTGAAGGCAAAGGGAAAAATAAAGTTGGGATGCATGGGATACAAGATAAAGTAAAAAAAAATATTCCAGTATCGATATCTGCTATACCAAAATGGCTACGGAAAACACAACTAACGCCGCTGCTGCTGGATCCACGAAAGGAATCAACTCCCTGATTCTGGATGCCGGTCCCCTCATCACCCAGTCGTTCCAGGTCCTTCACGGCATGGCCGACCGGTTCTACACCACTCCCTCAGTCATCACCGAGCTGAAGGATGAGAATGCTCGAAACAACTTGATGTTGTGGGGCGACAATCTTGTTATTCGACAACCAAAGCCAGCTTCCATCAAGGCCGTCTCTGAGTTTGCCCGAAAGACCGGTGACTACGGTGTTCTTTCTTCCACCGATATTGCCCTTATTGCCCTTGGCTATGAGATCGATGTCGACCTGCACGGAAACACCGACCATCTAAACAAACTTGAGGACCAGGCCGCTCCTACCGGAACTGTTGCTCCCTCCGCCGCTCCCGTCGCCGCTCCTCAGACCGAGGAGAAGGAAGAGGAAAAGGTCGAGGAGAAGGTCGAGGATGAGGAGAAAACTGAGGAGGCTGCCGAGGAGGAAGAGGAGGACGACGGATGGGAGACTGTGACCAAGAAGAGCAAGCAGCCCAAGAAGAACAACTACAAGAAGACTGGAGGAAGCACATTTTACGGAAACTCAGGTATCAGCCAGCCCACAAAAGAGGACAAGCCCGCCATTCCTTTCGAGTACGATAGTGAGGACGACAGCGAGGAGGGAGAGTGGATTACACCCGAAAACTTGCAGGAGTCCATCACCAAGGACGGAGGCCAGACCACGGAAGACACTGCCGAGCCCGTGCACATTCTTGCCGCCACTTCCACCGGTGATTTTGCTATGCAGAACGTCATTCTCCAGATGGGTCTCAATCTTGTGAACCCTACCAACGGTCGACAAATCACGCAGGTCCGAAACGCCATGCTGCGATGCCACGGCTGTTTCCACCTCATGCCCTACCCCAAGGACGGCTCAGTCAGACATTTCTGCCCCAAGTGTGGCGGTAGCACGTTGTTGCGATGCAACGTTACTGTCGGACAAGACGGCAAGCTGCAGGTTCACCTCAAGAAGAAGATGAACTGGTCCACGAGAGGAAACAAGTACTCGTTACCCGTTCCCCAGTCCAAACAGGGACGACAGCAACGGCAGCCCCAGTTCAACGAGCTTCTGCTCCGAGAGGACCAGAAGGAGTACGCCACTGCTCTGAAAAACGACGACTGGAAGCGACGACAGAACGAAAAGGTGCTCGACCAGTGGATTGGTGGAGGCTCTGCCGAGAATGTCATTTCTCCCTTTGCCATTACCGGCTCTGCTCGAGAGGCCACTAGACACACTGGTGTCAAGGTCGGTCGAGGCCGATACGTCAACAGTAGCAAGAAGGGAAAGAAGTAGATGATTATACATAGATAACCGCATGTTAGAGTGATTTTTGATATACTATGTACAAATGGCTGTAGTCTAGAGCAGCGCCCGCTAGTTGACCTTGCCGAACAGCAAACTGGAGTTGGTGCCTCCAAAGCCGAAACTGTTGTTCAGAGCGTATTCCAGATCCCTGTGCTGGGTCTGCTTGGGCACATAGTTGAACTGGAAGACATTGGGGTCCGACACTTCGTTGAGGTTTAGAGTAGGAGGAAGATCGCCTGTCTCCAGGGCCTTGATAGTGAAGAGCGCCTCAACAGATCCAGCTCCTCCAAGAAGATGACCAATGGCTCCCTTGGTGGACGAGACAGCAACGTCAGAGAGTTGTCTACCCTCAAACAGTTTGGAAAGTGCGGCATTCTCTGCGGCATCTCCGAGAGGTGTGGAGGTTGCGTGCGCATTGACGTAGCCAATCTGGTCAGCAGATACCTTTGCCTGCGTGAGAGCCTGCTTCATGGCTCTGTAGGCTCCATTGCCGTCTTCCGGAGGGGCTGTGATGTGATGGGCATCTCCAGATAGGCCGTATCCACAAACTTCAGCGTAAATGGTGGCACCTCGCTCAAGGGCGTGGTCCAGTTCTTCCAGAACTAAAACAGCCGATCCCTCGCCCATGACAAATCCGCCTCGGTCCTTGTCGAAAGGCCTGGATGCCTCAGTAGGGGAGTCATTCCACTTGGAAGCGACACTCTTGGCCCGTGCAAATCCTCCGAGAGCGATTGGATGGATGCAGGCTTCGGTCGAGCCGGCTAGCATTGCCTTGGCGTACCCGAGTCGAATGAAGTTGGCTGCATCGCCAATGCTATGGGCACCAGTGGCACAGGCTGTGGAAACGGAGTGATTGGGACCCTGGAGACCGAATCGCATGCTCACGTGGCCTGCTGCCATGTTTGAAATGATGCGGGGCACAAACAGCGGCGAGATTCCCCGGGGGCCCTTCTGGTTGAAGGCTGTGACTGTGTCTGACAGCTCAGCCATGTTGGCGATTCCAGTGCCAATTGAGCAGCCGATATCGGTGTGCAATTCGCCAGGCTGGAGCAGCTGACTGTCAGATACAGCCTCTTGCGCTGCAACCATGGCGTACTGTGCAAACAGAGGTACCCGTTTGATTTCTCCAGCTGTGAGATGTGTGGAGGCTGCTTCGGTCCACTCCTCTTGAGGCACCACTCCAGCTACTCGGCAAGAGATGGCGTCGAAACGGTCGTCGAGCGCAACGATTCCTGATTGGCCGGCAATCAGCCGGGTCCATGCCTGCTTGACTCCCACGCCCAGAGGACTGACCAGTCCTAGTCCTGTAACCACTACTCTTGTCATTGTGGGGTAGGTTTGGGAGGTAAAAAGATCGAGGCTGCATGTGCATGATGTCTACATAGTGAGTAAGCGAGGAGGTGAGTTTTCTTTTTTCGTTTTGGTGGTGGCGTTGATTATTATTTGCGACATTTTAGCGACGCAAGCGAGAGGCTATCGGGGCTGCTTTTGAACGGGTCATTTTTGCCGTCTGACGAGCGATTTGGACGTCATGTCAGGTTTCAGGTGGGGCCAATATACTCGTCGATTTGTTTTTAATCTTTTTTTTTATTAAAACCCCCATGCCTCATATTAGCACTGTAAATCCTCCATTCCCAACATTTCTCAGGAAATTAATACGACCTGAAAAGAGAAAACGGTATTCTTCAACTGCACCTTGACAGGCAGACAGACAGACAGACAGACCAGACTAAACCGGCATATTGCATGTAAACAACGGCAAATCCGGTCCTTGCCTGGGAGAAAAAAGTCTGGCCAACGAACACGCTGAGAATGCGTTACTTTCCCCAGAGCCAGGGTACGTGGTCAGGCCACAGGTCTCGTGTCTACTGCATTATTAAATGTTTCCTTTTTTTCTTCTTCTTTTTCCCCGCCAACACAGTATAGCATTCGAGACTAGAAAACTGTTGCGAGTTAATGTCAGCCGGTGGACCCACTAGACTAACTCTCTCTCCCTCTCTCCCACTCGTATGTGCACGGCAGTCTAGCCGAAGCCGGACAAGAACAGCAATGACTTTGCCGATCCGAACAAGTTCACCATGGATATAGCAAGGGTGGGCGGCGCAGGTCCGGAGCCGAAAGCGGGCGGAAGCGAGCCCCAGAAGACACAAACCCGGCCACGGAGGCCGAGTCGTGTGCGTATCACCTGCTAGCGCCCCATTTCCCCGTCTCCCGTCTCTTGGCACTCGTATCACCACCGCTCATATGCCCTGCCAAACAGCAATCTCAATCTTGCCGAACAATAGAGACACTCGCAAACCTAACCAACCTTGCAGCAGTTAAGCTACCAGCGTAACGTTCAAACAGTACATTATTAACGTGCGGTAAATTTCGCAGACTTGAAAAAGATGGTGCACCACTCTCAATCTTATCCTCACCAGAAAACAATGCTCTTGTTGTACGAGATTCTCAACGTGCCCGTCAACGCCGGCGGGTTCGACATCAGCCAGGCGTACCGCACCCGCTGTCTCCAGCTCATCAAGCTGCTGGGCAAAAGCGACGCCTATCTGAGTTTTTACGCCGTTTCCGACGCCTACCAAAGTGAGTACAAACCACCCAGCAGCAGGCTAGCGCAGAGGTCGTGCGACACAAACAGCGGCCCCCGTGGCCAGCGACATTGTGCTGCCCAAACTGCGCTTTTGTGTTCCTGGACTACTCGGGGCAGATTCTGATAGTCAGGAACTCCCCTGCATCGATCACGCACGCATGCTAACACAGTCCTCCGGGTCCCGCAGTACAGAAACAACTACCTAGCTGTGGGAGACAATCCCAAGTTCTTCGCGGCCTTTGAGCCCCGCTTTATCGACGCCATCGATCTCTTTACGTCACTCTTTGGCCTCCCCCAGATGGAACCTCTCGTGTGCAACGCCAGCGCCAAGAACCTGAGTGCCCAGTCCTGTGTGATTCAGACGGTGCTCAAACTGGAGAAAGATCTTTACGGAAAACAGAAATCACATGCAAAGCTGGTAGTTGTCAAGGACAAGCACATCAAAATGCTTCGTCGCATGGGATGGGACAAGAACAAGGTCAACGAGCTGCTCAAGGGAAAGAAGAACGCCAACTCAGCCGACGCCTTGGAAGCGTCCATAACCTTCTACAACTCCCTTCTGGACGCCGACTTTGCTGCCGATACTAACTCCGACGACTTCTCGCACGTCTTCACCTCCAACTACCAAAGCCAGATCTCACCCTTCAGAGAGCTACCTTTCGGAGCAGACTACTGCAAGGCTCTCGGCTCGGCTTTCATGACAATCGCTCAGTCCTTCAAGGAGAAGCACGAACAGAGCCGACTCTCGACAATTTTCAGCGGGGATGCTGATAGCTGGAAGAAACAGCACACCGAGCTGGCCATGCGGCTGGGAGATTCACGTGACGCGTGCCTTCATGCGGCAGGCTTTTGGCGAGACAAGGGTATCTCAGGTACCGATCAGGTCAATCTCTGCTACACTGCTTGCGTTTATCAGATCATTCTGGACGTTTTCGTGAGGGATGCGGTTATCATTGCCCACCACTGTCTTGACCGAAAGGAGAAGCGGTCAGCCAAGCTACAGCGAGCTAAGCGACTGTGGGCTCTGGGAAACTGGATGGTTTCTGCACCTGGCACGCCTGTTCCCTACGAGGATACCCTCCATGAGGTTGTGACCATTACAGCCCAGCTGGAGACCAATGTGATCCGAGAGAGAACTGAACCCGAGCAAAAGGCCCTCGATTACAACACTGTGGTCGATACCCGCGGTCTTTGGGAGACTGGAACTGGAGTCGGTGATCCTGGGGCCTTTTTGCCTTACTCCCCCACCTTGCACCAGGGTGCGGCATTCTAAAAAAAAAAAACCGGAGGAGAGAGAGAGAGAGAGAGAGAGAGAGAAGAGAGAGAACAAGCCAGAGGAGCTTCTTTTTATATTGTACAACAGAAACACATGATTAATGATTGATGGGCGTTTAGTTTGTGTTCTATTGTAGGGTTAGTCTGGCATTATGTATACGTACAATCAGAAGTGAGACCCATTTACCCGCCAGCATGTAGTCTTCCAAAGTATGAGACAAACATTTCGCCGATAACGGGGGTACTGTAGCTAAGTCATGTGCATGAAGCGGCTTGAAATTGCTCCGATAATGAACTGTGGGGAAAGAGACTTGGTTGTTTTAAATTCGATAGCCGCTATTATTTTCTTTCTGTAAACCAATGCTTTGATGATTACACCATGTTCGTAATATCCACTCTGTTCCGTACGATTTCGTACAACAAACTGACGTCTTCAAGTTGCCGATGAAGTGCATCAGCCTATAGTGTAGAGTGCATTCAATAGCAGCTTCTTTAATAAGCATGTAATGAACACCAAGATAAATGGTGCTAAAACATGTAATCAGAAAAATGCAACTCTGGCATCGGTACAATACCGTACACCTAGCACTATATATCACATTTATACGCGATTTCAATACCTCAGCGGTAGTATTCTCTCTTCTGGTCTTCGGCAAACGGTTTGCGGGGGGAGCCAATTAGAGTTCTCAGGGAGGCAATGATAAAGCATCGCCCCATCTCTCTTAGCTTCCTCCACATCTTCCTCCACATCCAACCAAACACACAAATGAGTCCCGCAGAAGTTTCCCAAGGCGAAAACAAGTTTGCCCACGGCTTTCCCCACCCCCACCAGATCCCCAAGATCCAGGGTGCCGAGAAGCGAAAGTGGATGCTGCAGCACATGGCTGGAGCTTTCCGAATTTTTGGAAGAAAAGGATACACCGAGGGATCCGCTGGCCACATCTCTATCCGTGATCCCATCGACCCCAACACTTTCTGGATCAACCCTATTGGAGTCCACTACAACCTAATGAAACCCTCCCACATGGTGCATGTGGACGAGGCAGGTAACATTCTCAAGGACGGCAACCAGGCAGCAGTCAACACCGCCGGCTTCCTGATCCACTCTGCCATTCACAAGGCCCGTCCCGACGTCGACGCCGCCTGTCATACTCACAGCATTCACGGCAAAGCCTACTCGGCCTTTGGCAAGGAGCTCGAAATGATCAACCAGGACGTGTGCACCTTCTTCAAGGCCCACTCCGTGTACTCAGCCTTTGGCGGCGTTGTTCTTGGCGATGAGGAGGGACGCAAGATCGCCGAAGCATTGGGCGACAACATGGGTGTCATTCTTCAGAACCACGGTCTTCTGACCGTTGGCCGCACTGTCGACGAGGCAGCTTACCTGTTTACGCTGATGGAGCGATCTTGTGAGGCCCAAATGCTGGCCAACGCTGCCGAGTCCCAGGGCTTCACCAAGAACATCATCCATGACGAGGAGGCACAGTTCACCTTTGATAGCAGCTGCGACATGGTCACATTGTATGCCGAGATGCAGCCAGATTACGAGTATGAGCTGCATCTCGACGACTTCCGTGAGCAGTAGATGTTTCCCATCAACCCAAAACTGAGATCAATGGGTCCCAAGTACATATAAGAAACACATCACACTATATCAACATACTATTTTAAGAATGTAATGGGTATCCGCTGGTATGCCAATTTGGCATGCTTTTGTGATAATCTGCAACTTACATATAACAGTCTGAAACTACCCGGATGGCTGTAACAGAGCAACATGGTATCATACAGCTGGTTGGAGATGTGTTGCGTTGTGTTGATAATTAGGATTGGATCACTATAAACATTTTCGGTTCCAAGGAGTGTCAGACAAATTGCGCTGGAATGATAAAAAAAGAGAATAAAAAGCGACCATACTGTGAAAAATAAAACAGAGAACAACTTGGAGCACGTAGATTTCCAATAGCTCAATTATTGATGGACTTGTCATCCACTTTCTGAGAGCACTTTATGCTTCAGGAATAAACTGCGCGACCCCCCACATTCTCTCCTGACTCGTAACCGTTGAGGTACAGTGTAGTGCCGTTTGGTCTTGCGAAAATAGAAATTGCGCCACATCTGCGCTGTGACGCTCGAATGTGGCATCAATTGCATTTTGTCGTGTCTATTTGTCATAGGCCAAAGCTGGATTAGCTCTCTCTCCCCGTTTCGGACTCCGACTGCATAATCTAGATGCAGACATGTGCAAGACACCAGCCACTGTCGTACACCATAAGATCCGATTTGGAACATGACAGAACCCAACCAATCCAATTAGCAGTCTTTTGGGACCCTGGAACGGTTATTATACGACAGCTATGGCTACTGTCCACCCGTCTCTTCGGACTCCACACTTCCAACTCAAGTTCAAAGTTCTGAAATAGAAACTTTGATAGCCGAAGTGGGGGTCTTCACCTGGCGATATAACAGCTACGTTTCAACACTCTCAGTATCCCACACTTCAGTTCGACCCCCAAAAATGGTCGTCGTAATTGGATCCGGAGTCATTGGACTCACTTCGGCCTACTACCTTCTGCAAGATGGCCATGAAGTCACCGTTGTTGCTCGAGACATGCCTACTCGGGTGGGCGAACCAGACCACGACTGGCCAGGAGAGTGGGCGTCTCCTTGGGGAGGCGCAATGTTTCATCCGGACCCCAGAGCCGAAGGTGACGAACGAGACATTCAACGTGAGACCTTTAGACTGTGGTGGGAGCTGTACCACGCCGATCCCTTCACCGGTCTAGGATTTCGAATTGCTCGAGACTTTTACGACGAGACATCGTACCCGGGTGCTGAATCCAAAGAAGAGGACTCGCAGAACAGAATGTGGGGACGTGAGTTCCCCAACTTCCGATGGCTCCAGGACCATGAGATTCCAGCCAAGGCGAAACAAAAGACCTTTGGTGGCCACGTTACCCACGGAGTGGAGTACCTGTCTGCCTCTGTCAATCCTTGGGTGTATCTGAAATGGTTGCGAACATTTCTGGAACGTCGGGGTGTTAGATTTGTTCAGGCGGAAGTCTCCTCTATTGCTGAAGCGTGTGATCAGGCTGGCGACTCGTCCAAGCTCGTGGTGAACGCTTCAGGAGTAGGTGCCAAGCACATGGATCCTGTACAGGACCCCGCAGTCAAGGCTGTGCGTGGCCAGACTCTGTGGGTCAAGACCTCATACTCGGGACCCATGGTGTCTCGAACTGGCAAGTTCTACACCTATGTGATTCCCCGACCCATGTCTGGCGGAATCATCATTGGCGGCATTTCGCAGCCTGGCGACTTTTCCAAGGTGGTTGATGATGCAGTGAACCGTGATATCATCACCAAGGTTGACACGGTCTGCCCCGAAATGATTGCCAACGCACGTGCTACTCTGTTCGAGAAGGGCGCCGGACCTTTGGCCGTCACTTCAGAGTTCGAGGGCCTGCCGGTTATCAGAAAGATTATTGGTTTCCGTCCCGGAAGAGACGGCGGATACCGAATCGAAAAGGAGTCTATTTCAGGCGGGTTCACGGTTATCCACGCCTACGGATTCGAGGGCCAGGGCTACATCTATTCCGGCGGAATTGGCCAGAGAGTTGCCTGGCTTGCGGCCAAAAAGGCTTCTTTGTAGTTTATCGACAAGTAGTGAACGAAGAACTGATAATGGGGTATAGACCGGGAGTTATTGGCCACGGGCAGGTGTAGGCCCGCCATGGCTGGCTTGTAGACGTCGGGAACTTGCTATCTTGCGCTAGCAACATTTCTAGAACAGCGGGAAACCCCAGCTCATGTCCATGTAGTAGGGAGAAGACGTCAACCTATGGTACAGGCTAGTGGTAGCCTGCTTCCAGTAGTCCAGTACTGTAGCTTGGTGGGGGAAGAATGAGCCAAGACTTGGGCCACCGGCATTGCCGCCAATCTACATGAGATCGTCGGAGTAGGTCCGATAGCACACGAGGAAACCCCACCTCGAGTGCCAGGAAGTGCGGAGTCTGCAGCTTTACGCTCGTGTTCGAGAGCCCCTACAGCTTCTCTGGGAGCGCATCTATGCGGGGATCACGGGCTATCGCACGTATCCGCACCGGTATCATGCACAGGCAGTCAAAAGCGGGCTCGCCTACCAAATTCGGCTGCGATCCGCAAAACTCTGTCAGCCTTGGCCGCTCCTGAAATTTATCTCGTCCCAACGGAACCTCCGCCGGGAAGACGGCCATCTGCACGTTAATCACCCCCAAATGAGAGTTAGCATTCGCTAGAGATACCGAATCGCTGATACTTCTGTAAGGGACGAGAAGACTGCGGGGGGCATTGCTTTTATCGGCTTCCTGGACGTACTAGCTGTCGCACGGCCGTGACACAGCCTGTAGTCGCTCTGTGGGTGCGGCCTGGGGGCGTCAAAATGGTCACGTGCCGTGCCCTAGTGTGCGCTAGGGCAATTTCTTTTTTCTTCTTCGTTTTGCAAATCTTGCTCTCGAGTCACGGATCCCTTACCCAAAATGAAATCACTGTCACAGTTTGGGTAGGGACGGCGGCCCTAAGATTGCCTGTGGCCAATGGGCTGCTGTCAGATAGAGATAGCAGGGCTCCCAAATGCAAAAAAAAAGACGGCAAAAAGCCAAAATTTGCCGACTGAAAGTTGCCACTCTGCGCCTGGGGAGCACTTCGCAGAGCTAAACTGTAACGGCGGTAAACCCTGGTAAAATGAATGTGTGTTTGTGCCTGTTAGCCAGCCTCACTGTTATCAGTTGCAAGGCGCAGCACAACGGTTTGCTGAGCTTGTGGCGGGCTATTTCGACGTGGTAAAAAGCTGGTTGTGCCACTGGGCCCGTCTGTGCGCCCCAGGTGCCGTTTTGGTGCCGTTTTGGCCGCGTTTGGTCCCCGTGGTGAGGTTCAAAACGCGGCATTCAAAGAGCTCGGTGACGTGCAAAGTTGGAAGTTTCAACTGTATGAAAGTTTCTTGTAACAATGACAGCCCGCATATGCTGATAAACCTTGGAAGGCCGTGATTCGATCACGGCTAGATACGAAAAAGTATTTCAGGGAAACTAAGCTAACAGACTCTCGCGACCAACTCACTATATATTCGACAGCAGATCAGCTGCAAAACCCCCAGACACAGAACAGCTGCTGCCGCAACATCTACACACCCGGTTTTGACCTTTTCACTTTGACCTTGTACCGGCGATTTCACAATGACTGACTACGATATCGAAAAACAACCTGGAGTAAAAACCGAGGGCCTCTCGTCCTCTACCTCCCTGGAATACCCCAACGATGGGTCTGTCGAAGAGATCCAGTCGCACCCTGACAACTTCTTCTTCAAGATCCTCAACCACCTCAAGGCTGAGATTCGAGGCATTGACAGAGTCCCCGAGGAGGAGCAGACCGACTCCAGTATCTGGACCGCCGCCTCAATGTGGTTCTCTGCCAACTTTGTTATTGCGTCCTTCGCCCTTGGTGGCCTTGGTGTTTCTGTCTTCAACCTGCATTTCATCGACTCCTTCCTCACTCTGTTCTTTTTCAACATTCTCGGTATGACTCCTGTCGCCTTCTACTCGTGTTTCGGACCCAAGTTTGGTCTGCGACAGATGGTGCTTTCTCGATACTGGTTCGGTTACCAGGGTGTTCGATTCCTGGCTTTCTTCAACTGTATCGCTTGTATTGGATGGGGTACTGTCAACACCATTGTGTCTGCCCAGATGCTCCACACCGTCAACAATGGTGGCCTTCCCGTTCCTGTCGCCATTGTCATTGTTTCTCTGCTGACTTTCTGCGTCTCTTTCATGGGCTACCACTTTATCCACCACTACGAGAAGTGGTCTTGGATCCCCAACGCTGTCATCTTCCTCATTATCGCCATCCAGATGGGACGATCTCACGCCTTTGAGTTTGGAACCATGGCTGTTGGTACCTCCGAGGCTGCCAACGTCCTCTCTTTTGGTGGTGCTGTCTTTGGTTTCGCTACTGGCTGGTGTCCTTCTGCTGCTGATTACACTGTTTACATGCCCAAGAACACTAACCCCTACAAGATTTTCTTCGCCCTCATGTTTGGTCTTGGTTTCCCTCTCATTTGCGTCATGACTCTTGGTGCCGCTTGCATGACTGGAATCAGAACTACTCCCCGATTTGCTGAGGGCTACGACAAGAACGGTATCGGAGGACTTGTGTTTGAGATTCTCGTCACCGACTCTCTCCACGGCTTTGGTCAGTTCTGCGTTGTTGTTCTTGCTCTTTCTACCGTCGCCAACAACATTCCTAACATGTACTCCCTTGGTCTCTCTGCCCAGACTATCTGGTCCAAGTTCAAGGTTGTTCCTCGAGCTGCCTGGGCTATTCTCGGTAACGGAGCCGTCATTGGTATCTCTATTGCCGCCTACTACGCCTTTGAGGAGTTCATTGACAACTTCATGAACATTATCGGCTACTGGCTTGCTGTTTACACTGGAATCAACCTTTCCGCTCACTTTTTCTGGATGGGAGGATTCAAGGGCTACAACCCCGATATCCATAAGGACCGACACCAGCTTCCAGTTTCTTATGCCGCCATGTTCTCTTTCTGCGTTGGTATTGCCGGAGCTGTTCTCGGTATGGACCAGGTCTGGTACACTGGTCCCATTGGTAAGCTCGTTGGAAAGGGTGCTGATATCGGTTTTGAAATCGCCTTTGCCTTTTCTGTTGTGAGTTTCAATGTCACACGATACATCGAGCTGAAGTATCTCGGCCGATAAGTGGTGGAAAAAAAGGTGCCTTCTGACATTTTCTGTTTGTACTCTTATTTATTTTAATTATTATTGTTATTCGAACTTTTCTGCCGTAGTCTGCGATTTTCTCAACCTCACCTTATGCTTGATAACATAACTGCGATCTTCAATGTTCAACGATGCACGATAAGCACTAGAACAGAGTATAATTCACTCGAAAGAAACAAAAGAATGGAGACAAACAAGTATTTGTAGCCTGTGAGGGCAACAAGTTGCCTGTGGCTTTTATAAATGACGTCATTTATCTGGTCACGTGGTCCCCTACTCCCCTACTCATGCTCACGTCTAATATCCAAAATTATATCTATGTACACCTAATTGGGGAACTCTCTAGGAGCCTAAAAGTTGTTGTTACCAGTGTTTATCCACTGGCGTTGATGGCCTCGTGGAACTCGCCCCGCTCGCCTTGGGCTCCAGGCCCCTCGATACGCAGAATCTTGGACTGCAGACCCTTCTCCTTGGCAACCTCGGCAGCAGTAACATCACCGTCGAGAATTCGAAGGTGAGTGTGAACAATGTCGGCCATGGCGTCAAGGAAGAGAGGGTTGTCGTTGAGAGACTCGGCTCGTCGGATGAGCTCGGGATGCTTGGCCTCGCCTCGGACCTCGAGATCGAGCTCATGCAGAGTCTCAATGTGGTCAGAGGTGAAGGCCACGGGCACGAGGATGACGGGCTTCTTCGCTGCCTGGTAAACGTCCACCATCTTCTGGGTCTGGGCACCGAGCCAAGGCTTGGGACCGACCTGGGACTGCCACACCAGCTTGTAAGGGTTGGAGAAGCCAAGCTCAGTCATGACAGCGTAGGTGGTGGCCGCCACCTCAGCGGGGTAGGGGTCACCCTTGTTAACAACCTCCATGGGCAGAGAATGCGCTGAGAAAAGTACTGTGACGTCGTCGGGGTTGACACCTTCCTTTTTGTACTCCTCAAGCTGTGCCTTGATGTTGCCAGCCGTGGCCTTGGTGAGACCGGGGTGTGTAGGCCACCGGTCAATGACAGACCACTCGATTTCCTTGTTGGGGTCGAGCTCCTTCTGCACACGGTAGATTTCGTTCAGTGACGAGCCGGTTGTGGAGAGCGAGTACTGGGGGTACTGGGAGAAGGCAATGGCTCTCTTGACGCCATCCTTCTGCATCTGCGCATATGTGTCGGGGGTGAGGGGGTTGGCGTATCGGAAGGCCACGTAGGGCTTGTGAGGGGCAGTGCTTGGCGAAAGCTCGTCCAGTCTCTTGCATGCCTGTTCGGCCTGGAACTCGGACCACTTTCTGATGGGAGAGCCTCCTCCGATCTCTGCGTAGTGCTTCTCGATGACGGGGGTTCGTCGCCAGGCAATGAACTTGGCGATGGCGTTCTGGAAGGGGCCCAGGGGGATGAGATCTTTGTCGGAAAAGAGTCTCAGCAGGAAATCATACGTCTCGGGGACCGATGAGGGACCTCCCATGTTGATGAGCACGACAGCAGTGCCGCCGTTACTGCTGGCACGGGCAGCCTGCGTGGTCTGGAACCGCGCCTGGCCAAGGATCCGTAGTGGCGCTTTCTGGAGTCTGAGTCGAAGCATTGTTAGTTGTGGAGCAAACAGTGGAGACTTGGCTGTATTTATTCCTCGTGCAAAAAAAGCCAAAGCTTGTTTGCGATCTGAGGTACTTGCCCGAGACAGGTGTGATCGTAACGTAGTCTTTGGGGGGCGTGCATCTGGACGTAATTTAGCCGCATGGCGAGTTGGTCGCACGACGTTTGTGACTGATATTGGCGAGATATTTCGGGTCCCCGGTTCGTGTAGCGGGTTGTGGTGTGACTAATCTGTTCCCCACAATTGGCTATCACAGCCCATTATTAAGCTAGAGTTTAGTGGTTAATTTTGTCCAAAGTTGAGTGTGCAGGAATCAGGCCCCGAAACCAGCTGCCTTTTCTGGGCCTAGACCGCCGGAACAACTCTGCATCAGCAATGAGTCAGCATGTGGCTGTGTAGCTACTCATTACTAAGCATTTTGCCACTGAGCAACAACTTCAGGGGGCCAAGGGAACAGGGGGTTCCACATGCACCACCTCTGTCAGCCCTTACCCTCTGGCAGTTGTTCCGTAATGGCAAGATCTACATGCACGTGATTTTGCAGCTGCGCCAAGCCATGTAATCAATCCGTCTTATAATTATCTTATCATCATCTATATGAAAAGGCTACTGTCCGCCGTGGAGCTTGAACCACTGGGTGAAGTCGGCAAAAGCCTTTTCCTTGGCAAACTTGACGGGAGGATCGTTGGGATCGCCTCGGCAGCAGAAGCCGTGCACGGTCTGGGAGCTCAGGGTGGCAAAATACGTCTTGCCGGTCTCCTTGAGCGCAGCCTCCACCTTGAATCGCAGCTCGGGCGTGTAAATGTTGTCCGTCTCCGCCGCAGCAATAATCAGAGGGTGCTTGAGCGCTTTGGCGTCCTCGACGGTCACGAAAGAAGGGTGGGCCCAAGCGAGAGCGTTGACAAGGTCGGTGGCACCAAGAGCTCCCACAAGCTTGCCACCGTAACAGTAGCCGACAGTGCCGACAAACGAGGGCTTGAAGTCCTTCTGGATGTGCTCGGCGATGGTCTTGGTGAAGGGGATGGTTTCCTCAAACGTGTGCTGGGGGAACCAGTCGTCCATGAGAGAAAAGCCCTCCGGGGGGTTGAGGGCCACGGGGTCTCCCTTGAAGAGGTCCGGGACGACGACGAAAAAGCCCTCCTCGGCGAATTGGTCTGCCAGGAGCAGAGAGCCCTTGTACTCGAGGCCGAGAATGTCGGTCAGCAGCAGCACAATTTTGTCCGAGGGCTTGCCGGCAAAGTATGTTTTGGTGCCGTGGAAGTCCTTGAACTCGCCGGTGGTCTCACCGTCGTGTTTGAAGCCAGTTGCGCAGCAGGGGAGAAGAACCATGGTTGTAGTGGTGTCAATTGAGCGTAGAGGGAGCTTTGGTTGGCGACGACGGAGACAACGTGCCGTGGATTGCGTTTAGGGTTGAGCTTTAGCCACCTTTAGTCTAGTGCAGGTGGGGGATGTCAGAGGAGCGGGGTCAGAAACCGCGTTCCGGTGCGTTTTTTCGTACTCGACCGATATTCGGGCTTCTGCAATTGACCTCAGTAAGTCACCGCAGACTGACTTGGTGGCCCAGAGCGGTGTTTAACATAGAACGCTTCCACTTCATTGCTTTCGCCATTATCTGCATGCATGCAGATACGGAGCCGAGATAGTGGCTGCTTGTAGAAAATGACACACGCGAAACTTTGAAACCTTTCCAGAAGAGAAGAAAGTGTGCTCCAAATACCCAAAGTCACAGAGGACTTTGTCTCCTGCGAATGGTACACAAAAGTCAGCACAAATTGACCAGAGAGCTATCAGCCGGTGGACGGTAGGTGGTTCGAAGAGATTTTAGTCACGTGGTATTGTGACCATCGAACCTAGCTGGTTTCAGCCACAGAAATCGCAGAGTCTAGCGTGGATTGTATCGACAGAAGATGTCATTTCTGGTGGTTAACAAGCAAGTTGCAGAACATTTCCCCACTTCAACCAAGCAGTCATACAACTTAAGGGTTCATCAAAAAGCAATCATTATTCGTCCTCTGCCAATACTGTAAGGTTTAATACATGCGATGAGATGCAGAAGGTGTAAGAATAGTAATCGGTTGGTAAATGAGACGAGCAGAAGAAGTTGTGAGTTGTTGATTGCCAGTTCTCGTATTGGACGTTTGATTTTTGTCGTTTCTTTGAATTCGACTTGTTTTTCTCCGCTTGTTCGTGACGCAATGTAATGCTGCTGCAGTTGGTGTGGATGGTGGGTGTCATGAGACGACTTGAGAGATTCAAAATGGTAGAGTCCGATAATGAAGTGTAGCTTTAGGGGAGGGGGTTTCTTTTTGATAGAATAAAAGATGGACCAGTGACAACGATATATATTCGTATTGGGAGCTGGTTTGAAATTGCAGAAGATGATACCTATCGGGTCAGTCAGATATTACATGTGTAAGTGATTCAGTGAAGTTGTCCGCACTTGATTAGAAACATCTCTCAGCACTGTTTTCTAAGGTAAAAAAAGGCTCAGTAGTAATAGTTCATTAGGGGAAAGAAATATGTTGGCCAAGTTTTCCATTTGGTCTCTCAAGAGTTTCTGACTGCTTCTGGCTGCTTCTGGCTTCTTCTGACTCGTGAAAATCCTTTGAAGTTGCCAAACTGCGATTTCCAACTCCCCACATCTTGATGAGACTAAATACACTGATTACGCTAATGCGAAGAAAACAAAGCGATCTCGAGTCTGACGGATATAGTGTCAGAACTGCTGTATCTATCTTCAGACATCTGCTTTAATTCGCCAAACCAACAATGGTTCATTATACCTCCCAAATCAACGTAAAAACTCACTAATACCTCACGTCCGGCTTATGGCCTTTTTTCCCCTTGTGCGGCTCTTTCTTACGATAACAGCTTTAACGCTGAACTGTAAATAGACAACAACGCAGGTTGCCAACTAACACATTGGAACACAACGGGTAATTGAGACAGATATCTTGATAATTTTTGAATCATAATGGTGAAAAAAACTGTTTCAAGTATCAAAGTGTTGTTTTTACTCATATGCAATCAAAATTCGTCCAGATACAGAACTGTACTGTCATTTGTTCATGTTAATGCTGGCTCGGTTTAAGGATGTAAAAACTTCACAGCCAGCAACTGCCATAGACATGTAGAAGAAGCTTGCTGAGGTTATTTTTATTAGTTTGACGACACTGTAGACCTATCTCTCTAATATTAGTTATCCTGGGCTTCTCCTTTGCCAATTACCGTACTCTGCACCCAGTAAATGAAACAGCCGCACCACGACCCCCCAAACACGTGACGTCTTTAAAGTTGAAGCACTCCAACGTTGCTCGCCAAACATTCCTTCGACTCAGCCTTTGCCATACCACCACCAACATGGCGTTTCCCTGGGCTGACAAGTGGGCTCAGGAGGCCTCCGAAAGCACAGGCCTCCCCCCGGATCTTCTCAAGATCGCTTTCACGCTCATCATGTCGTACCCCCTCAGTTCTCTGATGAAGCGACTACCAGACAACGCTAAGAACCTCAAAATCATCTTCATCATCTCTGTGACGGTGTTTTATCTCGTGGGTGTCTTCTCTCTCTACAGCGGAACAGCCACGCTGCTTTTCTCCGCCACGGGTACCTTCTTCATCACTCAATGGAAGAACCCCTACATGCCATGGATCAATTTCGCGTTTGTCATGACCCACCTTTTTGTGAACCACCTGCGGTCACAGTTCTTCCCCGTCACTTTCGACCCCAATGTTATCGACATCACAGGCGCCCAGATGGTCCTGTGCATGAAGCTCTCTTCTTTCGGGTGGAACGTGTACGACGGATGGCAGCTCAAGAAAGGTGAGGAGCTTAGCGAGTTCCAGAAGAAGCGGGCTGTCGTAAACCACCCCAGCATCATGGACTTCCTTGCCTTTGTCTTCTACTTTCCCTCGATTCTTACGGGCCCCTCCTACGACTACATGGAGTTCCACAGCTGGCTGGATCTCTCCATGTTCAAGGAGCTCGAAAACGACAAGGACCCCAAGCGAGCTGCACGACGAAAGCGACACAAGATTCCCCGATCTGGCCGAGCCGCTGCCAAGAAACTCATTGCAGGTATTGCCTGGATTGTGCTCTGGACCCAGGTCGACAAGCGAATCTCCACAGCCTACACCTACTCTGACAGATTCCCCAAGGAGCACAACATCTTCAGCCGAATTCTGTACCTCTACGCCCTTGGGTTTATGTACCGACTCAAGTACTACGCCGCATGGTCCATTTCTGAGGGAGCGTGTATTCTGTCAGGACTGGGCTTCCATGGCATTGACCCAGTGACTGGCAAATACAAGTGGAACCGAGTCCAGAATGTCGATGCCTGGGGCTTTGAGTCTGGCCAGAACACCAAGGCTCTGTTGGAGGCTTGGAACCAGAACACTAACAAGTGGCTGAGAAACTACGTCTACCTCCGTGTTGTCCCCAAGGGTAAAAAGCCAGGATTCCGAGCCACCCTTCTCACCTTCACGGTGTCTGCATTCTGGCACGGAACTCGACCAGGATACTATCTCACATTTGTTACTGCTGCGCTGTACCAGAGCGTGGGTAAGTTTTTCCGACGAAACCTGCGACCGTTCTTCATGCAGGCCGACGGCAAGACTGCTGGGGCATACAAGCTTTACTACGACATTGTCTGCTGGATTACGGTCCAGCTAGCCTTTGGTTATGCTACACAGTCGTTCATGATCCTCGACTTTTGGCTGTCTCTCAAGTGCTGGCATAACACTTGGTTCCTGTTCCACATTGGACTGGCTCTTATTTTCGCCCTCTCCTCACCTTACAAGGCCTGGGCCGTTCCCAAAATCAAGGCCAAGCAGGCTCAGGCTATCAAGCCAGAGGATAGCGCTAAAGTGGACACTCCCAAAACCAAGTAATCCAAACAATGCAACCCATTTAGAAAAGATTTTTCAATTATATATATTATTAAACAGTTTAAATTACTACTCTGTACTGTAGTCCAATAGGGTAGATGTGATGCAAGTAGACTTGGGGTATTTATGTAGATGGTGTTTTTTCCCTCGGCTACCTACCCTCGCCTTCAAGAAATCTAACATGCAGCGTTGATTTGGCCAGATTACCCGATGGGTTTTCCTTGAAAGAGTCATCGGCACATCCAATGGCCAGCATGTCTCCGGAGCCAGCATCCACATCGAGACTCATGACACTCGTGGGTAGTCGGGGATACTGTTTCAACCGTCGTCGCTGTTTTCCGTCCCAGCAGAATACAACTCCATCAGATCCGCCAGTGAAGAAAGCATTGGAATGGGGGTGAAATGCGAAGCCATTCACTGGGTGCACCTCGATCCGCCCTTGGGCATCTGGTTCCTTGGCTCTGTGGCATTTGAAGGCGTACTTCTGTGACTGGGCCTGCTCTGAGGGATCGAACCACTCAATGGCTACCCGTCCTTCAATCGATGTCGTAGCATATCCTCTACCATCGGGCATACATCTGACCTTCCTCGTCATAAACTTCAGCGAAGAATCGCGTCGCTGAAACACTTCGTCCATGTTTCTGATATCGTAGATGTGAACTTGTCTGTTTCCGAGCCCACAAACAACGTAGTTGGAATTTGGTGCCTTGTCCATGGTGTAGATCTTGCCTGCCGTCTGAATCATCTTGCTGGTGTCTTTTCCGAATCCTCCACGAGCATCAATGAGCTGCAAGTTGCGATCCCACGAGCCGGAGATGATCAAGTTGTTGGCAGCATCGCACACCACGTTGGAGATGGCGTCGTCATGTTGCTGGCCTATCGTCAACTTGTCTCCAGACTGTAGGTCCACTGCTTCCACCACTCCCTGGAGACCTCCCATAAAGGCAACACCGTTATCGCCCCAGCAGCAATCCAGAACGGGACCTCTGGTTGCTACCGACGAAACCTGTCTTCCACCTTCGTAGTTGACCGAGTAAAGTCGCAACTTGGCATCCCAAGAAGAGACCAGAAGGTGACTCTGTGGGCCCCATGTGACGTTTGACACAAGGTCTGTCAGCTCATCAATTTGTACTGTGTTAGAATAGGCCTTTGGGGCTCAGAAACCGGGTGCCAGCCGCCGTTTACTCACTAGTTGTCATGTCTCGCGACGTGGAGTGCTCGTGCAGCTAGAAGGTTTGGTATTGTGTGCATGGTTGTCACGGCAACCTAAATTCACGTGATGGATAGGGTTTGGAGTTCTGGGATTAGATCTGTGGGATTAATCCAGATACAATTGGCACCGTTGTGATCACAGCAGAATTTGTAGCTGGATGCACTTTTCAGGACTTTTACACTGTTCTTATGTCGTATCCTATATGGAGGTATACCTGTGACCAAATGAAGTTTGATGTTACCGCTGGTTGGATTTTGGCTACAGAGTACTTGTAGTGAACGCTCGATAGATGTCAGTTGAGAATGCAGCTTGAGAGCGTAGTTTGCGAGCTAAGACAAGTTTGAAGAGAGGATATTGTACAGTTACAGGCCCTTACCACGCCAGTTCTGTTTGCTGTCTGGTAGGTGACCAGACCACCATAAGCTGGTATTTTATCCTGATCAAAGTACAGAGTTACTTGATATAGGCACATCATCACATCATATTTAGAAGCCATTTCGAAGGTTTCCATACGATACTGGGTCCGAACTCCTGGAAGTGCCCTAGAATACAGACAGCTGTCCAAAACCAGTTCGGTATCATCAACTACAAGCTCAGGGCTACTGAATACTTAGAAGTTTACTACAGAGTAGAAATCACGCTGAGGGAAGTAAGAAGAATGTCATTACAGTAGTCTGGATATCAATTCGGGTATCATTGGGTGAGTTACCCTACCTTCTGGCGGGACCCACGTAAAACATGTAAACATGTTGCTTTTGCCATAAAAACACGGCAGCCTAGTACGCCTCCACTCATCATCATCAGTTCCAGCTGTGAATCGTCTGAGCAGAGATTGGAGCTGTCTTGATGGGCAAGACAGCACCTCTGGATCCTCCACTTCTACCCCTCCTCTCTAGAGGCTGCACCTCCAACTGCCTGCTCAGGTCGTAGGCCTGTACCGTTAATCTGGGTTAGTTCGGTTGGGGAGGGGGTAAAGTCGCAGCTCGTCATAACCACAGACAATGATCAGAAGTTTGCGGAGATAACGCGAGGCACAGACAAAGTAAGGAAACTGATCAGGAATTCTCACAATGAATGTGTCTCAGCTGTTGGGTGGTCGAACCGTTACATGAGGCACCTCCTGCCAGCTCGGAAATACTCACAATAGTAAGATACTAGATCTGTAGGATGTTAGTGGGCAAAAGACTGATCCAGGTCGACTCGGCCGTGAGCGCAGAAAGTTGACACTCTTGTGGGTACAATAGTGCCGGGGGTAGACCGCAGTCAGTTAATGTTGATTCAAAAACATGCCAATGATCCGAGGTGGACACTGACAAGGGCTCGTGGTGTTGTCTTGCTGGATACCGATCAAAGGGGGGTATCGTTGGGTATTTATGTTATTTTGATTCTTTGTGTGTGGTATATTGATTGCGCTTTAACTGAAATAAGAGTGTGGAACGCATTGGGGACAATTTGACTCGTCCGAAGGGAGTTTGGTGAGGTGGCAGGAAGAGCGAAAATCGCCGGGAGATTTTCCACCAGTAGCAGCCCGGGGTCTGCGTAATTGTGACACAGTCCCACCATATAGGTATCTCAAGGCTCCAAGGTTGGTGCTTTTTATCTCTGACATTCCATGTGTAACTTGGTGACGCATCACAGGTGTTGATTTTGTGTCTCTAAGAGGTGAGCGTGTGGTCGCCTTGCATGAAGCTTATTGTTGCTGTGGACCATAAGCTCGTTGGTTTACAGCCATTGCCACTGCCAGTAACGAAGAACCAATTGGGCCCCAGGACAGTTTCTACACTGTGCAATTTAGTATACTACAATAAGAACTATTTGGAACAGTATCAAGGAAATCTTGTGCACTGTGTTGATGTGGCGTTTGTGGCTAATGTGTGGCTAATGTGCTCTATAAGGTTCGTGGGGGGATTTGTAGAAATAATGTGTGAAGCGATTAACCAACTGCAGTCAAATAAAAACTGTCCGTACTTGGGTATTGCCAGTAGGAATAATGAGATCTGAAACTAGTGACAGAGACTGCAATGTGTTTAGCACAAAACTCGACAGTGTACGGAGTTGAGACATGGATCTGCTAGGCGGACCTGTTTATTTCTGTGCCAGCTTGTACCAAGCCAAGTTGATGGAAGCCGATATCAGAACCTCTGTCTCTTCGGAATAACTATTTGTCTCCCTATAAGTGGGGTGACAGTAACAGGTGACTTTCGACAACTTAGTCTGGGGTTTATATTGTAAAATGTGCCTTGGATCGAGTCATCTTGAGAAAGTATCTGTGTCACTGTATTATATTACCTGGTTGAGCCCATCTACTGTGATCCAGCTACAAAGACTGTACTTACAGTAGTTTCGATAACTGTTTTATTTGATTTGACATTCCCGTAAAGGTTGAATATCATAGCCTTGCATCAAAGAGACCAGAACAATCTGGTGACCTCAGTTTAGTACATAGTGCAGCTACGCTTGGATGGTGAAAGCAGAACAATTGTAATCTATCTTTTGATATTTCACAAATGCAGACACTTGGCCAAAATTCAGATGAAACAGATCTCGCTTATCCGTCTCACACTCCCCTTGGTTAGACGTATAAGTAGTGTCGTATATCTGCAGGCTGCAAAGTTTATCAGTCTTCTACTGAGGAAAGGAACATAGTCTGCTCTCGGTCTGATAATGCCAATTTGGAACCAATTAACGGATATATCCACACTTGCTGGGTCGTCTACGACCTTTGGCTGGTTCATATTCTTGTCTTGTCCTGCTACATGTGAACTACCTACCCCCTCTTGTCTGCAGACAGCAATCTACCTGCACTAACTTCCAGACTGCATACCTGCAGCAATCTCATGGAAAGAAAGTCTCTGTAGTTTAGTTCTTTCCAAGCTGAGCTCAAGGCCAAACAACCGACACACTATGGCATCTACAGTGGAACTGGCCGAGCCGCTGTCGTCGCGCAGAAACCTCAAGGCCATTTCCCTGGCCTTCCACAATGGCGACGCCAACTCTGGTGCTCCACTCAGGCCAGTCTACTCCAACGATAGTACCGCCTCTCGCTCTAGTCACGACAGCACCAAGAGCTCAGAGAGTCTCCATTCTCTGCTGTCGGACAAAGACGTGGAGGAGATTCGAGGCGGCAAGGTAGCAGACAGCGACGGCAACATTATGAGCGACGTGGATGAGGAGGACTCTGAAGAGGGTCCAGGAGCATTCAACCCACACCAAAAGCTGTCTGTCAAGCTGATGGACAAGATTCTGGCTCTGGCCCTGCCACCGACATCTTCCAAGGTGGCCAGACGAGTCCAGATCCAGGAGGGCAAAGCCCCATTCAGCATGAACCTCATGGGCAAAAACTTCCGAGGAGTCACTTCTCGGTTCACCATCATCTACGAGACTTTATACACGGTTCTCGAGGTACTCATGTGGAAGAGACCGACGTTCACTCTTGGTGTCATGGCTATCTACTCGTTCATCTGCCTACATCCACGTCTGCTGTTCATTAGTCCGCTCGCCTACATTATGTTTGGCGTAATGGTTCCTGCCTACTGTTCGCGGCATTTCGACAAGAACGAAAACTACCTCACAACTCAATGGCCCGTTATTGAGCCGAAAATCCCCGCGCCTGCACCTGAGTTCTCACGGGACTTTTACATCAACATGGTGGACACTCAGAATGCCATGACAGACTTCATCCAGACCTACGACATTGTGGCAGGCATTCTCGCTCGTCTCATTTACTTTGCCGGTGACGAAGCTCTTTCAGCGGCAATCTACTCGGTTGGGCTGGTCGGAATTGTCATATTCTACTTTTATGGAGACAGCATCCTCCGAATAATGCCCTGGAGGTTCTTCTTCTTTGTTCTCGGGTGGGCGGTCATTCTTCTGCTCAACCCAATGCTGCATAGACTGGCTCTGAGGGAGTACCAGAAGCTACCTCGTGAAACACGAGAAAAACTCACTCCTGGGGCCCTCAAAAAACTCATTGACGATCTAGCCGAGAAGGAGTTTCTCTATCATACTCAGGACGATGTTAGAGTGGTGGAGGCTTTCGAACTACAAGAACTAAACATCCACACAAGGCAGTGGAGCACGGCCCTATACACCGGCCACCCACACATTCCCAGCATGCTCCACGAGCCAAACTACAGCGGCAATTACGACACCGATTCTGATGCCGACTCTCAGGGGTCAGGCGAACGTTTTGTGCGTCACCATCGACACATTTCCGGCATTCCAGACCGCACATTCAGTCCCCCACCGACAACTATGGGAGAGGCAATCAGAAACATTGAAGAGGAGGTCTCAATAGCTACTCATGGAGTCAGCTCACTGCATCAAATACCTGCACCACCAGGAGTATCTTCAATTGACGAGGTTCGATCCCCTCTGGAATGGGCCTTCGTCGACAAAGAATCATGGGAATTGGACTACATCCCAGAACAATGGGTCATGTGGTGGGGTGCCTGGACCAAGTATCTGGAAGTCAACCAGGAAGAGAAGTGGGTATATGACATTCTTCCAGATGGATTCCGGGGAACTTGGCGAAGAAGACGTTGGACGAGACTCTGCAAGCGAAAGTCCTACCTCAAAACCAATGTTATGGGTCGAGTTGGAGACAGAAGAGAGCATGATGAGTAGTGTGACCTTGTAGGTTTCACCCTGTAAATACGAGATCTGATTACAGCGGACTTTGGTGCATCACATACATTTCATATATTTATACATCGTTTGATTTTCAAACACACCACATTGAAAGTACTGCGTGAATTTGTAACAGCAATACAGAAGTCATGATAATTCAAATAAATTTTTATATATTACGTTTGTTTTAAAAGAAGCGAAACTGGGAGACATGGTCTAGTTAACCCACTTTCGAGCATTCTTGAAAAGTTGGATCCAAGGAGACTCGGCGAGGTCCTTGGGTCTGTAGGAGTTGGCATCAACAAGGGAGACTCGCTCGGGATGAGGCATCATAGCAAGAACTCGACCGTTGGGAGTTCGCACACCAGCGATGGCGTTGGAAGATCCGTTGGGGTTGAAGGGGTACCGCTCGGTAGCATGACCGTAGTTGTCAACGTAACGAACAGCAGCCAGATGCTGAGAAGCAAACTTGGCCTGCTTCTCCTCGGAAGCGAAGGAAGCTCGTCCCTCACCGTGGGCGACGGCGACGGGGAATCGAGATCCTCGCATGCCAGAGAGGAAGATACAGGGCTCCTTGGCCTCATCGACAATCTCAACCATGGTGGTTCGGCCCTCGTACTGCTCGGAGGTGTTTCGCTCGAAAGTAGGCCACTCGGCACCGGGAATAAGCTCCTGAAGACGAGACAGGAACTGGCAACCGTTGCAGATACCAAGAGCAAAAGTGTCAGCTCGCTCAAAGAAGGTAGCAAACTCAGACTTGAGCTCAGGGGAGAAAAGGACAGACTTGGCCCATCCAGCACCAGCGCCAAGAACATCACCGTAGGAGAAACCACCGCAGGCAACAAAACCGACAAAGTCGGGAAGCTGCTGTCGTTTCGAAGAAAGATCAGACATGTGGACATCGACAGGAGTGAAACCAGCCCGCTCGAAGCAGTAGGCCATCTCCATGTGTGAGTTGACACCCTGCTCTCGGAGAATGGCAACCTTGGGCTTGGAAGTAAGAGACTGAGGAATAGACTCGGTGGGGTCAAACGACAGCTTGAACACGATACCAGGGTCGGCATTGTCGGCGATGTTGGAGTACTCCTCGTCAGCAGTCTTGGGGTTGTCTCGCAGTCGCTGCATCTTGTATGAAGTCTCAGCCCAGCTCTTCTGGAGAGTAGCTCGGTTGGAAGAGTAGATGGACTGGCCGTTGAGCTTAACCTCGACGGGCTGCTCCTTGGACAGAATGGGCTTACCAACGACCTGGACCTGAGAAGAGGGCACGCCGTGGGCAGTGAAAATGGAGGTGAACTCAGACAGCTTGGAGTCAGCAACCTGGAAGACGGCACCAAGCTCCTCGTTGAAGTAGGCGGCGTAGGCATCCTCGCTCTTGACATCCAGAGCAACACCACATCGACCAGCAAAGGCCATTTCCAGAGCGGTGACGATGAGACCACCGTCAGATCGGTCGTGGTAGGCGAGAACAATGTCCTTCTGGTGGAGCTCAGCAACAGCAGTGAGGAATCCCTTGAGAACAGAGTTGTTGTCAACGGAAGGAGCATCGTTTCCAAGCTGAGAGTAGACCTGGGCAAGGGCAGAGCCACCAAGTCGCTCAGATGCAGAAAGAGAAACAAGAACCAGAGAGGTGTTCTCCTCTCGCTCAAGCTGAGGGGTCCAGGTCTTGGAAACATCCATGACGGGACCAAAGGCAGTGATGACCAGAGACAGGGGACCAACAACCTCGGTGTCCTCCCACTTCATCTTCATGGACATGGAGTCCTTTCCGACGGGGACAGCAATGTCCAGGGCAGGGCAGAGGTCAAGGGCAATAGCCTGGACAGCCTCGTAGAGAGCAGAGCCTTCACCCTCGTGAGAAGCAGCACTCATCCAGTTGGCCGAGAGTCGAACTCGGTTGAGAATGGTGTCGGAAGCACAGAGGTTGAGCAGAGACTCGGCAACGCACATCTTGGCACTGGCGGCGGGAGAGATGAGGGCGAGAGTGGGCTTCTCACCCATGGCAAAGGCCTCACCGTTCTTGACACCACCGTAAGAGGCGATGGTGACGGCCACATCGGCCACAGGCACCTGCCAGGGTCCAACCATCTGGTCACGGGCAATCAGGCCGGTAACAGATCGGTCACCAATGGTGATGAGGAAGGCCTTGGATCCGACAGCAGGGAGGTGCAGGGTTCGGTCCAGAGCTTCCTGGAAGGAAGCAGGGGAGAAGTCGAGAGGCTGGAGTCGCAGAGGCTTGGTAGAAGCAACTCGAGAGAGCTTGGGGGGCTTACCGAAGAGAACAGACATGTCCATATCAATGGGAGTAGATCCAAGAAGCTTGTCAGAAAGAACAAGACGCTGCTCGGAAGTGGCAGTGCCAACAACTCCGTAGGGAGCTCGCTCTCGGTCGCAGATGGCCTTGAAAGTGTCAAGGTCAGCGGCGGCAACACCAAGCACGTATCTCTCCTGGGCCTCGCAGCACCAGATCTCCATGGGGGACATGCCGGGCTCAACGCAAGGCACATCACGGAGTTCGAACCGGGCTCCAAGGCCGTTGTCGTGAACCAGCTCGGTAAGAGCGTTGGACAGGCCACCAGCACCAACATCGTGGATCGACTGGATGGGGTTGGCGTCTCCAAGAGCAACACAGGCGTCAATGACCATCTGGGCTCGTCGCTGCATCTCGGGGTTACCTCGCTGAACGGAGGCAAAGTCGAGGTCAGCAGATCCCTCACCAGAGGCAATGGAGGAGGCAGCGCCACCACCAAGACCAATGAGCATGGAAGGACCACCGAGAACAATAACGGCGGCACCGGGAGTGATGGGCTTGTTCTTAAGAGCAAACTGGGGTCGCACAGTTCCGACACCACCAGCAATCATGATGGGCTTGTGGAAACCTCGAATTTCCTGCTTTCCGGCGTGGTTGGTGACGGTGGTGGTCAGGGTTCGGAAGTATCCAGAGATACAGGGTCGGCCAAACTCGTTGTTGAAAGCGGCAGAACCAATGGGGGCATCCATCATAATGTCAAAGGCAGAAGAGATGTGGTGGGGTTTGCCGACATCCTGCTCCCAGGGCTGCTTGAAGTCAGGAATCAGCAGGTCGGACACGGAGTAACCGGAGAGACCAGCCTTGGGCTTTGAGCCTCGGCCAACAGCACCCTCGTCTCGGATCTCACCACCTGAACCGGTGGCGGCACCAGCAAACGGTGACACAGCGGTGGGATGGTTGTGGGTCTCGACCTTGGCGAGGAACTGAACAGGCTCGGCCTTGAGAGTGTAGACCTGGGTCTTGGGGTCGGGGGCGTAATGGAAACCGTTACCCGAGGCCTCGAGGACGGCAGCGTTGTCGGAGTAGGCTGAGACAGTGTAGTCGGGGTTCTTCTCGTGGGTAGTTCGGATCATCTTGAACAGAGAGTAGGGCATGTTCTCGCCATCAATCTTCCAGTCAGCGTTGAAGATCTTGTGTCGGCAATGCTCGGAGTTGACCTGGGCGAACATGAAGAGCTCCACGTCGGTGGGGTCTCGCTGGGGGAAAGCAGTCTGGAGATAGTCAATCTCGGGCTGGTCGAGAGCAAGGCCCAGGGTCTTGTTGGCCTCGGCAATGCCAGAACGGGGCACAGAAACGAGGGGCTTGGGCTCGTGGTGAGCAAAGAGATCCTTCTCGGTGACTGGGGCGCCAATTCTGATAGCCTCGGTCATTCGATCGTAGATGAAGTCCAGGAAAGCACCAGACTCGACGTGGGGGCCAAGAGGGAACCCCTTTCGGACCTGGATGAGCACAGCCAGACCTCGCTCCACTCGCTTGACGTGAGGAAGACCGCAGTTCTGGGTGATGTTGGTGGCCTTGGAGGACCAGGGCGAGATGGTGCCGGGACGAGGAATGATTCGCAGCAGGTACGAGTCCGTGGGGAGCTCAGCCTCGTCATTGACCGCAGCCTTGATGAGGGCGCTGGTCAGGGCGTCGGAGGCGTCGGCCTTCTGGTCGTAGTCCAGAAGTGAGGTCAGAAGCTCGGACTCGTTGTCGGACAGAGGAGCATCTCCGGTATCCACATAGTGAACGTAGATGGCACGAATGGCTGCGACTGCAGAGGAATTGACAGCCTTGTTGATGTTCTCGAGCAGCGAGTTGACTCGAAACTGAGAGTAGGCCTGGGGGCCCGCCAGGGTGAGCATGATGAGCTGCTAGTGTGTTGTGTAGAGAAGAGACAAAAGCTCGTGGTTTGAATTTGAGCTATGCGGCCCACACAACGTCTAAATTTTTTTATCGGTCAGATAGGGTTCCAGCACTCTAATATCGAAGGGGGGAGGAAGCCAAAGGCAAAGGGAAATGAGTTTCTGGAGCTGGACGTCAGAGGGGCCAGCAGGGTTTTATTAGTGTGGGTTTTGGGGCGCCGGGCCAGACCGGCAGTCTGTCTGGATCCAGAAACGTCTCTTGCGTGCTGCTAGCCCTCAACACGCCAGATATACCCTGTCTCACTTCCCCACATGTCTCCGTAAGAGTCTACACAGGTATTCAACAGCTTGGAAAAAGCGTGACTCAGAGACTGCCTGTGGGAGGCAAATGGGGGACTGAGTAGACGAGCCAGCATGCTGCAATGTAAGTAAAACGGTAAAGCGGCGAAAACACAAAAACACAAAAAGGGACGAAAAGCGCAGAAAACGCACAAATTTTGACGAAAATCGACAGCCGAGCAGAAATCCAGGGTCCCGAGCTTTCTCAGCTGTGTCCCTGAGTTAGTCTGTCTAAACGGGTTATTTCACTGTGCGAACCTTGTTGTTCCATGTTTTTTTTCCTTCTTGTCCACAAGCTACGGTAGGGTAACCTTTGCGAGTCCTGAGAAACTTGTGAGTTGTGAATATATATAGACCCAGCAGCCCTCCCATTGGACTGGATTGTGTTTCAGTGTTTTGCGCAAACAGAGGGTGCTCACCTGCGACCCTATCCTGACGACTTAGGACCGCTGCGCCGCAGTTGCCCCAGCCCTGTCTCTCCCTCTCCTCTGCCTGTTGTGAGTGCCTGGGACATGCAAGTGCTAAAAAAAATATTACTATCGGAACATCTAACCTCAGTACAACTCTCCGTACTGATAACAGCCACCCTGACAACACAACACAATGCCGCAAGCTGGTCTCAAGAAGAGAGAAACGGTCAAGAAGGTCAAGAAGGCGTCCGGCTACCTGGCGCCCAAGCGAGCCGCTCCCCGGAAGATTGCCCCCCGGCGAAAAAGCGCCCAAAGAGACGTTTCGATTGCCAAGAGACATCAGGCAGCCCTGACCGCCACCACCGAGAAGCTGCTGGCGTCTCGAGTCGGCCATCTCGAGCTGCTCAAGGGAAACCGTCGAGAGCTGGAGAAGAAGACCAAGGAGGACGAGGAAAAGAAGAAGAAGAAGGCCGCCAACGCTCAGAAATAAGTGTGGTGAAATGCGAGCCTGGAAAACGGTGGGGACAGACGGGAAACCAGACGTGGTCGTCTCTGGGCATGAGTAGTGCCGTCTACCGCACTAACGGCGTCGTTCACGGGGACGATACTGACCAAACAGTCCCCGTGGTACAGCTAGGATGTTTACAATAGCTGTGATTGTGCATTTAGGATATTATAGGTATTATATTTATAACAAGTACTCGGTCGTGGGGTGTCCGTCAACCGAAGATGTCCTCTCCAAACGTACGGTTTTCGAGATGGTCATAATATATAGGCTGCTTATCTTGAGCCATGTGATAGCCCCCAAATGGTGGCGGCGTAATTTTGATGTTGAACCTGTGGAAATGAGCCAAGACACAGACACAAGCTAGCTGCACTGGTGACTCTTGCTTGTGGGGCCATAATCTCCGTCGAGTCTTTTTGTTTCGTCGAGAGTGTCGTGGTTTATTTCAGCTTCTTGTCCTCGACAACCTCCTCGACCGCCTCCTTCTCGCCGTCGCCCTTCTGGGCCTCCTTCAGCGCCTCCTCCTGCTTGATTTTCTCCACCTCTCCAATGAACCACGTCAGAGTACCCCAGAGACACAGAGCAATGATGAGAAGCATGACAGTGTGGATGTTGAGAGCGTTCCAGATTAGGAACAGCAGTGACAGAATCAGCAGCACGAAAGAGCCATGAGTGGCCTTGATCAGCGTAGGGGTCGTGCCGGGAGTGAAGATGGACTCCCACAGATCAACGAAAAAGAATCCCATTGTTAGTGTTGGTGTAGATGTAGATGTGTTGATCCAAAGTGATGTAGATGCTTTGGCTACACACACGTATAGATCAACCTTTGGCAGGCGAAACTTTATGTTTTTTTCAAAACTGTTTACTTGATGTGTTGACCTAACCCTTAACAAAGTGATCATGAGGAGGAGGATACGTCCAAGACAGCACCCTCAAAAACAGCTTTCCTTCCATTGACACTTCACTACCGGTATCGGTATGTTCCACAGCAGCTCAACCACGTTCAATCTAAACATAAATTAATTATCTATAGCCCTACAAGTCATCAAAGGTAGGCAGGTTGTCCACCTTTCTCTTCTTCTTCTTGACCATATCTTTCCAGTCCTCCACAACTTCCTGCTTGAGAGTCTCGTTCTCCTTCAGGTTTTTGGCCTCCTCAAATTCACGCTTGATCTTCTCGTTGATTCGAGTCTGCTTTTTCTGGTGTCGGTCGGACTTTTCGTCCTTCTTCTGCAAAGTACTTGACCACGCAATGTTGGACTTCGCAACGTCGTTCTTGGTCTTGTGGATCTTGACCTTGTTCTTCATGGCTTCTCTGTGTTCCTCCAGCTCCTTCACTCGAGACTCCTCCTTGGCAGGGTTAGCGTAGGCATAAGTGTCGAAATCAATAACCTCGCCAAGCCATGTGTTCTCGGGCTTCTCGTTGTCCTTGGTTCGCAGCTCGGGCATCTTGGGGAGTCGCAGGAGACCGTATGAAGCAGCTAGGCCGTGCAGATCGAGCGATTGCAGGCGGAAAATGGACTGAGCTGTGTGTTTGGTGTAGAATCTGATAAAGGAAACGAATGCAACTAGCGCCTGATCGTGACGATGTCTATCCTCCAGAACCCATTCTCTGAGCTTGGCATAGAGCTCTGTTGCAGCGGCATCCAGCCCCTCGGTTTCGGACCCAGGACCCATGTATGGACGCAGTTTGACCTTTCGCACCCGCATCAGGTCAATGTATTCCTCCTCTCGTCCCTTGTGCAGAAGCACGATAGCCTGGCCCTGTCTTCCTGCTCGTCCTGCTCGTCCAGATCGGTGCTGGAAGGTGTCGGCATCAGAAGGAGGGTCCAGCTGAATAACAAGATCGACCTCCGGAATGTCAAGACCTCGAGCAGCCACGTCAGTGGTCATGAGCACTGCCTGGGCGCCTGTTCTCTGGTACTTGTTCAGAATCTTAGTACGTGTAGAAGAGGGAAGCTTTCCGTGGAGCGGATAGAGCTCGTAGGTGCCCTCCTGGTCCTTGTTCAGATGCTGAAACATGGAGTGGTAGTATGTGACACCGGCACACGTGGGAAGGTACACAATGGCCTTTCTGTAGGGGTACTCCTTGAGCAGTCTCAGGGCGTAGGCCAGCTTCTCTCTGGGCTCGAGAATGGCATATGAGAGTCCCAGCGAAAGAGGCGTCTTTTGCTCCCGCTTTCCGCCCACCTTGACCACAATCTTGACGGGGTTTCGCAGTCCGATTCTCACCAGGTGCTGGATGGCGTCTGTGATTGTTGCTGAGAAAAGACCGGTTCGTCGCTGTTTGGGGAGAATGTTGACCAGGGACGTAATGTCGCGGCCAAATCCCAGATCCAGCAGTCTGTCGGCCTCGTCGAGCACCAGAGAGTCGAACGCAGTGGTCTTCACCTGGGGCGCTCTCAGCAGCTCCAGCAGACGGCCGGGAGTAGCCACGATAATCTGGGGTTTCTCCCGCAGGAAGTTTTTGAGATCCATGTGGGCAGGAAGATCGCCACCCATGACCAGCTGGGCCCGGATCTTCTTGGGCATTGTGGGCGCGGCCTTGCCCTTTTTCTTCTTCTCCAGCACGATTTTGTCGCTGGCATCAGCCTCGGGACATCCCATCTCCAGCACGGACTGCAGCACCTGGAATGTCTGCTGGGCCAGCTCTCGGGTGGGAGAGACCACAATGGAGTAGACACGGCCGGACACGGCGGGGCCGTCCAACATCAACATTCGCTGAATCAAAGGAACCAGAAACGCCAGGGTTTTTCCAGATCCAGTCACTGCCTCGACAATAACGTCCTTGTTTCCGGCAAACAGAGGAATAACCGAGGCCTGGACTGGGGTCATGTCGGCGAATCCAAACTGCTCCATGGTTTCAATGAGCCATGGCGCCACGGGGAGGTCTTTCCAGTCTGTGCTCATGTTTCTTTTTTTCTTCTTTTGTTTGTAGAAAATCCAAGTGTTAATTGGAGTGTGTTCTGGAGGGTCCCAAATTATTTTCTTTAACCTCGGACAGTGCATGCCAAACGCACACCCAACTTAAAGCTGAAAAATTCCCAGTCGAATCTTGACATGGCCCTGATAGCTGCGATCAAACGGCTGCTATCTGCTCCCAAAGCGTCCGCGAGAACCCGCCAGTTGAAATTCACTCCCCAGCAGGTAGTCAGAATGGCCGAGTACCAAAAATGGACCCGAGCTAACCTCATTAAGCGCATTTTCGAGCTGGAGGGGAAGGATCCCAGTGGCAGCTTGGACACGGAGCCTGGTTTGCCAGTCAGACCCTCCAAGGCCAAGCGACACGACAGCTACGACATTAGCAAGCGGCCCACCCGCAAAATCGCGCTCAGATTCTCCTATCTGGGCTGGAACTACGGCGGTCTGGCCGTCCAGCACGAGAACACCCCTCTCCCCACAATCGAGGGAACCGTTCTGGCGGCCATGCAACAGTGCCGTCTGATTCCAGATGATGCCACGCTGGCAGATATCGACTACAGCAGGTGCGGCCGAACAGACCGCGGCGTTTCGGCCTTTTCGCAGGTCATTGCGCTCAACGTGAGGTCCAAGCTGACTCCTGAAGAGCAGGTAGATCCTGCCAACGACAAAAAGGAGCTGGACTACATCCACGTGCTCAACCAGCTGCTGCCCTCGGATATCCGCATTTACTCCGTGGCGCTGCGGCTGCCCGAGGGCTTCGACGCCCGTTTCTCCTGCGACTACCGCCACTACCGGTACTTTTTCCACAAGGGCGATCTGGACATCGAGCTCATGCGCGAGGCCGCCAAGCTGTATCTGGGGGAGCACGACTTTCGCAACTTTTGCAAGGTGGACGGATCCAAGCAGCTCACCCACCACACTCGGTCCATGTTGGAGGCGGACATTGAGCGGGTCTCGGACGACCTCTACTACTTCAATCTCAGGGGGCGGGCGTTTCTGTGGCACCAGGTGCGTTGCATGATGGGCGTTTTGTTTTTGGTGGGCCAGAAGCTCGAAAAACCCAGCGTTGTCACGGACCTCCTCGACATTGAAAAGTACCCGGGGCGGCCCATCTATGACATGGCCCACGACGTGCCTCTGGTTCTGTACGACTGCACGTTCAAGGAGCCCATTGAGTGGAAAACCCCGGCGCCCATGCCCCAGGGACGAATGGTCAACTCCAACTTTCAGCACTGGCACGATGCCATGCTCCAGGGCACGCTCAGCATGGCCATGATGCTGCACATTGCTGAGCGAACTAACGGCGAAAGAGCCTTCCCCAGAGCCCAGGAGCCCGACGGACGGGTGGCGGTCATCAACGGAACCGGCAACTTCACGCGAAAGATTCCTTACACTCCCATTCACAAGCGAAAGATGCTGGACACGCCCGACGTGACCAACGAAAAGTGGCTCAAGCGAAAGGAGGCCAAGAAGAGTAAGCAAATAGTATAATTATATATGTATGTGAGTGTCATCAGGCACTTTATGATACGATCCTCAAGATTCAGATGAGTAAACACGTGCTTGGAATGGTAGTTGTGGAATGGTGAATGAGCACTGTCGACAGGTAAACGAACCAAATGACTGACAAATGACAAATGACTGACTGACTGACAAATAACTGACAAATAACTGACTCACCCTGACAACCAATCAAAGACGTGTGTATCAATGCTGCATTTTGTGCACAGTCCTGGATCTATAATGACTGGTGTGGTGCTTAGCTTAGACGTGCCGTGTTTTGCCTTTGATGTCTCATTTTCTGAAAACAGAGAGGTGATTAGACCTGTCCTGACTTAAAAGTACCCAACAGCATGCATCAGAGGAAGCTTGGGGTGCTTCTCCTGCCAGGCATTCATGATGTCCATAATGCCTGCGTCCAGATCGGGGCTCTCGGCTAGACTCTTGGCCAGCTTCAGAATGCCCTGGGCTCCAATCACCGAGTCCTCGTGGTTATCACGGATGTCCACGTTGATTACATGCACTGGACGCTGCAGCAGCGCTCCCCTGTCCATCAGGTCGTCACAAACAGCCTCAAAACACCGCTCCTCGCAGGTAAACACCACGTCGAAAACGTTTTTGTGCTCAATCCACCGTTCAGGAGCCTTCTTGATTTTTCGGTTTCGGTCCAGCATCGTCAGCAGACCATTGGCAGTGTACAAACGCTGATCCTGGCCGCTCAGCTCGGTGTAAATGTCGTCGTATGGCGTTCCAAAGGGATAGATGTTGGGCTTATCGTACGAGGGTCCAGGCAATCTGACGGCACTTCCGGTTCCATACGACTCCACGTCGAATCCGGCCTCCTTGAGCACTTTATGGGCCTCCATGGATCGGTTTTGGTTTGAGGCACATACCGTGCACATTTTGAGCTCCGACATTGTGTGTGTAAGTGTGTGTTGTCGGTCGTGGCTACAGCTGTTTAGTGGTGAGGAGTGAGAGGTGATGGAGGAGCCATCAGTATATTCGAAAATTCATGCATGGTGGAATCGAAAATAGAGTTGCAACCACAGGAGACAGAGCGCTTTCTCAGTGTGAGATAGAACGGTTTTTGATCTCAGTTTTTGGTCAATAGTAGATTTTAAAGTGACATTGTATCTTTGATCTAATTCTGTAGCTGCTTGTGGTTTTTGTTTTTTGATAGCTCTATAATTCATCGACTTGATCCCAGCCATATATCTGCTAACACCAACTTATGTTTCATGTAACTGACAACTTTAGATGACAACTTTACACTGTGACATTATCTTTGAACATGCCATCCTGAGATAACTTGACAAAAGACATTGTCCAGACTTTTTTTCCGGCAGATTTTGATACTAACAACCGGTCCTGTCTTTTGTTCCTGCTCTTTTATGGCTTTTTGCATGTTTTGGCAGCTTCATCTTTCTTCTTGTAGGGGCCTCTGTTTAGTTGATATTCATTAATAGAAATCAACTAAATTAAAATTATCCCAATCATATTGCCTTGGAAGAAAAAATAAAAAATAGTTTGGGCAAAATATTGGGCAAAAAAAGGGACTTCAAAATAACTGTTCTGCCGCTAATCAAACTACACAATATACAGGAAATGAAATGAAATGGTGTCATCGTCTTTGTCTATGTTTAAATATCCTCATCTATATCATTAGTTACCATCAGCCTTGTACTTGATGAATCGCATCAGGTTCTGAGATGCAGCATCGGCGTCCTCCCGCAAACTGGGGTTCTGCTTCTTGTTAATTTTCTTGGCCATGTGTCGCACCTTGGGAAGCAAAGGCTCCAGCCGCTGCAGATAGCCCTTGTTGACAAACACAGGCTCGTCGTAAGGGTACTTGTCTCCAAAGACATCGAAGATCTTGTCCGCAGCCTGCAGAGCAACCTGTGTCTGGGTCTCGGGAAGCGCCTCCAGCAGCTGCAGAAGGTACTCGGCAACCTTCTCCACCAGCGCAATGGACTCGTCGGAGCCGGTCTTGCCGGTGGCCATGGCCAGGAGACCGACCAGAGCAACGGCTCGGTGGTGGTAGTCGGCAATCTCGTCGGCAGACAGAGTGTCAGTAGCCTTGGTGACTCGCTCGATCTGAGCAAGAATGTAGTCGGACTGGGCCACGGTCAGCGAGTCGATCTTGCTGTCCAGAGCAGTGGCCACGGCCCAGAGGACGCCTACAGCTGAGGTGAGCGAGTCGATGGCGAGATCGGCCTCGAACTTGTCGAGCATGCCAAAGACGTTGGTCCACAGCTGCTGGGCGGCGTTCTGCCACTGCTCGGAGTCCTTGGTGGGCTCGTGGGACGCCATGGTCCATGCCAGGTTGTTGAGAGCAGCCATGGCTCGAGACTCGAGAGGAGCGTAGGTGAGCGCCTTTTCGATCACGGCGGAGGCCTCGGTGAGCAGCAGGTTGATTGTGGAGGTGGCAGCAGAGCCCTCGCCGCTGTTGTTGTCGCCTCGACCAAAGTCAATGTCCTGGGGGATGTCGACCTCCATCTCCTCGTCCACGTCCTCGGGCTCCTCGGTGACGCCGGTCCAGGTGACCTGCTCGGCAATGTCGGTGATGAGCTCCAGCACCACCTGGAGAGCGTTCACGGTGGAGCGCGCAGCAATGGCGTCCATGTCCTTCTTGTCGGTAGCGACAACGGTTCCGTCCTTGGAGCCGGCATCCTGCTTGGCCTGCAGGTCGGCAAATGCAGAGTTAGAGTTGAAAATGATGGCCAGCCGCGACAGAATCTCCGACAGCGACGCGTCTCGGGCCTTGGAGCCCAGGCCCTGGGTCTCGACGCAGATGTTGTAGTGCAGACCCCACACAAACACCTGGGCGGCGATGGGGAGCGTGGTATCCTCGAGGTAGTCTCTGTAGTTGAAGGGGATGGTCTTGTAGAAGCTGGGGTTGGACTCGGAGAAGGTGTAGAGGTACTCGAATGCGGCGCAGAGCACGGCAGGGGTAAACTTGGGGTGCAGCTCGGCCTTCTTCTTTCGCAGCTCCAGCAGCGCAGCCACGGTCTGGACGCCGGCGGGGGCCGCGGAAATGGCGTCGAAGATGTCGTCCGAAGTCGTGCCCATGTTGGTGAGCAGCGAAATGATGTTTTCGGCAAACTCGCACAGCAGCGTAAAGTGATCTCCCTTGGGGGTCTGCTGCGAGCCATTGCAGAACGCCTCGCAGGCGCTGGTGATTGTGGCCAGAGCCGCGGAGGCGGTCTTGACCACGTCCTTTCGGAACATGAAAATGGCCACGTCGTAGCCCTCCTCCAGGACCAGGTTTCGCAGCAGGCCGTATGCCTCCATCACCACCTCCTCGGAAGGGTCCGGGAGCAGCTTGTCAATGACAGTCTGGATGAGAGACTCCTTGAGCAGCATCTGGCGCAGCTTGGGGTCCTCGACCATGGCGGTGATCATACCGATGGCGGCACATTTGTCAGCTGCCTTGCCAGCATTGAGCTTCTCGAGCAGAGGCAGAACCTTTGTGGTTCGGGTGTTTTCGTCCTTTCGGTCGTCCTTTGCGACCTGCGCCGTCTTGCGCGCAAGAGGATTGTCTCGCTTGGAGTGCTTGGCCTTTCGCTTGATTTTCGCCATGGTGGTGTGTCTTGTGTGTGTTGTTTCTGGTTCGGAGACGATTATACAATTTCACAATTTTTTTTAGCTCGTGCGTCTGGGAGGTGGTTACTAAGCGCTCAGTTGGAGCGGAGGTTGGAACCGCCCATAGCTACCCTAACCTCCAACATCAGCCCTCGTGAACTGAAAAACTTAACGGAAAATCACCAGAAATCGTCACCAACACAACACACACAAAAATGCTTCGACTCCTGACCAGACCACGGGCAACCCCTCTCCGTGTCCTCTCCCGTGCATACTCCACCCCTTCCACACCCTCCACCCCCAAGGTGGCCTCCAGTGCCCCCGCTGGAACCGTGCTCAAGGGCTGCAACGTGCGAAAGAGCGGTCAAGATCCCGTGGCTCTCGAGGACTCGGAATACCCCCAGTGGCTGTGGGACATTCTCGATCCCGCTGCTCAGCAGGCCAAGCTGGCTGCTGATCCCATTCGAGCTGCGCGAAAGGCACAAAAGGCCCGAGCCAAGGCCATTCTTCAGGAGAACAATTTCATCTCCAAGATGAACAAGTAGATCTGGTGCGGCTTTTCTGCTGGCGGGTCTCGTGTAAATATGATGTATATATGAAGTTTCAAGGGTTTTGTAGTTGTGGGTTTGGAGTAGTTGCGAAGTGTTGTAGTTGTGGAAGTTTGGAGTAGGATGGAAGTTGTGGAGAAATTCATGAGAGTGTGAATATGGGCGCATATGAAGAGCACCGTTTGAATGATTTTCGTTAGATATGTCTGCTCCTTAGGTGATCACCAAACAGCTATCATTTACTTGTAGTTTTCGTGTGCCTTTTGGGATGGTACCATATCATACTGTATCATACCACATGTTAAACCAGCCATGACTGATCTTACTTCGATCTCAGTTGTCACCACATTCAAATACTAATAATCAATATAGTCCCACTGACCAGTCTGCACCTCATGACCCATGTCACTCGTTTCATTAATCTATTTCCTACTCGTTGGAATCCGGAGGAAGAGGACCGCCCTTGGGAACCTCGACCTTCTGGGTGTTGGCCATGGCCGCTCGTCGCTGGGCTATGCTCTCGGCGACCTCAGGGTCGATCTTGACGCCGGGCTTGAGATTGCCGTCAATGGCCAGCTGCTCGCTACGTTAGTGTCGGGTGGTTCTGGAGTCTTGTGGACTTTGGGCCAGAGAGATACTCACATGATGATTGGCTTGAACCAAAAGTAGGCTGGGGTGTGTTAGCGGTTTGTGTCGGTATTCAGAGACGCAATTGCAGTTACTCACTGGTTGAGCCCATGATGACGGAAGCCACAATGGGCACGCTGTATTTGCTCCAGGCAGACATGATGGTGTAGATGGTAGAAAAACCTTAGCAACTTCGTGCCTGAGTAGATTGAGGAGTGAGACAAATTGCGGACTGGGGAAGTTTAGGGGGAAGGTGAAAGTATCAGGGAGATCGCATTTCTCGGTAAACGCTACATTTCATTGAATAGTCAGCAGTTGTCAGCTCATTCTAGGTTATTTGAATGTTTTCTTTATTTGGTCACGTGATCATTCAGTCGAGGCGTTTCTAAACTTGGAGGCTAAGTTATGCAGTTTATTCCAAGGTGACATATTGATTAACTTAAGCAAGATGAAGAGAGACTTCTTACTTGTTAGCTATTTAGTTGGATGCAATTCCTAGAACAAGAAAAAAAAATAGTAGTCGACTTCAGTTGGGTTACCATCTGAGAATGGAGCACTAATGAAACAAGTGGATTTTGAATAAAGAAAAAGTGCATCATGAGAACCGTTTTCAGACCCTTGTCCAAAAGAACACAGCCCATTAACCGCCACCATTATCCAGTCTGTCAAACATATGCAGGCCATCTTTACTTGGAAAGCCCTAATTATAGATCGCAGATTTACGACTGCTCAGTAGCAACTGCTTTTACCACGTGCCAACTCCGCATGGTTTGGTCACCTTCTTCGACTGAAGTACTCCCGATCGCCAAAACGAACTTGTCTTCCCTCTCACCAAACAGCCTCGTCTCTTTTTTCCTTGCACAACTACCTCCAGCCTTCAACCGCACCGACTCCCTTCCGCAGAGTTAAACTCTGTATCGTGCAGCGCCACCGCAACCGATAGCGACTCTTCCTCCATCCATGAACGGTGCTAATTCCGTGGATTTTTCGCCTTCCGACTCCCACGACAGTTTTGTTTTTGTTGAACACATGAGCAGTTCAAAGTGCCAGCTGCTTTTCAGCAAGAGCAAGGTGAGTACCCCAGAATCAGATGCAAACAGCGGCTACAGGAGACGATGACTTGATGCAGACCCACGACATGAGTCCGGAAACACACAGACAGGAACCACTGCCTGCTGCACGTCGTTCGTCTCGTGTGCTCACGCAGCTCTGTCTCAAAAGCCCCGTCCAGACCAAACACTAACCAAAGGTCTATGTACACCCAACGCCGTCGGCAAAGGACAATATCGCCGGCTTTCTAGCCCTGGCCAAACCCCGAGGATCCCAGTCAGACAAGGATATCCTGGTGGCGTGGATTCCGGAATCCATCCTACAACAGTCCCAGGAGGACTTTGAGTCTTATGTCAAGGTGGACATCAAGGAGAGCGGAACCCCCGCCTCTTCGTCTATCAACCTCTCTGAGACCCTGGTTTCGCCTCCGCCGGCTTCCTCCTACTCTTCCTACGCCTTTTCCATCCCCATTGCCGACATCTTCTCGCTGCAAGTCAAGCAGCCGTCTCTGGGCTGGTGGTGGGGCTCCATCACAATCCACACCCGCTCCAAACAGGACCAATTGCCACCCCTGTATTTCCACGATGCGGAAAGCCAGTCCACAATAATGGAGCAGAAGCGCCGAAACAAAAAGTTTGAGACGTTTGACTCCGAGTCAGGATCCTCCATGTTCTGGGGCGGCGACCACTTCATCCAGATCCTCTCCAAGTACGCCAACCTCGAGCGAGCCCAGAACGACCACTCTTTTCTGCTCGTTAACCCTCGAGAAGGTGACGCAGAGAGATTCGGTACCAGTCTCACTGGAGGCTCCACGACGGTGGATGAGCCTGTCAAGGGCATCCCTGGTAGAGCTGAGCCTGTCGATAGAGGTGCCCAGGTGCAAAAGGCCATCTCCGATATTCGGTGGGGTCTGCTGAGTAATCTCGCCAAGGTCACACAACTCACCCGAAAGGTGTCGCAGGGAGTGTGGGATTCGTCGCCACAGCCTGTCAAGGCACTACTGATGAAGCCCGAGGTTAAGAAAATTGGCGATGACTTCGACTCAGCCCGTATTTACTTGGCCAAGTGGGCTCTTAGTGTCGCAGAGGAAAGCCAAAAGGCAAAGCTCAAGGTTCTGTTTGATGATGAGTTACGGGAGCTGGTGTCAGATGAAGGCTTTGAACTTATTGACGCCGAGAACAACCCTCAGCGTCGAAATGAGGTGTCACTGGCCGAATGGAACGCATTCTTTGACTACAATGGCAAGCTGGTTGTCACTGTCAATGAGGTCAAGGAGCGGGTGTTTCACGGAGGGCTCGCTCCTGCTGTCAGACCAGAGGCGTGGCTGTTCCTGCTGGGCGTGTACCCCTGGGAGTCCACAACCTCTGAGAGAAAGGAGCTTGTGTCCAAACTCAGAGTTGACTACAATAGGCTCAAAAAGGAGTGGTGGGTGCAAGAGGACAAAGACCGAGACGACTTCTGGCGCGACCAGTTGTCTCGAATCGAAAAGGATGTCCACCGTACCGACCGAAACGTCACCTTCTTTTCTGAATGCGACGCTAAGAAGGACGGCGATGACGATAATTATGACAAGGATGAATTTGGGTTCTCTTCCCAAATTAACTCCAATATTCATTTGATTCAGCTCCGTGACATGCTCATCACCTACAATCAGCACAACAAGAATCTGGGTTACGTCCAGGGCATGTCGGATTTGCTGTCACCACTATATGTTGTGCTGCAGGATGACACTTTGGCATTTTGGGCCTTTTCAGCATTCATGGAGCGTATGGAGCGCAACTACCTGCGAGACCAAAGTGGCATGCGAAACCAGCTGCTTTGTCTCGACCATTTGGTCCAGTTTATGCTCCCCTCACTGTACAAGCATCTTGAGAAGACTGAGTCGACTAACCTTTTCTTTTTCTTCCGAATGCTATTGGTCTGGTTCAAGCGTGAGCTGCTTTGGGACGACGTTCTTCGGCTCTGGGAGGTGCTGTGGACCGACTATCTGTCTTCGCAGTTTGTGCTGTTTGTGTGCCTGGCGATTCTGGACAAGCACAAGGACGTCATGATTGAGCACCTGTCTGGCTTTGACGAGATTCTCAAGTACATGAACGAGCTGTCCATGACCATTGACTTGGACGAGCTGCTTGTTCGCGCCGAGCTTCTTTTCTACAGGTTCAGGCGCACAGTTGAGCTTATTGACCGCAAGAATGAGGACCGACGCAACTCGCCGGATGGATCCGAGCCTGTGGCAATTACGGAGGATTTGCGGGAGCTGTTGTCTCGCAAAGTCATTGTTGTGCTTGAGGGCGAGCGCCCTGAGGGTGTTTTGGGTGGCTAGTCTTATTGTATTGATTGTTTGCATGTATCATTCTGTTGATTGCAGCATGTAGCCCAGAAACCTAGACATTTTGCCGCGAGCATATTTAGGAATGTACAGAGCTTTGAAGGGTGCAAGTCTTGCGACTGTACTGGTGTGAGAACCAAAATGGAACAGGTTGAAAGGTCCTTCATAGTCCATCTATATTTGGAGGCCGTGGAAAGCCACAGTTGTAGAGTTTTTTAGATTAGGTTAGAGCCGTTCAGGGTGATGTGAAATCTTAGTGATAAGCGTTTGGTGCCTTATAACCCCTCGGACACCGAGGTAATGACAGCCACCTGACAACTAACAACGACAGGAGAGTGACACCTCCGAGACTAGCAGACTGACGAAGACATTCCCGCGGCCCGCTTTGCTGTTTCGCTCTTACACCCATTGTTTGTTTCATGTGCGGCACACATGTTTTGGCTGAAAAATGACTTTTACATTGCACTGCATCGAACAAGGCCGTTGCTTATCTAGCACCTAAACTTGTTCAGTTGCACTTGCATCCAATATGCTGTACGCTATCTGCGAGAGAGGCACTAGGGCTGGTCCTCGGGGAGGTGGGGGCGGTACATTCCTTTTGTGTGCCGCGGGTTTAGGTTCTTAGCCAGGGCCTGAGGTGGCGCCGTTGGCTTCTGCTGAGGCCAAGCGTTCCCCGAGAATACGTTTCTGACGGACGGCGGAAACGCCAGCTAACGGCGGATCGGCGCACAAACCCCCGGTACCGCTGCTTGCCCATCGCTCAGCGCTCATCGCGCGGGAAATCCATGCACTCGCGGGCATGATGGCGCACCGCTCCCACAGCTAGTGCCTGGAAGCTGACAGCGCCGACGCGAGCAGATGCGCCCAGACATTTGTGCCCAAACCCAGACTCCTGTCATGACGATGATTGCACGGCGCTAGCTAATGCAGCTCACTCCACCTGCACCCATGTGAGATAGCGGAAGTGGCGCTTGGCGGAGCTTGGCGGAGCCGTGCTCAATTGTATCATCGTCGCGGAGTGGGCCTCTTCACGGCCTTATAAACCCCCGTTCTCACCCCGTAGAACGCCATCAACCACTCCAAATCATCCCCAGCCACCTCCACCTCACCATGAGACTCACAATTGCCTTTTCCATCATCACTGCCGTCATCGCAGCTCCCCTGGCCGCCCCTGCACCCGGTCCCGACGCCGCACTGGCTGTGGCCGAGGGTCCCGCCGCCGCCGCCTACTCCTCCATCCTCTCGGTGGTTGCCAAGCAGTCGTCCAAGTTCAAGCACTCTAAGCGAGATCTCGACGACGAGGACCAGTTCATCGTGGTGTTTGACTCCTCGGCGTCTGTAGACCAGATTTCCGCCGAGGTGGCCAAGCTCGACTCTCTTGTGGACGAGGACTCCTCCAACGGTATCACTTCGGCCCTCGATCTGCCCATCTACAAGGACGGCTCTGGCTTTCTCGGGTTCGTCGGCAAGTTCAACTCCACCATTGTCGACAAGCTGAAGGAGTCGGACATTCTCAGCGTCGAGGCTGACCACATTGTCACCCTGCCCGAGATCCCTTCTCTGGACAAGCGGGCCCTTAAGACCGACCCCGTCACCCAGTGGGGTCTCTCCCGAGTTTCCCACAAGAAGAAGCAGAGCTCCGGCTACGTCTACGTGCGGGAGACTTCCCCCAAGCACCCCACGGTCGCCTACGTTGTCGACTCGGGAATCCGAACCACCCACACTGACTTTGGCGGACGAGCCGTGTGGGGAGCAAACTTTGCCGACTCTACCAACGCCGATCTTCTTGGCCACGGAACCCACGTCGCTGGTACTGTCGGCGGTAAGACTTATGGTGTCGATGCCAACGCCAAGCTCGTTGCCGTCAAGGTCTTTGCCGGCCGATCTGCCGCTCTCTCCGTCATCAACCAGGGCTTTACCTGGGCCCTGAACGACTTCATCGCCAACCGAAGCACCCAGCCTCGAGGCGTTCTCAACTTCTCCGGCGGCGGCCCCAAGTCCCAGTCCCAGGACCGTCTCTGGGCTCGAGCTGTTGTTGAGGGTCTGACTGTCGCCATTGCTGCTGGTAACGACGCCGTGGACGCCTGCAACGACTCTCCCGGCGGAATTGGCGCTGCCACTCCCGGTATCATCACCGTTGGCTCCATTGACAAGGACGACTTGCTTTCCGTCTGGCCCGGCAACCAGGGCTCCAACTGGGGTACTTGCGTTGATGTCTTTGCTCCCGGCTCCAGCATCATCTCTGCCTCCTACGAGTCCGACACTGGCACTCTCAACTACTCCGGCACTTCCATGGCCTGCCCCCACGTCGCTGGCCTTGCTTCTTACTACATGTCCATCAGCGACACTGTTCTGACCCCCGCCCAGGTCGAGGCTCTCATCACCAAGTCCAACACTGGTGTTCTCACTGGAGCTCTCCGAAACTCGCCCAACGCCGTTGCTTACAACGGAAACGGCCAGTAAAGCAGCCCCTTCTCCCGTCCGGCCGGCCCGACCCAGACACTCTATCGCTAACTCTCTTTATATAACGTAACATGACTTCTTTTCTGGACAGTTGCGACTGGGATCTACAATCTCTCTCGTATATTTTTTTAATTCTGAGGATAAATATTTTAGATTGCCGTGCGTTTATGCAGGAGGGATGCCCACAACAACCGGAAAAGGCAATCCCAACGACAATCTCCATAATCGGACCAGTCTAAGATTATATAAGACACGAGCTAGTCCTGCCGACAGATTGTGGGGACAATGGCACTTGCTGTACCTGTCAGGCGTTATCATAGACCAGTCACATGGTATCTCATGTCCACCTGCATTGCAGCGACTTGAACTAGACTACAGAGTACATTGTAGACTCAACTAAACTAGACTCAACTAAACTAGTTGGAATCGAAAATCTCAGGAGTTGCAGGAGTTGAGACATTTACTGTTAAAGCTGTTAAAGCAAGGCAGACAAAAAATAAGCAAGAACCCCACGAAGACAAGCAAAAACTTCAATTGTACAGAAATATAACGGAATTGTCGTGCTGTACCTCATATACCGCCAAAACGTCTGCAAAACGTCTGCAAACGTCTTATTTTCTTACCCCAGATTCTTTCTAAATCCCGCAACTCTACTTCTCTCAAGCTGTTTCAATGGACTGCGTCATAGTCCAGACTACACTCTGCAGACTAAAAACGGACGATCGGTTTTTGAAGCGCGGAAAAAGTAATGCGAAAACAAACAGGCGGGGAACGAAACAACTCTTTACTTTTTCGGGCCGGAACACCGAGCTGGCATTTGCGATTACTCGCGTGCCACCTCAGCCGCTTGGTTCCCGAGAGACACAAAACGGAGGCGATTAAACCCGACCAGCCCCATTTGCCGCCGTTTCAATTTGTTGAGCACCTGTTGAGTGTTGGGTTAGACCCAATTATATATAGTGCGTAAATTATGTCCCGAGGCAGAAACGGGATTTGTGCAGAAAAAAAAAAGTCTCGGTGGTTGGACACAAGAGAACGGAAGACGGCAGAGGCAAAAAAACAATGCGTTTACCGAAGGGCGCAGGCAAAAAAACGCGACGTTGGAAGAAGACAAAATCCGGGGGTGCGTGCAGAATGCAGAAGAGTTGAGGATTTAATAGCGCACTGTTGGGGGGGGCTACGGACGGTGACAGGACCGTTGTGGTGGCCGCATTTGCTCGGAGATACCGCCCCGAACGACCGCCCTAGCCCCATGGCCCCAAAAAAATCGGCTTTCGGCCGTCTCAAATGAGGCCGCTCCAAAGGGGACTTTAAGGTTCACGCTTCGAAAATGTGCTTGCTGGACCCAACTCTAACCGAATGGAGAAAAGGATCCTCGTCGAAACATAATTTCCATACATATACGGCGCAACCAGGCTCCACTTGGACCTGTACATATTTCTTTGCAGACGGCCTCTGTCTTCACGATACAACCACACAGCGCACACCCAAGCCAACTAACCGGTCACACAGCAGCTGAAACGACCTCTACGCACAACGGCTTCACCTAACGACACCTCCAGCATAGCCCGACTTTACTCCGGCTCACACTCACCACAACTACAACTACACATCTGCACAGAATGATTTTCTCGTGGGGCACGACATTCACGTCGACGGTCCAGGTCAAGGTGTCGCCCGAGCTGCCGTGGCACAAAGACGACATTTCCAACGTGATCAAATCTGCATTCGCCAAGGTGACCATCTCCAACCACCAGGAACAGGAGATAGTCCACGACCTCCGGGCCACAGGCAAGGTCACGGCATCCTGGGTGGCTATCGACAACGACACGCAGAGTGTGGTGGGCACAATCTTTCTCAGCGAGGTGTTTGTCGCAGGACAGTCGCAGACTCCCAAATGGTATGGGATCGGACCTATCGCTGTCATGCCCGACTATCAGGGGAACGGCATTGGAGCCAAACTCATGCACACTGCCATCGAGCACTGTCGGGGCCAGCTAGACGCCGGTGGTGTGGTTCTTCTGGGCAACCCAGAGTTCTACAGCCAGTTTGAATTCGTTCCTCGACGAGACCTGTCTCTTATGGGCGTGCCTTCTCAGTACTTTCAGGTCCGAAAATTCCGGGGCGAGTGGCCCTCGGGCATGGTCACCTACGACGACGCCTTCATGAAGCATTCCTGGTGATCCTCGCCGGTGTTTCTTTTCATTAAATTTCCCGTCGCTGGCCGACACTGCATTTCCAACATAACATATATAGCATAAGACATTGCATTTCTACATATTACAGAAGAGAAGAGCTGCTGAATTTCAGCAGACTGAAGAGCTTGAAGCAGAGCTGTTGATTACCAAAAAGCACCGCAACTCGATGAGCGTATTGGTATTCCATTACACCTGCACTTGTACTTCGGCTATCGGAACTCTGATATTAAAAGATTACGCGACCGTTTCTGATTGCCCCAACCAAAAACTATCCATTACAAGCAAGTCTCTAGATAAGCCTTCAATGATGGAAGCCTTCACTGGATAAAAGACAAAGAATGGAGATTGTAAAGCCGGTGGCAATTGCCCTTTTTGTCATTATTAATTATCTTTTCAATACCCAGGTACAGTATCAATGATTGGCAGAATTTTCCTACTGACCAATTTGGGGACTTGAAGGAGCCTCATCCGAATAATTGGATAATTCTGACGGTCATTAATGGTCGGGAACGTGTAAAAAAAATAGCCGATAGCAATAGTAATTTGCCAAGAGAAAGAGACCGAAAAGTCAACGATATTCCAGTGTTTCGCAATACTCTATTTACACACGTCGTATTCAGATCTCCTCACCCATAGAGTTTTGTCCCCAATGACATTCCCAAAGGGTCACCATCAAACTGTCGAATAACTCGGCTTTGGGGAGCTTTTTTGAAGCAGTTTTTTTGGATAAATAGTACCAAGACTCCAATAAGCACATTTTTTCATTTTTATTTGGCACTTTGTTGTTTCATCTCTTCCTTTGGGGGTTCTCATTATAGCTACATTAAACTCACATTCTCTTCACATCCTAGCCACCTTAACTTCATATAACTTCGTTCTGAGATGACCGTCAAGTCAGATTTTCTTTCCATGACATCTAGACAGTCCAATCGCTCTCTTTATGCTGTTTAATTGGCCTCAAAGCCCATTTTGCGCTCGAAAAGTCAGACCTCAGATACTAACGCTCCAGTTTTTTATTTTTTCAAGAAAAATCGCCTGGCTAGCTCAATCGGTAGAGCGTGAGACTCTTATTCTAAGGTCATCTCAAGGCTGTGGGTTCAAGCCCCACGTCGGGCTTTCTTTTTTTCTCTTTTTTTGCCGACCATAATGGGAAATTTATTATTTTGTTATTCACTTATATTACTAGCAGCCCATTAAATCCGCGACAAATTTTCTCGTACCGCTTCTCCTATTCTCCCTAGACTTGTAGCCAAAAATATTTTGGTCACGTGACTTGTCTATTTACTGCTCAAGGACTGGCAAAAAACCGGAGTTTCACAGAAAAAGGCAACTTGCCGGAGTGGTTAACGGGACAGATTCGAATGAACCATTTCATGGCAACGTACTATCTGTTGGGCTTCGCCCGCGCAGGTTCGAATCCTGCAGTTGTCGCATCTTTTTTGCATCGTAAGTGTGCTTCTTTTTTTGTTACTGCACACACTGTTACCCATTTTTTCTTTTTTTTTACCGAGCTAATCAACCAACGGTTTCTTCTTCCTAGCGTGTATTTTTCCTGTGGAAAAGGTGACTTATCTTTGGTATACTCTGTATTAAATTCAAGTATTTTTATGTAAAATCAATTGTGGATTCTTAGCATGGACACCTGAGTTAACTGACACAAAGTCAATGATCCACAAGTGCTGTACTTATGTCGACACAGTAGGAGGTACAGATGGGTGGGACCCAGTACATAAGCAGCTGTCTTGCACGCTTCTTTCTCTTTCTCACAACCGTTCTTGATTATGTCCACTGTCATAAATTGTCTCGGTCGATCATTGGTCTTTGATGTCACCTCGGAGTGAAGCATGTCAATCAAAGTGCCGTACGATACCTTGGCTTCTACGACAGACAATTGTACTCGCTCAATTGACCCGAAAATGGGACACAAACAGGTCCGAAACAGATCTGAAATTTGGGATTAATTACAGAAGCAAAGAAACAGTCGATTCAGCATAATAATCACGTTTTGCAACCCCACACGCCAAGAGCGCGCTTGAAGTCTTATGCATTCTATCTGTCTATCTTCCGTGCCGTGCACTAAAAACTTGGACAGACATGTACAGAGTACACAACCACGTTTCAATTTCCGAGAAAGGAATACAACTGGTCGATTGCAGACTATCACTGTGTCACCTGCCCACGGCTGTATATCCACATTAACCAATGGGAAAGTCGAATGGGGTATGTACGGCACTCCTATCATTGTGGCTGCAGAAAACTAACTGCATCCCCACTTGATCTGCCAGGGGTGTTATTTTGGAGCTATTCAAACGGCAGAAAACGAGCAAAAGCTGCCACACACTTCAGGAATAAGACATGTGTTTGTGCTCTGAAGATTTGCAATGTTGAATCCCTCTGGTGTGTCCACTAGCATGTCGCAAAAAACAGATGTGATTGATATCACGTCATTGAGATAAGACAGAAAAAACATGTTAGAGTTCATGCACACCGGTGGGCACAATGGAGAGGGTTATCAAGATTCGAAAGGCACCATACACGAGACCAGTAGAGACTACTCCTCGGGGCATTCGATTTTCTCAAGTTTGGCAGGAATTTTGGGAACACAAAACCATCTGTACAACAAATACCACACCACGCTACACGACAAGCTTCAACCTGCTACAACAGAGTACTGTAGTGCCTAACACACCTCTAGTTGAACCCTTTTCCTATCCTTAATCAACCCTTGTTCATCCCATCTCAGTTTGGAAAATGTCAGAATAAGCTCTCGTCTAATGCAGCATCTTTCCATCGGTATTAAAAACGCCAATCACCCTCAAGGCACGCGGTTTTAACAGCTCTCTCTCTAAACTCGGACCACCGCAACCTCCTCCCCTGACACGGACAATGTCATACTGCTCCGACCCCGAGGGGTGGCAACTGCTGACCCGCTACTACGATCCGTCGCCCTGTCTATCACACACATCTCTCTTTGCAGGTCCAGGAGCTCTCGCTCTGCTGTTTGGAGCCCCAGGACTCTACCACCTGTACAAACTGCCCGGAAAGCGACCTGCGCTGTGGGACTACAACCTGAAGCAGGTAAGTTACACAGAACCCACACACTAGACACCTCCCAACACTAACCCAGATCTTTACAATCCTCCAGATAGTCGGAGCCTTTGCCATTCCGCTCGTGTCCCCATTCGGAGACGCAGATATCCGCACCTGGTCGCCCGTTCTGCTGGCAGTGGGAACCATTGTGGTGCTCATCATCCAGAAACTCGAGTTTGAAAAACGCCAAGTTGCTAGCACGGTTTCTCTGCTCTTTTGGGGAATCCAATCACTTGTTGCCGCAATTGTCGTCTACGGCTACCTGATCCGGGGCTTTGTGGCCTCTGTCTACTCGTTCTCCGTTGTTTCCGCCGGCTGCATTGGCCTGTTCAATCTCCTCTTGGAGGCACGCTACTCGCCGTCTACCGAGCCTGCGTACTACGACACGTGCAACATTTTCTCCAAGCTGACATACACCTACGTTAATCCCATTCTCGCGTTTGGATCCAAAACCGTCATTAAGCTGGGAAACATCCCAAAGCCGCCCCAGGAGCTCCGTACCGACGTTGTCTACGAAAATTTCGGCTCAGTGTGGAACAAAAAGGTCAGACAGGCGAAAATCGACAAGAATGAGAAGCCGCTGTCGGTACTCGGCACGCTCATTGCCATCTACGGGTTTGACTATCTCAAAATCACCCTGCTGCAGGTCTTCTCCACAGTCGCACCGTTTGTCCAGCCTATCCTGTTGAAGCAGCTCATCATCTTTGTGGAACGATACAATAACGGAGAGGTCCCTCTTTCTCAGGGTATCAGCATCGTCATCGTAGCTGCATCCGCAATGTTCCTTCGATCTATCATCGACTCGAGAAAGCAAATCCTTACCATGACACTCCAGGCTCGTGCTCAAGTGGCTCTCAGTCAGGCTGTCCACGAAAAGGCCCTGCGTCTGGCACCCTCTGCGGTGGCAGAAACCTCTGTTGGAGAGCTGGTCAACATTCTGTCCAACAGTGTCTTCCAGCTGTCTGCTGCCCTCAACTACCTCCACATGGTTTGGTCAATGCCTCTGGAAATTGTCATTTGCTGGGCCACAATGTACAGCATGATTGGCTCGGCCATGTGGATCGGTATGGCGGCCATGCTCATCAACGTGCCCTTCACCGCTTTCATGTCCAAGCTCAATATGGATCTGTGGATGAAGCTGCAGAAGATTGCAGAGTCCCGATACAACCTCACCAACGAGGTTCTATCCAACATGAAGTCGGTCAAGCTATACGCTTGGGAGCAGACATTTTACAAAAAGGTGGAAAAGGTCCGAAACGAGGAGGAGCTCTCCATCTACAAGAGCATGTCCTACATCACCACCGTTGAGACGTTCCTGTTCAACTGCTCGACCTACGTGTCGTCAACTGCTGCGTTCGGATACATTGTTCTTTTCCAGCACCTTCCTTTGACGTCCGCAAGTGCCATTCCTGCTCTCAATCTTTTCAGCAGACTGCTGGCGCCCTTTCTCAACATTCCCTACATCATTCAGTTCATCATCCAGGCCTGGGTTGCCCTTGGAAAAATCAACGGCTTCCTGGGTCTCACCGAGGTGGAAAGACACAATCTAGTTGAAGAGGAAGACAATGGTGATGTTGGCTTGCCTGGAACCGTCAATGTCGCAGGAACCTTTTGCTGGGACCGTGCGCTTGAGACCGTTGCCTTGCAGGACATCAAGTACACCGCAAAGAAGGGAGACCTTGTTTGTATCATTGGAAAAGTTGGAACTGGTAAGACTGCGACGCTGCTGGCCACTCTCGGTGAGCTGTTTACCAAGGATGGCAAGGCGGTCATCTCAGGCTCTGTCGCTTACTTTTCCCAGGTCCCGTGGATTCTCAATGCCACCGTCAAGGACAACATTCTGTTTGGATCGCGTTTTGACCCCATCTTTTACAATCTTGTGGTTGAGGCCTGCGCTCTTACCCGAGATCTGGAGTTGCTAGCAGACGGAGACATGACCGAGGTTGGCGAGAAGGGCATCTCTCTGTCTGGCGGCCAAAAGGCCCGTATTGCCATTGCCCGAGCCGTCTACTCTCGAGCCGACGTTCTTCTGTTTGACGATCCTCTGTCTGCGGTGGACGAACACGTCCAGGCCCATTTGATCAAGCACGTGTTTGGTCCTGACGGCCTGCTCAAGACGAAAACCCAGATCCTGGCCACCAACACGGTCAACTTGCTGCGACACGCCACCACTGTCCACCTCATTGAGGAAAAGACCTTTGCTGAGTCTGGCGAGTTCAAGGAGCTCATGAAGGATGGCAAGGTCAAGAAGCTCGTGGATGAGTTCCAGACCTCCTCGGATCACAAAGAGGATCTCACCGAGGAGGACGACGCCGTTGCGGACAAGCTGGACCTGGAGCACGAAAGACAGTCCTTCTCCACTCTTCGACGAGCATCTTCCATCTCTCACTTCTCCGTCCTCACTCTCGGCGATGCAGATGAAAGAAAGACTCGTGTTGAAGGAGAAGTCACCTCGAGCGGTGCTGCAGATCTGTCTCAGATCTACAAACAGTACTTTGCTGCCGCTGGATGGCACAACATTATTCTTTACCTGCTGCTAACTCTTCTCGGCACCGGCGTGGCTGTGGCCAGCAGTTACTGGGTGGCAATGTGGGGAAATGGCCAGATTGACTTGTCGGACATGAGTTTGGTTCTGGGCTACTTTGGCATTGGTGTGGTGTCGGCAGTGCTCGAATCCCTGGGCTCTATCGCTTGGGACACCATTGGATCGATTCGAGCATCTCGAGTTCTCCACGAGCGCATGCTCAAGGCTGTCATTCGAGCTCCCATGTCCTTTTTCGAGTCCATTCCTCTCGGTCGTTTGACTTCGCGGTTCTCTCAGGACATTCAGAGCATGGACATGGGCATGACGTGGATCATCATCTCGTTTGCCAGTGCTCTCATCACTTCATTCTGCACTCTTTTGGTCATTGTTCTGACTTCCCCCATGACCGTGATTGTCGTTGTTCCTGCTCTGTTCCTGTACAGGGTCACCCAGAACTACTACCTCACCACGTCTCGCGAGGTTCGTCGGCTGTCTGCTGCTGTCTCTTCTCCGGTCATTTCGCATTTCCAGGAGACTCTCAACGGTCTCTCCACTGTGCGAGCGTTTGGCAAAACCCGGTACTTTTCCACCAAGAGTATTGCTCGTATGGACGCCCGTACCAAGACGAGATTTCTCAGATCTTCCATGCAGCAGTGGCTCAGTATGCGTCTCAACATCATTGGAGTATCCATCTTTCTTGCCAGCGGACTTTCACTGGTAGGAACTCTCAGCTGGCGCTCAATTTCCGCAGGTGTTGTGGGTATTGCTATGAATTATGCCTCCACCATTGCCATGAGTTTAAGCAACGTTGTCGAGTCTGCTGTCCACGTCGAGCAGGAGTCTACAGGTCTAGAGCGAATCTTTGAGTACTGCAATGTCGAACCCGAGGCTCCTCTCAAGGCAAAGGCTCCCGCCGCTCACTGGCCCAATGAAGGCAAGATTGCGTTTTCCAACTATTCCACAAAGTACAGAGCAAATCTCGACCCTGTTCTGAAGGAGATTTCGTTTGAAATCAGGCCACGAGAAAAGGTCGGTGTCGTTGGCCGTACAGGAGCCGGAAAGTCGTCGCTCACAATGGCTCTGTTTAGAATCATTGAAGCCACTGAGGGTTCCATCTCCATTGACGGAGAGAATATTGAAAATATTGGACTGGAGGACCTCAGAAGTCGACTGTCCATCATCCCCCAGGATGCTCAGATGTTCGAGGGAACTATCAAATCCAACCTGGACCCCGCAGGCCAGTTCTCTGATGAACAGCTGTGGGAGGTCCTTGAACACTCTTCACTCAAAAAGTTTGTGGAGGAACACGAGGGTCTGGATACCAAACTGAGCGACGGAGGCAGCAACCTGTCTCTGGGCCAAAAACAACTCATGTGTCTTGGTAGAGCTCTGCTCAACCCCTCTCCTATTCTTGTTCTTGACGAGGCTACCGCAGCTGTGGACTACGAAACCGACAAACTGTTACAACAGACCATTCGACGAGAGTTCAAGGACAGAACCATTCTCACAATCGCTCATCGTCTCAATACTGTCATGGACAGTGATCGCATCATGGTTCTTGATGCTGGTAAGGTGGTTGAGTTCGATACCCCAGAAGAGCTTTTGAAGAACAAGGACTCATTCTTCTACTCTCTTGTCAACAAAAGCAAGGAAGTGAACAAGTGAAAATAAATGTGTCACCAATATAATGTACGTTTTTGAATGTGAGTGCTGTGTAGTGTATTTCTTTTTCTTTCTCATTAAAATTCAATTAAACCTATATATAAACATGTTGTTCTGTCTTGTTCCTTCATCTCATTTTTTTAAATTTTTTTTAATTCTTCTAATAAAATTCCATTAAACGTACATATATATAACATCATTCGGAACGGAATTGATGCTAAACAGGGTCTGGTAACCGATTTGAAAACTTCTCGTCGGTCTGGTTGATATCAGTTATTTGTTCCCCCCCATATATTTCCATTAAACATACTGTAAATATGTTTTTTTTCATTTTTTTTCATTTTTTTCATTAATTTTGGGGTCACGTGACCCAAGCAACAGATCAAAAAGAACCATGTTTTTTAAAAATTAAGAAATTGGGCGTCTGGTGTAGTTGGTTATCACATGCGCTTAGCATGCGCGAGGTCCCCGGTTCGATTCCGGTGTCGTCCATTCTTTTTTGCATCTTCCATTCAAACAGAACACTACGAGTTTTTTGTACTGCATTTTTCTACTCGTGTCAAAGGTACGCCTTTGAATAACTTTAATCAGATTAAGGTATTCTAAACAAACCTTAATCAAACTATTTTCCCACAAAAATGCGATTGCAAGACGCTGCAAAAAATGACAACCGAGAGATTCGAACTCTCGCCTCCGAAGAGACCAGGATATTATGTCAAGGAATTACCTTAACCTGGCGCCTTAGACCGCTCGGCCAGGTTGCCTTTTTTTCTTTGAAATTTGGACGGTTCAATTTAGCTCAAGGTTAGGGAGGGTAACCCCTAAAAATCCCTAACCACCTTGGATTATCGTGACTTTTACAGTGGGAGTTCCTACTAAAAAAAAAATTGAAATTAAAAAGAAAAAAATAATAATAATTGAAAATCAGGGTATCTTGAATGGACACAAAATCGCCACACCAAGTTGTGATTTTTGCATCCATTGTATACAGTACTCTTTACAGTCTGTAGCCACTACTTCTGGTCAAATCTCATACCAAGCTTTTTATTATCATTATCATTATCATTAAATACCAAATTATATATATCCCACGCTTAACCAGAGCACATCTCACAAGACTCGGGGTTGGCAAGAGAGCATGCCAGCACCTTGTCAGCGTAAATGTCGTACTCAGAGCTAGCAATAGGAGACTCCTCCTTGGCCACTTCAGCCTCCTTGGCCACATCAGCCTCCTTGGCAACAGCAGCGACAGGAGCCTCCTTAGCGGCAGGGGGATCACCAGCAATGACAATGTCAGCAGGGATATCGTTCTCCTTGTCGCCGAAATCGGTCAGCTTCATGCTAGCAAGCTTGTCTTCAACGTCAGGAAGAGTAGACATGGTCTTGACCTCTCGGTAGGGCTTCTTGTTGAGCATGGCCTTGGCGGTGTTGGCATCAACGGTCTTGAGAGCCTCCTGATCAATGGTGAACTGAATAGGGGCAGCAGCAGCCTGGGTTCGCAGGTAGTACATTCCGGTCTTGAGACCCTTCTTCCATCCGTAAAAGTGCATGGAAGTGAGCTTGCCCATGGTGGGCTCCTTGATGTGAATGTTGAGCGACTGCGACTGGTCAATGAAGGGCGATCGGTCGGCGGCCATCTCGATGATTCGCTTCTGGGAGATTTCCCACACGGTCTTGTACAGCTCCTTGAGGTCCTGGGGGATGTTGGGGATGTTCTGGATGGAGCCGTTGTCCGCGATGATTCGGTTCTTCATGGTCTCGTTCCAGAGACCAATCTCAACCAGGTCCTTGAGCAGCCAGGGGTTGACAATCTGGAACTCTCCGGCGAGGACTCGTCGGGAGTAGATGTTGGATGTGTAGGGCTCGAAGCACTCGTTGAAGCCCAGAATCTGAGAGGTGGACGCAGTGGGCATGGGGGCGACCAGCAGCGAGTTTCGGATTCCGTGCTTGACAACCTTGGCCTTGAGGCTGTCCCAGTCCCAGAGCTCGGTGGGGGTCACGTTCCAGAGGTCAAACTGGAGGTTGCCCTCGGAGGCAGGGGAGCCCTGGAAGGTCTCGTAGGGTCCGTCCTCAATGGCCATCTCCATGGAGGCCTCGACGGCTCCGTGGTAGATGGTCTCGAAGATCTGGATGTTGAGGTTTCGGGCCGCCTCGGACTCAAACGGGAGTCGCAGAGACATGAAGGCGTCGGCAAGACCCTGGACACCGAGAGCGATGGGCCGGTGTCGCATGTTGGACTTCTTGGCCTCGGGAACGGGGTAGTAGTTTCGGTCAATGATGGCGTTGAGGTTTCGCACAATCACCTTGGAAATGTCGTGCAGCTTCTTGAAGTCGTACCAGGACCGCTCATTGTCGCGCTGGATGTAGGTGGGCAGGGCGATGGAGGCCAGGTTGCAGACGGCCACCTCGTCGGGAGACGAGTACTCGACAATCTCGCAGCACAGGTTGGAGGACTTGATGGTGCCGAGGTTCTTCTGGTTGGACTTTTTGTTGCACGCGTCCTTGTACAGCATGAACGGGTTGCCGGACTCGGTCTGGCAGTCCAGAATGTGGTACCACAGCTTCTGGGCGGGGATGGTTCGTCGTCCGCGGCCCTCGCTCTCGTACTGCTCGTACAGCTTGACAAAGTCGTCGCCGTAGACGTCGTCCAGGCCGGGACACTCGTTGGGGCACATGAGCGTCCAGTTGAGGTTCTTTTCGACTCGGTCCATGAACAGATCGGGGATCCACAGCGCCAGGAACAGGTCTCGGGCTCGGATCTCCTCCTTTCCGTGGTTCTTTCGCAGCTCGCAGAACTCGAAAATGTCGTCGTGCCAGGGCTCGAGGTACATGGCAAAGGCACCGGGTCGCTTGTTGCCGCCCTGGTCGACGTACCGCGCGGTGTTGTTGTAGACACGGAGCATGGGCACGATTCCGTTGGACGTTCCGTTGGTGCCGGCAATGTAGGAGCCGGTGGCTCGAATGTTGTGGATGGAGAGACCGATTCCGCCGGCAGACTTGGAGATGAGCGCACACGTCTTGAGGGTGTCGTAGATGCCGTCGATGGAGTCGTCCTTCATGTTGACCAGGAAGCACGACGACATCTGGGGCTGGGGGGTTCCAGCGTTGTAGAGGGTGGGGGAGGCATGGGTGAAGTACTTCTGGGACATGAAGTGGTAGGTCTCGATGGCCTTGGCAATGTCGTCGCCGTGGATTCCGACAGACACTCGCATGATCATCTGCTGGGGTCGCTCGGCAACGTTGCCGTTGACTCGGAGCAGGTACGCTCGCTCGAGGGTCTTGAAGCCAAAGTAGTTGTAGGTGAAGTCTCGGTCGTACAGAATGGCGCCGTTGAGCTCGTCCGCGTGCTTCTGCACGATATCGTACAGCTCCTTGGACACCATGGGGGAGTGTCGCTTGTTTCGGGGGTTGACATAGTGGTAGAGGTCGTTGACCACCTGCGAGAACTGCTTCTTGGTCTGCTTGTGCAGGTTGGACACGGCGATTCGGGCGGCCAGAATCGCGTAGTCCGGGTGCAGAGTGGTCATGTAGGCCGCGGTCTCGGCGGCCAGATTGTCCAGCTCGACAGTGGTCACTCCCTCGTAGATTCCAGATGCAATCTTGAGAGTGATCTGGATGGGGTCGACGTGGTCCGGGTCCAGGCCGTAACACAGCCGCTTGATTCGGGCGGTGATCTTATCCACCTGGACGGACTCCTGACGACCGTCACGCTTGAGAACAAATAGTTTGGACATGTTTTTTCTTGTGGGTGAGGAAAGAAAACACGAAAGGGGAGGCGACACACGTATCTTATATATTTGCAAAAATAGCCTTGTGTGGTTTAGGGCCGACGTGCAGGAAACCAGTGTGAGATGTCGACAGAAAGGCGCTGAAAAGTGCCGCTTTTGGGCGGGGGAAAGTCGCAGCGTGGCCAGAAAAATTCTACAACTCCAGCGGTACAATTATTTTGGCTGTTTTCCGGCGGGTTGCCGACTTGTCGCTGGTCGCGTTTTCGTCGCGCCCTTTATCCGCCACCGCGTTGAACTCAATTATAAATGATTTTCATAAACGCATTTTTTCGTGTTTGAAAGCGCGTTTAGGGCGCCGAAAAGCGTCTGATTGGAGCGTGGAAAACTGCAGCAGGCACCCTGGGCAGAATTGCACCCACCCCGCTTGTTTTCGGGCCCGCTTGCCCACAGTTTTGGGGGTCTGGTGTGCCTGCTGCAGCTGTTGGGCCCTCCTTTGACGCGCTAAAAAAAGGACGCGAAGCATCATTTACCCAATCGGGAAACCCTATGTAAACTGCCCTTGACCTGCACTGCACGAAAACACAACACATGCAAAACAAACGGCAACGCAACCCATTGTTCAACGTCACATTCCATAACAGTGCCTAATTCGGACGAAAGAGGTTGCGTTTTCTGGCTCTGTTGCGCGCCGTGGCTTATCGGTGTTTGATTTCGTTGCTACCGAGCAAGATCAGTTTTGATGTTCAGTTTTGTTTTTAGATGTTCAGGCAGACATGAGAACAGATGTAAACAGCGTAACCCACCTGCCCCATATTAACTACAGAGTACGGTACAGCACGTACTGTACACGTGTTTTGGTTTGGGACACAAAGCCGGACTGAGAGTGTTTTCGTCAATGCTACAATGCTTCAATGCCTCAATGCCACAGATACATTGTTTTCCTCAATCCTCAATGACTGCCTCCTCACAGTACCGTACGTTCCGTACCTAGCTTACAGTTGTAGCTTAGAATTCTTTGATGCTTCTTTTTTGCTTTTCCACAACTGAAAGAGAGTCTTATCTTTAGCTTCTCTTTTTTTCCTTTTCGGTTCCTTTTCGATTGACAGCAGCCACCTTTTTCTTGTTGTTGCATCGCACCCTAAACCAGTGTTATGCAGTTGACAGGTCTGGAGGAGTGTGTTTGAATTCACCTTTGAATGCACAACTGTTTTTGGCCCGCATACGTACATGCTTTCATTTGCCTCATGATAGCTGAGAGAACTTTGAGAGAGCTGAAAACTGAAAACTGAGTGAGAATTTGGGAATTTGGGGTCTGTATCTGCTCAATCTGTGGCTGGACTCGTCGGACGCCTGGTCTGGACCCAAATAGCTTGTCTAGTTGGCCCTGTAGTTGAGTCCTAGATGAGCCAGACCAGTCCAAAAAGCTATTATTACTTGACAGGCCTGAAAAATGAAAACTGAAAAAAGAAAGGCAGTTTGGCCGACGCAGGAGAAAGACGGAGAAAACCGCAAATCACGTGATAACCAGAAACTACACCCCTAGCCAGCTTCCTGACACACGTGCGCCCGTGTTTTCCAGATAATACCGAGCCCAGCGTGTCTCTACTGGACCTCCCCTGTCTGGTAGCGATACCACGAAAAAAACAGACATCAAACTCTAACGTGCATGGGTGGAGAAAGATTGTTCGCCAGCAGAAACCATTGTAAATCTCAGCCAGAGGCCGCTGGACCAGTGCTACCCCGCCACAAATGGCCTTCTACGACACGCCCTACCGGTTCCACGTCGCAGATGACATGCCGCGCGCCGAGGAGCTGAAAACCGCCGTTCCAGGCAGGACCTATCTGGTGCCCAACTACGCTACCATCAACATATGTGCGAGGAGCCATTCGCAGGCCAAGTTGGTGCAGTATCCGGATTTTGAATTCTACGGGCCCGAAGTCATTGACGAGATCCACAGCAAGACGTTCCACCCGTTTGACTCGCCCAGCCGGTTTGTTTCGCTTCATCCGAGAAAAAAGAGAAAGCAGGCCCACGACCACTTTTTCGCATCAGATGAGGAGGACTCGGAGGAAGAAACAGCGTCCAAAAGCAGCAAAAGGGGGAAACCGAACACCAAGCCGAGCTCCAAGAAGATCAAGACCGCCAAAAAGGCAGTCAGCGCGGAAAAGCTGGCTCGGATCAAGGCCGAAGAAAGTAGTAAAGTCACGTCTTCGGGAGAGTCTGTTGTCACATCCCAGATTGACAAAGACGACTCTGATGTCTTTACGGATGTTTCTCAGAAGGAGGATGTCGACAAAAAGGTTCTCATTTCTGAGGTGACCAATTCGGGATCTAATGAATCTCCTCAGAAGACCACCCATACAGAATCTCCCCAGACTGCCCAGAAGACTCAAACCACGCCAACCAAATCTGTGACAACTGGAAAACCCCCATCTCCTGGAAATGCCAAGATTTCCCAGTTCTTTCCACCCAAAACTTCGCCCAGCTTCTCGCCTTCGCCCACTCCAACCAGCCCAGCTGTGTTTGACGATGACTCTGCCAGAAGAATGCCGCCGCCTCCAGTTCCCGCGAGATCGCTGATGCCGCCGCCTCCTGTTCCCAACAAAAGGAATGCCATCAGTTTCAGCGTCACCGAAAAGGGTGCCAGTCCGAAATCCAAGACTGTGGGCCCGAAACCCGTCAAAAAGTCCATGGCTGGCACTGTCGGAACCCCCACCGGCAAGATGGCGAGCCGCATCATCAAGACCAGTCCCGGTGGAAGTCCCGGAGCCAGGACGACTGCTCTTGCGGCTGGTTCTTCTCCTGTTCAGATCAAGAAGGAGCAGACAGAGACTCGGCCACTTGCCGGCTTCACTGCCATGGCAAAGTCCAAAGCAGGTTCTTCCACCAAACCAAAGTCCAGACCTTCTTTCGAGCTTCCCAAGGTGGCTCCCAAGGTGACTCCCAAGGTCTTGCCCAAGGTGACACCCCAGACTGTGGCCCTCACTCCTGAGAAACCCCAGACTGCGCTCAAGTCTTCTCCGTCTGGCGCTTGGCAACCAAAGGTGGTACCTTCTGCTGTCCAGAAACCCCAAACAGGCGGAAACACTGGCCCACGGGTCACAGGCTCGAGAATCCCGAGATTGGAAAAACACTTGCCCTCTGCATTCTACGATCTGGACGACGGCTTTGACTCGGACGTCCCAGAAGTTCCTTCCGTTCCAGAAGTTCCCTCCGTTCCAGAAACTCCTACTGCGGATCGGTCGACCGACAGTTCCGACTCCAACGACGGTTTTGTCACGCCCACCGAGTCTCTGTCTGCTGACGACTCCACTCCAGCTGCGGCTCCAGTTTTGCCTGCTGTGCTTGCTGATCGTCCCGAGGAAACGCAGGATCCAGACGACCCGTTCAGATCGCTGCTGGCCGATGCCGGGACTCCCGAGAAACGGACCCGGACGCAGTTTACAGACTCCGAAGACAAGCTGCTTCTGGACGCTGCCGAGGAGTGCAAGCGACTGAACATTCCGCTGGTCTCGCTCTACAACAAGCTGTCCAAGATGATCGACCACTCTCCGTACTCGCTGCAGACCCGCCACACGCGTCTGGAAACCTGGAACCCCCGACGGGTGGAAATCATGTGTGCTCCGGTTCTGATGCCTGTGAGTACTCTGATGGCGCAGATTCAGGAAATGCGAAAGGACGAGGCCGACAAAAAGGCCAAGAGAGCTCTCCCCAAGGTGCGAATCCCCTACACCAACATTGACGACCTCGCCATCAAGAGTTTTGTGTCCTACGTGTCTCCAGACATGCGAGGCTCGAAAACCGCCTACATTCCCTTTGCGCAAAAGTACAGGCACCACGACGCCGACAGTGTCAAGAGCCGGTGGACCAAGACGCTGAGCAAGACGACAGACGAGGCCCAGCTCCAGGCTTGTTCCCGGAGATTCACACCCCAGCTGGCGGATGCGTATCTGAGAGACATGACCCAGCAGTATCCTGAGTTGTACAGGACTGGAGCTCGAGTTGAGGAGGGATCCGTTTGATAGATACAGCATATAACTACATTAGCATAATAGCATAGCATTCATTTGGATGGCGGTGAGATGTAGAGACATGGGTTTGTTTCAACCAGTTACTGCATAGACTACTCTGAGCAGAGTATATAAAAGTCTTGATGCAAGAATAAATAAGATAAACTTGATTTGAATAAGAGAAAAACAGTCAAAACACACTTGCTCAAAACACACAATTATCCAGCTAAAACAATTTTAAAACAACCATATTGTGCAGAGCGATTCAGCGAATATTCAGATACATTTAATTTTACACTCTTCAACATACCCGTCGTTTTACCGTCAGTCGTGCATTTCAAAATCATGTCTCTCAATGATATGCAGAAAAAGTTAACAGTAAAGTATCAGTAAAGTATCTGATTAAAAAAAAATGTCAAGCATTTGATTTCCCAAAAACTCGTGGTTTTTTTGCACGAGTTTGTGGTTTTTTTGTTCGTACTGGTGCCTCAGTCACAGACACACTGCCGCCACACTTGCAACCAAACTCAGCCACAGTTCCCACCTGCTGACTCAGCCCCAGCCTCATCTCAAAAACTCTATCACCCGTCTTCAGCCACTTTTCTCTCTTCAACAATGCAAGTTCTCAGAGTCGCCAGATTTGGCGCCAGCCGAGTCGCCCACGCCTCCGCAAAGGCCCCCGTCTTCGCCGGGGCCGCCTCGCAGCGTTTCTCGCGGCAGTTGTCCACCTCGCCCGCTCTGTTCAACAAGAACATGTTCAACACCAACTCTCAGCCCGAAGAGCAGCAGCAGCAGCAAAAGCGCCAGACTGGGGCCAACGAGCTGGAAAGCGACGAGCCCGAGCCCAAGAAGCAGAACAAGAACCGAAAGCGGTTTGTGTTCCTCGGTCTGTGCGCTCTGATGCCCATCATTTCGGGCTACCTGGGCACCTGGCAGGTGCGACGACTGCAGTGGAAGGTGGACAAGATTGCGGACTGCGAAAACAGACTGCTTCTGGAGCCGCTGCCGCTGCCCAACTACATCACCGAGGACCAGGCGGTGCTGGAGAAGGAGTTTGAGTACCGAAAGGTGCTGGTGTCCGGAACCCTGTGCCACGACGAGGAGTTTTTGGTGGGGCCTCGAATGAAGGACTCGGTGGAGGGATACTTCCTGGTGACGCCTCTGGACCGATCCAAGACCGGCGGCTCCAAGCTGCTGATCAAGCGAGGCTGGATTTCCAAGGAAATGGCCGACCAGAAGAAACGAGACCCTCTGGCTCTTCCCAAGGGAGAGGTCCATCTCGTCTGTCTGCTGCGACCCGTGCCTCTCAAGAACACCTTTACCCCCGCCTCCCCGACCTCTCGAGACGTGCGCATCTACAACTTTATGGACATTCCCACCATGTCCAAGTTTTCGGGCTCCCAGAACATTTACCTCGAGGAGGAGCTGAACATGCACCTGGGCGGCCACGAGTGGGTCACCGAGTCGCACATGACCAACCACGGTGTCCCCATCGGAAAGCTCCCCAAGGTTGATCTCCGAAACACCCATATGCAGTACATTGCCACGTGGTACGGCGTGTGTGTCTTTACCACGGTCATGCTTGTCATCATGTGGAGAAAGGGCCGAATGAGCACTCTTGAGAAGAAGGTTGCCTACTCTCGAAGATATGTCACTTGATTGTGGCGTACTCTTTTATTTGTACATAGCTAATAGACGTCATCTGACTTTTTTGGGGGTGGTAAAGTACGTACGATAACATGTCACGTCTATAATATAGCAGTCCAAGGCGGTCTGTTTTTTTTTTCTTTTTTTTTTCTTTCTTTCTAGGAATTGCATTCAACTAAATCGTCAAGTAGGTCAACCTCCTGTCTTGTAGTACTCTGCACTGTAGGGAAGTGGTTAGTTGAACATAAAAGGTAACAACTCTGGAGAGACAACTCTGGATAGATGGGCCCAAAAAGAACACAACTATCACGTGACGAGTGGCAATACCAAAATGCGAAAGAAAAAAAAGACTGCGAAAAACATGCGGTTCCTGGAAGTGCCGTCTCTTGGTGTGCTCTAGTCTCGCCAACTCCATGTGCATTCTCTCTTCTCACGGCAATCAAACTTTAGGTTATTTCAACCATCCTGCAATAGCATCACCAACCTAACACGTCACCACACCTCGTTTTTGCACCCATGAACGCGATCCACAACCATCTGGTCAAGCAGAATGCGAGTCTGAAGAAGGATCTGTCGGAGTTCTCGTCGAGCCCCGCGACAGCGCCCATGTCGCTGCAGGGCCAGATCTCGGCCACCATGACCTCTTTCAGCCGAACTCTGGACGACTATGCCGATATCATCCACAAGGAACACAATAAGGAGAAGAAGGAAAAGGCCGAGGCCCGCCTGACGCGATTCAAGGAAGAGCTGGCAGACGCACGCAGCGAGTTCAAAAACCTCAGATCCGCCCGCGAGGAACAGAGCCTGGAGGAAAACAAATCAGCTCTGTTTGGTGACAACCCCTACGGCGAGTCCAGAAACCGAAACCTGAACAGAGACGCGCCCATTCAACCCACATACACCGATCTGTCGCGAGGAGACGGTCTGCAGCGCGAGCAGTCGTCGCTAAACCAGGTGGGGTCCCAGCTGGACTCTTTTATCGAGCAGGGCATGGCTGCGCTCGGAGACCTGCAGGAACAGAGCGACATTCTGAGAAGCACGGGCAAGAAAATTGGGTCTGTCGCGGAGACGCTGGGGCTGTCGCGTGAGACCATCAAGATGGTTGAGAAGCGCGCCCGTGAGGACAAGAGGTTTTTTTACGGTGGAATCATTTTCATGCTTGTCTGCTTCTACTACATTTTGAAGTGGTTTAGTTAGGTTTAGTTGAAGCTGGGAGGAGAGGTGAACTAGGGGGTCGGTACGGTAAGGTACAGTAAGGTACTGGAACATAACACATAATAGAATGACATTGGCGTTGAGGTGAGAGGTGGGAAGTACAGTTCCAGCAGATGGGTTACATACAGGAGTTTTAGTATTGGCCTACAGTATTCCCCCAAATTGGGTTTTTTTTTTTTTTTCTTTTTGGCCAACTTAACATCTTTTTATCAAACAAATGCATTAGGTGCAGCATCAAAGTTTAGCCAAATCTACACACCAGTCTGCTCTTCTCATCTCCACACTCTTCTTCTTCCAGCAATGAGCCAGGCAATCAATGCAGAAATTGCCAAACTGATTGGAAATGTGAAAATCCCCCGCGAGCTCACGACTCTCACGTCGACCCTGCTCGTCAAGGCCGACAAAATCCCGATGAAACCGGCAGAAGCACCAGCTCGAATGGCTCTTTGTGCTCATGTTGCCATTGAAAAGAAGGTCATTGAGCTCGAACTGCCCGCGCCAAAGCAGACACAGCCCCCCGTTCCTCCCAAGACATACGAGAAGCTGCTTCAGATCTTCAGAGAGGAGCTTTTGGGAGCGCCATCGGCCCCTTCGACGCCTCGAAAGCGCAAGTCTCCCATGAAGAACCCACAACTGGCAACCCCAAGGACCCCCAGAACCCCCCAAACGACGTCAAAACTGCAGAGAGAGCTGCTGGACACAGGCCGAACCGACGGTAACGTCATTGGCGAAGATCTGGCCAACTCAGCTCCTATCAATGGAGGAGGTGACGACGACGGGCTTCTGCCCGAAACCCCTACGAAAAAGGCTCGAGTATCGCCGACAAAAGGAATCAGGCGCGGTGGCCAAAAAGCCATCGATCCGCAACAGGAGGATATCGAGTACGTGGCCAAGGAGCTACGGTTCCCCAAACACGCCACCGAGGGCGTTGTCCAGGGCTACAACTTTTACTGGTCTCTGGTCAAAGACAGATGGGGTCTATTGTTTGGGCTACTGATGACAATTGCATTCCACATCCAGCACAAGTCGTTCACGGCGACAGAGGCTGCCCAGGAGGCTTTCAAACTGCGAGCTCTGCAGCTGACGAGGAGAAGTGCGCTGGCAGAGGAAAGAGTGCAGGAGTGGATCACGTGGACTGAGTCGATTCTGAAGGACCAGATGTGGTTGAAGATCATCGAGCAGAAGAGCGGCATTGCTCCCGGAGTCATCCAGCGAAAACTCGACCGCAAGACGTCCAAGTCGTCGTTTTCGGGAATTGGAAACATGATCCCGTCCAGTTTTGCATTCAGCAGTTCCAGAAAGAAGAGCGACTACCACGTGTGGAAGGAGAGCATTCTGTCGAGAGTGGCAGAACTTCAGAACGGTGGAATCTGCAAGGAAGAGGGCCAGTAGGGTCTTACCCGTGTTGTAAACTAACCAAATGCATACTTTTTTTTTTCGTGCTGAATTCGAAAATTGTAGACACAGAAGGGAGTTTGGGTGATGTGACAAGGTGGACGACGTGGTAGCACTTCACCCAGTGCTAAACCTATGCGTACATCTTCAGACATCTAGTCTCAGTGTGAGCCTCCTCACAGACTCTGGAGCAGTATCTGAGACCACATCGAACACAGGAGCACACGCCCTTGTAGCCACAAACGGTGCAGAGTCGCCGCTTGGGATACGCTGACGTGGAAGATGCCACAAACTGAAACCGTTCGGCTCCTTGAGAATCTTCATCGAAGAAGTTTTGAAGCGTCTTTTTGGAAGCCAGAATCTTCTTGACAGCAGCAGACTTTTTGGCAGCATTGTTAGGTGAGTAAATGTCTCTGGGGATCTCAATTTTCACCGAATCGTTGTAGTTTTCGCGTTCCAACTCGTTCAGTCGACGTGCAATTGCTCTGGTTTTGGTCGAAGATTGTGTTGCCGCATCCTGGGTGGTGGCGATTCTTTTTCTTCCTGATGCGGACTTGTTGTACGAGACATTGTGCACTGCTTGTCTGCCCAGTTCTTCCACCAAGATGGCCATGTTTGTCGGTGTTTTGCTAGTGAGGATTACTGTACTGTAAGTGAGAATGATGGGCAATGCATAGTCAGGTCACGTGACTAGATTTTGATAAACTTTAAAAAAGGTGGCGTTAAAGCTGACATAAGCATACATTGAGATCTGGGCGTTTTTGGGTCTGAAAAAGTAGAAAAAAGGACATTGTGGGTGCTGCAAGTTGCGCAATTCTGACTGTCACGTTTTCAAGAACCCACGAAAGGTTCGGAATCACCCCTTGAGGCTCTCTTTTGGTCATGTGACACCTTTGTGGTTGAAAAAAAAATAAGCTTTGAAATTTGACGACCCTAAATTCATTCATCAGCCAAGCTGTCTAAACCACAACCATTTTCTGCTTATTTCGGTCTTTAAGGGGGAGCAGTAGACCCATATTTCTAAGACCCACAAGACGATTCAGTATGGTTCCTCAAAAGCGATCTCGCGACGAAGTGAACGGCATCAAGTCTCCGGTTCGGAGCCCGAAAAAAATGGCCATGCCAGCCTCCACCTCTGGAGCTGTCACTGGTTGGCACAGCACCATTGAAAAGGTAGTCAAGTCTGTGGTTTCCATCCAGTTTGCGCAGGTGGCTTCTTTCGACTGCGAAAGTGCGGTTGTCTCCGAGGCAACTGGCTTTGTGGTGGACACGGAGATGGGAATCATCATGACCAACAGACACGTTGTGGGCGCAGGTCCCTTTTGCGGCTACGCCGTGTTTGACAACCACGAGGAGTGCGAGCTGGTGCCCATCTACCGCGATCCCGTGCACGACTTTGGCTTCCTCAAGTTTGATCCCGCCAAGATCAAGTACATGACGGTGCAGAAGCTCCACCTGTGTCCTGAAAAGGCCCAGGTCGGAACCGAGATCCGGGTGGTGGGTAACGACAACGGCGAGAAGCTGTCGATTCTGTCCGGCTTCATCTCGCGTCTCGATCGAAACGCCCCCGACTACGGCGATCTTACTTACAACGACTTCAACACCGAGTACATCCAGGCGGCGGCAAGTGCCTCTGGCGGATCTTCCGGATCTCCCGTTGTCGATATCGACGGCGACGCCATCGCGCTGCAGGCTGGTGGCAGCACCGACGCGTCGACAGACTTCTTCCTGCCTCTGAACCGAGGAAAGCGGGCTCTGGAGTGCATTCTGCGGGGCGACAAGGTCACGCGAGGAACCATCCAGACCCACTGGATGCTCAAGCCGTTTGACGAGTGCCGACGGCTGGGTCTCAGCGCAGAAAACGAGAAAAAGCAGCGAGAGCTGTTCCCCAACACCATTGGTATGCTTGTGGGAGAGACGGTCCTTCCAGAGGGCCCCTCGGCCGAGCCCAGAGGCGTCAACGGTGTCAAGGTGGAGGAGGTGACCGAGGAAGAGGCCGAGGCCATCCAGAACGACGAGTCCGCTGCCACCGAGGGCGACGACGTGTCTATGGCTGGCGAGGAGTCCTTTGTTGTGGCCGAGGAAGACGCGGCAATGACCCCCAATCTCCTGGAGGGAGACATTCTGCTGTCTGTCAACAACAAGCCCATCTCCTCCTTCATCACTCTGGATTCCATCCTCGACGAGTCTGTCGGCGACGTTATCCAGGTCACGGTGGAGCGAAACGGTGCGGAGATCACTTTCGACATTTACGTCCAGGATCTGCACTCCATCACCCCCGATAGATATGTTGACGTGTGCGGTGCCAGCTTCCAGGACCTGTCCTACCAGCTGGCCCGAATCTACGCCATCCCTGTGCGGGGAGTGTACGTTTCCGAGGTCGGAGGCTCTTTCCGACTCGATGGCCAGTCCAACGAGGGCAAGGGCTGGGTGGTTGACAGCATCGACGATGTGGAGACCCCCGATCTCGACACCTTCATCAAGGTGATTGCCGCCATCCCCGATGGCCGACGGGTGTCCATTCGATACCGACATCTCCGAGACTTGCACACCACCAACTTCACCATCACCTACATTGACCGTAAGTGGCACTCCAGCTTCCGTCTGGCTGTGCGAAACGACGTCACCGGAAAGTGGGACTTCACCGACCTCACCAAGAAGTACCCTCTCCCCGAGAAGGATGCCATTGTGCCCCAGCGAGCTACATTCACAGACCCCAACCTCGAGGAGGCTGATGCTGCCTGCGCCCCTCTGGCCCGATCCTTTGTTCGAGTGTCCTGTATGGTTCCCTACAAGATGGATGGCTTCCCCCGCACCATGCGTCAGTCGCACGGTCTTGTGGTCGACGCCGAGAAGGGCCTAGTGCTAGTTTCTCGGTCCATCGTGCCCTACGACCTCTGCAACGTGTCCGTCACCTTTGCCGAGTCCGTGGTTGTTCCCGGAACCGTGGTGTTCCTGCATCCTCTGCAGAACTACGCCATCATCCAGTACGACCCCAAGCTGGTTGAGAGCGATATCGAGACCGCCAAGCTGTCCAGCGATCCTCTGCAGCAGGGCGACCCCGTCCTGTTTATGGGCCACAACCTGTCCTTGCGTCTGGTCACCACACGAACCAAGGTTTCCGACGTGACGGCCATCACCATCCCTCCCAACTCTGGTGAGCCCTACTACCGTGCTCTCAACCTCGACGCCATCACCGTCGACTCAACCATCCCCAACGGCTGCACAGCCGGAGTTTTGGCTGACCCCAAGACCGGTGTTGTGCGTGCTTTCTGGCTGTCCTGTATGGGAGAGCGAACCGAGGGACGACAGCACGAGTACCGACTGGGTATCGACACAAGCACTCTGCTGGATACTGTGCAGCGAATTCGTGAGGGCAAGCCCCCTCAGGAGCGATTCCTGGACGTCGAGGTGTCGTCTGTTTCCATGATCCAGGCCCGAATTCGAGGAGTTTCGCCCGAGTGGATTTCTGCTGTCGAGCAGGACAACTCCCAGCGACACCAGCTGTTTGAGATCATCCGAACCTCAACCCCCATCAATGGCAACTCGCAGGCTCTCAAGGAGGGAGACATTTTGCTGTCCATTGACGGCAAGCTTCTCACATCGCTCACCACTCTCAACGTCGCTGGAGACAAGGAAGAGGTGACCATCAAGCTTGTGCGAAACCAAAAGGAGCAGGAGATCCAGGCCCCCACCACGGACTCGGCTTTTGAGACTTCTCAGGCCGTCTTCTGGTGCGGAGCTGTGCTCCAGGCCCCCCACCATGCTGTTCGACAGCAAATCAAAAAGATCCACTCTGGCGTCTACGTGTCCAACCGGGCCCAGGGATCACCAGCCTATCAGTATCTCATTGCCCCCACCAACTTCATCACGCATGTCAACGGAACTGCGACTCCGGACTTGGAGGCCTTCCTGGCGGTGGTTACCAAGATTCCTGACAACACGTACGCCAAGCTCCGTATCGTCACTTTTGACAACGTTGCTTTCGCGTGCTCCATCAAGATGAACTACCACTACTTCCCCACTGCGGAGATTAAGAAGGAGGAGGACAAGTGGGTTGGCTACACCTACAAGGACGGCAAGCGTGTCAAGGAGGGCGAGGAGGAGGTCAAGGACCAGAAGCTGGAGGCTCAGGAAGCCTAAAAGGTAAGACATACTGTTTTTCAGTATGTGCTTTGGCAGGAACATGTATAGATCTGCATAATGATAAATAAAATGGCTTTGGCATTGGGTTGAGTTGGAGTAGATAGGATGAGGCTTAGGAGCGAGATTCAATAGAGGAGTTTGAGAAAGTAGTTTGTGGACTCGTTTGTGGTCAGGAGTGCCCCTCTTTTTTTATTCTAAGGATACATCCAAGGTCACAAGATGATCGAGAGAAAAAGAAAGAAAAAAAGAAAGAAAATTCGACCACTTATTACCACCTCGTAAAAACAAATATCCTATATAATTGTTGCCCCAACTGGACTAATTAGACAGGAGAAGACTAAGCCCCTCTGGTCCAGAACCTTATGGAACTCAACAGTTATTGTGGCAAAATTAAAACCAGTCGTGTGTCATGTGGACAGGTGCTGCGACTCTATATTTTGCAGCTGTTTGTGTTGCAGCTAGATATAGCCATCCCAACCCACCCTTGACTCGACAACAAATGTTCCCACGAAACCAAATGTGGTCTTTGGTTATCTGATGGAATGCAACTTTTGTAGGCTTGGAATTTGATGCTTGCAGGGCCACAGGTACCTCAAAGTCAAAGCCAAAGCCCAAACAACGGTGCCTTGTATGTTCTCAGGAATGTCAAATGTGGGGAAAGACCAGCGCCGATAATATCTGCACTATTTCCCGATTGACTGCCTCGCATTACCCCATGACGTTCTTGGATTCAGGTCACGTGCGCTCAACAACCTTGGTCGTTTGTTGCAAGAAGAGTGTCGTTGAAGGCTAAAGTGGGACATCCAGGACTCTTTATATAGAGAGAATATCCGGAGCGCGGATTTAAATATATCTAATCACAATGTTGGAAATCTGCGGCGCCGAAAAACAAATTCTGGTGGAAAAGACAGTCGAACAGTGCAACGAGGAGCCCAACGCCTGCGCGCTCATTGATCGGTTCCATTTGTGGCTGACTGGCGAAGAGCTCAAGCCTTTTGTGCCTGCCAAAAACATTGCTTTGCTGGCCAACGAGCCCACTTCCGGACTGTCTACTGAGTCAGACGACTACTCAATGGCCGGTAGTTCGTCGCAACCCAATTACATCAACCCTGTGGACGCCGTCGAGGCTGCTGGGTACCTTCTCTACTTCTCAGGCTGGGCCATGTGCAAGGTTTGGGGTGTTGATCTGGATTGAGAGAGCTCCAACTAACTGGCTCAAAAGATGACGCTCGACCCCACAAGAGCTCGTCTCTCCCCCACCAACCGTCTCCGTCGAGAGAATCATCTAATTATTTATTGCGTTTGCTGAGTTTCACCGCTGCTCTACAGACGGCCTCGCGCCACTGCATCACATAAATCTGTAGTTATAAAATTTGCTATATACATTAGGGGGATTGTTTGAAAGGCACGTACTTCTTGACGTGCTTCTTCTGGAAGCCGGTGAGCTCGATCATTCCAGTCTTCTTTCGCAGGAGGCCCGCGGACCATCCAGTGTTACCGTGCTTTCGTCCGGTTTTGCCCTGGGTTAGTAATCCGAAAGTGAACATAGCGTGCGGGAGAGGCGACGTGGCTCCAACTTTGTCTTTCGTTCTGTCTAGTGCAGCAGCCTTTGCCTTTGTGTCACAACTGTTTGGCCAGTAAAAGCCCACATTCAGGCTCTGATCTGACCACGATCTGAAACCAGTGGCAGAGCCGTCCAGGGTCTCTGGCGAGAGGAACCAATCGATAAGTGCCACAAAAAGAGCAGACATTTGCGACACGTGTCCTCACAGAAACACTCAAACCCCCCAGTTCTCGTTTTGAAGATACTCACTCGAGTGACCTTTCCACTTCCGCAGATTTTGATTCGGTTGGCGACGGCCTTTTTCGTCTTGACGTGTGCCGCCTTGCAAGTGTTACGCACGAACATGGACGCAACATTGTTCATGGCCACCGTCGGTCTCAGCGACTGGATCAGAGACATCATTTTTGGTCGTGTTGAGGTTGATAGAGTCTGATGTTCAGGTTGACGATTTTGCAAACCTTGTTTGTCACGTGGCCGGTGCTTCCAGATATTTTGTTTCGTTTGTAGTGACAGTAATACGTCTTAAAATCGAGCTAAAATTTAGGCGCGACTAGCTAGAAGTGATAATAATACAGTGTTTCAGTTTGGGGAGTTTTTGACTACTTTTTGCATCGGCAGTTTTCACGAGTCACGTGATCTGAAAAGGAACTCGACGATCTAACACCCATATCTCTTTCGTATCAAGAGAATGGAGTAAAAGACTACGAGGTATTCAACGGTAATGGATTCATCCACGAGAGCCACCTGAGTATATTACAGACGTTTATAATATCGCAAAAGTCCCACAGTGTCTAATAAACAGTTGATTTCAATATATACATTACTTCTTCTCATCATCAATGAGCTTTCCTCCATTCTCAAAAGGGGCCTGCTTTCGGGCCTCGTCAATCATCTTGCCCACTCCCTTCTTGGCAAGAGCAGCCTGGGTTAGTTTCTCGTCGTCATCATCGAAATTGTTTGCTTGTAAATACTCACCTTGACACAGTCCTCGTACTCGTGCCAGAGCTCGGCACACTCGTTCTCCATGGAGATACCCTTGAGAAACTTCTCGGAGTACCAGGTGTTGAAGCAGTTATCGTACTCCTTCTTGGCTTTAGTGCATTCCGGGGCGAAGGAGTTCATTTTGGTAGACAGATGTGACTTGCAAAAACCATGATGGAGAAATGCACTGTGGGCAGGGCAACCCAATTTTGCTTAGTAAGCGAAAACTATAGGGTGGGAAACTATCACGATTTTAGAGGACTAAAAGTACAGAGTACTGTACTGTAGTTGGACATGGTGCCGGTACAGAGTAGTATATACGTGCAAATATTCATATATTTCAATTAGTTGCCACCACACTATATTATATTGCTTTAGTTAAAAGCGTTTCGTGTTCATTAAATGTGTTCATGGTCTCTCTTTAGTTTCTAGTGATACAGCCACTATGGTAGCAGCGATACAGTAGCCTCTTATCTAGACCACACCTTTCCAGAGTCGTCATCTTGTGAAGAATAAAAAAAAAGGAAATGCTGTGCAACCGTATCACACTACGCCACACCAGAAATGCCAAAAAAATCGTTGTTAGTCTGCTGGTGTCAGTCTGCTGGTGTGTTTACAGAAACACCTTGCTGGTCATGGCGTTGGCTGCTCGAGTGCTTTCCGTAATCTTTCGCATTTCGCCCTCTCGCAAAACCAGCCCCATCAGCAGAATCACCTCGGAGAGATGCGTGCCTCCGTTGAAAATGCTAAACTCTCCCACCCGTCGCTGCTTCTTCAGACGACCCTCGGTCAGATAGCTGTATGCTCCAATGCAGGGGCCGCACAGAGTGTCCGAGTCAGGCAGCACGTTGCCCTGTCTCTCAGTGTGGTCTGTGTCCACCAGACGGAGATGGAAAAAACCAGAGCCATAAGTGTTGGCAATTCCCGTGGTTCCGTACCACTGCAGCTGCACATTGTTGTACGAGGCGGTGGTGACTCGTCTGGTGCCGTGAGTCACCATTGTGATGTCGTCCCGATCGCCGCCAACAAAGCTAATGGCGTACTCGGTGCGGTCGTTGTCCAGAACCTTTTGTGTCACCGTGCACAAAAGCGACTTGTGGCATTCTGTGCCTCCCACAGTCGCCACTTCGCTTCCCGAGCTCTGCTGCTCGCCCAGCTTGAAGATTTCCATATAAGTCTTGCCGAAAAAGTGGGTGGACACAGACAGAATCGGCCGCTTCAGCCCGTCGTCATACACCGTCACTCCGTGCCGGAACATTGACGAATATATGCTGAAAACGTCCCGTTCTCTGGGGTCGCCTTCAGGGGTTTCAAACAGGGTGGAAACGGCCGACTTTGAATCGTCAAAGAGCGTCTCGTGGGACAAGCGGGTATCTGAGCGCTCGAGCGGAGCACCCTCCTCGCCAGCCGCGCTGTTCTTCAGAGCCTTTTTGAGTAGTCGTTGCATGATAGCATGGAGTAAGTGCTGCTAGCGCCTGAAAAACGCACTTTGATTTTTTTTTTGGAACTAAACGCTCGTGCAGCCCACATGCACTGAGCGCGTGACGGATTTTCTGAACTTTCGAACTACCGGATGCGCATTGGGAGCAGCCCTAACCCTGTTATTTCTCCATCCAGGAAGGTGCAAATAATAAACACTCCCAGGAGACATCAGCACACTTTTTTTCTTGTCATGTTTTCTATGTATTTATTTTCATGCCCTGACAGCACTATGCATCCATCGCATTTCATCGCATGATGCATGAGTCAGAAAGAAAGAAACCCGGATCTGTAAACGAAACTGGCAGATGGCTGGACGGACACAAAAACAAAATACATTTGCAGCGATCCACAGCAGTGGCTAGTCTAGCCAGGGGAACCCACACGCCCATCGGTGTAGTTTCCCTAAACTTTGTCGCTTGTCGAACCTAAAGGCGCGTTTGGTGCATGAGCCAAAACAGAAGTGTCAATCATCACACTCAACCATGCCTTCCAAACCAGTGGTCCAAAACCTCGGAGCGGCTCTCGTGATAGGCGCAGACGAGTCGTCGCACTACGAAATGACGCGTGACGAGTCGTTTGTCGTGGCCGACGAGCGCCGCAGAGCCTTCATGAAGGGCGTGCCCAGCTATTCGTCCTCCACGCTCAACACGGTCGCCAGCGAGAGCTACTGCATTCCGGAAGACGTTCTTCACGCCGCCGGAGGCACCTCGACGCCCGAAAAGAAGCAGCCCGTGGAACGGCGCCGTTACACGGACTCTGTAACTTATTCCGGACACGCACAGATCCCTCCACAGCAGCAGCAGCAGCAGCAGCAGCAACAAACGCATCAGTCACCATACACGAACGGACTGCCCTCCGCAAGGCCCCTGGAACCGCCGCCACGGAACCTGCCCCAGTCCACATCCACTTCGACGCTCAGAGACTCGGACTTTGACCGCTTTGAGGACGCTGAGGACGACGGAGATCTCGATTCGCCAGACACCTCCGCAGAGGTCAGCGTAGCTACGGTCGCCAGACTCGCGCCAGCGCACGGCCAGCGCGGTATCTTCCACAAAAGCTCGGGTATCGGACACGGACACGGCCTCAGAACGCCAAATGCATTGCCCCAGCGTCCGCAGACCCACGACCCCAGAGCCAAGGCAAAGCCGGCCAATGCTGGGGGACCCCCCGGTATCTACGCTCGCATCAAGATGAAGGAGGCCGAGATTGAACGGCAGTTTGAGCTGCTGGTGCGACAGTCGGTCAAGAGCAAGAAGGAAGGCGACAGTAGGGCCGATAAACCGCGTGCGGCTTCCGATAACATATCAGTGAGCTCTCGCGATTCCCAGACGTCAACAACCACCACTCGAGCAGACCGCGTGGCCCATCTGCAGCTCCAATCAGACAAACTGTTTGAGCTATCGCGGGAGATCTCGGTGGAGATTGACGCCATCAAGAAGCTGGGGCCAACCACTTCCTACAAAAGCTTCTCTGCAAATACTGGCGCGCGAGCAACCAATCTCACAGACAACCTGGCCGAACTGGAGTCCAAGAAACAGGCTGTGGAGCGGGAACTTTACCAGGTGGGGCTGCTTCTATCGCGCCAGTATATCAAGATGCGTGAAGAGGGAGCCAGCGAATACTGGGTCAGGAGCGTCTCCAAGTAAGTTGGAGTGTGCTTGAAAGATGGAGATGAATGAACACAGGCGAACATATACATATATTATTATAATGACATATTTAATCATCTAACAGGGAGTGTGTGGTATGTTGTAGTAGCAAAAAAAAGACTTGTATACTGTACAGGGTAGAACATGGTCTGATTTATATGCAAATCTGCAATGTCACATCTACAATATCTGAAAAACTATGTTTCAGAATAATATCTACAGTACTCTGTACAATATCTACAGTACAATATCTACATCTACAATATCTACATCTACAATTACAATATCTAAAATATCTGAAAAACAATGTTTCCGAAAGAGAACTACAAATCAACTCTATCGACTGATCAACTCTACCAACAAACAAACCCATCTTATCCAATCTATCTTATTATGACTACCTATGCTATCCAATCTATTTTGCTCGTCTCTTGAACTTGAGAGGGTCGGCCTTCTTTCCCTTTCCTCCCTTCTTCTTCCACTTTCCAACCTTGTTATTGTCGTCCTTTCGGAAAGGAATGAAAGCGTTGGGTCCGACAGTGGCGTCCTTTCGGCCCAAAAGATAGTCCGGCACTCGCTTCATGTGGTCCTGGATTCGTGACGAGTGCAGCTCCTTGTCGTGTCTGAGCGCCTTGAGATCGTCAGGGTTCTCGTCGAAATGTCTTGTGAGCTTTTCCGAGTTTATCAGCTCGGTTCGGATCTCCTTGACTCGCGCCTCTCGCACCGCAATGGCTGTGATGGCTCGGAAGGCGTCGTCCATTCGGTATCGAAACGCCTCGACCTGCTTCATGTCGAACGAGTACGGCTTGACCTCAAAGTCCTGCTTGGCCTGCATCCGGATGATCTTGTTGAGCGTCTTCTCGTCTCTCCGGGCAGAGTCCAGCTTTGCGACCTTGTCCTTGCCCCACTGCTCCTTGGGCACCACAAAAGAGAGCGCGGTTCCGGACTTGTTGGCTCGCGCAGTTCGGCCGACTCGGTGCACGTAGGCCCGAGATGTGGAGGGCAGGTCAAAGTTGAGCACAAAGGCCACGTTGATGAAGTCGAGACCTCGCGTCGACGAGTAGTCGTGTGCTCGGGCCACGTCCTTCTTGTCCTTCTTGTCGGAGTCCTCGTCGGCCTCGCCCAGCTTGTTGGCCTCGTCGGTGCAGATTAGCAGGTTGTACACGCCCTTGTTGAACTGCTCGACGATGTGCAGACGCGAGGCGATGGGCAGCTCGGAGTTGAGCACGCAGCTCTTGATGCCAAACTGCTCGAGGAAAAGACGCAGGCGGTAGCATCGGTCAATGTTGTTGACAAAGACAATGGTCTTGCCCTTGACGAGCTGCAGCTTGAAGATGACGTAGGCCAGCAGAAACTTGTCGCGCTCGCTGCACTTGGCGTAGTACTGGAGCAGGTTTCGGTCCTCCTGGGCGGCGTCCAGCTTGAGGGTGGCCACCTTGTTTCGGCAAAACTGCTGCTTGACGAGCTCGGCCTCCTTGTTGAGCGTTGCGGACATGAGGAACGTCTGCTTGTTGCCGGGCAGCTTGTCGGCGAGCTCAATGAGATCGTCCTTGTATCCGTACGAAAGCAGCAGATCGGCCTCGTCGATAACGAGGTAGCCGACCTTGGAGTTGTCAATGTCCTTTTCGTGGATCAGCAGCCGCGACGGCGTGCCGATGATGATGCTGGGCTTCTCCTCCAAAAGCGAAGCAATGACGTCGTCGCCGAGTTGCTGGGTCACGTTGAGACACTTGAGGTGAGAGCAAAACTGCGTGAGCTTGGCCACCACCTTGGCAACCTGGTTACACAGCTCTCGTGTGGGGACGATGATGATACACGACTGCGCATCTCGACCCTCCTTCTCGGATCGAAGCATCAGCTCCAGAACAGGAAGTACGTAGGCCACAGTCTTTCCACTTCCAGTGGCAGCGTTGGCGACAATGTCCACACCCTCGTTCAGAGCGAGGGGAATGGCTGTGCTCTGAATCAGAGTGGGCTTCTCAAAGCCGCTGGAGTTGAGGCCGGAGAGCAGGCGGTCATCGATGCCGAAGGAGTCGAATTTCTTTTCGTCCAGAGCAGGTGTAGTCATTTCTGAGAGTATGCTGGAGACAATTATGCAAAAATAATTTAGGTATTTTTTATGTCAAAAATATTTTGATAGATGAGCTAATCTTGAATATGCTTTTTAGTCAGCAGTTTTGGCAAGCACATCTGTGCGAATCCTGGAGAGAGAAAAGAAGAAAGAAAAAAAAAAAAAAAAAAAAACGAATAACATTTAAATCTTTTACACACAATTTATTTCTACTCTGTACAGTCTGTAGCCAATTTAGCTGTTCACAGTCATACTGTCAACCGTGAAATAGTATCATTTTTACCAAAAACAAATTTACCGACAAAATCAGCTCTCAAAAATAAATTATTCACAAATTGGTCTGTAGCATCAAGTGTTTTTTTAAAAAAAAAATCACCCAACTCGAGCGAATCTCACTCGGGTTTTCCAATATTCGTAATCAAGTGGGGTTTTCCAAAAGTATTTGTTATCTAAGTCAACTCGGTATGCAAACTGATCTAGTGGTACTGCAAGTGGAATCTGTTTCTCGAATATCTCTTCTCATTGTCTTTTTTTGCTTCGACTGCGGGTAGAAGCAGGTACTCTGTACGTTACTTTTGACAGACAGTGGTGGTGTTTCTGTTGCACTTCTGGATCGGTGGTCTCGGCTGTGTTTTCTGTTTTCTCGAATGTGTACTCTGTGGATGTTTCATTCTGATAATGCCCTATATCATTCAAAATTGAAGCCTGTATCAAATGTTCCATTCTGATATTGGTCTGTAGCACCAAATGTTAGGCTGAAACCGTACAGAGTAGTCTATAGCGTCAAATGCTCCATTCTGAAATTGAAGCCTGTATCAAATGTTCCATACTGAAATTGAGGTCGACATCTCATTTTGAAATCGGTCTCTAGCATCAAATGCTCCATTCAGAATCTATAGCTCATGTTCCACTCTAAATCATCGTCTATACCATCTCTATAACATCAACAATTATCTAATATGCATATTCTAATTCCCTTACAACTTGTAATGTCCCAGCTGAAAGAGACGGACCCTGCCGCCAGAAGTACCCACAGTCAGGTACTCGCAGCTGGGGGAAAAGGCCACGCTGGTGACAACTCCCAGAGCAGTGTGCTGGGTAGGCCAGTTCTTGAAAACGGTGAATGACGGAATGTGGACAAGTCGGAAGGCGTCTCGCTTCTGGTCGGAGGCCATAGCCAGCATCTGTCCGTCGGGAGAGAATGCTAACGACGAAATGGCAGTGGTGAGGTTGGACAGCACCGCCGTGGGCTTTTGTGGTCGGAAGGGACTAGAGCCCTTGGCCAGCTCCAATGCTAGCTTGGGCCGGTTGTAAATGTTAACGTAGCCGGACTCGGAGCCAATGGCGATCCACTGGTTGGCCTTGCCGCCGATTGTGATAACGGTGATGCCCACGCCGCCCTCGTCCGTCCACGTGGCGGTGAACTCGCGCGTCTCGACGTCGTACTCCCAAACCTGACCAGCGGTGTTGACAGCAATGATGGAGCCGTCGGACCACACAAAGTCCGCGACCTCGCCCTCGATCTTGCAGCCGGTGATCCACTGGCCGGAGGTGGCGGAGATGATCGCGAGCCATCCGTCGACGCCCACAACACAGAGGAACTTGCCGCATGGCGACAGCTTGAACTTTGCAAAGTTTCGCACCTTGTCTCCGTGGCCGTACAGATGGGCCATTCGCTCGATGCGGCCGGAATCCGCGTTCCAAATGTAGAGATGCTTCTGCTTTCGGCCACCAGCGTACACCCGCTGGCCGTCGGGGTGGATGGCCACGTGTGCAAACGGAGTGTGTCGAACAAACAGTGTGGTGACAACGGGGTTGTTCTTGCCGTCAATCTGGTACAGACGCAGAGTCTTGTCGAAACCACCGGTGATGAGCAGCGGATGTGTGGGGTGGAAAACCAGGCCCTCGACGGCGGCTCGCGAGGGAGCGGCAAAGTTGGCGTCCTGGAGACGCATCACCTCGATCTGGCCGTGCGGCAGCAGCTTGGATTCGCGGTTGGAATACTGTGTGACTCGCTGCAGCACCTCGTTCAGCGAAGCGCCCGACAGCACGTCCTCCTCCTCTGACTCCGCGTCCGAGTCCTCAAAGTCGTTCTTGGCCTTGGTTTGGAATGCAGAAGCGGCCCAGTCCGGGATTCGGTAGATTTTCCGGTACTGTTCCCGCAGACGCCGCGCAAACACCTTGCCGTTCACGTGGTCCTGGGTCTGCTTCTTCCGCAGCTTCTTGAACATGCCATCGTGATCTGCCACGAGCGAAATGTGCACGTTCTCGTCGTCCGAATCGACCCATGCGGCTCGTCCTCCGTGTTCCTCCAGGGTTTCGTCGAGAGTGTCAGAGTCCATGGACGAGTCCGAGTCGTCCGAAGAGTCCGAGTGGTAGTTTTTGCCGTCTCCTCCATCGACAAAAAACAGCTGGTTGTCCTCCATTCGGTCGTAGTCGTTCTCCTCATCTGAGTCATCCGAGTCGTCCGAGTCTTCTTCTTCTTCCTCGCCAAGAGTAATGTTTTTGAGACCCATTTCGAAGCCCTCATGGTCGCCAAAAACGGCCTTTTCCAAAGCGAGCTCCTCCTCGTCCTTTTCGGGAACCTCCTCGTCCGAGGAGTCCACGTCCATGGCGTCCTCCATGTGCTCGTCGATCTCGACAACCACTCCTTGGGTCGCGTCTTCCAGCTCTTCCATTGCGTTCATTGCGGTTTGTGTAGAATGGAACTGGTGGTGGGTGTATGTCTTTTCTGTATGCACCTGAATTAAATTTTTGATTTCGGGAAAATATTTATTTAGGTTTGGAAGTTTATTGGGTGGGAATTATTTACCACTGTCTAACTATAGAGAGAACTTGATCACAGCACATTATGGCCGAAATGGAAGTGAGTACGAGCCCCGCTGCCACATCCCCCGCAACCCACTACTAACCCCGCAGACTACCGAGTCGATAACCCGTCACCTGAGACGCAAGGGAGCGGCTCCCGTCGACCTACTACCGTTTGCCAATGACCTGGTTCAGGGAAAACTGAATGTCTACTTTCCACATCGTCTTTGTGCCGTCTTGCAATGGTGGATGGACAAGCTGGAGGACGACTCGGCCGGTGCCAAGGCTGCGCGAGTCGATCCGGCGTTTTGGATTCTGTTTTGCGACGTCTGGAGAGGAATGGAGCCAGATCTGGCCATGCCCCGAGAACGAATCTTCAAAAACAGCAAATTTGCCCAGATTGTCGCCAAAACCATACAGGAGAATGTCACCGAGTGCTCCATCCAGCTGCTTGACGAGGTTGCCGCTGCTGTGTCTCTCGTTTCAACTACACTGACGGTCCAGCTCACTCCCGAGGGAGCCCTCGACCTCACTTCCCACTATCTACAGCTTCTGAGCAGCTTTGAGCAGCAGGACCTGCCTATCGCCCACATTGAGGGCGTTTCCCGGTGGACGGACATGGTCTTCAAGATCCTGGAGCTGTCGTCGTTCGGAATCCAGGACATGCAGAAGATGTGTCGAGTGTTTGGAGCTCAGCTTCCTCACGTCATCTACCTTCTGAGCTGCGACACAAACGACAAGGTTGTCGATCTGATCCACGCGCTGGTTGAGCGGTTCCTGTTCGACCCCAAAAACTTCCCCGTCACAGGTATTTTTGCGCTGGCAAATATCGAGGAAATCAAGACGACCAAATCTACGCTTCCAGCCTACCGACGACTGTTCAGATGGGCTGCGGCTGAGGCGGAAGTCAACCCAGCTGCCAAGGAGACGCTGGCTCTGCCTCTCTTCCACACCCTCATCAAAAAGTCCACAGCCAACGCCATTGCTCTTCTGGAGGAGTGCCATGACCTGGGCTACAAGTTGAGCCACAAGTCTCTGCACGACATTCTCACAGAGGCGCTGCCAGACGTCTACGTGGCAGCTGCAGGCGTGACGAAGCGAGACATTCACTGGAAACTGGTTGCTGCGCTGCTGAAGCTCGATCCTACCACCGCTGCTACCAGCACTGTTTCTCCCAGGCTGTTCAAGTGGCTGGCTACAGCTCCGGAGGACCAAGACACCGTCAACGTCATGGTCGGCATCGCCGAAGGCTTTGGCATGAAAAACATGCTGTCCGAGTTTCTGACTTGGTGGGTCACCGAGATGGCGTCGACTGCCCAGTGGAGACGAGCCGAGGTGTGTGCTGCTGTCACTGCTCGAGCCAAGAAGCTCACTTCGCACCAGTTTATGGACCTGCTGAAGGAGCTTCTGAGCAAGCTCAAGGAAAGCTACACGGAAAACGTCATGGTGGCAACGCTGTCCATCGTGCAGGCTCTGCTTTTCCTGACCCCCATTTATGCATCTACCGCCGTCAAGCAGCTGGAAAAGCTGGTCAACCTGAAGAGCGGCGACTTTGATGAGGTTATTCTGTGGAAAATGAGATACACCATCTTTACAGTGGCTCCTCTGACCCCGCATGCCATCAAATTCAAGTCCATTGAGCCCGAGGACAAGCTCTGGAAATACCAGTTTGGCTGCCTGTGTCGACTGAGAGAGTTTTCCGAGGTGAAGGACTTTGACAAGGCCCTGGACAAGCTTCTGAAGGCTCTTTCCAAGGATCTCATGAACGACATGATTCCCTTCCTCTTCAACCGATGGCTGGTGATCCTGGACCTGTTTGCCAAGGAGAAGCGTCTGGACAAGATTGGCGAGGCTGCTGCTGCCTCGTTTGGCCCAGAGCTGGTTCAAAACACGCAGCTGTTTGAGTGCTCAAAGGTTTGGTCGTCGGTTTTGGCCCATCTGGAAGATCCCGTTGTGCTCGCACAGGTGCCGTTTGAGGCGTACCCCAAGGACAAGCGTGTCAGCTTGGTGAACAAGTTCTCGGTGAACCCTACCGAAGATGGCCTTAATCTGGTTTCCAAGCTGGTGACTGCAGATGGTGCTGGAGGCTCCAACATTGAAAACGACGTTGACGCCTTCTGCACTCTTCTCGACCACGGAACGCCGCTTTCCACCGAGCTCTGTTCGATTGTGCTAGGCAACCATGTCCGGTCCAAGACCGAGGACGTCAACAAGGAGTTCATGTCCACTTTGGAGAAGAGCATCAAGAAGGGTCTGAAGAAGAACAAGTCCATCTCGCACGCTATTCTCTATGCCCGAGTTGCTGCCTCCGCCGAGTCCGACTTCATCCAGACCATTCGAGAGACTCTGACTGACGTTCTTCTCAAGGCCGACCATCAGCTCATGCAGACCATTCTCAACGACACTGAGTCGCTGGTCAAGATCTTCCCCGAAGCCGGCGAGGTCACCGTAAGACTGGCTACTGTTGCTGCCGAGCTGATTTCTGCGGGTGAGGTTGCATCTCCTCTTCTCACCTCCATTGCATGCTTCCTCATGGGCACCTCCAAGCCAGATTTGGCCATCACAGCTTTGTTCCTATCCGTTGACAACAGCAACAAGCTCGTGGCCAAGTGGTACTCGCAGTACCTGAAGCAGCTGTCGCCCGAGGAGCTGTCTGCCACCCTTGTTTCTGTCGTCAACTATGGAGCTCCTGCCTACCATGCATTTGACGCCATCATCCGAACTCTTTCATACGACAAACACCGAGAGGCTGACATTCCCGCAGTCATTGTTTCGGCCATCTCGCTGTACCTCCAGGGCGAGCAGTCACTTTTGTTTGTCACTGCCCTGGGTTCTCTGCTTCGAGAGGCTTCATGGGCTGTTTCCCAGTACGCTCTGGAACTCATCCTGGTAGTTGTGGCTCAGTCCGAGGCTACCCCCGAGACCTTCACTGCTCTCACTGAGGTGCTCACTCAGATCCTTCTGCGACAGCGACACCGTGTTGACGGCCGATACGTGCTCATCGTGTACAGCATCAAGGCTCTTCTGCGTGTTCTGATCAAGGGTACAAGCGTGAGTATTGACTCTGTCCGATCTCTGACACGAGTAATCCAGCTCGTGTGTGAACCCCCAGCTCATAGTGTGGCCAAGTCGCGTGGAGCTACGTCGCTGACCTCGGCTATTCATGCCACTCGACAGCTGGTGTCTCGTCATGTCATCTACTTGTTGGCTCTTTACGCCCATCTCAGTGTCACCAGCAAGTTTGATGCCGAGGTTACTGCTGCATTGAAGCCTGCCATCACATCCGTGTTTGAAGTCATTTCCGAAGACGACCTCAACATTGCAAACTCCGTTATGGACATGCCGTCCAGATCCCTCACCAAGGTCCTTTACTCCGACTTTAAGAGGAAGGGTAGATGGACTGACGATATGTAAAGTCGAGGACGATACAACTTTACATAACTTATACAATAGATTATCATGATTCGTTGCTATTTAAAAAGGCTTGAGTGAATTGACAGATAATGTCTCAATTATGTACTAAAAGCGTACTCTAAATGTACCAAAGACTACTTGATTGCTCATAGTACTCCCTATAGCTTACTGCTTCCCTTTAGAAGATCAACAGCAGCCTCTGCCATGCCAATGCTACTCTGGTAGCCTGCAGGTCCAGCGCCGTAGTTGTGAATAACAACGACACCGTCAATCACCTCCCTCTCGACTCGGGGACCTCCATGGCGTGCTGGGCGACGTCCAACGTTGTGGCTGACCACGTCCAAAGGACCGTCATCGAGAAGCTCTGGACACACCTTTGTTGCCCTCGCGACGATTCTGTCTGCCAGAGCCTTATCGATCTCCGTTGACCAGTCGTCCTTTCGCATACATCCTCCGAGGATGGTTCCTCCTTCAGGTCGTGGCATGATGTAAAGACACTCGTCTGGGTAGCCCTCGACAGATGCGTATGTGAGTAGTCGCTCGGTCTTGTTTCTGATGAGCAGTGTCTGGCCGAGGATAGGGTGCATCTTGGTATCTTCCACACCACCAAGAGTCTTGGCTAGAAGTCCCGGGCAGTTGAAAATGGCCTCAACAGGTCCAGGGAATGCTGAGTACTTCTTGGCATCACAGACATGCTTCAATGTGGCTCGTCGGAACTGAACACCACGCTTGACACACTCCATTTGAAGGTAGAAAAGGTACCGGGTAGTGGAGATGACAACAGAAGTAAAAGTGTAGCCCCAGACCGTGTCTTCCGGTAGCTCCTCCTTAGTCAGTCCTCTCCATCCCTCGACAAAGGTGCTGTACCAGGGAGTCACAGCCTCAACGTCAAGAGATCCGTCCTGCTTCTTGGGGACGTCTCGGGCGTGAAAGTAGATGGATACCAGTCTGATCCAGATACCGGCTTCGGGGACCTCTCTGGACAGACGGAGGAACTCGAGATAGGCAGGCTTGTCGTAGTTTTGCAGAGTGATCTCGTCCTTGGCGGCAAAAGAGTCCCAGTCACCTCCAGCCCAGGGAGAAGTAAAGTCGATGGACAGGTCGCCAGGGAGATGCTTGGCGACCACAGTCACGTTTGTGTTGGGCTTCTTGGCCAGTGTGAATGCGGTGGTCAGACCGGCGATTCCGCATCTGTGTTAGTTAGGGAAGAAGCAGGCTGTGAGATGAGAGGTTGTGGACTCAATTGCCAGCACAGAAACAACACACAAAAACAACGCACAGAAACAGCGCACAGAAGCAGCAGCATCAGCTTTCTGTCATGGTAGAAAGCTGTAACACCTCACCACCACTAGGAATGTCTCCACAATTGGATTGTCACCACAATTGGATCTCACCACAATTGGATCTCACCACAATTGGATCTCACCACAACTGGATTGTCACCATAATTGGATCTCATCACAACGAAGATTGTCACCACAACTTCTCACTTCACAACGAAGATTGATAAGTTCGTTCAAGAACAATGAAGTCAGACGATCCAATACCTCGTCACTCCTTCTGTGTAACAAATACTCACCCAAGAACGACGTAGTTTTTCTTGTTCATTGCAGGTTCACAGTTTTGGAACATTGCTGGACTTGATCTGATATGCAATCTGGTATCGGAAATTATGGCCTTATGCAATGTGGGGTGTGCAACCTTATCTAATCTGGTGATTTTTAGCGACGTGTGTCACGTGACTAGTCACTTATAAAATTGATAGCTAAATGCCATAAACACACTTGATTCGCAGCCACTAACGCTTTAATAGCTCCCAGCTTGAATTTCCGGTGTCTCCAGTCACATTTGGTATCTTTCTGACGGAGTCATGACGTCATACTAAAAGTTGCTGGTCACGTGACTGTCATGTGACTCTCACGTGATTAGTGAAAACTGAAGATAAGCGAGAAAGTGGCTCTAATATCGAGAAAGTGGATCAAAATTGTGTTCTCAATGTTGATTAATACTGCAGTGGAATTAATTGCAATTAATTGCCACCATTTGGTATTATATTGTGTAGGACTTGTCGCCACCCTACTAGTTAGGGTTAACCCTATTGAGGTCACATGACCCGGTTGCCGCTTTGGGAAACTCTTTTGGGACCAACCATGCAGACTCTTATCATATACCGAAATTTGGTTCACACCTTTCAAGGTAATCAAACCACAATCACACACAAAATGTCCTCCACCAGACGTGAGTACAAATGAAACGAAGGAATGCAAAGGAGGAAACTGCGATATTCGAGCTCGGCGCTGCGGTTTGAGCGGAATATTTGCACAAGTTGCGAGTCTTATGAAATTTCTGTCGCGAACACATTACTAACCCAGTCTACGTTAAGGGAAAGCACATTTCTTACCAGCGAAGCAAGCGTGTTGTTAACCCCAACGTGTCTCTCGTTAACATCGAGGGTGTCGCCAACCCCGAGGAGGCCAAGTTCTACGTCGGAAAGCGAGTCGCTTACGTCTACCGAGCCACCAAGGAGGTCCGAGGCTCCAAGATCCGAGTCATCTGGGGCAAGGTTGTGCGAACTCACGGCAACTCCGGTGCCGTCCGAGCTCGATTCCGATCTAACCTCCCCGCCAAGACCTTTGGCTCTTCCCTGCGAATCATGCTCTACCCCTCCAACATCTAAGTATGTTTGAAGCAGTATGAGTACCGTACCCAGGCGGCAAAAAGGCCAGTGGTGGCTCTAAAATGAAAACATGATGGAAAAACAAAACAAAATGTCAATGATGACTCCATAGCATCTTGTATAAAGCAATTAATTTATTGGCGAATGTGCACGGAGAGTGATGAGTAGGTAGTAGCGAGGGTGTTGATGTCGACGTATGACTGTAGAATGGGATATGGGGTTTGTCAATTTGGACACATGTGGATACGTGACGGCTGGTTTCTGGTTTCTTTTCAATTGACAGACCTGGTTGACGAATTCAGTTACCAAAACTTCATCAACGCGTGTCACTCTCGCGTTTGACAAAAATCTGTTTGTAATGAATTTTGGACTCTTTTTTGGACTCTCTTTTTGTGTCTGTAGAACCCACCCGTGTATACGTTGTCGATCGCTTCATTTCGAGCCGTTTCTCTGTCGATTTTGTCGATTTTGTCGACTGTTCTGTTCTGGTTGTTGGTTCCTTTTTCTCTTTTTCAGCGGAGTAATATTCGGAAGTTTCCACATGGTTCCTTCAGAATGTCCCAACCCAGATTCCCAGATGTTAGTGAACCACTACGGCCATTTACTTGGAGGATGTCAACAAATCTGAGTGGCCAAAGCATCTCTTTTTCGGTGAAATCCACAAAAAAATGATCGAATCTTGATGGTCTCAGCTGTGGAGAAAATAATACTTTACGATTCCACCGCGAGGTCTTTATCAGGGTTCTATTCATTCATGTATTATACTCATATAATCAGAAGCTACAACTAATTATTTGTTGTCAGTACAAGAAAGTGTAAGTACTCCCAGCTCAGATTTAGTTAGAGTGATGAAGATGCATGCTCTAGTAGTCTCGACATCCTCATAAAAACTGCCATATATGAGCTAAGAGAATTCTGAAGAGTGCATTGAACTCGCAACTCTGTTGTGAATCAACGTCACTTGTTTTTTTCTCTTCTTCATCTCCTTTTACCTCCCTTTGTCATCCACCCCCATTCATTCAGAAAGAGCCATTTGGGAACTGTTATACTCCCATTTGGTTTTGTTCCAGTTAACTTATGCTTCGTCTCTGTAAAAAAAAGTACCAAACTAACGTGTCTCTACTGCCAGCAAGATTCATGATGTGAGCGTCTGAAAGCACAACAAGATCCCTGTCAGCTGCTGGATACATCCAACTAGCCGTTTGCCGCATTTTTGGCTGACTTGACTCCCCTCAACTCCACATTGTACGCCACCACACTAACCCTCCCACATCGATAAAGTTCATGCACGAAATATTTTTATAGAAATATATCCAACGCAAGCAGCTCCATAGCTAGTCACCCCGAAAAACCGCCAACAATGAAATTAAATACGTCTGCCATGCGATATCTCACGCCCGATGACTTTCGGGTGCTGACCGCGGCCGAAATGGGCTCCAAAAACCACGAGGTCGTGCCTACCAAACTCATCACCCAAATCGCAAAGCTCAAGTCCGTGAGCGCTACAAACAGATGCATTTCCGATTTGGCCAAGATTGGGCTCATTGCCCGGGTCAAGAACGCCAAGTACGACGGCTACCGGCTCACATACCACGGCTACGACTTTCTCGCTCTCAAGGCGTTCATCAAGCGAGATACGGTCTTTTCGGTCGGTGCCCAGATTGGTATCGGAAAAGAGTCGGATATTGTGGCTGTCAGTGACACAAAGGGCTCGCAGCGTGTGCTCAAGATCCACCGACTCGGCCGAATCTCCTTTCGAACCGTGAAAAACAACCGAGACTACCTCAGAAACCGAGCCAGTGCGTCGTGGATGTATCTGTCTCGACTGGCGGCCCAGAAGGAGTACGCCTTCATGCAGGCTCTCTACGACCACGGATTCGAGGTCCCCACGCCCGTGGACCAGTCCAGACACCAGATTGTCATGTCGCTCGTCGACGGCTTCCCCATGAGACAGCTGCAGGAGCACGACAACCCCGCTCGACTGTACCAGACGCTCATGGACTTTGTGGTGCGGCTGGCCAACCACGGCCTCATCCACTGCGATTTCAACGAGTTCAACATCATGATTCGCGAGGACTTTGACCGAAGCAACCCCCGGTCGGAGATTGTCGTCATCGATTTCCCCCAGTGTGTGTCCATCGACCACGTTGACGCCAAGCGGTACTTTGACCGAGACGTCGAGTGCATCAAGCTCTTTTTCCGCAAGAAGCTGGGCTACGTGTCCAAGACCTGGCCGGACTTTGACCGCGACGTCAAGCGCGACGGCGAGGCTCTGGACCTGCTGGTGCACGCCTCTGGATTCTCCAAGAAGCAGGTCAAGGAGTTCGAGGCTGCCATTGCCCAGAGTCTGGAGATTGACGAGAACGATCTCGGCGAGCGAATCGAGGACGACGTGGACGCTGAGGCTGCCCATCTGGCGGACGACGCTGAGGAGATTGAGGCCGACGACGACGACGAAGACGACGACGAAGAAGACGTCGCAGAGGAGCAGGTTCAGGAGGAGGAGGAGGAGGAGGAGGAGGACCCCATTGAAAAGGCCATTGCTGAGCGAGGTATCGAGAACATGAAGATGGACAAGCTGGGCAACTACATTCTGGACTAGAGAAGGCCACACTCTCCGTCAATGTTGTTTCCTTCTGGGACGTCTTTATCTTTTGCATTTTCTATTGTCCCGTTTCGCTCCGCATCTTCCTTTAGGGCCAGGTCAAACTGGAAATTGCACTTGTCCTCGTTTTAAGCCTAAACCGCCGCGGAAGAGTGCAACTGTCCAGTTTTGCCTCTGCTGGAGACCAGGAGAGTGCGGGGTATTTGGTCGCCGGCTAGCAGCGGAAGACTAGTGTCCGTGGCGCCATAGCCGTGCCAGGCCCAAACAAAAAAAAAATTATTATTTTCTGCCGTGGCCCTGAAACAGTAGCCGTTCATATACGTTTATATCCAGTGGTTATATTTTACAGTTTCGCCTCCAGCTATCGCACGTAGTTTAATTTTGACATGGCGCACACGCACGCAACCAGCAATACACTCAGACACCTACACACACCATCATGATTTACAAAATTCTCGAATCGCTGCCATCGGAGGCCATCCAGGACGGGGCGGTCAACCCGGAGACGGTGCTCCCCGGCGTGCCCCTGGATATCCAGGATGGATTCATTCACCTCAGCACCAAGGCCCAGCTGCTGGAGACGCTCAACAAGTACTTTGACAACCACCAACGCGTCTATCTGCTGGCCATCGACATCCCCGACACCCCCGGAGCGCACCTCAACGAAGGCAGCGTGGGGTGCAAACCCGGGTGTCGTCTGCAATGGGACTTTGTGCCTTCTCGAAACGAGAAGTTTGCTCACATTTACGGACACCTCACCAATGGAGACATTTCCTCAATCAAGGAGTTGGAGCGTGGCAGCGATGGCTGGACCTTGTGGTAGCGCGCGCACACATTATATAAGTATCGTATTTATTGTGCATGACCGTCGTAGCCGGTGTTGTTGTTTTTTTCCTTGCGCGATTACCCCACGTCCAAGCTGTGCTCTTGGAACCGAACCGTGTGTGGTGTATCTATCACTAACCGTAGACGACACAGGGTTCTTTCTGTGCACTTGGCGCACTGATCACGGCGCTAATGTTGGCAGTAAATGCGACGGGTACAGCGGCTAAAGGCCTCAATTAATATGTTTATATTAATTATCTCACTACATTGGCGTCGTGGTTCCTCGTGCCCGTCCCTTACCCCCTATTCGCTTGCCTTTGGCATATCATGTACGTACCCCTCATCTACATACCATCTCGTCAAAATAACGTGCGCAACGCATAAATTTGTACATTACCTAAGCGACTCTGTGCCACCGCATCAGTTTTCCAGTGGACCCAGCACCGGTTCGACTGAAAGCTGAGTCGTCGTGGCCGTAGAGTGACGCTCATATTGTGTTGTCAAAGTCGCCACTGTCGTTAGATAGGCGTCACTGGCTTCATGAGGTGACTTCACGAGGTGTGTCACAAAATCACAAAACGGCAACATGGGCAGCAAAAACGACTGCTCCTACTGCTACTCCTGCTGCTCCTCCTCGTCAAACTCCTCGTCGGAGTCGTCGTCCGGAAGGGCAAATGGGTCGTGCTCCTCCTCGTCCGAGTCCTGCTGCCACCCTCCGACCTTTTTGAACTCGGCGGGCCAGTACGGCATTTTTCGCCACGTGCGGTCGTCGACAACAATCTCGATGATGTCGCCGGCAATCTTGTCGTCGGGAGTGACGTCCACAACCACAAAGCCGCCCCGCTTGACCCACACAGTCTGGCGGAACTTGGGAGGCATCTCGACCTGGGCCTCTGCGGTGCTGAATCCATGCGACTTGTAAAAGGCCTCGGGCAGCACCACCTCGTAGATGTTGCTTCCCTTGGCTTGTGCGACCTTTGCCACCGTTTGCGTGTCCTTCAGCCCATCCAGGGGCGTTCCCACTGCTGCTAGTGCTTTTTTGCTCATGTGTAGAAAGTTTTGATGTTAATGTTGGCAGCTCTGCAGTAACCTGTACTTATTTTGCAATGTCGGCCAACAGTGAGTCGGACCAAGGTGTAGGGGTGAAAAAAGTGGCTGTAACGAAAATGCGATATTCGTGAAAGGTCTACGGGGTCTACGGGGTCCATTATTGGCAAATATTGTCTAATAATTGATTCATATATATACCTAGGCAGAAATAAAAGGCTTGACCTTCTCCTCCTCCTTGTCGTAGTAAGCCACAGTGTGGACCTTGAAAAACGAGCTGGTAACACCAAAATGCTTGAGCAGACGAGTCTGTCTGGAATCGAGAACCTGGCCGGCCTTGCAAACCTCGTAGGGCGCAAAAATCTCAACCTTTCCGGCCTTGAGCTGCGTAGACATACCCAGAGATCGGAGAGTGGGCTCCATAGAATGCACAACGGGGACGTCTTCCTCAACAGGCAGCTTTCCTCCGGTGGTGTGGACAACGCCGGCGGGGATTGTGAAAGAGACGGACGCGGTCTGTCCGGCACGGGCAAAGTCCTCTCGAACAAAGGACTCAAAGTAATCCTTGACCACCTGGGGCTCCTCGTCGGTGATGAGCAGACCAACGTCTCCAGACATGTACTCGGAGAGAGCGCCGAGACCGGCCATGTACTCGTCCTCCTCGGACTTGCCGAGCGCCTTGGCCATGATCTTGGTTCGGCCAAAGAATATCCTGCTGCCCTTCCAGTCTGTTCTGAGATCCTTGAAGAAGGTGTTTCGCATGCCCTCTACCGAGAAGACGAAGCAGTACTTGTGCTCGTCGAGGTGGTTGTGGATCTCATCGACAATCTGCTCCTTGTCCTCGCGGGTCTTCTTCTCGACCTTGGTCAGGGCGACGAGCTTGTTTCTCTTGGACTTGGGCATTGTGTGTGTGTGTTGGAACGATTGGTTTTGCCAGAATCTGCACTAGCTGCAAATATTTTTTTAGCCTTTGCAGGAATGGCAGAAAAAAAAAAAACTAGACTTTCGATACAGGCAATATCAAGTGCACCGTAGGGGCACCTCTGCCAAAATAATTTACTTATCCAGTGCACGAGCCACTGACATGTCCGTATCTGCGCAGGACTTGGTGGACTTCCATTCCAGACACCTGGGGCAGTTCCACGGAACCATAGCTTTTGACCAGCCGAAAGTCCAGACAGACGCAGTCGACTCTGCAGCTGAAAGTCATGTCGTTGGAGACTCTCTTGGTTTCTACTCAGATGGAGTGGAGCGTACGTTGACGGACGAACACATTGAGTTCTTCCGGCAGTCGGATCTCCGCAAGCAGGAATTGCTTCTGTGGCGGAAATCGTCTCAGCAGTTTTCGGGAGGGGAATCAGCCCGATTGCAGTCACCAAAAGCACTGGTTGAGCCAGCCCAATCTCAGTTACCAAAGGCACTGGTTGAGACAGAGACGGTTTCGGAAAAGAATCCTCAAATCCAGCTGTCCGTAGAAGAGACTGAACCTATGATCCCAGGAAAGGTTCCGTCTAATGCCAGTTATGGCGCTCACAACGACTACATCCAGAGACTGGAAGAGTCGGTGGACAAGCGGTTCTCGTTGGCGGCCGAGGGATCAAGCTACTTCCCAGAGGTGCCGTTATAAAAAAATATTTATGCTATGTTTATGTTGTCTTCTTTTTTTATGTACCTGGCTTCTTAGATGCAGTAGTACCGGTCGCCAAAGTCGCCGAGACCGGGCTGGATCCACTTGTTCTCGTCGAGACCGTTGTCAATGACGCCGGTGATGATCTGCACGTTGGGGAACTTTTCGGCAAAGGCAGCAATGCCCTCGGGAGATGCAATGAGGTTGAGGAAGAGGATTCGCTCCTGGGGAACGCCTCGGGCAATGAGCACCTCCACAGCCATCATGGCAGATCCGCCGGTGGCAAGCATGGGGTCCAGAAGGAACACGTATCGCTTGGCAATGTCCTCGGGCAGCTTGTCGTAAAAGAGAGTGGGCATGGCAGTCTCCTCGTCTCGCTGAATGAGAATCTTGCCGATTCGCACGGACCGGCAGCAGTCTCGAAGACCCTGCTCCATGGACTCGCCAGCTCGCATGATGGAAACGCCGCAGATCTTTCCCTCGAATGCAAGGCCCTTGAACTCGGCGCCGGTCGGCGTCTTGACGAGCTTATCGGTCACGGGAAGCTGGTTGAGACCCTCCTCCACGAGCAGCCGGATGATTCGGTCAGAGTAGAAGATAAAGTCCGACCGAGACGTGTTCTTGTCTCGGATGATGGAGTACAGGCCCAGCAGCTGGCGGCTCTGTGGCAGGACGTTGACGTTGGAGGGAATGGGCGAAGACGACATTGATGTGTGTGTGGTAGACTGGCAGAGAAGGCAGCGTCTGCTTTTCCGGAACCAAAATATTGTTGCAATAGGGTTCAATACTCGCATAAAAATTTGACCCATCTCGGGCCACTCCTGCATGTATCAGGTCTTATCTCGGAACAGCCGTGGATGTTCCGGCCGATATACACGACCTCTGTAACGTCCTTCCGCAGCCGTTTCTCCGTCTCCAAACCCCCGCAAAACTTTTACGAGCCTGGCGGGTCTTTTTGCCTAGGTCGCGTGCACCTGAAACCACTCTTTAAAGTGTCGTCTTTTTTGGCTTATCATACACTATCGCAGCTATTTTTGCCGAACCCCTCTCTCGACGCACGCTAGCCCTGTGAACTAGCATAAATAGCGATAAACAGGAGTGACAGACCCCTAGTAACGGCCATATCGATTGTCATCACAACGGCCTTGTAATTGGCTGCCTTCAAAAACTAGCGCCGTACGTTATCCCTGGCCAGGTTAAACCTCGATAAGCATGTGAAGTGTGTTTATATCCACGGTTTTTAGTGGCGAAACCAAATAAAATTAATCATAAATGCAACTGATAAGGCCAATCTGACGTGGCCTCCTTAACACGGTATTTATGACATGTTACGTTTGCCAATACTCCTAATTTATTGGCTCCATTCACGTTCTCTACCCTATAGCAAGCTGCACACCCGGCGCCCACTACTGGCAGTCGAACTCTCGCTAATTTCCCCTTTCATATATTAACAGATGGCTGTGAGGTAAAAAAAAAAGGCTGCAATCTTCTTCTCTATTCTATTGTTGCTCGCTCTCCTCGCTCTTCCGTCTCTCGGATCCCTCCTCGTCGTGAGCCGCTGCTGCCTCCTCGGCGGCAGAAGTTCTGGCCTCGTCGTCGTCGGCATCAGACTCATGTTTATCCTGATCCTTCTGAGCATTCTCCTCCGCCTTCTTCTGGGCTGTGTCGGCGTGCTTCTTTTGTTTGTGCTCAGAATCCTCAGCTCCCTCAGCATCCATGTCGTTGGCAGCATCCTCCGCAGTCTCGTGATGAGATCGCTTCATCTTGCCGGCACCCTGCTGGTTGAAGAAGCCAAAGTAGTCGATGTAGTCGAGGAAAGTAGAAGCCTTCTTCTCGCTGCCAGTGTTGTCAAAGGAATCCTCGTAGGTGACATTGTTGACGTCGAGGTGCTCAGCGTTGTTGTGGCCATGTAGCACGCCTCGTGAGGTCAGACCCTCAAGAATGTGTTCACGCTCCTCATCAGAAAACTTCTTAATCCACCGGTCAACCTCGGCATGCATGATTCGATGTAGCTTGGTGTTGGCAAGTGCTGGGTGATGGAAGGTCTGAAGAGCTTCGTCCACTACTGACTGAGGGTCAACGGAAGGATCCTCCCATGCCTCCACCACAAACGGCACGATATACTTGACCACCTCGGCAGCAACAAGGCCAGCAGGCTCATTCAGATAGGCTGCAAAATGGTCTTTGGATAGCCGTGAGTGAGTAGGGTCTGTGGACTTGGAGTTGATCCAAACATCAATCTGATCGTCGTGGTACGACAACAGAGTAACAGAAGCATGCAGGATCTCGGTGACCGCCTCCAGAATGGGGTTGATGATGGGGTTGATGATCGAGTTGGTGAAGGCAGCAAGGGCGTCTGCAATCGAAGACGCCATCATTCCCAGAGCCGAAGACGAGTCTGAGTCGCCAAAGAACGACTCCAGTGACGACATCACTGAATCCTTGAATTCCAGCAGAGGGTAGACGGCTCTAATGACAGCATCAACATCAAGGTTGTCGAAGAACGTCTCCAGAGATGTGTAGTTGGGGTCGTTGTTGTGGACCTTTGAGATGTTGGTTCCCCCTGGGGTGTTCTTGAAAGGTGGCTGGTCAACATGCACAAAGGGATGCTGTTCGTTGCCACCGCTCTTCTTGCTACCGCTGCAGTCCTTGCAGTCTTTGTCGCTCCCATCATGATTACGTTGGTGCACCACATACTCCTCCACATTGTGTTGTAGCTCGTCCAAATGATCGGCGAGGTCCTTTCCTGTCATGTCTCTGAACCCTCCATGAGCATCGGGAATGTCTGGCAGCTTTATGGGCAGCTTGCGCAGAATGCTCTTGAGGAACTCTGAGGTGTTGGACCCTGAGCTTGCCTTCTTCTTCTCAAAGTTGGCAGAAGCCTCTGTGAAGCCACTCTCGGACAGAGAATCGTGGGCACCTCCCAGAAGCGAGTGTAGGAAGTCGAGACCGCCAAACGTGCCTGTTACCACTGGGAACACCTTCTTTCCGGCCAACTTGATTCGGGTTTGGTTGCCAACGTGGGCGTAGACATCTTTGTATCCCATGTCACGTAGCACTAGCTCGAGGTAGTTTGTGTGTGCGGTGAAGTCTTCCATTGTGTGCAGAGCTCCACCCAGCAGACGCAGTGCCTCGTGCTGCAAGCTGTGCTTCTTGTAGCCTCCCTGGATGTACCGTCTTCCCAGCTTGATGCTCCGCAGCAGCTGCTCTCGGACGTACTCAGAGGACGTGGCCCAGTCGCCGTCTTCGTTGGCGATGTAGTTCTTCATTCCGGTTCTGGGATCAATCTCCAGCTCTCGAGGATCGACGGGTCCGCGTAATCTGCTGTCGTACTGCTGTGCGTCTTCCGGGTAGCCCTTGGGGTTGTCCATGTGCTCCTCCGCACGATACACGCCCAGACGTTCCTCCGTGACCTCAAACTCGCCGGTTCCGTAGCCAAACTCTGACATGCTGACCAGCCAGATGATTGCACGGACCGTGTCTGCGTTGAGACCCATGGACAGGGTGCCCACGTCGACGGCCTGCGAGAAGTCGCGCAGCCAGTTGCCAAAGTAGACGCGCTTAATGTCGAGGCCGTCGAACTTGCGCGATTTGCCACCTCGGTGCGAAATGACTATCTGGGCCAACACATCATCGATGTCACCGTGGCGAAAGTTCTTACCCTCGATAGATGAGTCTGAGGGGATGTTTCCTGCTCCAAACGCGGCAGCAGAGGATATGAGGCACGCCAGTCCTGAAAGTGATGCTAGTGCGGGCAGTTTCATGACATGTGGGTGCAGCGAGAATGGTTGTGAGAAGAGTCGCTCTTGAGGTGTTAAAAATTTAACTGGAGATGGATTAGCTCTGGAGAGTGCATATGAGGACCGATATTTGGATTATTTGGGTGCAAGGTGTGAAAGCTATATAAGCAGCTGTTTTCCCGCTCGAAAAAAGGCTGGATGCACGCACAAAGAGACTGTCGCTTGCTCATGGGGTCTGTTTGGGACACTTTTTTGCAATTACCGCGGTCGCCGCTCTGGAGGTATAAAGGTTCGCAAACCAGGCTGTCATATATTACGTCTATCTCCGGACAAGTGCAACCTTATCCCCGACAGTGTGACGAATTTGCTTAGCGCAAGTTCCTACGTCTAGTAGCGTCTGCCCTGCTTCTTTTTTTTTGAAAGCTCGCTTTTTGGTACCCTCCTGCGGCTGTCTTGGCCTCAACTCCGCAAGAGAAGAGGCAGGCAAACATTTATATACTGCTACTACTACGTATCGAACCCTTGCTTTCCCATCCCAGATGTGCATGTTGGCGCATAATGTAAACTCTAAATCATGCACTCGCAGCCAATGCTTTTATCACGGTGGAAATCACGTCCGTTAAGTAGTGCGCTCAGATTCTCTGTACGGAAAAAGAGAAGAGTTTCGGGTGGCGACGACCCCGTGCTTGGTTTTTGTGTCGCACAACGGACGGATATCGCGGTGACTGGCGATCTTCGCGCGGCTCAGGTGACGCGAAGAGTTCTGGACAAGGTTCCTTTGGTGTAAATTACTTCATTTTGTGGTGCTGACAGTCTCCATGTGGTGGTTTGTAAGTGGGGCTTTTGTGTACCCTAGATCGGTGGTGATGTTTGTGGAGTTGCTGTTTTTGTGTATGTTGCACTCGTTCAAACGTGTTAATGCTGGAACTGAGTACTTCGGACTGGTTGACCCAGTTAGTAGTCAGTACAAGACTAGCCTCAGTTTTCAGATTACTCCCAGTCATGTAACATGTGACTTTTCTCGCTACAGGAGAACATGCAGAAAGAGGTGCAACCCTACTGGGTCTCTGACAGACGTACTGTGACCCCTTTGAGCGGTATGCGAATGAGAAGTGTCTGATTCGGGTGGTGTGAGCGTGTTTGTGGCGTCATTGTGAAGATATTCGAGTTCTGGGTCAGGAGTCGGCTCTTCAAATTGCTATCATAAACTTTCATTCTATACGTTGTGTTCCTTGAATAGAGCTCATATATTCAAATTTTTGCAAAAATAAAAAACGTCACTACCGATACCGGATCACATGGAATAGAGAGACAATAGACTGACCGAGCCGAGCTATATCGGCAACACCCAAAATACGCTGTCGCTACCAGGTTACACAACTTCCGAAATCTTCCCCATCGACTCTTTTTTCACGTCTCACATGCAAGATAAAGTTGACTTGCAGAAGTGGACTTGAGACTCACATGGTTTGCCACCGAATGGATACAGAACGCAGTGTTGGTGTAAATGGGATTATGAACAGCAATCCCGACTCACAAGGGGCTACTTTGCCCAGCGGCTGTTTTCTCCTCGTCTCAAAGCGTGTTTTCAGGAACTTGAAGTGGGCATGAAGTGGGCTCTTTTCCACTTTCCCTGGCTTAATACTACAAAGTAAAGTAAAGTAAAGTAAAGTACTGTAAAGTAAAGTGTGTGCAATCAGCATGCTTCATGACAGTAAACGAGTCGAAATCACAAGTCTGACACATGTGCTGGGTGCAATTTTTTTATTTTTTTTATTTTTTATTTTGCAGTCCTCCAGAAGGAACACGATCACTTTCAGACACTTCAGGGCTCGAATTGGTGCGAGAACGAGGACCCGGCCGTGTCCATGGCCCCCCTGACATAGACGCGCCGGTGGTGTAATTGCATATTTGATATGTCATCAGTTTCCCCCACAACTGAACAGCCCCTGTTCTGAAGCAGACATGGGACGAGTGAGTGCCGTATGAAGAAGGAAACAGGGGGAACCCGAAAACTGCAATTTTCCAGAAACAAAACCACCAGAGCGACGCTAGGAGGTGTGAAGAGTGGTGACAAGACTCACGTCAGAAGTCACGTGAATCAACAGCTTTGCAGCCTCAAATGGTCCCTTTTCAGCATGTTTCAAAATATGACATCTTCCAGAATTGGAAAAACACATGCCCAATGTCCCAGACACATGCTCCATGCGTTGTTGATTCTTTCAGTTAGACTCTCTAAACAATTATTTATGGGCTGAAGCGAGTTATGGCCTTGGAATAGTGATGGGCAGGAGCTACTGCAACAGAACCAGTCCACTAAACGGTTCTTTTGGAAAACCAAACAATGCTAACAAGTCGACAAGTAGTAATTAGTCAACACGTCTACAGTCCAAGTCAACAAGTCAACAAGCAACAAGTACACATGGTTCAGACAACCCCCAACAAATGTCACGTACTTAGACTATGTACTCTGTAGACTACAATCACTTTGAGTACAGCTGTACAGACTCTGAAACCATGTACAGAGTACTCTGTACAGTTTACCGTCCTACACTGATCAACGTTTTGACATCGAGTGAGGTCTGTATAGAGACACTCGTAAAGCACGGCAAAAACACGGCAAAAAACGGCAAAAAACGGCTTAACAAATAAATGCGCCGAAAATATACCAGCAATCGTTCAAAAAGTCGCCACCAAAGCCGGAGAAAATAAACCGTTTCCGAGCCAAGAGCCAGCCAAACCCAGCCACCACAAAGCCGCAAAGCCCCAAACTGCTGACATGTACAATGCCACATACAGAGCAGCTCCAAGGGCCATAGGGAGCCGTCGGTATCGAAGCGGATGCAGGAACGCATGGAGAGACTCCAGAACAGTATTAAATCGCCGGCTGGAATGCTGCCAACGACACCCACGACTCTAGCTCTGTGGTGGGATCGTCAGTCCCATGACCCCCTCCCCACATCCGGGTAACGACGCCAAAATTTCACGTTGGCTGCAGACACACACCCACACTTGCTCTATTTACGTGTGTCCGTTTTAAGGGGCTGCACTGGGCTAGGTCAAGCTCAAAAACGCGTTTTTAGCGTTTGGCAACAGTCAGGGGGAGCTGGTAACGGGCCATCGCAAGGCAGGGCAACAAGGGAAATGCGCAGAAATTTGCATTTACAGCGGCGCATGAAAATAACAAGTGGAATGGGGCAACCTGCTTGTTGGAGCCGGCGCCAAAGCCGCCAATATCGCAGATATTACGGCAAACGCCCCCCAATATCGGGTCGAAATGGACTGATGTTCGCCCGCCCACGGCCCCGATATTATTGCCATCCGCCTCCATCAATCTCCGAGCTTTCTCCACCCCTAACCGTTTCAGGCCCAATCTGACCTGCCCTGTCTCAACGTTTAATTATAACCAGACAAGTGCACTTCGCGACATGCTGCACCGAAAACTCCACTCTCCCCCAGCATTCCCACCACCCCAGACACAGGCTGCCTGAAACGTCGCAGACAGGAAGCAAACCGCGAAAAAAAAGAAAAGCCGGAACCCCGCCAAACACCCATCCAGGCCCAGGCTCCGCAGCAAACCCCCCCCCACACGACACGGCTATAGCACTGAAAGCTCTGAAAAAGCACAGCACCTCGCAGGAAGGTCGTATCCATGCAATAATGCTCTCGAAAAGACAGTCCATCTCGGACCTGGACGCCTCGCTGGCGTTCAAGCGCGAACAACACCTCCCCTCGGAGCAGGAGCGCACCATTCTCTTCGACCACGACCTGGCCCAGCTCATACAGTTCTGCATCCCGGCCGGAGCGCTGCAGCGACACAAACAGCAGCTCGAGATCAAGCAGAACAACTCTTATGCCGGAACGGAGCTCGCCAACGTGCACCTCAAGTCGCGACCGGGCTCCAGCTCGAGACACACCCCGTTCAACTACGCGTCCAGCATCTCGTCCGGCTCCACACTAACAGACACATACGACGAAGAGAGCAGCTTTGACCCCTGGGAGCAACTGCCGCCGGTGCACTGTGCCATTTCAGAACGAATAGTGGCGCACGGCCGCTTCCAGGTCTTCACGCTCCACAACGACAAGGTCACCTACATCAAGTGTGGAGACGCAGTCCAGGCCATCCTCCCCAAGCTCAGACTGTGGCGAACTTCGCTGTCGCAGTTCATCTTCCCACAACCAATTCCGGGTCGCTACTGGCGCGTGGAACTCTTCCGATCGACCTACAAAATTGCCGACGACCTCAGAAGAGCCCTCGAACAGAGCTGCTGCTTCCTGGACCAGATCAAAGAGCCCGAGCTGCAAGAGGGTGCCAAGGAAGAGTACATTGAGCATTTCCTCGATCAGCTCATACCCGAAATCGACCTGAAGGACAAACTCGTGTCTCTCAACCCCAACAATGGCGTCTTTGTCTCCGTCACTGAGGAGGCCAAGCCCGAGAAAAAGCAGCAGACGAAGGAGCAGCAGGTGCGATGCCTGGCAATTAACGAACCACACTATGATTCCGACCTTCTGGAGTCCAACACTCTGGGGTCATCGCCATCGTCCTCGCTGCCTTCCCCCTCCCCCTCTCCCCAGTATTCTTCAATGTCCCTCCAGTCATCGCCGGACCTCGACTCCGCCAACTCGACTCTGTCTGACTCGTCGTGGGACATTTCTGGACATTTGCAAGCTTCCAAATACGACGAGCTCTTTGCATCGTCTTCTTCAACCCTTGACGACATTATCGAAACATTCGGAGTGGAGGACGGCGACGATCCCAATGACGATGGGGATATCTCTATCGACATTTCTGATCATCTAGCCCGATCCGACATTACCGCTTCTTCCCCCTCCAAGGAAAGAGCACGACTGAACGAGCGTCTCTCGCAAGTGACGCTGAAGCGGTCCGTTTCGCAGCTGCAGTTGCAGCTGTCGCCTCGCACTCCCGACCAGGAGTTTCAACGCCAACTGATGACTTCTCCCATTGCTGGCAAGGCCACACCTCAGCGACCCCATACCACCGGAAGCGAGCTGAGAGGTACCGTTCCTCGATCCCCCATTGATGCTCGGTCTGCCATTAGAAAATTTTACACCACAGGTGCCTCAGCCGCCGCATTCATTGGGCTGCGTCACCCCTTTGCGCGATGGAACAACATTCTTGAGACGGAGACCATGACCTTTAAGACCATGGATGACGACTGGATGGAGCTCGAGATTGAAGACAACACGGCCACCCCATAGCCAGTACGGTAGCAGACCGGTTCTCTACGTACTCCACTTATTTATATATGTATATTTAGCATTCTTTAACCCGTGCCACTTTGGTTGTGTTGTTGTAGTGAGTGTTTTTCTGTACAAGTGTATTCTGCTCAGACTGGTGAATAGCCAAAAAGAGTGTTTTCCCTGCACTCAACTAACAATGAAGTCAGTATTGAAATCAGTATTGAAATCACTTGATATTGGAATCAGATGATAATTACCTTGAAATAAACATAATAATGAAATCAATGAAATCAGTAATATCAATCAGCCATATCAATCAGTCATATCAATCAGTAATACCAATCATCCACAATCGCTCATAATCAATTTATTTTAATACAGAAGCCTACATCTACCTACTAGGAGGATAACTATCGTACAGCAATTCTATCTACTATTTACATCTGCTGCTCCATCATCTGCTGCTGCTGAGCCATCATCTCCTCGTCGGCACCAGCCTCAAACTGGAGACCGAGACCAACCTTGGAAGTGTTGGCAACGTGGTCAATCTCGCCGGCGAAGAGGAGAGAGACAACGGGAAGCACTCGTCGCTCGAGCAGACAAGACACCTTTCCGGTGGAGTCAACCTGGCCTCGGAAAACAGACTGTCGGAACTCGTACTTGGCGCCAATGGTGGTGGTGCCCTCGGGGCCGGAGGCTCCGCCCATCATGGGGTTGGGCTTGCCGAGAAGAGCGAGCTGGGCCTCGACACCGGCCTCGACCTTGTCGGTGATCTTTCGCCAGAAGGAAGCCTGGACAATGCCCATCTGCTGGAGCTGTGCGGAAGCCACCCAGTCGCCAGAGACGTATCGGCCAAAGTAGGAGACGGCAGCCTCGCCGATTCGGGGATCCTGGGCAGAGTACATGGCCTCAAGACCGACGGCGAGCTTGGGGGTGAGGGACTGCAGAAGAGAGCCAATGAAGACGCCGGAGACGCCGCCGGAGAGCACGGAGGGGTTGAGGGACTTGAAGTTGATGGAGAAGTCGGCACCCTGGAGGTCCTGCTCGAGCTGAATCATGGCGGGCTGGCCGTTCTGGAGCTGGGCGTTGACCTTGGAGACACACTCCTTGGACCACGAGTACTGCATTCGGGCGGCGACGGAGTAGTCGTTGTCAATGTTGCCCTGCATGAAGAAGGAGTCGTTGGCGAAGAAGGCGGCAAAGGCGTAGGGGGGGAGCACCTTGGAGCCCAGAGAAAAGGAGTGGGACACCTGGAAGGCGGGGTTCATGCTGAATGTCTTGGAGATCTCGGCCCGCAGACCGGTGAAGAAGTAGTTGGTGAGGAACACGTCCTTGGACACCTCCTTGTTGAGGTTCTCCAGGGTTCCGGGGTTAAGGAGGTTCAGGCCACTTCGCTTCGAGGCAATGGTGTTGTACGTCTCGGTGACATAGGCAAACAGAGGGTTGCTGGTCCAGGCGGGGGTCTGATTGGGCTTGTTCAGGTTGCCCGGAAGGGAGGGCACGTTGAGGGCGTTGATTTCCCCGAGAGACGGAACGGCAGTCGACATTTCGGTTGATGATGAGTGTCTTTCAGTTTCGGGTTTGAAAAGTGAAAAAGCTTGGTGTTACCCGGGGCAACTTTGAGTCAGCAGCAAGGCCCAAAAATCAGAGGGTTGGGTCTTGGGGGGAACGCTTCCTCTGCCACAATTGTCCGGCTGAGCGAGCATCCGGCGGGTTTATTTTCCCCAATGCGAGCCTGCCCCGGAATTGCCACACTGGCCGTTGCGCCTGCCCTTTTTATTTCGAGTCTACGGCCGAGCAATACGAACCTATGATTGGACACACAGGCTAAGCTGACAAAGTTGCCCCAGAGCAGTCTGAGTCTGTCTTTTGGTTTCTCGATGGCAATTTGTGGGCACAAAAACCACGGCAAAAATGCCGCCGGCCGATCGCGTCGCCCGGACGACCGTTGGGGCTGCTCTGAGCGATTTTACAGCCTCTTGGGGGCCACTGTTTCCTCTGCCTCGAACCGTCGCCACACATCATCCCCCGCTTGAAACCTTAGTTCATGTAACAATCTGCGAAGTTCGATGAGACGTTAAAAGAAAGAAAGCGCACCTTGGGCTCCCCAAAGGAACCCGCCCCGCCACACGCCGCCGCTACAGCCTGTCCTGGTACTACTATACAGTTGCTGGGGTTTCTGTTAAATGCTAGTATTATAAAGAACACAGGGTGAATCGGCCGTGCATGTCGCCTTCCTGAAGGAGCCTCCTCTCAGCCCCTGCTATGCAAATTCCCTCGGAACATCGCTGTGAGGACCGCCCTCCATCAGTTCAATCTTCTCTTCAATTGTCACGGGCCGGGTAGTGCCCTTGTCGAGCTGCAGGTTGTCGTCCAGAGACGATTGCGTAGGCGCCGGCGCGTTTGCCGCAGTCTCTGCCGAGTACCCTTGGTGTCTGGCAGTGGCTCTGCTGTTGCTGGAGACCGTCTCTGGCTCCAGCTTTCTCACCTCCTCGTCGGGCTGCGCATGGGGTTCGCTGTGGACCACGTCGGGAGCGTCGCTTGTGGGAATGAGGTCGTGCAGTCGGCCACGTGTCCTCTTGCCCTCGACTCCGTCCAGAGTGGCAGTTGTGGAGATGCCCGAGAGCGTGGAGCTGCGCGACAGGGGGCGGGAAGGCACCGAGTTGACCTCGGAGGGCGTGCCGGACAGATAGCGCTGGTATTCCGTGTCGGATCCGACAGAGACGCACGTTGACGACGGGTTTGAGAGCGTAGTGGGCAGCATGGCTCCTGGATGAAAGTAGTGTGGAGGTGGTAGAGGGTGTGTGGGTGGAGCAATTTAGCTATGGACTCTAAACAAAAACTGAAATTTACAGTGGGAGAAGAAGCTGTGCAGGGCCAACAGTGCGTGGGGGGTCGCTCCAAGCAGCAAACGCCAGCATGAGCTGAGACAGTCACACGACGTGTGGGTTTTTTGTTTTATTGCCCCACAACACAACGCTTGTAGTATGGCCCCGCTAGCACCGCACAGAACCAATCGCCCGCGTTTGGTGTAGCGCACTCAGACCCAGCAATGGGCCCACCACACGGCCTCGCTAGGGGAAAGCCCTGGCCAGGAGGGCAACTGGAACGTGCCCGGAACAAGCCATTACTTAACTCATGTCAGTGTCCTCGTCAATGGCGTTTTCGGGCACCTCGGTTTTTGTGCCTGCGAGAGGCGCCTCAGCGGGTTTGGCAACGGTATCCTCCGCTTTGGCCTCCAGGTCGAACCCCTCGGCCTCTGCCATCTGTTTGAACGACTTGAGCAGCTCCAGCTTCTTCTGAATCTGCTTGTCCAGAGACACAATCCGGGCCTGCCGCGAGTGTATCGTCTCGTCGAGGCCGTCCATCTCGGCCAGAGCAGCCTTGGCCTTGGCAATCCGCACCTTGACGGCTCCACTCTCGTTGTCGGCGTCCTTGACGGAAATGGTTCCGTTCACGATTTTGGTCACAAGGGCCTGCACATGGGGCATGAAGTCGATTTGCTGGAGCACCTCCAGCGGCGTTTGCGACGACGTGCTTACCGTCGCCGTGTGTGTCGTGTCTCCTGTTGATAGACCGGTGGCTGGCGTTGACATGGTGGCTGTGGTGGGTGGTGAGTAATGCGAAATGTGCAATGTGCAATTTTTGGTCTACTGTGGTGAAATCTGCACTGTAAAGGAACTTTGCAGATAAGCTTGGGAAAGATTACCTTCTCCAAAAGTACGAGCCCATCAGCAAAATGGAAGGTCTCAGATTTTGTGAATATTGGCACCACCTCCGAGAAAAACACGCCATATTCTTGTGGGCACGTACGTGTGCTACTGGTGACTTGAAAAATCGAATTTAATCGCAAATTGCGTTCTCTAGACCCATCCGCAGGTCGGGTCATGTGTTCTCACAGCTGCACATATAAATGCAGCCTTGCCCTTGCATCCACCACCTAAAACTACCAACATCATGAACCGAGTCAGAGATTTCAAATTCAAGGAGCTTCTCAATTTCAACAGCCAGGCCAAGACCGCAACGCTTCTGGGAACAATCGGCGACGACAAGGCCATTCTCACCGCCGAAAAGCTGCCGTTTGATGTGACCGACGAGGCCTACCTCAGCCAGTTTGGATCCGAACAGGTGTTCCCTCTCATTCAGCAGCTCGAGAATAACGACGTATACCACTGGAACCTGGCCACTCTCGCCCAGGATATCGAGAACCGCCCCGGTGTCAAGATAAACCTCATCTACCCCGCCTCGGACACACACATCCAAAAGTACTCGCGTCAGCAAAGTCGCATGGTGGTGGAGACCCCCGAACTATACCAGAAGGTGACGTGGCCCTACATTGAAACACAGTTGGGAGGACGAATCCAGTGGGTCAACAACATTCTGTACCACGGCAAGGAGGCCGAAGATGTCGTGTTCCGAAAGGAGGACTCCTTTGTACTTTTGCCCGACATGAAGTGGGATCGAAAGACCGCCAACTCCATGTACCTTGTGGCTATCTCTCTGCGGAACCTGGAGGGCTCGGGAGAGAGCGGACGACCCATCACATCCATCCGGGACCTCAACAGCTCACACATTGAGTGGCTCACCGAACTCAGAGACGACATCTTCAAGGTGGTGCAAGACAAGTACGACGTGGACAAGTCGCTACTGCGGCTGTTTGTGCACTACCAGCCCTCCTACTACCATCTTCATGTGCATGTCGCTCACATCAACAACGAAGGACTAGGAAGCAGTCAGATGGTTGGCAAGGCTATTCTTCTGGATGAGGTTATTGACAACCTTGGATTCCTTGGAGAGAAGGGATACAGCCAAAAGACGCTATCCTACACTGTGGGCGAAAACCACAAGCTGTGGTCAGCCATCAAGGCTTACCAAGATCAGGATTAACTACACCTTTCATATACAAAGTAAAAAAAAGGAAAAAAACTACTGATAAACAAACACTAGGAAGTTAATGTATTATGTTAGAATGCTAGGCCATTTAGTTGGCGGCCAGTTCGTCCTTGAAAGAAAAGGGCTCGTAGTTGGTACCCTCACCCTCAAAGAACTTGGACATGGACTCGACCCAGTGCAGACGAAGGGAATGCAGCATGGCCGAGGTGCCCTCCATACAGACCAGAATGACAACGGTCAGGACAAACCACATGCCAAAGAGAATAACAGTCATGATGACACCCACGGCTCCGGAGAAGCCAAAGGCGGCCTCCAGGGTCATGGACCACAGAACTGTAGACAGCTGGGCATGGGCAAGAGACAGAGCCCACAGACGCAGGTAAGAGGCAGTGTGTGACACACAGTTGAGACAGAACTCAATGGTGTGGATGACCTGGTGAATCACAATGTCACCAAATCCATGCTCCTCCTCTTCCTCATCATCAAAGTCGTCTCCGTGGGAGTCGTCTGCGTGAGAGTTCTCTCCAACGGCCTCGTCGAGCTGATCAGGAGCATCAAGGAGATCCAGAGGTCCTCCTCCAGCAACCTGCTTGTACTCATGCTCTTTCATCTCCTTTCGCAGCCACAGAGGCTTGACCAGAAGCAGCCAGGGGACACAGATGAGAGCAACGGCGACCAGGAACACCTGGACAGCAGCCTGTCCGGGGTAGAGAGGCGTGTCAACCTTACCGGGGGCAAGGAACATGTTAATCAGCGTGTCGAGAAGAGAGGGAGGGGTAGCACCAACGGCAACCCAGTCAACAGTCCACTTGTAGACAATGGTGACGGCAAGGTAGCCGAAAATACCCTGCTGGAAGAGCAGACCAGGAACAAAGTTGCCCCAGAAGTCCACCACAGAGCCAAAGAAGATGTAGTTGACAAGAGAGAGGAAGAAGGAGTAGGTCATGTGAACGTGTCCCATGAGAACAGACAGCTTCATCTTGTAGGAGTTGGTGAATAGCAGATTGTTGTCGGTTCCGTGCCAGGTGGGGTCCAGGCCAAAGGCGTAGACTCCGGTCTGGTGAGCCTGGATGAGTTCTCCCTCCTTCCAGGATTCGGGCCATGCCCATCCGGCCTTGAACAAGGTCATGGACTTGGAGAAGATATCGTTGTACATGAGGCCTGTGTACATGGAAAAGCCTCCCATGAGCAGCAGGATGTAACGACCCTGGTAGGCCATGTCGAAGATCTCGTCTCGCTTCATCTTGCCAATCTTGGACTCGTAGTAGACCAGGAAAAAGGCTGCGAGGAAGAGGATGAAACCGTGGCCAACATCACCAAACATGATAGCGAACATGAAGGGGAAGGTGACAATGGTAGGAAGACCGGGGTTGACCTCTCGGTAAGAGGCGATACCGTAGGCGTCCACAATGAGCTGGAAGGCGCTGGTGAACTTGTTGGTTCGGTGGTAAGTAGGGGGAGTTCGTGTGGTCTCCAGCACGTTGAGCACGGAGGGAATCTCGACGTCGGCCTCGTCGGTGATGGCCTTGAGTGTGCTCTTGACCCGTCCAATGTCGTCCTTGGGCACCCAGCCCTCTCCAATGAGCACCTTTCTGTTGGTGTCGTACTGGAACAGGTTGAGCGTGGTGTAGACGCTCTTCTCCTTGATGACAATGACCCTCCAGTTGGGCAGTTTCTGGGCAACGAGTCGCAGCTCGGTGTTGAGAGTGTGTCTGGTTCGGGAGGACACGTTTTCAATGTCAGAGAGCTTCTGGTTCACGTCGTCCAGCTGCTTCTGTCGCTCGCTGGCGTCGTCGGCAATCCAGTACAGGTGGGCGTCGAGCGTCTTGGCGATTCTCTCAACCTTGGAAATGATTTCCTGGCCGTGGGAGAAGACAATGAACACGGACTTCTCGCCGGTCTCGCCGCCAATCTCGGAGGTCTTGAGGTACAGGTTTCCTCGCAGCACTCTCCAGAGCACCCGCTCGAGAATCTCCACCCGGTTTCGGGGAATCACTCCGGCGACAAACTGCACGTTTCGAAGCGACTGGGACTCAATGTCTCGAGCTCCGCCGGACCGCTCGCCGAAAAACTTCTCGGTGGACGTGAGCACAGCTCTGAGCTCCTGGGACTCGGTCTGGGACTCGGTCACTCGCTCCTCGGCGTCTCGGAGATCTGTGATTCGCTTCTCGAGGGTGTCGCAGAGGGAAATGAGCGCGTCGACGTCGGCGGCCGATGCAGCGCTCTCGGGGTCTCCGTCTTCCAGGGTGAGGCTCTCTTTCTCGCACTCTCGCTCAAAAAGTCGCAGCTGACGGTCGACATTGTCTAGACGTCGCACCTCCTGAATGAAGTTTCGCTGAAAGATGTTGACCTTCTTGTTGAGGTCTCGGAACTGAACGAGACCGAGCTCTCCGAGAGAAGACACGGTTTCTCTGCCAATTTCGCTGGCAATGTACAGTTGGACAAGAGACATTTCCGCAGAGCCTGGGTTAGTGCTGGACACATTTCTGTTTTGGGGGTAGCAATGGTGACAATGGCGCTGTGGTGGGCCGTGGGACGTTTCAATACTCACGGAAAATCGCCTCTCCAGACTGGTTTGATTCTGGCATCTTGTGCTGGCGGATATTGTCGTCGACGACTTGTTTCTGAACTTTGCGGTGTGTGCCTGGTTGTGGGTAACCTTGTGAGTTACCCGGCCGTGGCGATGCCCTGATGCCGGGGCAACGGTTTTTGGGGGTGTCCCAGATAACGCCACAGGGGGTGTTTTTTTTGGGAAAAGGAGGGCTGGAGCTGTATTTACGGCGCAAGTGGATATGTGTTTGTTTTTGAAAAGTTGAGAATATGTTACCTTTGGTGGGTTTTGGTACTCTGTAGTTGATCTAATGATCACTTGCTAATAACTTGAGAAACGCTGTAGTGTGTTTATTTTGGTAGTAGTTGGGTGGTAGTTAGACTATAGTTCAGATGTGGTTTAAATCCAAAGTATTCGTTTAGGTCAAGTACAGTTCCACACGTTGATTATAAGTGACGAAAGTAGACTTGCTTGGATAGTCGTTAAATTGATTCTGAAAGTGACAAATGAAATGAAAGCCTCTTTTGCTTGTTTTTCCTTCTTTGATAATTGATTTGAAAGAATTTGAGGTGGTCTGAAAAGACTTGTCATGTCTCTGTTCATCCCCCAATAAGACACACTGGTACATCTCCCAGAAGGCTCGTTCAAAACACACTACAACACCTCCCAGAAATCCCGTTCAAAACTCACTGTAAAGACGTTGGGGGAGATCTGAAAAGTGCAATGTTCCCCAACTACAATTCTTAACAAACTGTCCCAGTTTCACATCCCCAAACTGTCTCAAAAAATAGTTACTGTGTGCTGTTTGGAGGTACACTTTCCGTCCTTCAACAAAAGAAATTACAGAGTAACTACGCCCACTCTCTCCCTGAGAATGGAAAAAACTACCAAGTGCTTTTTTGGTAATAAATGGATTCTGAAAAAGCAATCAAGTACAGGAACACACCCTCAACAAGAATATACATTCATAATTTCCACAGCACCAAAGCCCATCGAGATACAGTCCGTAGTATGTCTCGTCCCGTTTGGAGCTAAATCCGGGGAAGCGAAATAGGCAGGCCGAATATTCGATTTCAGAAGCAAAAAAACGAAAAACAAATTTGATTGCTGCCTTTAAAACCAGCTGTAGATTCACTGGACACTCTTTCTTTCTCTTTTGCGGTGCCCCTGGATGTCCGAGACACGTGACGTCATCTTACTTACCCGTTGGTCAGAGTTCGCTTAATAAATGTCAAGACAGCTTGGGATATGCAAGGCTAGCATACATACCCTTCCTCAACCATGAGAGGGGTTACGAAAATTGTGGCTATTGCCGCCGTTGTGATATCGCTGTGCTACCTGCTATCGCCGATTCTGCTCCGACTATTCCTCTGGAACCTCGAGGACTTTCTTGTGGGCGATGTCACGACACCGGTGGTGTATCAGAAACGCATCCATGCCTACATCACCGACGACAACTCATCCTGTGAGATCCCGGACTGGATTCCCAGTGGGACGCTGGTGACGACACGACGGGACTGCCTGCTGCCCAAGGCGTGGACGACACAAAACGTCGCAGAAATGGCGGCTGCATTCACAGACTCCATTGACAGATGCTCCAGGGGCGAACGCATGCTCTGCCTCATTCTGTCCAACAGCGATTTACGGCCGTTTGTGTCCGGAAAAGGCAGACACAAATACGACCCTCTCAACCAGCTGACGCGCCAGACCCTGTCGCTGTACACAAACGAAGACTACAGCTGGCGGTGCAATTCCGAGCACCTCACCGGCTGCCAAGTGATTCCAGGAGGTGCGTCTCAGTGCATCCTCAACTCGCTCGAGGGGCTGCCGTTCGACACAGAAAGCAGCCAGAGATCGTCGTGGAAGAAGGCCATGGCGAGCTGCAAAATCAACCGTGGTTCTATTCGGTGGAACCGGGGCTAGATGTGGAGCGGCTATGCATAATATTCATTTTAATACCAGTAATTTCATTTAATACATTTAGACGCGTTTCGTCCGAGAAAGCCTTTTTTTTTTATCCCTCTATCTCCGTGAGACAATCTCCGGCCCTTTTTTTTTTTTTTCAGTTGGCCCCCCAACGATCAAAAGCATCCGAAAAAAACCCGTTTTCAAGCTGTGGTAATTTTGGAAGTTGTATTCCAAACAGAAGAAGGATATACACCAGATGAGGTTGTTGTTTTACCACTATCCAAGTTTTTTGCTCGAAAAATCTAGCTAAAAATGGTGGTTTTTGTTGAAACAGTTTCTGAATGCACTGTCAGTAATTTATGCATTGAGTCTGTGGGGTGACGCTAAAGATGCAGATAGAAAAAACGACGTAAAACGTTCAGTTTCGGGGCCACTGGAATCCTGAAAGTCCCAGTTTGTTCAGAATCCTTCAATAAACATGCCTAACCACACCTATTATCAACAGCTATGACACACACGATACTGGGTTATCTCTTTCTTATCTCTCCACGTTTGCTGCCCACTTTATGCTCGACTCTGCAGCAACTTTACATAGCGTACATGTGATAGTGGGGCCGAAAAAGCTACCGTAGCCAAATTTGAAACTCGAAAAAATTTAGCAAAAAAAATCAAACAACTGGTTCAAGAATTTATTTTAGATGTAACTGCTCTCGCAGCGATCGAATCTCGTTATTTTACATGCTATAATTTACACTGAAACTACTCTTCAGTCTTGGCCTTCTTGGCAATGGGCTCGTCGTCAACGGGGCCACCCTCGGTGGCAGTCACCAGAGGAGTGTTAGTGGCCTCGGCGTGGAACTCTCGGATGATGGAGTCGACATCGTCAATGTTGAGAGATCGAACGTCACCGAGCTTCTTGATCTTGGCAGTAACGTCCTTGCACTGGGCGTCAGTGAGGTGGAGGTTGAGCTGGTCGACTCGAGACTTGATGGCGTTCCAGCCGGTCAGTCGGTTGGCAAAGTGAATGTACCGGGTGAGACCGAAATCGGCGGGGTTGAGAATCTCGTAGGTGGAGGGGTTGGCGAGAATGGCCTTGGCGTGGATACCGGCCTTGTGGGTGAAGGCGCAGAAACCGGTGATGGGGTTGTTGAAGGGGATGTTGACCTGGACGGCGTCGGCGACGAGGTTCTCGAGGTCTCGCAGCTTGTGGAGCTTGTACTTGGACAGCACGTAGTCTCGGTCGGCGGCAATCATTCGGGCCATGAGACCACCGAGAGAGGTGATACCGTTTCGCTCACCGATTCCGAGGACGGACACGTCAATGAGGTTGGCACCGGCCTCCAGGGCGGTGTAAGCGTTAGCGATGGCACAGCCAGTGTCGTTGTGGAAATGGCACTCAATATCGCAAGACACGACGGACTTGAGGGTTCGGACAAGCTCGTACACCTGTCGGGGGTTGGCGCAACCCACGGTGTCGGCAATACCGACTCGGTTGACACCAATCTTGTCGACGGTTCGGTAAATGTTGAGGAGATCGACGAGGTCGGATCGGAAAGAGTCCTCGGAGGAGAACCGGATCTCGATGCCGTGGCTCTTGACAAACTCGATGACCTCGACGGCGGACTGTGCAATGTAGTTCATGTCCTTGCCGTGGGAGTACTGTCGCAGGAACTGCGAGGTTCCAATCACGACATCCACACCGTCAACGCCGGTGGCGACGGCCATTCTTGCGTCGTCCATGTGGCATCGGATGTGTGTGAGAATCTTGGCCTTGAGACCGAGCTTGCAGATGGCCTCGCAATCGGCTCGGGACTGCTCCGATGCTGCGGGCGAGGTCAGCTCAATGTAGTCGACACCAAAGTCGTCGAGCGCCTTGGCGATCTCAATCTTGGTCTCGGTGTCGAAAAACGCAGAGGCAAACTGCTCACCCTCTCGGAGAGTGGACTCGATCAGCTGGAACTTGGACACGTTTGAGAGAAAGTCAGCGGGGTTGGCTCCGTAGGGATTGGTCTGCTCGCCGGTGTGGCCGACCTCAACTCCGACGTTGGAGGCCTTTTCGGGGGCGGCGTTGGCAGCGGGGGCGTTGTCTGTTGCGCACATTGTTTTTGTGTTGTGTGGGTTGTAGGGTTGTCTGGGAAAGGGAAAAAAAAAGGGTCTAACGGGGCCTGGGTTGTCTTTTATATGCCGAGATATCTATGACTAATTGCTACTGCTCCCAATGACACATTTTAGGCTTTTTCAGCAGACGGTTTTAGCTTTGGAAATTTTTCATCCAAAGCGATGCGCACCAAAATCGAGGCTCGTTTATTGCTCAGAGCTAGTGCGGTTTTTGGACAGCGCTGCCGTTGCAAAACTGCCGCACTGGCGCTCTCTGTGCGCTCTCAGCCGTGCCGCTCTTTTGCGTGCCCCGCGGAGTCTGTAATTACCAAGATTGTGACGTTTTGCACTGCCATTGTCTGTAGTGCACACTTGGTGCACACTGTTGGTCGTGAATCTTGAAAGCAGGACATGTTCAAAATGTTCGGGAGAGCCAGGTCAAGGAGGGAAAGCCGCCACAGCATACTTTCGGAGCAGCGACTTGGAAAGCCGGTCTTTTGTGTTCCTAACTCGAACGAGGAGATTTCAGCAGAATGGTAGCGGTAGTTGTAGTGGTAGCGACTCGTTGATTCTCTGATTCTTTATTCTCTGATTCTTTAGTTCTTTTTTTGGTTTTGAATTTCCGTCTTTTTTCTCATTTTCCCATTTTCGATTTCTCACTTTCAACGAATTATCGACCTTCTTCTTCCCCAGGAGCTTCCATCTCCCTTACAGTCTGTACTTTATTCCGCATAATCGGAGGAAGGGCAGCTTCTTTTTTTGGTTTTCTTTTTTTTTTTTTTTTTTTTAGCTGTTGGACTCTGGCGCACTTCCGGGTAACCCCACCCAAACTTGCATACATAGCTGCTGCACCAAAATGTCGACCAATGTGTATTTGTATATACAATGGGAAAACATCATGTCCGTATATGGCCTCAAACACTAATGATTGCCGAAGCGCTCCGGTCTCCCCAGAGAATTGTATATGATTATTTTAATATCCATCTCTTTTTTTTTAGTCCTCTTTTTTCTTTCAGCTTTTTTGCTTTGTCGTCAACGGTAGCCTATCATAAAGACCATGTCTTTTAGGCTAAAAATTGCGGCCCCATTGGTGTTTTTTTTTTCTTTTGGGTTACGTAAGCGCAATCTTGGTGGTTACCCTACCGAAAAATAAATCAAAGTTTGCACCCAAAACTCTAAAGGTGCCGTCGTTAGGCATATAAAAGTAGTGTACTTAACGATGGGGGCCGCCAGTTTCAAAAAATTGAATTTCGGCAAAATCGTCTGGCCAGGGGTGAGTAAGGGTGTTTGGGGCCCTATTGGGCGTCGGGATGCGGTTGGAGGGCGTCTGGAGCGCGGCAATGGGCTTTTTGGCGTCCAAATCGCCGAGTTGAGGACGCCTCTTACCTACGCGTACCTAGGCGGATAAAGTTTAAGTGAACCAACTAACGCGAAGAATTTCGAAAATTAAGACGACAAGCAAGACGACTGAAAAAACAGGTGCGATTTTGTTTTCATAGGTGAGTAGGGTGCTTGTGAGGCCACGGTGGCCAAGGGGTTTAAGGTGTGACGGGCGATGGCCCAATGGCACGCTAACAGGAGCCTTAATGTTGAGTCTTTCCCGGTCTAGATTCAGTCACGGGATCGCGCCCCAAGACACCACCCACACTTCCATTTTTTTTTTGGCCAAAACCACTAACCCCCAGATGTCTCGATTAGACCGTCTTGTGCTACTGCTGGACACAGGCTCATCCGCGTTTGTGCGCAATACAGCAGCAGATCAGCTGGCAGATGTCCAAAAAAGCCATCCCGAAGAGCTCTTCAATCTGCTGGGACGAGTTTTCCCCTTTCTCAAGTCCAAAAAGTGGGACACACGAATCGCCGCCGCCCGGGCCATTGGAGGCATTGTGGCCAACTGCTCGCAATGGGACCCCAACGAGGAGGAGGAATCCGACGTTGCTCTGGCTGACAATCTCGCGATCAAAAGTGAAGTCAAAACCGAAGACGGAGAGACTCCTGTCCCCAGCTTGGACATTTCTCTCCTGTCGGACGGACTGCTCAACTTTGAGACGTTTGAGCTCGAAAAGGTGATCCAGTTTGGCGGCAAGCTGCTGGGAAGCGGAGGAAAAGAGTACGAGGACCAGTTTGCCAACCTCGACCCGCTGGAGCGGCTGCAGAAGCAAAAGAAGTCGCTCAACAGCCGGCTGGGTCTCGCGGGCCAGTACATGGAGGACGTGCTGGACGAGGCCGACGTCAAGGTGGAGAAGAAGGAGATCAAGGTGGAGAAGCCGTCGGTCAAGGTGGAGGCGTCCAAAGAGCCCGCGGTGGAGTCCGACGGCCACTCGTCGGCTCGGCTGAGAGCCATGGCCAAGCGGCGGGCCAAGATGCAAAAGGGCAACAACAACAAGGTGCGCATCGTCGATCTCAGCGGCAAAAAGGAAGACGGCGGCAAAACGATTGTCAAGTCGGAGCTACACACAACTGAAAACGACGGCAAGCTGCTGGTCGAGGGCATTTCGCCCATTGTGCAGCTGGGAGCGGGCAAGGTGTGGCCCTTCGAGGGTCTCTGCGAGCTTCTCATGGTCGACCTCTTTGACGAAAACTGGGAAACCCGACACGGAGCTGCGCTGGGACTGCGAGAAGTGGTCAAGGTGCACGGCAGGGGCGCGGGACGCGTGCGAGGCTCGACCCCCGAGGAAAACGCCGCCCGAAACCGCCAATGGGTGGAAGATCTGGCCTGCCGACTGTGCTGCATCTTTGCACTGGATCGGTTTGGCGACTACGTGGGCGACCAGGTCGTTGCGCCCGTTAGAGAGTCTTCTGGCCAGACGCTGGGAGCTCTGCTGCTTCACATGGACGAAAAGACCATCCGGCCGACTTTTACGGTGCTCCACGGCCTCGTTTTGCAGAAATACAACAAACCCGGAGCCATGCCGGTGTGGGAGGCTCGCCACGGAGGAATGCTGGGTCTCAGATACCTGGTGTCGGTGCGCACGGACATTTTGTTCAACGACAAGACCTATCTGGACGATCTCTACGAGGCTGTTCTTTCCGGTCTGCGGGAGTCCGACGACGACGTCCAGGCCGTGTCTGCTGCCACTCTGACTCCCGTCATTTCCGAGTACATCTCGCTTCGTCCCGACCGAATCGACGAGCTCATGGCTGTGTTGTGGGAGTGTCTCACCGACCTGCGGGACGATCTCAGTGCGTCGATTGGCAACGTCATGGATCTTCTGGGAAAGCTCTGTGCCATCCCCCGAGTCCTGGACGTGCTGCAGATCAACGCCGAGCGAGACCCCAGCCAGAACTTTCGAAATCTCGTCCCCAGACTGTATCCCTTCTTTCGACACAGCATCACCAATGTGCGGAAAAGTGTGTTTTCAACCATGCTCACGCTTCTGGGCATTGGCAAGGACGAGAACACGGACGAAAAGACGCCGTGGGTCACCACCCATCTGCTCAGACTGGTTTTCCAGGTGCTGTTGGTGGAGCAGAACCCCCAGGTCACAGCCCTGGCCCATACTCTGTGGACCTCGCTGCTGGCTGCTGCTCCCACCGAAGAGCTCACCAAGTTCCCTCTGGTGGGCTATCTGACGCTGCTGATGACTCCCATTGGCGTAGCTCGACACGCCCACAAGATGGACACCACGCTCTTCATCAAGCCCAGCGGCGGAATCTACTCCGTGGACCGATCCACCAAACGAAAGACCACGCAGGACAAGGAGACGGACTGGGGCAGCCAGCAGCTGGTGGTCAACATTGACAACCCCATTCTGCTCGGAGACATCAGCATTGTGCCGTACGACGTCTTCCTGCGCATCAGAGTCACTTCTGCCGCTGCCTATGCCCAGCTGGTTCGTCTGGGCGACGCTTCTCTGCTGGGCGGACTCCAGCCCCGCCTGGACAAGTACGCCCGTTCCAAGTACTCCACGCAACGGCTCGTTAGCGCTCTGCTGTTTGAGGAGTGCGGCTCCTCGGCCAAGGTCTTTCTGCCCACAGTCTCCGAGCTGCTCTCGACGCCGTCTCCCAACTCCATGTACGCGGACCTGGTTCCCTTTCTCAAGGCGGTGCGCACGCAGGCTCTGTCTGCTCTGCGGGTGTTTGCCGATGCCGGAGGCGCTTCCACGGCGGCCAAGCTGCCCCAGCTGCCGATTCTCGTCCAGGGCGAGGCCGATGCCGGTCCCGAGGCGTTTTCGCTGGACCAGGCGCAGAAGCTGATCGACGTGGACATCCCCAAGCTGCGCAAGACCATCTCCACCACCGCCCGGCTGTCGTCTGGCCAGCTCATGGAGGACTCGATCATGGCTCTCAAGCAGGCCATGGAGGAGGCGTCCGACGCCAAGACCCAGCGCGACGTGTCCATCCAGAGCGAGCTGGCGTCGGCTCTTGTGCGCATCGACGGGCTTCCTCCCAAGCTCAACGGCGTGATCCGGGCGCTCATGGACTCCGTCAAGGGCGAGGAACACGCGATTCTGCAGAACCGAGCCGCCGACACCATTGTGCATCTGGTGGATCTCTTTGGGCTCGCCGGCAAGGCCGGGGCCACCGACAAAATCATCAAAAACCTGTGCGCCTTCCTGTGCGTGGACACGTCGGAGGTGCCCGAGTTTCACTTCAACGAAAAGGTGGAGGACAACATTCTGTCGCTGCGCAAGGAGGAGGCCCGAACGGACCCCGCGGACGTGATTGCGCACCAAAAGGAGGTCAAGGCCGCGAAAATCAAGCGAACTGGCGCCCAGACGGCTCTCCAGGGCATGCTCACCAAGTTTTCGGCGACCAGGGTGTTTTGAAAAAGTGCCGCAAGCTCGAGCAGGTCANGTTTTGGCCGCTGCAGGTGGAGCTGGACCCCGCCAAGGTCTATCTTCCGGAAGACACGTCGGGCCAGAGCGTGGTGGACTCGCTGAGCATCATCCGGGCCCTGGTGCAGAGCCTGTCGCCCAAGCTGCACAACTACATCATCGACATTCTCCCCAGCGTCTTCACGCATCTGGGGAGTCGGTTTGCCGTGGTCAGGTACGCCGCCGCCAAGTGTTTTGCCACCATTTGCGCGACTCTTCCGCTGCAGGCGATCCCAGAGCTGGTTCGGGTGGTTCTGCCCATGCTCAACGACCCGCTTTCGCTCCAGCGCCGCCAGGGAGCCGTGGAGTGCATCTACCATCTCGCCGCCATCATGGGCACCGGCGTGCTGCCCTACGTGGTCTTTCTGATTGTCCCCATTCTCGGCCGAATGTCGGACGCGGACCAGGACCTGCGGCTGATCGCCACCACCACCTTTGCGCAGATCGTCAAGCTGGTGCCGCTCGAAAGCGGCATTCCGGACCCCGAGGGCATGTCGCAGGAGCTGCTGGAGGGCCGAGACAAGGAGCGCGAGTTCCTGCAGCAGATGCTGGACGTGTCCAAGATCAAGCCCTTCCCGCTGCCCGTGTCCATCAAGGCCACGCTGCGAAAGTACCAGCAGGAGGGAGTCAACTGGCTGGCGTTTCTCAACAAGTACCAGCTGCACGGCATTCTGTGCGACGACATGGGTCTCGGCAAGACGCTGCAGACCATTTGCATCGTGTCGTCCGACCACTATCTGCGCGCCGAAAAGTACAAGGAGCTGGCCGAGATTGCCGGAGAGCACCCCGACGGCGCGCAAAAGAGCGAGATGGCCCAGGTGCGCGCGCTGCCGTCGCTGATCGTCTGCCCCCCGACGCTCATTGGCCACTGGAAGCACGAGCTCAACACCTACGCTCCGTTTCTCTCCGTGCTCATGTACGCCGGCCACCCGTCCCAGCGGTATCTGCACGCCGACTCTCTGCACAAGTACGACGTGGTGGTCACCTCCTACGACATTTGCCGAAACGACAATGCCGTGTTCACCAAGCAGCAGTACAACTACTGCGTGCTGGACGAGGGCCACATCATCAAGAACCCGCAGTCGCGACTCACGCAGAGCGTCAAGAAGATCCACGCCAACCACCGGCTGATTCTCTCGGGAACGCCCATCCAGAACAACGTGCTGGAGCTGTGGTCGCTGTTTGACTTTCTCATGCCGGGCTTTCTGGGAACCGAAAAGGTGTTCAACGAGCGGTTTGCCAAGCCCATTGCGTCGTCGCGAAACTCAAAGTCCTCGTCCAAGGAGCAGGAGGCCGGCGCCCTGGCGCTCGAGGCTCTGCACAAGCAGGTTCTGCCGTTCCTGCTGCGACGTCTCAAGGAGGACGTGCTGTCGGACCTGCCGCCCAAGATCATCCAGGACTACTACTGCGAGCTGTCCGATCTCCAGCGAGAGCTGTACGGCGACTTTGCCAAGAAGCAGAAGTCGGTGGTGGAGAGCGAAATCACCACGGAAACGGTGGAGTCCAAGCAGCACGTCTTCCAGGCGCTGCAGTACATGCGAAAGCTGTGCAACCACCCTGCTCTGGTGCTCAACGACCGCCATCCCAAGTACGCCAAGATCATGAAGCAGTTCAACGGCACCACGGGCGTCAAGCAGATCAGCAACGCCCCCAAGCTGCAGGCGCTGCAACGGCTTTTGCTGGACTGTGGTATTGGAGAGACCAAGCCCGCGGACAAGGGCAAGAAGCAGGAGGGAGACGTGCCTGTCATCTCGCAGCACCGAGCCCTCATCTTCTGCCAGCTCAAGGACATGCTGGATATCGTGGAGAACGAGCTGTTCAAAAAGTACATGCCCACAGTCACGTTTATGCGCCTCGACGGCTCCACAGAGGCCCGACATCGCCACGACATTGTGCAAAAGTTCAACGCCGACCCGTCCATCGATGTGTTGCTGCTGACGACCCATGTCGGAGGTCTGGGTCTCAACTTGACCGGTGCAGACACTGTCATTTTCGTGGAGCATGACTGGAACCCCATGAACGACTTGCAGGCCATGGACCGAGCTCACCGAATCGGCCAGAAGAAGGTGGTCAACGTCTACCGACTCATCACCCGAAACACGCTGGAGGAGAAGATTATGGGCCTGCAAAAGTTCAAGCTCAACATTGCTTCCACAGTTATTAACCAACAAAACTCAGGACTGTCGTCGATGGATACAGACCAGTTGCTGGACCTGTTCAATGTGGACGAATCCGTGGCGGCTTCCGAACCTGCTGCAGCCGAAGATGCCGTGGGACTGGATGCCACCGGTGCTCTTGGCAAGAAGAACCCTGCTTTGGCCGATCTGGGCGAGCTGTGGGACGAGGGCGAGTACACGGAGGAGTACAACTTGGACAATTTCATTCAGTCGCTCAAGTAGCTAACACTGTATATTATGTACAATTTAATGATAATGATGATAGATTATGTATATGGAGGACTTTTGTGATGTTCTAATCAGTACCGTAGCTTGATATGGACGTTTTCCGTTTTTCAATTTTTTGGACTAAACGAAATCAGATGGCTACTCATGTTTCTCTGAATGCAATTCCTAGAAAAAAACAAACAAACTCACATGTAGAGACGAAATGGACGAGATGGGTGTTCCAATTGGTTCCACAGGTCTTTCAAGCGATTCAACTGTTGTTTGAAACTGCTTTTGGTTGTTTTTTGTTGTTTTTGACGCCTTTGGTTGCTGTTCTCTTTTCTCTTTTTCCTTATATTTCTTTAATCTATTTTTTATTTTTCTTCGTTTAATTTCTTTTTAATTCTACCATCAACTAACTTAGACAACAAAAGATTCAGGGTCAGTATAAAACAGTCCATACAACCGATATAAACAATCTAAAAAGCACTACAGCACTCTCCAACCACCCACAAATACTCCAATCTTCTCCGTTTCATCACAGCTCTTCTGTAACACTTTCTATACCCCATTCACTCTCTCTGCCCTCAATATCTCCAATCCTTCAATATCTAGTCTTTCAAATTTATCTAATACCGTTCAATATCTCTATTCTTTCAATCTCTAATCTTTCAATCTCTGTTCTTTCAATATCTAATCTTTCAAAAAACCAATATATTTCAAGGTCCAATCATCTAATCATCAATATCTAACATCTAAATACATCCAACCTACTCATGATATCGGGTATCGCCGAGCAACATGACCTTGTTGGGAAGTCGGCCGGGAACAGGACTCAGAATCTTCACCTTTTGCTTCTCCTCATCAACTTCGGAAATGTAGACATATCCCAGAACCTCCGAGTCGAGAATTTCTCCCTCTGACGATCCATGGGCGGCATGGAGAATAGCCAAAACGGTGTTTGACAAAATGTTGGGGTCCGCAACCTTCTCTAATGGAGGTTCTGTGGCATCGTCAAACTGTGTGGAGGGCTTGACTCTGAACACCTGCAGCGCAGAAAAGTCCACCGTGACGATTCTGGGCGCCAGCTTCATGTCATTGGAGTCTCCGTAAAAGTACTTCTGAATCTGCTGCTGCTGGGCGTCTCGGCTGTAAGATTCGTCATCGTCCATACAGGCAAACGCAGGCACCTTGACCACTGTAGGAGCAGGAGAGGCACCAGCGGGATACTTCTTCATGAGATCAGCATAGAGTCGCTCGTTGCCAATGACCACAATGGCATTGACGCCAAAGTCGCTGACCACGTCTCCCAAGAGACTCAACTCACTGGTCTTGTTTCCAGGAATTCGGGGAGAATCGATAATCAGACCGGATTTTCGGGCTTCCGGGTCAGTCTGCAGACGCGACATGACAGGGACAGCCAGCTGTGATACCGCTCGCTTGAACAGCTTGAAGTTGTCGGTCGCCTTTTCGAGACCGTAGTATTTCGACAGCAGAATGAGGGGCTGCAGTTTTTGGGGACCAGAGATTTCTGACGAGCCAAAGCCTCCGTATGACTCAACGTCTAGAAGATCGGTAATCTGCACGGCGTGAACCCCACCGGGGGGGCTCAGGGATACCGAAGCCTGATCTAGAGAGACGTATATGGGCCGTCTGTCGCACTTTGTGGCGTAAGCGAGCAGAATCTTGGCGAGAGAAGTCTTTCCAGAGTTGGGGGGTCCCGCAATGAGAACACGGGGCGAGTTTCCGTCGTGTCGCATCTTTTCCAGCGCAAAGTGCAGGTTGATGGCCATAGTCATGTATGGCGTGTCTTCGGTTGTGTAGTCGGACATGAGGCCCTTGGGTCCGTTGACGGCGGTGTAGGAGAACTGGCACCCTTGCCACGTGAATATGCTTCCCTTGCCCGAGAGGTGGAGTTCTCTGTTTGGTGGCAGTTCTGTTCCGAACATCTCAGCTGTGCCCGACTTTAGGGTCACGAGCAGCGAGCCTCCAATGGCAACCTCGTAGCGCCATTCCGTTTCTGGCTTGAGATCGACCGTGTGGGTGGTTTCTGTGGCCGTAGTTTCGCTGGCTGTGAAGTTGAGTCCTGGCAAAGACATGACTTTTTTTTGGATGATGGTGGATGAGGTAGAGTTTTATGCATGCGTCTTGGGTTGATGATGTACCGAAAATATCCAAACGCTGTTTTTCTGCAATCGCTCTAAAGACAGCTTTTTAACAGAACCGCAAACACCCACAACATCCGCCATGTCACTCAGTTCACAAGCCGAAAGCCGCAAAGAGAAGCTGGCGCGAATGCGGGCTCTTCGAGAGGGCGTCAAGCTGGACGCCAAGCCCGAGGAAGACAAGAGCGAGGAACAACCAAAGTGAGTACCCGATGGAATTGCCGGCATCTGGATGCTGACGTGGCCACAATGCGACGTGACAGTCCTTTTGTAACGTGCACAAAGTGCTAACACAGATTCAAAGAGCGAAACTTTGACGTGGAGACGGAATCGGCCAGATTGGGCTACAATGCCAACCCCACCGACGGCCAGGACACAGTGGAGCTGCTGGGAGCCGAAGAGGAGGCCAAGACAATCCGGGAGCTGCTGGAAAAGAACCAGTCGGCGGTGGACTATCTGAAATTGCAGCCGAAACGGGCCAACTGGGATCTCAAACGAGACCTCCAGGCGGACTTTGACGAGCTGGACCAGCAGACGGACCAGGTGATTGACAGTCTTGTTCGCGAGCGCATTCGAAAGGCCACGCAAGAGTAGACAGGTCAGAAAGAGAGAGAGAGTGGAACACAAAACGACGGCCGCTTTCATATATAATTATACATTTATTTATTCGCATCTTGTTTCTTTGATATTACCACCACACTCCTACTACCTGCCTACATGGTGCGGTTTTAGCTCCACACGTGACGTAATGCGACCAAGTGCTACATCATCATCACACACATTGTAACTTTCCTCGGCACGAAATACAGACTTACAGGATGGGTGAGTACCGACCAGACGGACGCTGAGACGTGAGGATAAGGAGAGACTCCGACGGACATGCGCCACCAACGACACATCGCTCGCCACGAAAAAAAATCTAACCCAGGAAACGTTCTAGGAAGCATGTTCAGCCGCGTGTGGGGTGGCAGCAAGGAGATCCGAATTCTCATTATCGGACTGGATGGCGCCGGCAAAACTACCATTCTGTACCGACTCCAGCTCGGCGAGGTCGTGGACACGGTCCCCACCATCGGCTTCAACGTGGAGACGCTGAGCTACAAAAACCTCAAGCTCAATGTGTGGGATCTCGGAGGACAGACCAGCATTCGTCCGTACTGGCGCTGCTACTACGCCAACACCGCGGCGATCATATTTGTGGTGGACTCCACCGACCGCCAACGAATCGACATGTCCAAGGAGGAGCTGCATTCCATGCTGGAGGAGGACGAGCTGCAGAACGCCGTGCTGCTGGTTTTCGCCAACAAGCAGGACCAGGAGGGCGCCATGACCGCGGCCGAGGTGTCTACAGCGCTCGATCTCGTGTCATTAAAGGATCGCAGCTGGAGCATCATGCCCTGCAGTGCGCTCAAGGGCGAAGGTCTGAGCGAGGGTCTGGACTGGCTCACCGGTGTCATTAAGGAGGAGGTCTTGTAAATCCCCATTCACGCGGGTTAGACAGTACGAGAGCTTGAGTGTGAGGGAGGCTGCACAGCGACAAGCCACGATATTCTCACTTTGGTCCATAGATAGACTGCGTACGTAGTGAACAACGAAATTGTAACAGCCGTCGAGGCACGTGACTGCACAGGGCTGCAGCAAGGACCGACTGTGAACGAAATCGGCGAGAAAGATGCTCTCTCCATGTTTCTCTCATCAGTTGCTCTTTGCCGTCTTGCAGGGTCACGTTGGATTGACGTCTTTATTTAGGTAGCTCGGGTACCTTATATTTGCTAGCCGAGACGTTCTCGGTCATGTAAGACAATGGCAGCTACGCCGTAGTCCAAATGCAGTCTCACAGGTGGTGTCAGGCGAGTGGAAAAAGTCGAATTTCGATATCTGATGGAGTTTGGCCGTTTCAGTAGAAACAAAAAACGTCTTTCAAGCTGTCGTATAGGACTTTTATTCGGGGTTTTAGAGAGATTTTGTCACACCAAAAGACAGCCATAGTTTACTGGTACCGGAAGCTAAAGTCCAGATTCGTTTTCCTCAAATCTTGGGATCTGGTGACTGTTGGAAACAGCTGAGTGTTCATTCAGAATTAATTTCAAGTGGAGAAATCAAAAGTGGAGAGATTAAAATGTGCAGTTTTAGGAAGTGGATTTTGTCGACTTTTGGTGATTAATTGGTGATTTTCCGTCGACTTTTGTACATTTTTCGTTATAACCGTTGAGAATTTGTTGATTAATCACCAGCACCAGGTACTGTACAAATATCCACCAGTTGTCTGGTTGTAGTGCCGTGTCCAAACTGCTGGTCATGTCTCTCCTGTGATACCTGCATAGAAATAAGTCTCCGAGTAGAGTCTAGATCAGTGATCAATAAGTGGGGGTCATTTGGGGGGAAAGGGGTAATGTTTGAGCGATTTTTCAGGCCTCAAGAAAGCGAAATGGAGACATCTGGGCTAGGAGCAGCCTCAATAGCTGTCACCAACTTTTCCAACTCATTTGGACATCAAATACCCTCTGTCTACTCTACCTACAACAGTGAACCACACCACATGCCAAAAATATAAAATACGGTTTCATAACAGCATTGTAATCAAAAAGACGTTTTAGTCTAGGCCGAGAATTGGATCTGGTGGTACAGTTTTCATGATATGGTCAGAAAACGGATACGTGGACAATTCCGCCGATGAGCTTTAGATTCAAAATGCATTCATTGGTCTTTTGGAGGCTGTTGGAGAGCAGGGTTTGCATGGAGTGAGAGGTATTCGGTTCCGATGTAGACTTTAAGAGCATCAATTGCAGCACAGAAAATAGCACAAAAAACAGCACAAAAAATAGCATAAAAAACAGCATCAAAAAACAAGTGTATAAAGTAAAGCAGCAAAAAGAATCATAAAAGAGCAGTACAGTCCTCCAATCATAGAGCTGTCGATGAGGTTGAAAAAGAAGAAAAGAACTCAGCAAAGACCAACAACCGTTACAGACAACATCTTATAGTCGTACCGACTGTTTTCCCGCACTTACAGAGTCCGTCCGAGTCCCGTGACCAAACTCTGTGCTTTGGATTTTTGGCAAGTCTAGACCTGCAAATAGACCTGGAAACTGACAAATCCACAAGTGGGCAGCGCTTAGAGTTTGGCCCAAGAACGGCTGGGGCTGCCAGTAGAGGAAGTCCATGCAAGCGTCTTCAGTCGCCCAAATTACCCGCAAAGCCTGCAATTTCGCGCGACGGACGTTTTCGGGCGGCGTCTGTTTGTGTCTCTTGAATGGAGCGGCCCCAATTCAAGCCCAACAATGGTCTTGAGTCGTAAACTAGACACCTGCCAAAACACCCACCCTACCTCTTTCTCGCGGAGAAGGTTATTATATGAGACAGCTCTTCTTCTTTTTTTCGTTCTGGACCTTCTTTTCCTTCTCATTCACCTGAAGGAGGAAGACCTCTGCAGTGTTCTTTTTTTTGTTTTTTTAGATTTTTTTTTTTCTGAACCGCGGCCCAAACTGAAGGGCCCTGGCTCCAGAAACATACCTCTGGCCCACATGGTTGCTGCCTCATGCACAAAACGCCATCAGCAGAAGGAGCACTGGCGCTTGGCAACAGTCCAGACGAATAGTGACCGCCTCCCACGGAGTTACAGAAGCAGTGTCACTAGCCCGGTACGACCACAAAAGGCGCTCGCTCTGCGGTTACACACCGTGTCTCACTCGTCTACATGGCTAAATCGCCAGGCCCTTCTGTCTATCACTTACAAACGCAGCACGGCCATTGGCTGAAACCCCGGGTTTTCCCCTCCCAACAAAACCTAGTTGCACCACGGTTCCCCACGATAACCTTATTCTCTAGTGGCTTCGGCTCTGTCACTGGCAATTTCTTTGTTTGCGGTTTTCACACGCCCCTTTAAGCTCCCACAAACCATGTGCGTGTGATTATATATAGGCTGGGGAAGCGAAAAGTACACTTCACCGAAAAAGTGAGTACCCCATAGCAGGCTAAACAGCGGCCCCACGACATGCCCAATGTCGCAATGGCGCGCCAAACGAAACAGCAACGCTAACAGCAGTGTCTGGAAAACGTGTCCCTGTCTATACCGCCTCCAACGGAGCTCCCGTCAAGAACCCTCTCGCCTCTCAGCGAATCGGCAAGCATGGTCCTCTTCTCCTCCAGGACTTTGCCCTCATCGACCTGCTGGCTCATTTCGACCGAGAGCGAATTCCCGAGCGAGTTGTGCACGCCAAGGGCTCCGGCGCTTACGGAGAGTTTGAGGTGACCGACGACGTCACCGATCTCGTCACCTCGGACTTCCTCTCCACCATTGGCAAGAAGACCAAGACCTTCACCCGATTCTCCACCGTCGGTGGCGAGAAGGGCTCCGCCGACGCCGCCCGAGACCCCCGAGGTTTCGCCACCAAGTTCTACACCGAGGAGGGCAACATCGACTGGGTCTACAACAACACCCCCGTCTTCTTCATCCGAGACCCCTCCAAGTTCCCCGTCTTCATCCACACCCAGAAGCGAAACCCCGAGACCAACCTCAAGGACGCCAACATGTTCTGGGACTACCTTTCCAACAACCAGGAGTGCATTCACCAGATCATGGTCCTCTTCTCCGACCGAGGTACCCCTGCTAACTACCGACAGATGAACGGCTACTCCGGCCACACCTACAAGTGGATCAAGAAGGACGGCTCTTTCAACTACGTCCAGATCCACATGAAGACCGACCAGGGCATCAAGAACCTCACCAACGACGAGGCCGGCGTCCTCAGCGGCTCCAACCCCGACCACGCCCAGCAGGATCTTGTCGAGAACATTGAGAAGAAGAACTTCCCCTCTTGGACTTGTTACGTCCAGGTCTGCTCCCCCGAGCAGGCTGAGAAGCTCAAGTGGTCCGTCTTTGACCTCACCAAGGTCTGGCCCCACGCTGACTTCCCTCTGCGACGATTCGGCAAGCTCACTCTCAACAAGAACGTTGACAACTACTTCGCCGAGACCGAGCAGGCTGCTTTCTCTCCTTCTAACACTGTCCCCGGCTGGGAGACTTCTGCCGACCCTGTTCTGCAGTCTCGACTCTTCTCCTACCCCGACACCGCCCGACATCGACTCGGTACCAACTTCCAGCAGATCCCCGTCAACTGCCCCTACCACGTCCACTCTCCCTTCATCCGAGATGGTGCCATGGCTGTCAACGGCAACTACGGCTCTCTCCCCAACTACCCCTCTTCTTTCGAGCCTCTCGAGTACCGACAGGACGTTCAGCTCCACGAGAAGCACGAGAAGTGGGTTGGCGAGGCCACCTCTTACGAGTGGATGGTCAGCACCACCAGCGACGATTACATCCAGGCCGGCAACCTCTGGAAGACCCTCGGCAAGACTGCCGACCAGCAGGAGCACCTCATCTACAACATCTCTGTCCACCTCTGCGGTGCCCGACCTGAGATCCAGGATAAGACCTTTGGCATGTTCGACAAGGTCAACGCCGATCTCGGTAAGCGACTCCGAGAGGCCACTCTCAAGCGATCTCCCCGATCTAAGCTTTAGGCGTACTGTAGTTTCGTAACTAATAAATTTGGATGTTTTAGATCTCACATAGCGACGTTTCAAACTGTTGATAGTAGAAAATAGTTGTAGCTACAATCAAACATGTACGAGGCAGGGGTCGATGTCGGTGTAATAATATTACTGTAATATTTTTTTATTTTAAAATAAATATCGCTCTTCCAAGTATATCATTTTTTCTCGTAGTGCTAGATGTTAATTGTTACAATAGAATTGTAAGTGACTGTAGCTCTCACAAGTGTGCGATTTGTGTTCTTCAACAGCTATCTCGATATCAAAAAAATGCATCGCTTCGAAAATGACAATACCAAAACCACCCAGTTCATGGATACCACCACCTTTAGCAACAGAAACCCTCGGCCCAGACACTCCTTTGGACCGATTTACATTGATACCGACCCAGTCGACCGAGAGATTTTTGAAGGTATCCAGATGGCTCACAATAAACTGGAGGCTTCACGAAACAAGAGAAAGACGCTACTCAGCGACATTGAGATGATTGCAGATGAAAAGAGCAGACTCCGCAAACACGCAGCTGAGCTCGAGAAAGAAAACAGTCTGCTCCTCAGTCACTCAGCTTTCCGTGCCAAAGAAATAGCACGACTTTCCCGCGACTCTGACACGTACTCGCAAAAAGACACGCGCACACACAAGCACCCGTGCAAGGAGCAGGTCATGTGTCCCGAAAATGTCCCATGTCCTCAGCACGGCCATCGGTATGGAAGTACTACCCACAAACAGCCTGCGGCATCCCGCGGCAGCCCCGATTTGGCCACAAACAGGGAGAGACCTAGCTACAGCAGAATCAAGGAGCAGGTAAAGCAGTCCATCTCGATGGTACCCAGCCCAAGCCATGACAGAAGCAAGCCATTGTCACATCAGCAGATCAATGGCTGGCAGTGCGATACGGACTACCGGGTCCCACGACACCGTAGCGCCAGTCCAGACTCCCAGACCAAGGCACGAGAACGTGTGGGTTTCCTTCACAGCTGCAAGGAGGAGCTTTTCAACAACACTGCAAACAGCGTGAACAAATGCCACAGCTACCACGATAACGAGGTCCACAGACGAGCTTATGCAGCCCGAGAAGACAATACAAAAGGTGTCGACAGAGTGGGCCTGCTCGAGATAGCCCTACGGCGCAACAACGCCGAGCTGGAGATGGCCAAAATGCGAATCCAGACGCTCGAGAACGAGTCACTGGTACTCTACTGCAAGAGAAGCAGACGCGAGATGGAAGAGGTGGATCTGGGAAGCAGGTGGTGAGGCCCTGCTAAAGCAACAAGTCTTGCTGTAATGAATGCAAATACGCAAACTGATGTACAGTCTGAACCATGTGGCTCCGTTGCTGCCGTAGCTGATCGACCAAGCCACACACCACATCTTGGCCGTGGAGCTGTTTCTGGTACGTTGTGAGGAAGTCAGCCACAATGTAGGTTCCCGTTCGGCCTACGCCCGCCGAGCAGTGAACGATAGGGGGAATATCGGTGATTGGCGACGCAGCTTTGATGATATCGTCAATGTCTCTGTTGACACCTGGGGCAGAAAAGTCCTCCCAGTTGGGGTAAAAGAAGTGCACCACATTTTTCACTTTTCCGGTAGTTTCATTTTTGATGGTGAAGTAAGTCACCTGGGTAGCTCCCACCTTGGTCTTGTCAGCAACCGAAATGGTAAAAACATTATCTTCTCCATCCACCTCAAAGCTCTGGCCCGGATCGTCTAGGTAGTACTGGCAGCACCGTTCTCCGTGCTTGTCGACAAACGGCGTCAGCTGGATAACCACAGTGGGCTTGTCACTTTCTTTGCCCTTGTCAGTTTTGGCCTCGTGCACCATTTGCCAAAAGTGTCCCACCGTGCCAGGCATGGGTCCCTGGGTTGCTATGTACGACTTGACGTACATTTCGTCTCCGTCTTTTGCCACCAGCGTCACTTTGCTGGCATTGACGTAGTCGTTACCCCGAGTTTTGAGCTTGACTCTGGTTTGATCCCATGGGATGATATCCGAGTATCGGTTGCGGGCGGGGTTTGCGAGTCCGTGGACCATGGAGAAGGCCTTGCTCGCAAATCGGTCTTTCTGGCGCTGTCCCAGAAGATGAAAGGAGCGCGCTATGGCTTCGGACATTTTCGGCTGAGAGGGTGTGAAATAGGGGTATTAGGGGCTAAAACAGCTGCCTCTATACAGTATATCTGAAAAAAACGTTTAGATGTGCTGCTGGACATGCGTTTCACGTGACCAGAAGGACACACGTCAGCCTAACTAAACTCTACCCGAGAACCACCACACCATGATTACCGACGACCAGCTCTACATTTTGGCAATTACGCTAGGTCTTTCGACCATGGGACTGATTTTCCTGTTTCATTTGTTCAACGTGAACGTGACAAGTGTGAGTATCGAAAAACCGTGAGCGGATCCAGCTCATTGGGGAGATGGTGATGCAAGGTGTGCAGGCATACAGAGACTCGACATTCCACCATAGGGGACACAAAGCGGCAACATTAATGGCCAATGGCCAACATGATCGTTGTCGTGCCATTTTGTGTCTTGCACGCGTTTGACCACAGATGGTAAAGTGATTTCAGTCGTCGTTGTCGGTACTCTTGTTGCGTCAAGTTCAATGTCACCAGAATGGTGTTTGTGTGAATACCCATTTGACATGATGACACGATGATATCGTGATATCGTGATATTGCTATGCAGTGGTTTCATAGGTCATACCATACCATCGATTGTCCTTTTATCAGAGCTGTGATGCTCCAGCACTGATCACTGCACAGTTTGTTTCTGATGCACCTATACCTCTGTCACAGAAGTGAGATATTTGCAGAAAACAAAGTGAGACTAACACAGACCTAGATAGAGACACGAAATTAAAAATGGTATACGTCATATGCAATTATTATTATGTTTAGAGAATTTTGGGCCCGTAGGCATGTTAAGTGATTGTGTAGTGGCTGGGTTGCGATCAAGGCTCTTCGCCCATTGCAGATTTGGAGTAGCCCACAATCTTTTCGAGTTCCTGGGAAATATCCGTAAACGCAGTGGCAAAAGCAGACTCGTGAATGATGGTCCAAAACTTTCGTTTTCGTTCTGTCACACTTTCGCCCTGCAGTGGGCCTGAGAAGAAATCCGGAGAGTCTAGATGCTTCTCCTCGTGGACACCAGATTCGGCAATTTTGCCAAACGGATTTTGGAACTCAGGCTGGTCTCCGACCTTTCGTGAACCAGCCAAGAGTGAGGCCATTCTCTGAGCGTCTTTGGCATTCTCATGAATCTCGGCATCGCTTTCGTCCATGTGGATGGTGTCGAGGTTGGCAATGGTCTGAAACAGTCGCTTACGAGCCATTTTGGAGGATGGTAGGTAGCGAGGCACAGGTCGACGGGACCGATAACAGTCGGCAACAATGAACAGCAGCATAATTGTCGCCGCAATGGCATCTCGTCTGTAAGACAGAAGGTGGGCGGTGGTTTCCTTGGTTTCGTCAAACTCGTAGATACGAAAGTAGACTGACGAGATACGAGCTTCGACGATTCGGTTGAAAACATGCTCGCACGAAGACAACAGAGCCAGATAAGTCTGAATGGGAAAGTTGCGTCGCAGAGAAGGCTCATGGCGGGTCGACAGGATGAGTTCCCGATAGGCCTGAAATCCCTGTCTCATTCTTGCTTCTCGGATCTGAGAGAGCTCGATGGCAAGGGTGGTGGGATCGTCGTCCAAGTCGTGGTACAGGTAACGATCAGCCACAATCTGGTAGCACTGGGAGACGTGGGCCAGCATGTCAGCAGTGAACTTTCGAGACTCGGTACGGGCCACAAAAGGCCACAGCAGCCACGAGATGAGAATGGCGGACCAAAGACCCACAAGAATGCCAAGAGCTCGCGTCCAGGTACCTGTCACAGGGTTGGCATCTCGCCACTCAGTCGGACCCTGCAGTCTGTCTGTGTAAATGCCCAGCGACACGATAGTGAAAGACAAACAGCCCATGAGACCGGAACGAGGATGGTTAGAGACGGTGAATCTGTATATGCAAGGCACCATAAAGACGCCACAGAACACTCCCATGATGTAGGGACTCGCCTTGGTGTACTGACAGATGCCAGCGGCCAGAGCTCCGAAAACAGCACCAACAATGGCAACCAACGTACGCACAACCAAGTCATGGGCGTTACCTCCGGCTCTGGGATGGAGAGAGATTAGCACGAGAATCGGCGCCCAAAAAGCGTCATAGTGCTGGAACCACTCATGGTCATTCAGCCAGCCTGGAAGCGACAGTAGAGTCACGGCAATGGTAGTCTTCACTGCAAACTTGCTTTCGAACCGCTGTAGACGATGTAGAATTCTCCACAGCTTGTACCGGACAGAGGCAATGTCACCATGCTTGGCGTCAAAGTCTGAGTGGTCGACAGCATTGACACACATTTGCTGTCTGTTGCTGCCAAGACCCTCGCGGTTAACATGCCGTGAGGTGTTCATGTTGAAAGTTCGGTGAAAAATCTCTTCCACTTCGGCCTTGACTCGAAAGTAGTGACCGGCAGTCTTACCTCCTCGGTCATGCAGAGACTGGGTGTTTGACCAGGTCAGTGCTCGCTTCCAGGGGTATCTGGGGAGAGACAGCCGCCAGTGAGGAGTTTCCAGCGACATTCCGTGGAGGTGGCGGAGAAGGTTGAAGACAGCATGACCACAATGGGACAATCTCTGGACAAAAAGAGCATTGATGGCAGCCCGTCGTGAGATTTGCAGCTCCTGTTGCTCTACAATGAGCTTGGTGTACTGGGCGTCCAGGTGGTTCATTCTGAGCTGCAGATCAGCCATGACGGTCTGAAACTTGATAGAGATGCCGTCGGGTGGATGTCGAATGTTTTTGATAAAGTCGCCAGCCAGACAGAGAGAGTCCATGATCGACAGAACGAGATCGCGGGCACCCTCCTGGAAGAGCTCAAAGATCTTTGGCGCCATGTCAGGAGGGTTGATGACAGGATGCTGGTTAAAGTAGTCCTCTTCAGAGCGAGCAACCGCACTGGCTTCAGCGACATTGACACTGAACAGCTCGCACGGCAGGTCGACAATTCGAATGTGGCCAATAACAGTCTGGATCAAGTTACGCACAATCCGCACATTGTCTTTGGAGAAGGTCGTCAACATGATTTCGTTGCACATGTTTCGGTGAATGTCGGAGAGAGCGATCGACTGGGCATTCAGAGCATCCTGCGCCTCCTTGCCGACCCCTGGCTCCGAGGCCATCATCTTGTGCACACAGTCGCGACAGCATTCAAGGGCGTCGGCCATACACTGCACCATGTCAGATTGACCCATGGAGGGGAAGATGAGAAGATTGACGACCAGAGGAAGCAGCATTCCAAAGAGATATGGAATGCCAAAGTTCCAGGCGCTTCGCCAGTGGAATCTCGAGCTGACGTCAATGTCTGTCATGGCCAGCAAAGCTATACCCAGAGACAAGAAGCCGTGGTAGAGTCGGATGTAAGAGGCTCGCAGCCAGGAGGCAATGGCGATGGTGGGGATAACGGCCACAGCAAGCAGGCCGCCGTGGCCTTTTCGCGCCGTTGTTGTCGAGTCACTGACGTATAGACCCAATGCGCCAACACCCATTCCGAGAGCCTGTCCGATTATGCACTGGATAGTGATTTCAATCTGCGAACCCGTTCGTCGACCGGGATGGTGCAGGATTGTGGCGATAGGCAGAAAGTAGCAGTGTGGGCCCAGCCAGCGGGCGGTTGGATGAATGATGCAGAGACAAAAGGCCACAAAGTATGCAATGAAGGCCTTTAGGACCGTGATACCGTTTTGGGTGAGAAGTGTGAGCCGAACGGCATGGTAACTTGACACAAACATTCCCAAAAACAGCTGTATGGGGGTCTTGACCTTCTTGGCCCTCTGACGCGCTGCCTCCTTCATTTCTTCAGCAACCACACGGGCGTTTTCGTCTGTCTGTTTGGCGGGTTCGAAAATCGCGTCGAAATAGCCTTCTCGGAGTTCCTCCAGTCCGTACGTTTCGAGCAGCTCCGACTCTTCCTGCGCCTGGGTTGTGTGGTGCATGCGTTTGACACGCGTTGACAGCGTCTGAAAGTAGTCGGAGCCTATCCGTGGGAGACGTGCCGACGACGCCGAGCGACTCATGTTGGGGCTGGAGCCCACTGTGCGCATGTTGACGTGCGAGCCCTGCCGCGAGTGGCCCGGCGTTATTGCCGGAGTTCGCGACGGACTGCCAGACCTGCTGACAGGAATGCTGCGGCCTCCAAAGGTGCTCATGGGCCGTCCCTGGGGCGTGAGAAACGGCGAGTGGTGCTTGAACCCGTACGAGCCAGTCGAAATGGGCATGGTGAGATCGCCCAGATGCAGCGACGAGCGCGGTCTTGCCATGCGATCTCCGCTCTTGGATCTTCTGCGGCTGCGGCTGCGGCTGCGGCTGGGGCTTTGTGTGCGCCCACGACGTTCGGCCAGTCGTTGGTTCACCAGCTCGAGGTTCGGCTCGTCCAGCGCTATGCGCACCTGCTTTCCGGGGCCATCTGAGGGCGGTGGAGACAGTTCCAGAGACGGTGGTTGGGGGCTGTGTGGGGGGTGAAGTTGGGAGCCTGAGGCGTGGGAAGAAGAGGCCAGGTGGCGCAGGGCCGGGTTGTTGGAAATGGCCTCGGCGCCGTAGTCCTCGGGTTCGTCGCGCCGCTGTCGACCTCGAGGCATAAGTGGGTGGTTGAGAGAAGAAGAGAGTGGTGAAGTTGTATCTGTTTTACGCTAGACTACCTAAAGCGCCAAAAATGCCAAAAGTGATATCTGACAAAGTTTAATGTAGACTAGACGCCGTACATGCAACATGTTCTGGGATCAGTAGGCGGGAAAAGGCACAGGACCCAATACGGAAGCGAACGATGAGTTGGTGCTTCGCAAACGGCTTTTTTTTGCGGCCGTTTCCGGTCCTTTTTGTTGTCGAAAACGGTCTCTGGCAACGGCAAACTGTGCGTGTCGGACCTCCGCTTTATCGAACCTTGTGCGGCTCTGACTCTTGGTATTCAACGGCACACGGAACTTTCGACACACGGCAGACACTTTTAGTCCGAGTGAATGACAGCGGTAGAAAGCTTGGTTTTTTTTTACCTTTTCTTTTTTTCTTTTTTTTTTCTTTTTCTTTTTTCTTTTTAGGAATTGCATTCGTCTGTCTGTTGAAGGGTTCAAATACTTTCTGTACAGATGTACGTACATACAGTGGGCAACTTTCCGACACCAAACATTAGATCTGAAGAAGATAGGGAAATATTGGAAAAATATATAAATATCGGAATAAAATAAAATAAAATAAAAATGCGAAAATGAAAAACAACACTTTTTTTTGCGCCCACCAATAAAACACCATCTACGTACGTACTGCACTCCACTGCCAAACCGCCACCACACGCAACCCCTTTTAATATGCACCTTCTCTTCTCTTCTCTTTCTTCTCTTTTCCAGAAGTAAACACTGTCGTGTGCATCATCTGCTAGATCATCTCATCAGGTGGTGCCATTGCTCTTGGCGTATAATCGCGCACTAGACTAAAAACTGCAGCTTTTTTTGTCTCTGAAACGGCGGATAGCGACGCATTTTCTGAGGCCACAAAAGCAATACACGGCCACAGACAGACTGCTCGCAGACAGACGACAAACGGCCGCAGTCGCAGCTGCTTTCTTTGGCTGTTTACCTCACGCTGCAGACCCCACCACCCCTTAACCTGGGACGGCTCGTTTTGACTGTGCCATTAGACCTGCATAAAGCAATTATGAGCCGCATAGCAATCTAACAGCAGATAGCCATTTCCGTGTCTTTCATCTCCACACATTTTTCTTTCTTCCCCAAAAAATGACTGACAAAGACGGATCGAAGGACGACAACGAGGACCTGCTCTACATTGAGCTGGCCAAGAAGTACCTGAAAAAGGCCCAGGCCCTGATCGACAAACACAATGTTCTCATTGTTGCTCTGTCGTGGTCTGATGCGTGCGAGGAAATCCAGAACTGTCTGAAGAGCGTCAAGGGCGAGCTGGAGCCCTTTTACTTGGAGCTGGACAAGGAGGAACCCTTGGATCGTGTTGAGCTACAAAAGGCATTTGTGGAAATCACCGGGTGCAATGCCATCCCGTCCGTGTTTGTCAAGGGCAAGCACATTGGTTCTGGCGAGCAGGTCATTGCGCTGTTCCACAACAAGAAGCTGCCCGAGGTGCTCACCGAGGCCGGCATTGAGCTCCCTAAATAGAAACAATAAAATCAAAATGTAAGATGCCACAGCTGCTGCTGCTTCTAATGCGTGCCCTCGAGACCCTTGCTCTGGGCATCCTTACGCTCCTCCCACACGGTTTTTCCGCTGCACGAACACACCGTCTTGTCGTTCTCCCACACCCCCGCGCTTCGGGCAATGACGCCCACAAGCGACTGGGGCTTGACCTCGTCGGCACTGGTAGAAACAGCCATTCCACGGCCAATGAGACTGGAAATCTGCGTTTCGGACTTGACAAAGGCCTGGCCAGAGAAGAGACCGGAGCCGTCGTCCTCGGCCACCTCGATGCTGCCCAGGGTCTGCAGAACGCCTCCCAGACTCTGAGGGGCCTGGGAAATGTCTCCGCTGACTCGGATGCTGGGGTAGTAGGTGCCCTTGGGGAGGCCGTTGAGGGTGATATCGATGAGCGCCAGGGTCTTGGAGACGCTGACGATGCGGGCCAGACCCTTGATAGGGGCTTTCTGGTCCTCAGCCGCATGGCTTTCCAAAATGCAAACGGCTGCCGAGTTTGGCAGACCTGTTCCTCGCACAATGGCGTCTTTTCCAATGTTCTGGACGGCTTTAACGATTTGCGACGGCGCAGAGGTGCCCGTGACGCTCACAATCTGGTCCACAAGCTTGCAGTCCACAGATTCAATGCCCTGAACCGAGGCCAGAGCTGTCTTGACCGAGTCACAGCAGGACTCGCACTCCAATGGCACGGCAAAGGTGGTCTGGGGGGGTTAGCTGGGGTTCTGAGGGGGTGTTTCGTTCTTTTTTCCAGCCCTTGGGCCGCTATACTCACAGTAAAAGACATTTGGGGCGTTGTGAAAGTGGAGTGTGATCACATCACTTTTGGCCTGATCTGTCTAGGCGAGAAAGTCAATTTGTCAGCCGTTTTTGGTCATAATCTTTGGGTGAAAGAAAAAAAGGAAGTGAAAAGAGAAAAAAAAAAGACAGTTGCCAAATTCTTATTTCAAGTTGACTTGATGGGTTCTAGCTGGAAACTGGCAAAAAACCGAGTCGAGAGACGGCAAATAAGTCGCTGAACGCCTTGTCGGAGTTATTTACTACAGGGAACTCTAGAACCCCCACCGTTAGTTTTATGCACTCGTATCATCTAACCTAATACCTCCACGTCATGTTCTCTCGAATCCAGCAGAGTGTTAAACAGTTCACGGAAGAGCTGGATGGCGCCGTCAAGAACGCCCAGAACTCGCATGCCGCAGCCACACAGCAGCAGCTCGACGAGCGCAAGAAACGGCTCATGAGTTACAAGACTCCTGACGTGGAGCGCATGGAGCTCGATGACGGAGCAGCCACAGCCGGACCCGAGTCGTCCGACGGAGCAGCCACCCCACAACCGGAGCCCGAGGACTACTCCATCGACACGCTGCCGGTCCCCGAAAAGGTCAAGTCGCACCTGCGAAAGTTCCAGAGATACGAGGCCAAGTACCCAGATCTGCTCAAGGCATATCGGGTGGAGAAGAAGAAGTCGGAGCTGGTCAAGGCCATGGTGGAAGACTTTGAGCGCGTTCTCCAGGAGCGCACGCCGTGCTCGGGCCTCAATGAGCCCCAGGCGCTGGTGGAGTACCTCGAAAACCTCAATCTCAAGAGCGAGATGCAGAGCACGGAGCTGCGCTCCATATCCACCAAAATGGACGCGCTGAAGAAGGAAATCGACGGCACCAAGACCAGGGACCAGGACACCATCGAAAAGCTGGAAAGCGACGTTGCGCGCCTCACGTCAGACAACAAGGATCTCGAGTCCGAAAACGAGCAGCTCAAGGGCCGGCCAGAGTCCCAGGAATCCAACGCGACCAGCGACTCAACCGCTCGCGAGGAGCTGGAGCTCAAGGACACCCAGCTGGCCGAGCTGCAGGTCAAGCTTGATGGCCTCAAATCGAAGGTTGGCGAGCTCGACAAGCTCAAGGCCGAATCCGACAAGGTGGCCAAGCTGGAGAAGGAACTGAAGGACGCCGAGAGCGAGCAGAAGGCCAAGGTCGAGGAGCTCGAGAAGCAGGTCTCCGCATCAAAGTCTGCTGAAACTGAGCTCAAGAAGGAGCTGACCGAGGCCAAGTCTGCAGCCTCCGAGATTGAGGAGCTCCAAACAAAACTGGCAGAGTCTGAGAAGCAGGCGGCCTCTGCTGCGAGCGCTGCTTCGAGTGCCGCCACCGACTCCGAGGAGCTGAAGAAGCTGCAGTCTCAGCTCGAAAAATCCGCAAAGGACCTTGAAGGCAAGACCAAGCTTTTGGAGGGCTTCCAGAAGAAGCTGGGCGAGGCTACCAAGGCCAAGGAGGATCTTGAGAGCGAGCTACAGAAGGCCAAGACCGCTGCTGCCTCTGCTCCCGTTGGAAAGGGCAAAAAGGGCAAAAAGGGCGGATCTCCAGCTCCCGATAATAGTGCTGAGGTGAAGGCATTGGAGGAGGCGAAGCAGAAGCTGGAGAAGGACCTAGCCACTGAGAAATCTGAAGTCGCCAGCCTCAGGGACCAGCTCACAGAGGTGGGCAATGACCTGGTGGCGGCCAACAAGGCCAGCAAGAACACGGACCTCAAGGAGGGGATGGAAGGAGTGCAGAAGCGGCTCAGCGAGAAGGAGGAGGAGGTTGAGGAGCGAAGAAAGGACATTGTGGAGCTCAAGGAGAAGCTGGATAGTGCTAAGGACAACAAGCAGGTGGACGAGCTCAAGGCTCAGCTCAGCAAGTCTGTCGAAGAGACAAAGTTGCTGCAGACAGATCTGGACAAGGTGAAGAAGGAGCTGGAGGTGGAGATTGAGAGAACCAAGGCTACAGATGGCGAGGCCGAGTCCCTCAAGGCGCAGGTTGCCGAGATTGCTACTCTCAAAAAGGAGATTGAGTCTCTCAAGACGAATCTGGCGGCAGAGCAGGAGAAGAGTGCTGCACTGAAAAAGGCCTCAGGAGAGGTTGAGACGCTGAAGAAGAAGCTGGCCGAAGCCGAAAAGGCCGCCAAAGAGTCTGCTGCCGTCAAGGAAGAGCTTTCCACAATCAAGAAGGAGCTGGAGGGCGCAAAGAACGATCTCTCTGCTGCTGAAGACGCCCACGCCCATTCTGCCAAGCTTAGTCAAGAAAGATTCAAGGAGTTGGGTGCTGCCAGGACACAACTTTCCAAGCTGGAGGAGCAGCTGGGTTCCACCAAGGCTGAACTCAAGGTCGCCAAGGACGCCCAGGCTACTGTTGCCGCCAAGACGGCCGAGATTGAGAAACTGTCTGCTGCCGAGACCTCTCTCAAGAAGGAGCTTGCTGCTCACTCTGCAGCTTCTGCCGACTGGGAAAAGAAGTTCAAGGAGACTGATCTCAGGTGCACCAAGGCCGAGACCCGTGCTTCCACACTGAAAACCACAATGACACGGCTGGAGAAGGAGAAGAAGGATGCTATTGCCGAGAAGGCTGTTCTGAACGCCCGTGTGGAGCAGCTGGAGAAGGACTTTAGCGCTTCGTCTGAGTCTAGTTCAAAGTGGAACCGAGAGAAGGCAAAGCTGGAGAAGGAGCTGGCCGATGCCACCAACGATACCAACATCAAGGAGGCTCAGAAGGAGCATGCCATTGGCGAGGTGGCCGAGCTCAAGTCTCAGATGGAAGAGGTTGCTATGCGAATGAGAGAAGTCACGTCACGATGTGAGGCTCTCGAGGATGAGGTTTCTGATGCCCACAAGCTGCTGCAGGAGCGAACCCGTGAAACCACCACAATGCGACGAATGCTCAACGAGACCGAGGATGGCAGCGAAACCAAGATCCGAGATCTCCAGGAGCAGATTCGAGCAATCACAGACGAAAAGGACCAGCTGGAGGCCACCGCTGCCACGTCCTCACGACGACGGCAGCGAGAGCTGGAAGAGGCAAGGTCAAAGACCCGGGAGCTTCAGCACGATGCCGAGGAACTGCGGGCCGAGAAGGAGAGAGCGCTGCGAGACCTCCAGGCCCTCAAGTCTTCTAGAGAGTACGCGGACAAGGAGTCCAAAACTGCCCAGGAGGACATGGCTGAGGCGTCCAAGGTCATCGAGAAGCTCCAGTCCGAGCGCCAGGTGGTAGACAGCAGACTGGGCGAGTCTGAACAGACAGTGCTGCGTCTGAAGAAGGCCGTTGACGACGCTCAGCAGAGAAACGACAAGCTGCAGAAGCAACAGAAGATTCTCAACGAGGACATCATCGCCTTGCAGAACGAGAAGCATCGACTGGAGGGAAACCAGCGATCTGGCTCCATTTCATCGCCAGTCCAGTCTCGACGCTCTTCAGTGGCCTCTAACACCTCGCATGGAACGCGACCTCAACCACAGACTCCTGCTTCAGCAACTAACACGGCCTATATCAAGAACGTACTGCTGGGTTTCCTTGAACATAAGGAGCAGAGACAGAACCTCCTTCCGGTGATGGCCACATTGCTGGAATTCAAGGACGGGGAGGAAGAACGCTTCATGTCTGCAGTTAACTAATCGACACCCCACATAGAATGAATAGATATATCAAACTAACTATTTCACGGGCACTCTGTAGCATGTTTCTACATATTACTTTTTTATTTCCTATAATTTAGCAATGGCACTCACAGTAGTGGAGCACTACCTTGAACCCTTCATCAGAAACCACGTATAGGTCGCATGCCCAAACCGAGGCGCCCTGGATCCTGGTACCACTGTGTTTGGCCCACACATTCAGCGACAGTCAGCTGGTTGGGTCCAAGGGCCCTGGCAACATCAAGACCCACATTCACGGTCTTGATGGTTGTGTCGTGCTCCAGAATGAGGCCCCACCCACCGCCATCTCGCTTCCATTCGGCTACCTCATCAACAACCTCGACAGAAGTCTTGAGTCCAGCGTTCACCTTCCAGTCAAAAGTGTCACGGTCCCAAAGAACTGATTGCATACCCAGCATTCGTACAATGGCCCGAACACGGTTGTCAATAGCACCATAAGGGGGACGGAAGTAGCGTGGGATGATGCCAGCTGTGGCATTCATGGCCCAGTTGGTCCACTGAAGCTGGGCGACGATCTCTTCGTTGGAAAGCGATGCCAGGTTGGGATGTGACCACGTATGACTTGCGAGCAGATGACCTTGGCGATGTTGTTCCCGAAAGATTTCGGGAAACCGAACCACGTTGACACCCTGGACGAAGAAGGTGGTCTTGGCAGGCAGCAGCTCGAGGAGTTTGGGGGTGCTGGGGCTGGGGCCATCGTCGAATGTTTGTGATATTTTGCTGCAAGTGCGGATATCGTCAAAAGCAATGCACAGGTGGCAGTCGAACGAGCAAGACGTGCGGTCTACACCTTCGCAGACGCCAAGCTCTCGTCTGGGTATGTGATTGGGAACGGTGGCGAGGTTGACGTAGTCCAGAGGAATGTAGGGTGGCGCGCCTATAGGCCATGCCGTGAGCCCTGTAAATGCCGTGAGCCACGAGGGGAAGGGCTCGGCGGCCATGACGTTCGGGCCAGGCTCCGTGGCGCTGTTCTGGGCCGAACAGGGGGCCCACCATTCGTTATCTTTGTGCTGCAGCAGGTCCTCGACAGTGAAGTTCGCGCAGGCCATTGGCAGAATCGCGAGTACTATCAACGTCCGCCAGTTCTGTGTTAGTGGGGTATTGGGGGGTATCGAGGGGCATCGCGGGGCATCGGTGGGGTATCAGACAGCGCGAATCAGAAACGCCTTACCATTCTCTATCATGAAGTGGCGAAAAAAACCTGTACAGTGTGGAAGAAGAAGAAGAGAGAGTTTCTGAATTACACAGACTATTTACAGTCGATGGTCATGCGAGGTTGAGCTAAACCCAATCAAACCGTTGTTTTGACAACCGTAATAATTAGTCAGATTTGTAAGAAGATAAGGGTACAGAGTACTCTGTAGCTGACAAAGCTGACTCAAGAAATTTAATCAGTGACTAAGCTGACTAAGCTGACTAATGCACGACTGTACCCGAAAAGTCTCTGTGCCTTCCGTATTTGGCCACTTCGCTGTTACTACATACACTTGACCGCTTTCATGTCGTTAGGAAATCTGCAAGGTTATCTGATTTCTTTCCAAAGTGAAATCTGTTGGAAATATCGGGTACAGCCCTAACCTGCACTGCTCCCTCAGACCAGCACAGTAAGCTGCCACAATAAGGTTTTGCTGTCGCTGACCAATCAGAGATCGCACAGCGAGAACTCACGACATAAATGTAGTAATACATCCCCGGGAGGAGAGGTAACGAAGTCAAGGAATCTTTTGACGACGGTACTCTCGAACCTGGCTAACCCCCACAATTGACTGTATCGTAGATTAAGATTATCACCACTCAATCAAGAGATTAAGAGTCTCAAGTTTCTAATCGCCATACGACCCCGCCGATCCGCTAAAACATGAGTGAAGAGGAAGGGGCTACCCCAGCACCAACAGAACTTTCCATCGCTGAGAAAATTTCGGACACCCAAGACGAAACGTCCTCATCATGAAACCTCATCCAGAGGTGATTATGGATCAAGTAAGTCGACGGAGAAGAGATTCACAAGCAAACAGGAGATTCACAACAGGGCTCCGTGTTCCGAAACCAGACATGATCTCACCTGCACAGGGGGAGATTATGACTACAGTACGACCATAAGCCAAAACTGCCAAAATGAAAGGGTGCATAAACTTGTCGAACCAGACAGTCAGACTGCCCTAAGTAAAAGTTGACAAACCCAAACAAAACTGGATCCCATTGTCTACTGGACATTCAGTGACATATCCAAGCTCCGAACCTGATGAAGCCGAAAGGGTGCATTGCAATGCCCTAAGTAATCAACATTCAAACTGGGGACCGGGCAAGCCACCAACAGCTAGTTACATCATCGCACACGCCTCTCAAGGACAGGCCGAAATGATGCCTAACAACAGCATTGCATGGCTTGCTGACACTGGCTGTGAAGGAGTATCAGGGATTACATCTCTCAAGAACATTCTCCAAAACATCCAGCCTACGTATGCAAGATTCGACTTTGGTGGCACGCTACACATTGCTCTCGAAACTGGAGATCTACCCCTGGGTAATAACCAGTACATCAGAAACATACATATCTTGCCGAATCTGCCACAGAATTACAACATCCTTTCTCCCTCGATCATCAAAAGAGGAAGAGAGACCCACGACTTAGTTTTCACAAGAAGTGAGGAAGATGACTCGATAAACACGGCAGGTACCAAGGTAAACAACACTGAGTTCAACACGTTTGTTAAGAACAAATCTCTCTCGTACATCGTCATTCCCATAATGGTCGAAGGACACAATTTAACACAAAAAGACACAGCTCCAGAGCCGCCTGTCAAAGACAAGTTATCTAATAGTGTCTACCAAGTGCTTGAGAAGATGAAACATTAAAACAGCCACACATGTCTCACCATCGCTTAGCAAGTCCACCCTATGGACTAAACTACCAGCAGACATCCTGACACCCAACGATTACTTCAAATCATTCGGATTCAGCGTAAAAACGATTCCATGACGCTCTTGCCCAACAAGAGACCAGTACCCAAGGTTTTACTTTCCCAAGTTTTGCAGCATCCTACGGGGCCACAGTTCAGAACTTCAACACAAGTAAGACTTCACCGCTGGATGTAGACTCAGAACTGGAAACTGGGAAATTAGCTACTTCTCAGGACGCCGAAACTGATGTCGACCGACATGACAACTCCATCACTCCCACACCGCCACCACTCGAGGAACAGCCAACTCCAAACGTCACAGAATCACCTCCGCCAAACTTTATTGAAGAAGCACCGCATGATTCACCCAGACTTGGAACGCTGGGCAATGATAACGACATCGTCGACACAGGTCTGGAAACAGAACCGGCAGACGAACCGCTCGATCAGGGGGAGGAGGAGCCAGTGACCGTCACCTGCACTGCTCAACATACCGAGCTTAGTTCAGAGAACCCGTCCTATCCCGTTGAAACAGATAACTCTCAAATCACAGACACCCGAGTCATTGATGAACAACGAGAGCCGCCCACACCTACAGAAATGTTACATGCGGTTGAGAGGGATAGCGAAATGATGGTTGAATCACAACTACACTCACCAAGCACATTTCTTTACGAGAAAGTGACCAAAGAAGTGGACCCAGTTCATGGAACAGTCCAGACTGTCGTTGACGACGGCAACGCACCCAGCAATCCATTCGCCCATCTGAGAAGATCAGGACGAGAGCGAAGACCCACTGACAAGCAGAAGCATATCTCCACATCAACACGCGACTCAGAGATGTCAGCAACTTTCTCAGCTGTCAAGTACGTCAACCACTTTCGAGCACTTCTGAAAGAGATGAACTTGCTAGCAGGAAAGCCAGATCCCACTCGATCTTTCATGGAAATCGCTCCGCCTACAGTCATCCACCAGGATAACATGGCAGTGATCCATACCCCCCAAAACAATTCATTCAAGTTCAAAGAAACTACCCCCGGTCTTATCGATGGATACACGAGATACATTTCAGGACAGATGGCATACCAATGTGTCACTGTTGAGTACATCTCTACCTTCGATCAAAAAGCCGACATTTTTACCAAACCATTGGGAGTGATCGATCATACTCGATTTATTCCACTATTGAGTTTAGATCCAATCCCTCTCACTGATCCTCAGAAGAGAGCTATTATCGAAAAGCAAACGAGCAAAGTGAAATGATGTTACTACTATATCGGATTACGAATGCGCAAAACAGGGGGAGTGTTGGAAATATCGGGTACAGCCCTAACCTGCACTGCTCCCTCAGACCAGCACAGTAAGCTGCCACAATAAGGTTTTGCTGTCGCTGACCAATCAGAGATCGCACAGCGAGAACTCACGACATAAATGTAGTAATACATCCCCGGGAGGAGAGGTAACGAAGTCAAGGAATCTTTTGACGACGGTACTCTCGAACCTGGCTAACCCCCACAATTGACTGTATCGTAGATTAAGATTATCACCACTCAATCAAGAAAATCTATCAAAGCTTCTCTTCCGAATCAATCCGTACCAGATGACGATAACTCTCAGCGAGAAGCGCCTGCCCACCAAAGTCGATGGCTCCCTGGAGGGCCTGCCGGACCTGATTCTCGGCGGCGCCGTCTTCAACTACATCTACAAGTCGGATCCCGAAAACATTCCGGCTACTGCATTGGTGGAAGACGCCTTCTCAAAGGGTATGAATGCTATCGACACTTCGGCCTACTACGGACCCAGCGAGGTGATTCTGGGAGGCGTTCTCGAAAAGATCAGGCCTACGTGGCCTCGGGAAAGTTACTACATCTGCACAAAGGCTGGTCGAGTGGCGCAGGACGAGTTTAACTACACCGCCGAGGGCATCCGGGCCAGCGTGGAGAGATCGCTCAAAACTCTGCACACAGACTACGCTGACGTGGTCTATGTGCACGACGTGGAGTTTAAGCAGCCGGAGGAGATTCTGGAGGCCGTGACCACGCTCCACGAGCTCCGGAAGGAGGGAAAGGTCCACTATGTCGGCATCAGTGGCTACCCTGTGGACTTTCTGGCGGAAATGTGCGAGATGCTGAGAGACCGAGGAGTGCCTGTGGACATCATTTTGAGCTACTCAAACATGTGTCTGCAAAACTGCACGCTTCTGGACAGCCTGGAGCGGTTCAAGCTGGCTGGCGTCCAGAGAGTTCTCAACGGCTCCCCTCTGTCCATGTCTCTGCTGAGATCGGCACCCACCCACTCTTTCCATCCTGCTCCCGACAGTCTGAAGAAGGCTGTAGCCAGGGTTGTGGAGTACACCAGTTCGCAGAACGTCGAGTTTGCCGACCTGGCACTCAGATACGCGTTTGCCAAGTTCCCTGGCGCTACCGTTGTCGGAGTGTCGACGGTGGAGGAGCTCAACGCGGCACTAGACAACTACTGGCTCGCCAAAAGCGAGGATGCCTCGGACGAGGAAATGTTCGCCAAGGTAAAGAGCCTGTTTGGCGATCAGTGGAACCTCACATGGACCAGCGGCAAGGTGGCTGGCAACGCTTGAGGTGCGTGGATACAGTACAACAGCTACATTCATAGACATGTTTTATTCACTTATATATATATATTAACGAAAGACCCACAAGTAGGGGAGTAGCACCCGTCGTAGAGCTCGCTTCATCGTCTGTTAACTGCTTTGTTTTTTCTTTTCTTTTCTTTTCTGTTTGTTGGTTGTTTACACTTATCACTCAATCGCTTTTCGCTCAGACCATCTTGACAGCCATGGGGGCCGTGTGCTTGTGTCGCAGCATGTCCACCTCATGCTCTTTATCTGCCAGCCTCAAGGTAAGGTCGCGTAGCTTGTTCTTCAGCATCTCGTTCTCCTGCTTGAGCTTCTCGTAGTCCTCGGCGCATACCGAGCCTCTTCGGATGGATCCTCGCCGCTCTCGGCCAGTATTATCTTGGTGCGAGACTGCACTGGAGACGGAGGAAAGCGACGACGACGAAACCGAGTTGGGCATGTATACGGAGAAGACCGAGGCTGTGCTTGTTGGCGATATGCCGTACTCTTCTGTGCCTGCCAGAGAGGTCTTTCGGAAGTGGCTGACTTGCTGGGCGTCACTAGCAGAGCCTCGTCGGTCCTTCAGAAAGTTGATTTCACGCTGCAGCTTGTTGAAGATGGCCTCCTGCTCCGTTTCCATTGCTAGCAGATCAACCCCCACAACCGGTGCGGGGACAGGTGCCAGCGGCGTGGACACGGAGTTTCGTCGAGGTGTGGTTGGAGAGGCGTATGCAGAGTTGCGCTCGTAACTACCAGAGTTGCGTGGCGCCACCACTGGCGAGGACGTGGTGATTGAGATTGGGCTTGTGGTGCTGGACTTGCTCCTTCTATGCATTGTTGTAAGGGGTTACAGCGTCTCTGTGATTGTCGCGGATGGGGTGGTGAGTTGTAGTGTGTGTGTGTGTGTGTGTGTGTGTGTTGTTGGTACACTGCGGAGGCAAGGTCGGGTGAGGAATGAATGGTCCGCCGCTGGAGAATGAATGGTCCGATGTAAAAGGTATCAGTGGTGTGTTGGCTTTATAGCTGGCGAAGACGAATGGCTTATTACGCCTTTGGACTTTGGCTTTGAGCTTTACTTTTGACGTTCGCTTCTGTTGCTGGGGGCAGGCCTGCTAAAAGTGAGGATGAAGTCAAGTGCGAGTTTTGGATCCCGTAGAAAGTATTGTGGAGGGGTATGGGGCGTGTGTTGAGGGGCAGAAGTGTACAGTGGAAAAAGGTCGTCGGCTGAGGGGTAGGTTGAGACAAGTTATGGATGCAGATCGGCGGGGAAACAGCACAAATAGGAGATGAAGGGCAGACGGGGGTTTCTCCTTTCCGGTCAATGTTTTTTTTTTTAGCGTCGGAATAACTCGTCTTTATAATTACGACAATTATTTGACTGCAAATACACTCTCCTGTCGCAAGGGATACCTAAACAGCTGTCTTATATAAAGACCTTGTTTGCTGTTGGACTCAGCCTCGTTTCACTTTGATACGACCCGATAGACGCAAATGAAACCTGCACTTCACATGCAGCCATGCGTGTGTTGATGCGCATCCAGGCAGTGAGGCTCGCATGTCCCCACACTGGGAGAGTGGAGCGGGCCTAAAAGTGAGGCCTTGGGATAATCGGAGCTAACTGCCCAGTTTGTGTTGGCCAAAGAGTGGGCTTGGGGCGTGGTGGTGACAGAACTGCTGTAACACCGTCGGAACCGGCGAACGCCAAATCCAAAGAGCCAATAAACTTGAAATTAGCCCAGATTATTGTATCATGTCTCGTCATGTCATAATATTTGCCACATTGGTCCCTCTCCCTCAATGTTGATGCTGGTTAGGTTTACGTGTCGTGGTGGCTTGGGTCTTTTTCTTTTTCCAAAAAGCACTCTTCCCATTCCTCATCTCCTTTTTTTTTTTTTTGTTCTTGACAGAACAGACGTAACAATTGGCACGGATTGGGGACCCACACTGGTATGCAGAATGGCGTGCGGTACCGCTACCAGGACTGTCGGTTTTGTGTCCGCTTGCTGAAAGTGATTTTTTTCCTCACATTTCGACACTGTCGTCATATGGATGCTTGGCCAACACCCGTATCCATATCTCCCCATTTTCAGTGTTATCTATGCAGCAAACTGAACTCTGTGTGACAATCAATCGGCACGCCTCACCTTACCTTGCCTTACCTTACCCTTGGCTTCTGTCGCCATCCATGTGTCCATGCAACGTGTGCTGGCACCACGGCCGGGTAACACCCTTCAGCAGACTTCAGCACGTTTTGGGTTCACGTGACCAAGATTTTCGCACCTGCTACAAACCCTTGCCCACATTACCCGTTTGGGATACCGACTCGGCGCTGTTTTTACTCAGGTCTGGCACCTGCCTCGGTGAGATGTGCAATCGGGCGAGCTCCGGTTACACAAAATACGCGCAGGAGTGCGTGTCTACTTTCCACCCACGACCACCAGCGCCCCGTGACCGTTACGCGTTGCCTGCAGTGGGTGTCGACGTGGGTCGCAGACGCCTGCCGTTAGCGTGGGGCGAATATTTGAGACCGGAACAACCTTTGCTGTGGTTTTTCCGTAATGTCTAAGCGACGGAATTGCATTGAGTCATGCAGGCAAAAAAGTGAGCCTGGCAAATCTAAAAAAATGTCCCCAAGGCTAAAAAAATAAAAATCTCTTGCAACTCAGCTCGCTCAGCACTACACACCACCATGTCTCGTCTGGTTCGACGTTTGCCCCGGCGCATCTCGCCGCGGCTGTCTCAATCGCTCAGCTTCTCCGCCATCCGAAACTATGCCACTGCCACCAACATTGACGGCAAGCAAATGGCCAAGGACATCCGCGTGGAGCTCCACAACGAGATCAAGCAGATCCAGCAGCAGAAGCCCCACTTCCAGCCCAAGCTCATCATCATCCAGGTCGGTGAGCGGCCCGACTCCAGCGCCTACGTGCGAATGAAGCTCAAGGCCGCCCGAGAGGCCCAGATTGACTGCGAGCTGCGAAAGTTCTCCGCAGACATGGAGGAGCAGCACCTGCTCGAGGAGCTCGATCTCCTCAACGACGACCCCAGCGTCCACGGCATTCTGGTCCAGCTGCCCCTCCCCCAGCACATCAACGAGACCCGCATCACCGACGCCGTGATCACCTCCAAGGACGTTGACGGCTTTGGCCCTCTCAACGTTGGCGAGCTGTCCAAGCGTGGCGGCAACCCTGCCTTTGTGCCCTGCACCCCCAAGGGTGTCATGGAGATGCTCGACCGATCCGGCATCAAGCTGCGAGGCCTGAACGCCGTGGTCATTGGCCGATCCGACATTGTCGGCACCCCCGTGGCTTCCCTGCTGCGAGGCGCCGATGCCACCGTCACCGTCTGCCACCGATACACCAAGGACCTGCCGTCCATTGTCAAGAACGCCGACGTTGTTGTTGCTGCCATTGGCGCGCCCAACTTTGTCAAGGGCGAGTGGCTCAAGGAGGGCGCCATTGTTGTCGATGTCGGCATCAACTACATTCCCGACTCCACCAAGAAGTCTGGCCAGCGACTCGTTGGAGACGTCGATTTCGACTCTGCCCGAGAGGTGGCCTCGTACATCACCCCCGTCCCCGGTGGAGTTGGCCCCATGACCGTGGCCATGCTGGTCAACAACGTTGTCACTGCCGCCAAGCGACAGCTCTCGCAGAACAAGCTGCAGGTCAAGCCTCTGCCCCTCAAGCTGCGAACCCCTGTCCCCTCCGACGACAGCATTTCTCGAGCCCAGGTCCCCAAGAACGTCCGTGACGTTGCCCGAGAGGCTGGTCTCACCGAGCACGAGTTTGAGCCCTACGGAGCCTACAAGGGCAAGGTCTCTCTTTCCACTCTGGAGCGACTCAAGGACCGAACCGACGGCAAGTACGTCCTCGTCGCCGGTATCACCCCCACCCCTCTCGGCGAGGGCAAGTCCACCACCACTGTCGGTCTCGTGCAGGCTCTGTGCGCCCACCTCGGCAAGCTCGCCTTTGCCAACGTGCGACAGCCCTCCATGGGCCCCACCTTTGGTATCAAGGGCGGTGCCGCCGGCGGAGGATACTCGCAGGTCATCCCCATGGACGAGTTCAACATGCATCTGACTGGCGACATCCACGCCATTTCCGCTGCCACCAACCTTCTCGCTGCCGCCATTGACACACGAATGTTCCACGAGTCTTCGCAGAAGGACGGTCCCCTCTACAAGCGTCTTGTTCCCACCATCAAGGGCAAGCGTGAGTTCATCCCCTCGCAGCTCGCTCGGCTCGAGAAGCTCGGCATCAACAAGACCAACCCCGACGATCTGACCACCGAGGAGATCTCCAAGTTTGTGCGACTCGATATCGACCCCGAGACCATCACCTGGAAGCGAGTTGTCGACGTCAACGATCGACTTCTGCGAGGCATCACCATTGGCGAGGCCCCCACCGAGAAGGGCCGAACCCGAGAGACCGGCTTTGACATTTCCGTGGCCTCCGAGTGCATGGCCATCCTTGCTCTCTCCAACGATCTCCAGGACATGCGACGACGACTTGGCAACATGGTTGTCGCCTCTTCCCGAGACGGCAGCCCCGTCACCTGTGAGGATATCGGCGCTGGCGGTGCCCTCACTGCTCTCATGAAAGACGCCATCAAGCCCAACCTCATGCAGACCCTGGAGGGTACCCCTGTCTTTGTGCACGCTGGCCCCTTTGCTAACATTTCCATCGGCGCCTCCTCCGTGCTTGCCGACAAGATTGCTCTCAAGCTCGCCGGTACCAAGACTGCCAGAGACGAGCCCGGCTACGTTGTCACCGAGGCCGGTTTCGACTTCACCATGGGCGGAGAGCGATTCTTCAACATCAAGTGCCGAGACTCTGGCCTTGTCCCCGACGCCGTGGTCATTGTTGCCACCGTTCGAGCCCTCAAGCTCCACGGCGGAGGACCCGAGGTCAAGCCCGGCCAGCAGCTGCCCGTCGAGTACCAGACCGAGAACGTCGATCTCGTGACCAAGGGCGCCAAGAACCTGGGCAAGCAGATTGAGAACGCCCGATCTTTCGGCGTCCCCGTCGTTGTGGCCATCAACAAGTTCTCGGCCGACACCGAGGCCGAGGTCGAGGCCATCCGAAAGGCTGCTCTCGAGGCTGGTGCCACCGACGCCATTCTCACCAACCATTGGGAGAAGGGTGGAGAGGGAGCTGTCAAGCTCGCCGAGGGCGTTGTCAAGGCCTGCGAGTCCACCGGACCCTCCAACCCCAACTTTTCGTTCCTGTACGAGCTGGACACCACCGCCGAGGAGAAGCTCACCACCATTGCACAGAAGATGTACGGCGCATCTGGCATCGAGCTGTCGCCCCTGGCCAGAAAGAAGCTGGACACGTACACTGCGCAGGGCTTTGGCAACCTGCCCATTTGCATCGCCAAGACCCAGTACTCGCTTTCCCACGATCCCGCTCTCAAGGGCGTGCCCAAGGACTTTGTTGTGCCCATCCGAGACATTCGAGCCTCGGTTGGAGCTGGCTACCTGTATGCTCTTGCTGCCGACATTATGACCATTCCCGGTCTGCCCACCCGGCCTGGCTACATGAACGTCGAGGTTGACGCCAAGGGTCAGATTGACGGTCTCTTTTAAAGCCTGCAAATCCCCCACCAAAAAAAATATCAGTGATGAGAAATCATCAAACATGGCTGCACGTGAAGAGTGCATGTCTCATTCAACATTATTTAGACGTTGTTCAACCTAATCATTATACAAAAGAATAGAATATTTCAGATCATTAACAATATGTACAAGCAAGTACAGCCCTCACACTCTCACAATAATATGTATATAAGTACAGTGCACACACTCTAGCCCTTTCTATCCAGCAGCCCGCCTCCAGTCGACAAGGAGGCGTAGTTCAGTTTCTTGCCAAACGCCTTTTCGTAGCCCTTCTCTCCAAGACTGACCATCCATGCACCACACACGACAAATCCACCCAGAATGGACAGCAGCTTCACCAAGAAGACGTTGAACGATTCACGGGTGTCTGTGATCTTGAGAGTCACAGGCTCGTATTTGTAGTGGAAGATGATGCCTGGACGGGTGACGAAACTCTCACGCAGATTGGTCGTCTGCTTCTTCACAGCGTACTGGTAGGTGCTGATCTGACTTCGTCCCGAACTAAACTCCACAGGAACAGCGGATAGAAAGTACTGGTACGACATGAGAGCCTCCTGGGTAACAGTACTCACACCATCCAGAGGATTCAGGACCTTGGGGAAGTAGTCGCCAAACGACAGCTCGTTGATGACATGTGTGAGGTTGAGTTCTTCCTGAGCTTTCATGGGGTTGAAGTAGAACTGTGCGGCATTGGGGTAGTTGAAGATCTGGAGAGCTCCCTCCACGTGGTTAATGGGCACAGATCCAGAAACTCGACAATGGGGATCGTTAGGATGGGAACCAGACCGCGGATGTCGGAACTGTGTCTTTTTGAGCGAATTCCGCGTGAATTCGTACGCCTTTTGGCCGTGGATCTCCGATTGTATCGCCTCGTTTCCGAAGTCATATGTCAGGCCCTCCATGTTGAGCAGCTCGTGCGCCATAAACGTGTCTTCCGAGAAATCCTGCGCGATAACGTGCATTTTCTTGCACGGCATGGCCACCACAATGTCCAGATTCAGCTGGATGGTCTCTGACACCTCCTTTGTCACAGTAAAAAAGTGCTCTTCACGTCCGCCAGCGTACCCTCGGAGCTCTGTACAGAGAAAATAAAAGCACAAAACGCCAATGACCAGCGTGGCGAGCCCACCACGAGACGACTGTCGTTTGTACGCGTGCGCCACTTTTGGAAACGCATCAAACGAGCGTAGTGTTGACGTTTCAGACATTTCTGGGTGGTGATGACTTGGCCTTTGACCTCCAACTATAGTTTCCACATGTGCACCATATGCAGCATCTTCATGTACTGTCACGTGACTTTTTAATGTATTAAGTAATTGATTCACACACGGAGATGACTTATAAAACAGTATTTTTACGATATATAGTGGTTTTTTGACAATTTTTACTTCATTTGTCTGTTTCCAATCGCTTTTCATGCTTTGAGAGTGTGTTCAAGAAAACCGTTGAAAATGAAAATATGATATCTCTCTCAACTCTTTTTTCTTACTGTAATTCCTAAAACCAACCCCGCCCGGTACACATCTCCGAACTAGTTTTACCATTTCTGTTCCAACTGAAACTGAGGATAATCTCGAAACAGATTTTCAACCATCTTCACTCAGTCCTACAAACTACAGTACTGTACAGTTGTAAGACGTGTCCCCGCGGATGCTGCTCTGATGTTAGAAAGTAGAATGCATTACTGTATACACGTCTAGTCCCGATTGTGCAGTTTTTCTCCAACCATGAACAGTTTGTCTCTAATGTCCGCCTGGTACAGCTCAAAGTAGTGAGCCAGCTGGTAGTAGATGATGGGAATGATGGCCGACACCAGTACCAACGGGTACAGCGCAACAGCAACATGTGACGTACCAAACACATTATCCAAGATTTGGCCCACCATTCCAGGAACCCCAATCACGAGCATGAAGGCAGCTCCAGTGGTTAGCACTAACCGGGCCAGCTTGCCAATATCGGAGTTTCGCGCACCATTCTCGAAAGCCTGGTTGTAGAGAGGTCCCAGAATTGGCAGACTGTAGCCAGTGTGGCTCAGCAGGAGCTTGGCCGCAGGAATAGCAAGACAGCCCTCGAGAATGGAACGTGTAGGCTTGAAAGAGGTAGCGCCGGTCATGACCAAATCGATGATTCGGTAAACATAAAGCTCAAATGCCGCAGAGGAAGCAAAAATGAGCCCCACAGTGGCAGCAGCAATCAACGCGAATCGCAAGGCTACCATCGCGCTTCTTCCCTTGCCGAGCAGATATAGTCCACCAATAAGAGGTGCTCCAATGGAGAAAGTCTCAAGATCAGAGTAGTCTTGCCAGAGGTTGTCTAGGCCCAGTGCAAAGACAGCTCGGCCCATAATGATGGGTCCAGCAACCAGACAAGTCACACACAAAGCTCCACAAACCCAAATAGTGCAAAGAAGCGCGAAAATTCGGATTCGGAAATTGGGCGGGGTGTAAACAACCACGTATTCAACCGTTGAGAAAGGAGGAGGGACCTCGGTTTCCTCAGCTGTTGTGGGGACATCAGATTCGGTAGTCAAGGGCTCATCATCCTTTGTGACCTCCATGAAAAAGTTGGGAGACTTTCTCAAGTCAACAGAGTCGGAACAGGGGGCACGGACGTAAGTGCCGTCAGGCTCTGCAGATGTCTTTCGACCGAGGAGAGCAAGTACTGACGACAAGAATCCTCCGGAGCTGGTCTCCTCAGAAGCATGGCGGCTGTTAAAAATGAAGGATGAGAGGCGGAGGGCAGCACATGTTCGCTTGAGAATCTGAGACCACACAAAGTTGGCAATCTGCTTGGCGTTGACCTCAGCTGTAAGGATGGGGTAAAGGGTGATATGCAGAGTTGCGTGGAAGATGATCTTGCTGGCAAGAACTGCCAAATCACTTCCCATGTTGATCTTCAGTGGCTGCAGGTAGGCCAGCAGCATCTGGCCTGTGGTTGCGGCGCTCTCCACGGCGGCACTTGGGGAACTTGGGACATTTAAAGGAATAGCAGCACCCATGTACGCAAATCGGTAGAGAAGAGTAACAGCACCAATGCACACGCCAATAAAAACAGCGTACATACCCGCAGAGATGAGAATTCTCTTGAATTGGGATCCCATGGGACGCTCTAACACCTCCTGGACAGGCTGATAAGACGGGTCGTTGGGGTTTCGCACAAAGTACAAAACGCCCGGTCTCATAGTTGTACGACACATGGAAACAAACATGGCGAACTGGATCATGTAGCAAGTTCCCACGCCCCAGTGGATGGCCACAGAAGTCAACGACATTTCACCAAACTGCTGAATTCGTGACATTGGGCTGGCGTTGAGAAACAATGGCAGCGTCGCCAACGCCAGCAGAAGACCGCATGCAAAGGGGAAAACAAGGAGCTCGACGCCAAACATGACAATCACCTTGAACATGGCCACGAGCAGCCTGCAGAACTGGGTAGTGTTAACTGAGGCCTTGGGCTGGGCAACACGAAGATAAATGGTGCCAACAATGACACATAGAGCGTATCCAACAGCCACATCGAACACGTGAGCTGCTGGCGTAGCAGGGTTGTAAAGCTTGGTGTTGTAGGTCTGCACGGCTGCTGGCAATGCAGGCACACCGAAACGGGCGAGCTGAATAGACGCTGAATGCAGAACAACGTCGATAGCGTAGTTGATGGTGTCCACGTTTTTCTCCAGCGTGAACATGGTTGCCCGACCCACCGTGTACGGCGACCACACCAGAATGGATGTGTACGCGAGGGACAAGGCCATGGTCGCAATCACAGCTTCTCCAAGACGTTTGAGCGGCCCGGTGAAGCCGAGAAAGTCTGTGAGAGTGTGCTCCTCCTCGGCAGCCAGCTGAAGTTCCTCCTCCTGCAATCGCCGAGCTTCCTCCTCTGCAGCATCCATGGGGCCATTGGCCTCGTTGAAAGCCTGCTGCTGAGCCTGGAACTCACGAAGAGCATCCCGCACAAAAGCATTGTCCTCGTGTCTCTCGTGTCGTCTGTCCTCCTGCGGTCTATCTTCCTGCCGTCCGTCATCCTGCCGTCTCTCCACCCTGACGTTGTCACCAGCTGCTGGCCCTTCGTCAAACACACCGGTTCCTCTGAAGCCAGTGGCTCGGCCGACTTCGCCCTGTGTGTAGTTCTGGGCCTCGCCTCTGGCCCTGCGCTGGTTTGCAGCAGCTGTTACTGCGGCAAGGGCAGCCGCAGCAGCTGCTGCCTGTCTTTGCTGCCGGTCTTCTTCGGCCACCTGCTCGATTTCCTGGCGAAAGGTGTGGCAGTTGAGCACCCACTCTCGAACAAAGAAGATGATGATGGAGACCAGCACATACGACAGAACCATGACGAGTCCTTCGAAAATGTGGATGCAGGTGGTGCCAACGAGGCTGTCGGGGGTGGCGAGGGACTTGGGCAGAAGCGCTGCCGCCACGGGATATGACGCCATGGTATCTAGTTGTGGCTGCTCGATGAAGAGCTTGTGAGTGAGCGAAAAGAGCACCTTGAAGATGTGGTACGAGGCCAGAGGGACCACGGCGACCCAGACGTGGGTCACAAACGCGTACCGCAGATAGCGCTGCAACGCCGAGCTCAGGGATATCGACAGCTCGCGCGCATAAACGTCCAGAGGCATGCGCGTTGGCATTTCCGCTGAGTAGATCTTTGTGAACGCAAAGGGAGTGTTGCAAAGCTCACATTGCTGGCCCTTTTTCGAGGTGTGGAGCCACTCCTGGAGACACTCCTGGTGCACGTACTTGATACTTCCCGAGCAGCGACACGGGTGGTACAGCGGCTCCTCCGGGGTCTCCTCGCATCGGCAGATTCTGCACGTTTCCATGGTTGGATGTTGAGGGTATAATGTGTTATCTGTTCTGTAGCATGAAAAAGTCGCTAGATCGTATTATGTAATAACTCTAAGTGTGTGGAGCTGGGACCAAAGATGGGGTTCATCTGTTTGTTGAATGTGAGTGTTATCATGCCAAAAACCACTCGTGATTCTTTGTCAACAAACGCTCCACTGCTTGTAATTTCGTAGGGAAAAAGCACAAATCGATTTTATGCGATAATCCATGTTTCCACTCTCATTGCGTACTCTTGCTTCGAATGACAAGAAGACATGTAAGTCCATTGCTAGCTTTCATCTTCTTCAATCAGCCGAAGAATGGTCCCTTCAACTCGGCCAAAAAAGCCCCAAATCAAATTTTGAAAACAGAATACTGTTGCTCGAACAATATCGATCCGACCGATGCCCTTATACTCACCCCATTCGTCCTGAAGATCGTTTTAGACCCCGCTCTCCCACCACCTCATTACCCCATGGGCAAAAAAGTCAAACTTTGAAAGTGTGGCAAGTGCAGATGGGCGTAGCTCAACCATCCCAACTGAACCACCAGAGGCACAGCTTATAGTCAGTCAACAAGTAGCCCAACTGGACAACCAGAGGAACAGCTTATATATAGAAAATCTGTGGTTTTTGTGTACCTGCCCCAGTCACACGAGCTCTGTCACCCACGTTCACGCGCCAAAAACAAATAAAACTCAGCACCCCATGTCCACAGCACCCTTGTCCAGTCTAAGACAGTGATATCGCTAGTTTTGACGCCAGGGTGGGTCTTCAGACATCCAGTCACTAAACCATGTTGGTGTAGTGTTGAATGTAATCCCTCGATGGAATTACCTGCGTTTGAGTCAGCTCCCTGATAGGAAGCCACTGACCTGCTAGATGGCTTCTTCTTCCGATGGAGGTGTTGTCAATTCCTAGGGGGGAAAACACCACACCATGTGTTCCCCACTATAGAGAACCAGAACCTGTGTGCACTGTAAAGTGGTGTGTAAGAGGTCATCTTATACTACATGTCTTCATCACATTAAGAACAGTTGTGAGGACAAGTATTACCACAGTTTTTATTCTAAGGTAATACTGTACGAACATCTGTATCTGTACTTGACAACAGTTGGTTTACTTTTTGAGGAAATGCAACTAAACTGCCCCCTCTGGTGGTCTGCTGATGTCCTCTGGATTCTCAGGGTCAGTTACATCTGGCAGAAAACTGAGCAAACAAATGAGAATTCGACACAAAGAAACACAGAAACCGTCTCTACACGATGCTAGAAGCCGACTGAAACCCGCGACACCCGCTTTTCCGCCAAAAGCGCCCCACTACCGTCTGGGTGGCCAATATCTGCTTCATTGGGAGCCTCAACAAACCCAACCAAAGTTAGCCAAACTTCGAGATGCCGATTTGGTCGTCTGACTAGAACTGCCGAACGAGACTAGTTGGTCTGTGTTCGTATTCAGCTGTGATTGCACCATTACACAGTGCTTGTGACACCGTTTGCGGAGTCATCTGAGGGTTTCCTTTTTTTGTGGTGTTGAGCTCTCATGACAGTCGCTTGGGACACAAACCCAATCCGCTGCACCTGAGAAGCCAAACCAAGCTGCGACTTCATCCACACATCGATCCAACTGCCACAACCCAGGACCAGCTCTCTCCGCCATGATCAGAAGACACCCCACCGCCATTACCGTGACGACGGAAGACATTTTCCGGTACGACGACCAGAAGACGCAGGAGGAGGCTCTCAAGGCCGAGAAGCAGAAGGAAAACAGCAGCTACGAGCCTCCTAAGGAGAGCGACAAGAGAAGCAAGGAGGAGCGACTCGGCATCAGGTCCTAGCTGCTGCTGCTGCCCCCTCCACTATTTATTTACTGCGGTTTTCGCTCTCATAATGCAATATATCTCTGCCCTCAGTTCTGCCCATTTCAGCCCAGTTCTGTGTATCGGCAGCATCAGTGCACCCACTTACCCGGCCATCGCGATGTGCCAATTTAGCATTCGGAAACCTGCGCGTCTTGTCGCGTCCATACAAACATGCCTAGTACTGAGCCTAGACGGTCGAGGAGAACTCGAGTGGAGAGATGTGAGTATCTGGGTTATTTGCGACGACAGCGGTCAGCCACAGCTCGATTTCCCCGCCTCTGACACCACTAACACAGCCTACAACGACGACGCAGATGGAGAAAGCGAAGATTCCGACCATGAAGTCGTCCCCACAGCTCGAAGAACCAAGCGGCAAAAGACCACAAAGCTGATTGAGCTGCCTGACGAGGCCGATGCCGCGCCCAACTATCTCTACGATGCGCTGATGGACACCGAAACGGCGCTGGGAGAGCTGGCTTCGGGCTGGATAGAGAGCTACCAGGAGGACCCGACCCAGGCCACCAAGGACTTCATCAATCTGATTCTGCGGCTGTCGGGCTGCCACGACGCCATTGAGGCTCACGACATTGAGGACACAGACTCGGCGGCGTCCACTGTGGCCACTTTGCAGGACCATGTTCGTGACCAAACCGCGGCCGTCTACCCCCTGGTGTCCAAAAAGGGCAACCACCGCTATCTGCGGGACAACGCCAGCAAGTTTCTGGCCGAGCTGATCAACATTGCGGCCGAGCGAGAAATTCTCTACGAGGACGACAACTTCATCAACACGCTGCTCACATGGGTTAGTGCTCTGTCGTCCTCCAAGCTGCGGCCCTTTCGACACACCGCCACCGTTGTGTGTCTGCTGTTTCTCACGTATCTGTGCGAGACGTACAGCTCGATTTTGGAGCTGCGTGACGAGAACGAGCGTGTGGCGTCGCAGCGAAAGAAGCCCACCAAGGAGCGGCTGGGAGCGGCCAAGAGCACGGTGGAGGCGTGCACTGCGAAAATCAACACTCTGGGCCAGCTCATGAACGACATCTTTGAGACCTGTTTCGTGAACCGATACCGCGATGTGGATGCCAAGATCCGAAGTGAGTGTGTCCGCGAGCTCAACAACTGGATCGAGACGCTGCCCACAGTCTACTTTGAGGACCAGTATCTGCGATACTTTGGCTGGCTGCTTTTTGACAGCGACCCCGGAGTGCGCGAGTCTGTCGTCAACGGTCTCGCCAATCTTTTCGAGACCCTCAACACGTCGGGCTTCCTTCACTTTACCGAGCGATTCCGGTCGCGACTGGTGGAAATGGCCCAGCACGACGTGGACAACGAGGTGCGAGCCGCCGTGGTCGAGTTTCTGGTCTTGCTTCAGGGTGCTGGCTTCCTTGAGGAGGACAACGTGTCCACGGTTCTGTCGCTGCTGGTGGACGCTGACCAGGAGGTGCGCGAGAACGTCGTCAACTTCCTGCACGACTACTGCAAGGAGCAGACTGACGATACCCGCAAGGCCATTGGCTCCGAGGCCAAGCTCAAGAAGGTCACGTCCATCTCCCAAAAGTGGTTTGGTTACAAGACGGTGGTTGAGACAGTGGTTCAGGCCGTTGACGATTCCACGCCCACAGACGTGATTGCCGCCGATGTGGCCGCCGAATACGACACCCCTGAGGAGATTGGTGATCTATGCAACTACCTGCTCTTTGATACATCGTCGCTGTCAGCTGACAAGTTTGAAGAGAGCATCGGGTCGACTCTGGAGCTCAACGAGGCCCAGCAAAAGTTTCTGCTGGAGATCATCTACGCCGGAGTGGACAATCTCATCAAAGACAAGTCGCACCGTGACGAGATTGAGAACACTGTGATTGAGGTGACCCCGCAGTTCATGGACAAGTTTGCGTCTTCCCCAGAGCTCCTAGCGCTAGGGCTCAAGCTGCATTCTCGTGTCAATCTGAAGATTTACCCTTCTCATCGTCTCGAGACCTCATTTTCCGAGCTGTACTCGCTGGTTTGCCGGTTTATCAAAACCCACCACTACAGACCGCTGCTGATCGAATGTGCTAGATTTCTGGCCGACACAAAGGCAGAGGAGCTATTCCCCGAGTCCACCTTGCCCAAGCTATCTGAGCTGGTGCTGGAGATCACCTCGGACTTTGCATCTGTCCTGTCTGGTGGAGACTGGGAAGCCATCACTGCGTCTACAGAGCGGGTCGGGATCATTTGCCAGTTCCTACCTTACGCCGAGCTGTTTCAAGACCAGACCGACGAGTCGATCCAGAACGAGCTGCTGGCAAAGATCAGATACGCTCTCAACAAGGGCTCGTACGACGACTTTCTGGCCTCGGCACTGAACCTGCTGCGGCTGGAGAGTTTGTGGATCCTTTCCAGCGGCACCCAGGACCCTGACACAATCTCCGAGAACCTAGCTGTGCAGCGAGAGGCAATTGTGGCTCCCATTTCGGACGCTGTCAGCATCAAGGCCGCAGGGGTCTATCTGGAGACTCTTGTGGCGCTGAAGATCAAGGAGCGGCCTACCGAGGGCGTCCCTGTGGAGATCCAGGAGGCCATCATGCGTCTGTTCTTGATCGCCGAGTACACTTTTATTGAGAGTCTCGACGAAAAGCCTGAGCTAGAGCGGCTTCCTGCACTACTGCCGTCTGATGACGAGGCAGATCTCGCTACCGAGCACAAGTCTGCTCGGCCTTTGGAGGATCTGCAGTTCCTGCTTACCAAGATCTCGCTAGCTGCAGCAGCAGGAATCATGGACGAAAAGTGGAACTCTCGTTTGACCCTGAACCAGAGTTTGTACGAGGAGGAGTAGGGGTGGAGAGCTTTGTTTTTGAATGGTGTTTTAATATGTGAGGTAATGAATTATTTGGTGAAACCATGTCCGGACAGGCATCGGAGAGAGTGGAGGAGAGTGTATTAGCCCACACCCAGTTGCCGAATTGGATTTAATGACTTTTTTTTTTTTTTTTTTTGGCCCTAGGAATTACGTTGATCAACCAACTGTATTAGAAAAGGGTCAAACTAAAGTAATTTGGCGAGAAAAAGACGCCGATTGTCATGTACATCAGGTGTCGCGTGTGTCACGTGTATCTAGTCGCATACGGAATCACGGTGTGATCACGTGCGATCACGTGCGATCCGGAGAGCCAGAGGCTCTGAATTCCTTTTTCTTGCATCTTTTCCCACTCTACAATTTCGTGCAACCGATTGGACTGCATTTGAGGAAAAAGCAATTCTGCCGCGGAGCCTCATGCATCGTGCTGCCTCGCCATCTGAGCGACCAGGGAGCGGAGGCAGCAGCGGCGGCGTGTGGCAGCAGCAACGGCGGCAGCGGCAGCAGCAGAAGCAGCAGCAAAATAATACACTGTTGGACTGACCGAGATGAAAGGAGCTGTACTGGCCAGTGTTTTACTTTGGCCTACAGACACCCCCCTTGTTGACATGTTTTCGCTTTAGCTCGCTTTGCCACGAAACTGAAAAAAGGTTTCAAAATCAGGGATCTTGGACAAACAGCATATGCACCCCCTATTTGCCAAGGTTTGCCACCGTTGACCAAAGCCCAATAATTAGGGGAAATAAATTTGGGAGACTTGTCGGGAAGGATGAGACCACGTCCGGCGAGGTACACAGTTTCAGCATCGTCATAGTACATGTTTGGTCTGGGGAACCACAGAGTAGTGTACCCACGACAACGGCGTGAACACGATTTCGCTCGACTGGCTCGGCTGCGACGCGAACTCCACGCCCGACCCCCCTGCTAAGCTCTCCATAGTGTAGATCTTCTGTCGTCTGCTAAAACTGTAGTTGTAAAATTCGGTTCTTCTTCGTTTTTTCCTTCGTTTTTTCCGTTACTCACGCGTATCTTGTAGAGTGTCTGCATGGAGCACTTGGTGCAACTGGGGGATGCAGAAACTTCGTTTTTTTTTTTCGTTGTTGCCATTGTTGCCACATGCCAGAAATACAGGGGATGGCATATTTCAAATAATAAAATGAGCTCCCATTGCAGTCACGGGTGCAAGTCTGAACACCCCTTTATTTTCTCACCCCTTTACTTTCTTTACTTTCTTCTTTACTTTCTCACTCTCCTCTTTACTTCCTTCTTCTTTCACTTCACTCAAAAATATACAATCAGCGTCCGTTCCCTCGATTAACCAGAAACCGTACAGATGTAGCCTAAAGGCTAACGGAGCGAATGGGACGACCCGGACAGTCGACTACATCGCAGGCGCAGAAAGAGCGCTTCGCTTCTGTGCCTCATTTCCAGCACGGCTAACCACAAGCGGCGTGTAGCGACGCATCCGCCGACAAGGGGGGCTACTTTCGGCGGCCACAGAACAGGTGCAGTGTCTGCTATCAACATGCAAGGACCCGGGGGTTTCGACCCCTTGCTCCTTTTATTATTATTTTATTGTTTGGCCAAACAGTCGTGAAGCTTGTGAGGTTATTCAATAGAGCCGCTTTAAGCAAATCTAATCTCCGGCTGACAGTGCTGCATGCATAACGAGGGGGGAGGTGCTGGCTGCCTAGCACCCCGGTTCGGGAGCTCTAGCGTGCCAGTGGCGGGATGGAGGGAAATGACACGCTCTCTGTGACGGGTGGCCAGCTAAACGGAGCCTATGGGGGGCCTCAAGCTCCCTTTATAGCCAGCCTAACGTCCCGATAGACGCCGATTGAAACACCGCTTTAAGCTTTGGTCTCAAACAGAAGGCGCGTCTAAGACATGCGTTGTCTGACAGAAGGAACACAAGAGCAGCGTCCCCAAACCACATTCGGCCTATTTCCCCTTTACGAACCATCTCTCCACACCACTACACAGTCAGGGGCCGTTGTTCGAAAAAAAGAGCAAAAGCAAAGGCAGCCAGCCTCAAAGAACAAAAACCAGAGCCAAACTTAGGCACGTCGGCTATCTTGGCGTTGCTATGACTTCGCAGCGCAGGTGAGTACTGATACCGGAACCCCAAACGAAGCCAAGACACCATCGCCTTTCAGAAAGTAGCACGACACAAATCGCTCGCCGTCTTTTGTACCCTTCCTCACACGCTCCACAGAGGCACGACATGTACTACTCGAACCTTTACGAGAACGCCCAAAAGTCGCCCTCGACCGAGTCGCGTTCCTCCGACGGCGGCACCTCGACCCCTGCTACCCCTACCGGCGACTTCGTCTACCCTTCCAACCACCACTACCTCTCGTACAAATATACTAACCCGCCCAGGCGCACCCACGCGCCCTCCGACGACATTCCGCCCGTTCCCGAAATGCCCCACATGTCGCACGAGGCCCTTCCTCCGATCGAGGCCCTAGACCTTAGCACCATTGGCATCGTCACCACCTCCGGCACAGGGAACACCGCGACCACAGCCACAGCGCCAAACGGAAACATTACGCTCAGCAAACGGCGCTCCCAGGCACACATGAACCGCGACTACAGCGGATCGGGCAGAGACTCAAACTCCTCCGGCTCAGCCAGCTCGCGGCCACCAATGCCCACACAACCCCTGTACTTTGACGAACGCAACGCCGCGCCCTCCAGAATGGCTTCCCAGCGATCAACCTCCGGCAACTCGCGCGCACCGGACTTCCCCACCACGCTGGCCGAACACACCGACAGAAGCGAACGACGGTGGAAACAGCCGCCCCCAGGGGTCAGAGCTGGACACGCCGGACCGCCGACACACACCGGACACATGTCGGGCTCCCAGATACCCCCTCCTATCCAGCCCCTACAGGTCACCACTTCTTACTCGCGACTGTCGCCCCCAAGCCAGGGACCAGCTTCTCCTACAGGCCTGGCCCCTCAAGCGTCGTCTCCCAACTTCTCCTCGTCACTTATGCACACCATTGTCAAGAAAAGCAAACCCCCTATTCTTCCAATGGGCACAACCAAAAAGTCGGTCTTCTGGCAGCAACAGGAGGCCCGGGATAAGCTGCGCATGCTATGTGCACCCCAGGAAGACGCCGAGAATGCCACCGCGTTCGACGAGATTGTGGAGTTTGGTTTCCCCGTGGACTTTAAGACCTCTAATGAAGATATCGGTTTTGGTGCTCGGCAGATGACTCTACACGTAACCCTGTCGCCGGCCGCAATGAGAGATGAGGACGAGGTGCTCTACGGATGGCAGCGTGAACTCGCCCCCAACAACAACTCCAACCCAACAGTTGACGACATTTCTTCTGTTCAGTACCAGCAACACATGAGCTATGACGACCCCAACGAAAAGGTGCGTGGCCAGCCGCTGCTGAGTGGATCTACCAGCTCTGGAGGAGGCATGAAGCGTGTCTTTGGCAAGCTGAAGAAGAAGGCCCCTGCCAATAGTAGTATCATGATCACCTCAGCTGACGTCCAATAGACCTGGGCATGTTTCACTTCTTGACTTCCGATCCGCAGGGCGGACCCGGACTTTCTTTCATCTTTAATTTGGTTATTTATTGGGATATTGGTAATAATGAATCTATTCAGTAATATAAAACAATCGTGTTTCCTTGTGTAGAGCATGTCCAGTATGTACGGTTTCATCTGCATCATCCTAGACACATTAATAATTAATAAAACGCGTAAAAAATGGCGTATTGTCGCGTGTATATTATTTGATTGGTAAAAACATAGGTATGGAGTTCAAAAAAAATTGGACGACACCGGAATCGAACCGGGGACCTCGCGCATGCTAAGCGCATGTGATAACCAACTACACCAGACGCCCATTTTTTTGTTCTATAAAAAAGTGCTTTGCCATACTCTGAATTCTGATGAAAAAAAATTTTTGCTCGAAATATCACTGATATAGACATACAAAATTAACAATGATGTTTGATGGGTCTCATGTATCTCTTTGAGTTGAGTTTTTAGTAATTTCAAGCTATATTAATGATTTTAGTGACGTTTTAGTATCCTGAACCATGATCAGATGCATCTTGTTCAAGTGATACTATGGACTGGAAGTGGAACCATTGTCCTTAAATGTTGGACTATATACTGTAACACCTTTTTTGGTGTTGGACATCACCTCTGTTGTATGCTTGCAAGTTTTGAATGCTCAATTACTATATTTGATTTCCTTGGGGTTCTGGACTTGATAAGACAGAGTTGTGATCATTCATTCATTCATTCATTCATTCATTCTAAAAATTAAAAGACGGCACGTACGGTGGTGAAGTTTCTGTTCTGAAAACCATACTGCCAGCTACTTTAGACCAGCTCCAACTGCTATCTTATCAATAGTGGCAACCTTCATGAACTTTTCTCTTGCCAAGTTTCTCACATGCTTCATGAAGGGATCAACGGTAATCTTCTCGCGGTCAAGGGCAAGACTTAGAGCATAAATAGTATCGTCAATAGCCTGCTCCTGGGCGGTGAGATCGTACAGTTGGTTGAAGACAACATTTTCAGCACACACGGCAGAATCAATGTCCGGGATCTCACAAGCACGAGCTTGGGTGATGACTCGGCGGGCCTGATCCATCTTGTCAGAAAGGATTTTGTTGTTCTTTTCAGCCTGAGCTTCAAGCTGTCGCAGAAGCGAAATCTCGGTGGTAGCTGCTGCTTCGAGAGAGCTAAGTTGCATCCATAGACCCTCGATATGTGTGTCGTCAGCATGAACCTGTGCCTGGATTGCGTTGGCCTCAGTTGTGAGCTGCTCGTGCAGCTTGTCAAGCGCCTTCATACGTTCGGGATTAGGCGGCTTGGGCGGTCCTGGAGCAGCATTGGATTTGGAAGTATCCATGTCCATGATGTCGGTCCGTGTGGCTGCACGAGGCGGTTGTGGGGGCATAAAGTGCTGCGGGTGATGCATGGGCTGTTGTGGGTACTGCTGCTGCTGCTGCTGCTGCTGAAGATGTTGTGGAATCTGGGTATGCTCTGAGTGCTGAGAGGGGTACTGTTGGTGCTGCGGTAGGTTCTGGGGTGAGTACTGTTGCTGTCGCGGGAACTGCATCGCTTCGTGGTGAAGAGCGCCCTGTGTCCACTGCTGAGGTTTAGGCGGCAGGGGAGGCACCGGTGTGGACGGTGTGGCGGGAGAATTCAGCTGTGGCGTTATAGGCATATGAGTAGGGGTGGCTGGGGCCTGCTGCTGCGCGACTGGATGCTGGTGCTCCTGTTGGGCAGGCTGGGATTGCTGCTGGTGAGGGTAGGTGGGAGGGGGTCCATATTCGGGGGTCGGCCTGCTGTAGACTGGAGGCTCCTTGCTGAATGCATCAGACAGCACATGCAAGAACGCTGCGAGGTTGGCGCGCTGGGGATCAGAGCCCCAATCGCTGATGTAGGGATGGTAGCAGCGGCCATTGTTGTCCACGTAGTTTCCGGGGCTGAGCGTCATTGTACTGGTGGGCCTCACGTATGCAAAGGGGGACTCCTCCGGGTACTTGTGGGGCACCCAGACCTCCACTGGGATCTTGTATGTGTCTCCTGCAATCACAGAGGGCACGGTGCCGTGTAGACACAGAAGCAATGCTGGTTTTCCGTACTCGTCCGCTGGGTTAGTGTTTAATCAAGCGACACAAACGTGTGGATACTCACTGTAGACACTGGTACGTGGCCTCAATGTCGGATAGCGAGTCAGCGACTCTAGCGTATCATTGTATGTGCGGTCCAAATGGGGGTATTCCTAGGTTAGAAGCAGATTCATTTTTGTGCGGGGACGTGTGCGCAGACTCACAGGAAGCAGGACGTTCCTCAACCACTGTGTGAGAGCAGCTGGAAGGGCCATGACGATGCAAAAATTGGAAATTAGCTGGTTTGATGTAGTAGCGTTTGGTATGCACATGGTCAGGAGCAGTTAGCGGAAACTACCCTAGCCCTGGTCCAGTGGCCTGCCACCAAACGGCCGTTTTCACAAAGATAGAGACACAAAAGCACATGCTACCTGAGAGAATCACCATATAAGAGTCGGTTGTCGCTGTTCAAATCTTCTTTCTCTAAGTATTCGAGACGCTAGCTCCAAATACAGAATTCACGAAAGTTGCTGAATGCGTTTCCAACACTGCAGTTTAACTTTAGCCACCATCACATCTATCGACGACACCACACAACAATGGGAGGGTGAGTGAAACGAGATTTACGCCACAAAATCGATGGAAACAACGCATGGGCGCGACTACTAACTCAGCTGGACTGTTATCATTGTACTTGCCCTCGTCGTGGGTCTTTGTTTTGGCGCATGGGTCTTTTCACCAAAGGGTGACAACCAAACGTGAGTATCAGGTATTGGACCATCAGATTTTGGAACGGCGACAATTGCCGACGATTTGGCAAGAGATTCGACTGCGGACTTCATCGTGGCTCTGGACCACGGAATCCATCTCGATCGATACCCCAAAATGAGTGGATTCCTCATTCTACACACTCGACCACATGAGCTACCCGTTCACGACATTTGCTATTCATTCGCCCCTCTATGTACTGGTTCCTAACACAGCGTCTGGAGATCTTCACTGATCCTTGCTTTCGCCATGATGTACCTCATGTGGGCCATCACCTACCTCGCACAACTACATCCCCTTGTGCGACCCATGAGAAGCGACTTGCGACCTGAGTTTGCCGAGCATGAATAAATATCTAACGTATCACACCGAATGTCTAAAGCTAAGTACCGAGCCGTTGTCCTCGTCCCGTAAAAGTTCCGCCTCCACCCCGTGCCGCAGCGCCAGTGGCAGTAGCACCAGCAGTGCCGGCAGTGCCAGCCGTGCCAGCCACGCCAGCAGCGCCAGGTGCAGCACCTGGACCAGCAGAAGCCGAGGTGACCGTGGGAGACCACCCAGGCGTGGTGCCCCTGGAGCTGGTTCCGATGTCTGAGGTGTAGGCAGAAGACTCATTGCCAAACAGCTTGTAGAGAAACTTGGGGGGTTCCACAATCTTGAAACGACCGTGGTTGGGATACACAGTAGGGTAGATTGTGTCGAGGTAGTAGTAAGTGTGTGCAGCAAGGAGGCCGAGGACTGCGGTGAAGCCAGACTCGGGGTTGCTGAGAACGGCCACAGCCAGGTTGACCGCCACAAGGTACTGAGCCGAGAAAGACACGACGTAGAAAGAGACCTGGTTGAGCTTGTGCTCCTGGACCCATGTGTATGTCAACGCCATCATGACAGCTCCGGTGTAGCTGGGGAAGTCGAGGAACAGGTAGTCTCCGATCCAGATGAACATTGCCATCCAGGTGAACCACCAGACATATTTGGCAGTGATGTTCTGAAACTTGTTTTGCTCAATGTCTGTGGAGTAGTTGTAGACTGTGTTAGTTTAGGTAGCTCAGGCGGTGGAGGTGGCGCAGGCGGAGTACTCACTTTGATATGCCTGGATCAGGGCCGAGATGGGGTCGCCAGAGATGGCAATTAGAGCAGTGAATGGTCGCCATAGCTCGAAGGAATGTGGCAGGTAGCCCCAGCTGTTGAACACAATAGAGGGATTGATAATTGACAGTCGACCGAGGATGTAGAGCGAGGCGCCCGTTACTGTGATGACCCTCGTAACAGGAGGAATCTGTTTCAGGAATCTGCGTTAGAAGGGAAGGTGGGGGGAGTATTAGTTGTGTTGTTGTGGTATGGACTCACTCTGTGTACACGTTGGGCATTGTCGGTTGGAATGTCCGCAAACTGTGGGCAATTGAACGACGATGAGAGTCCTGAAGCTCTGGTCTTGTGTGGTGGTTTATGCAGACGTGGTAGTTGCAGCTTGTGTGTGGCGTATGTATCTAAACTCTATGCTTCTCCATAAACTGTGAAGCGGTTCACACTCACTTTTGCCTCCAGATGGCACAATTCAGAACGCTAGAAAGAACAGCTGGAAAGAAGTGCTTGGTACCGCTGTGGTTGCAGAGGTATTTCGAGCCGGATGCACTTTTCGGATTTTCTCCACGGTCTTCATATCGCTTTTTAGAGTGAGTATTCTTGTGGCGTAAACTGAAGTGGCAAGAAGCACAAATGCATAAATGCATACAGATGAAGCAAGACACTTTTCTTTTATTTCTCGAATTGAGAAACCCCAAAATTCGGATACAGTATGGCTGTGTTACACTGCGGGTGACCCTTCTGTTGGCCATACTCTTGAGACACAAAGATACCCTTCTTGAGTATACAGTCCATGTTCTGCTTGGTTATATAGACATGACTGCTCCACCACCTACCTCGCTGGCCAGAAAATGCATTTGACCCCGCTCTTTCTTCAAGTTGCGGTCGTACTAGCTGCCTCTCCTGGAGGAACATACGCCCCCAAGCACGTCGTATGTCCCCCGAACAAGCTGGTTCGAGAAGCCAACAACACGCTCAGTGTCAAGGAGCAAAACTACATGGACAAGCGATGGCAGCAGACTCAGCAAGAGCATGTCAAGCTCCTGGACCGTCTGGACATTCCGGACTTTAACACTTCGTTTCTCGACGAAGTGCCTCCAGTCGTCATGGGGACCGCCTTTTCGGGCGGAGGTTACCGGTCAATGTTGACTGGTGCTGGTGCAGTGGCAGCGATGGACTCTCGGGTCAACGGTTCTCTGGACCTAGGTGCCCTAGGAGGTCTGTTCCAGGCTATGTCATATCTCGTTGGACTGTCCAGTGGCAGCTGGTTGCTCACTTCTCTCTTTCTCAACGAGAATGTCACCGTCCCCGATCTCCAGGGAGCCCCGAATCTCTGGAGTCTCGACAAGCCGTTCTGGGGAGGCGAGCGAATGAGAGACGTCCAGCCCGGCAATCCCGTTCTCAACCCTGGCGAGATTGACCACAACGGTACGGATCTGATCAACGGAACAATAGCTTCCCGACCCGGGTTCCGGTCCCGTTTCAACTCCCTGACCAAACTGCGACCCAGAGGTCTCACCGACTCGCTCTCCAAACATCTCAGCAACAGACCCAAGACTGGAATGTCTGATCTCGTCCAAGGAGGCCGTCGGGAAGGACTGCGTCGAGTTGGTGGTGCTATCAGAAATAGACCAAGCACAGGTATTTCTGACCGCTTCAAGAATAGACCGAGCACTGGCGTTTCAGATCGACTTAAAAACCGACCAGTCACTGGAATTTCAGATAGATTCAAGAAGAGACCCAGTACTGGTATTTCTGACCGTGTCAGGAACCGTCCCAACACTGGAATCTCTGATCGATTCAAAAAGCGACCTAAAACCGGCATCTCTCACGAAATCAATAACGGTCTGTCAAAACTCAATCCACTTATTCCTGATGCCAGAAAGGTGGTGGGAGGACTGAAACCAACCCGACCGCCGATGCGAGATTTCTTCAAGCTGGGACACCGACAGTCTGACTTGGAGAAGCTGCTGGAGTTCATTACCCCGGACTTTCTTTGTGAGAAGGATTTTTCCGAATTTTTGAAATATCTCGACCCTCTCTATACCTACCGAAAGCTGGAGGCAGAGGTCAAGGAGACCATTTATTACTTTATGATGATCAAAGAGGAGGTGGATCTCAAGAGCGCTGCTGGGTTTGTCACAACTCTCACCGACTATTGGGGACGTGCTTTGGCTCGACAGCTGCTTCCAGACTCCCGTGGTGGACAGGGAACCACCTGGTCAGACGTGCAGACCATGGCGCAGTTTGTAAACTATTCCATGCCCTTCCCCATCATGGTGGCTGTAGGTCGAGAGCCCAGCGAGTCCAACAGCACTTACATGATCTCTCCGCTCTGGTCTACCTTGTTTGAGATGACACCCTTCGAGTTCGGCAGCTGGAACCCTTCGCTGAACGCCTTTTCCGACACTCGATATCTCGGATCCACTCTCTATAATGGCACGCCTGCCGACAATGTTACCCTGGCGCCTTTGCCTTCGAGTGAGCCAGCCTGTGTGTTGGGTTTTGACAATGCTGGATTCCTTGCTGGCACATCTTCCTCGGTGTTCAACGACCCTTTTGAAGATATGGGTATCGATCAGGACTACATCCGAGAGCTGTTTACGGGCATCATTGACGCGTTCAATAACCTGAACACTTCCTTTTGGGGCGACATCTTTTCCCCGACCAACCAAACTCTGCCTGAGACCGACTTGACCTGGCAAGATGCTGATTATGCCATCTACTCGCCCAACCCATTCATGGGATTTGAAACCAACGCTTCCACCGACAAGTTTTTCGAGGCTGAGCATCTTTTCTTGGCTGATGGCGGCGAAGATGGTCAGCTGGTACCCTTGGAACCTCTGTTGCAAGAGCACCGAAACGTCGATGTCATCTTCGCCATCGATGCTTCTTCAAACACCGAGGATAACTTTCCAGACGGCACAGCCTTGCGAATGTCGCAGGAGCGATTCTTGTCTGAGGACTCTGAGCAGGCAGCCGGTATCAACTTCCCCCAGCTTGCTGCCGAGTTCGGTAATGACCCGGTATTCCTGGGCTGCTTCATCAACACTTCTTACGCTACCATACCCAAATCTCGAAAACACACGTACAGCTACCGTCGCGAAAACACCAGCATACCAGAAAACATTGCGCCAATCTATCCACCGCCACCCCCTCCTTTTCAGTTTCCCAACAACTCCTATGTCCATCCTAATGTGACTTTCCAACAATGGAGGGGATTTCAGACACCATATCGAAACGGAACTCTTGCAAATGACACTTCCCCCTTTGAAGGCATTCTTCCTATCAACAGCACACTTCCTATAAACGGCACGCGTCCTGTCAATAGCACACTTCCTGTTAATGGGACCCTTCCACCTAACGAGCCACTTACTGTTGATGTTTCTGTCGACAAGTACCCTCCATTGATTGTCTATGTCCCCAACAGCTACCAGTCGTACTGGACGGGAGATAGCACCTATCAGGTGGAGTACTCGACCGAGGATGTGGCTGGATACATTACAAACGGCTACGATCTCATGACTCGGAAAAATTCCACATCTGACCCCGATTGGGCCAAGTGTGTGGGTTGTGCCACAGTCCTACGAGCGTGGCAAGGAACAAATGCGACTATTCCAGATTTCTGCATGGGGTGTTTCGGCCGATATTGTGTTTGAGAGTAGAGCTGGGTGGTAGACGTTTGTGATATATTGTTTATGTTTAGTTATCAGTCCAGTGTTTATAGTACTCTGTAGTTGGTTAGGTGTGCTTTCGATTTTGAAGGTACTTTAAGTATGTATATGTAATTTATGGTGCACAAAAGAAAAATGACAAGTATAAGAATGAGCTATTTCCGTAGCTTTTTTGCGCAAAATCAACAAGCAATAACCTCTACACATTCTGTTGATCCGCCAAGAATTCTTCAAACCCTCTTCTCTTGTTCTTTTCATGTTTCGGCAGTCCCTGGAACGCGGAAGCTATTCCGTGCGGCTCATAAATTATGGAACTGTTAGCCGGGGTGCGGCTCATAAATGAATAAGTTTAGACTTTGGGGCATCTCTTGGTCACCCGTTCAGAGAGTGGGGAAGGACATGTAACTGGTGAGTTTAGAAGTGAATCTTTCCGTTAAAACGACCAATAGGGTCAGAAGTACGTTTGTTTTCTATTTCCCATGTTATTTTTATTGTCAGAGTCAGATTATACTCCTAATTCTACACCTGTATTCTTTTCTAGCCTCATCTCTTTATGCCCAGTGTAGACATAATCCAAACCTTATTTCGGGGGAAATATGTACGTCTCAACCTTCGCTCTGCAGACATTTTGAGCCGCACAGTTTTAATTCCGAGAACGCATTCGGTTCCGTTGAAGCGAAAAAACGGACATGAAAGACGCAAATTAACGCACTTTCATCCAACCGAGAAGCGGCATCCGCCTTGATCTCAAGATTATAAAAGCCCCACTTCTCGCTCTCAATCTCAGTATCAAACCAACCACCCACATCAACCTACCAACTACACTACCAACAACTACACTATCACCATGAAGGTCCTTCTTGTTCTCTACGACGCCGGCTCTCACGCTGCCGACGAACCCAAGCTACTTGGATGCACTGAAAACGAGCTCGGACTCCGAAACTGGCTGGAGTCCCAGGGCCATACTTTGGTCACCACTTCTTCCAAGGACGGAGCCGATTCGGTTCTTGACAGAGAGATTGTCGACGCAGAGGTTGTCATCACCACGCCCTTTCATCCCGGATACATCACCAAGGAGCGAATTGAGCGAGCCAAGAAGCTGAGAGTGTGCATTACTGCCGGTGTTGGATCCGACCACGTCGATCTTGATGCTGCCAACGCTCGAGACATTGCTGTGCTTGAAGTGACAGGTTCCAACGTCCAGTCGGTTGCCGAGCACGTGGTCATGACCATGCTTGTTCTCGTTCGAAACTTTGTCCCTGCTCACGAACAGATTGTTTCTGGTGGCTGGGACGTTGCTGCTGTGGCCAAGGACTCGTACGACGTCGAGGGCAAGGTGATTGGCACTGTTGGCGGAGGTCGAATTGGCCAGCGAGTTCTCAAGCGAGTCGCTCCTTTTAATCCCAAAGAGATGCTCTACTACGACTACCAGAGTCTCTCTCCCGAAACGGAGAAGGAGCTCAACTGCCGACGAGTCGACAAGCTCGAAGACATGCTGGCCCAGTGCGATATTGTCACCATCAACTGTCCTCTCCACGCTTCCACCAAGGGTCTTTTCAACAAGGAGCTTATCTCGCACATGAAGACCGGTTCGTGGCTCGTCAACACCGCTCGAGGAGCTATTTGTGTCACCGAAGACGTTGTTGCGGCCCTTGAGTCCGGCAAGATCAGAGGTTACGGTGGCGACGTTTGGTTTCCCCAACCTGCCCCCAAAGACCATCCCTGGAGAACTATGCGAAACAAGTACGGTGGAGGCAACGCCATGACTCCCCACATTTCCGGTACATCCATTGACGCTCAGGCTCGATACTCCGAGGGCACCAAGAACATTCTCGAAGTGTTTTTCTCAGGAAAGCAAAACTACCGACCTCAGGATATCATTTGTATCAACGGACATTATGGTACCAAGGCTTATGGAGACGACAAAGAGCACAAGGAGCATCAACTCAAGTGATTTTTTTTGATGTTTTACTTATTCTATAGCTTCAATAACTTGACTTTTTGAGACTTGACAATCTGAGATATTGAGACCGTTTTCGTATTAAGATATCAAAGGAAGACAGTACAATGTACATTACAATATGGTACAGTACTGTACAATACTGTACTCTGTACAGATGTAGTTAATTATGCACTCTTTTATGGACTCTTTTGGACATCCATCGATAGCTTCCCATATTTCAAAATTGAATGAATTGTTTCATAAAGTGTAACTCTTTGGAAGCTGTAGTTTTCGTTTGGCAATAATTACTGATTTGTTTTCTTCTCATAATCAAATAAAGATACACAAAGACTATAAGACAAGTAATAAAAGATTTCAAATCGACATATATCATGACTTTTTTCTTTCGTAAATTGCAATAAACATAATTTTTTTAAATACATCTGTATTAAACTGATGTATATTGTTCGGAACAGAAAAAGAAGAAAATTATCACATTGAGAAACATACAATGGCAAAGTCGATACCCAATTAGCTCTCATCAAATCCAAGATTGTCCTTCATAGTGTCAGCTTCGAACTGCACTTCTTATCTTTTTTTCCCTTTTCTTCATTCTACAAAACCAAATGAATAAATAAATTAAATACAATTAGGAAGACTCGGACATGTCGAAATCGCTGGTTTTGGGCTCAGCAGACTCTCGTCGCGAAGAGGGAACCCACGAGGAAGAACTGATGGCACTGACGCCAGAAGCGTACATCTCGTCCACGTCCTCCAGAGACAGATCCTTGGTCTCGGGCAGGAAGAAAAAGACAAAGACAATCGCGAATCCAAGAGAACCAGTGAAGACGTAGCCGTACTTGAAACCAATGGCACCGGTAATAAAGGGGGTGAGGAAGGAAATCAGAAAGTTGATGGCCCAGTTACCGCCAGTAGCAACAGCCATTCCCTTGGAACGCATTCGCAGAGGAAAGGTCTCGGACACGACGACAAAGGCAATGGGTGCCCAAGTGGAGGCAAAGGCCGCAATAAAGACGCAGGTGAGCAGAATCATAGCGTCTCCAACAGGCTTGCTAGCGGGAAGAGTAGTGTCTCCACTGGGGTACAGAACGGCAAAACCAATGGTGGAGTAAATGAGGAAACAGACAAACATGACCATGGCACCACCAATGAGACACTTTCGTCGGCCAAACTTCTCGACAATGTAGAGACCGAAGAACGTGGACAGAAAGTTGATGGCGCCGAAGATCATGGAAGTGGCAAAAGAGTCAGCCATGCCGACGGCCTTGAAGATGGAGGTACCGTAGTAGAAGAAGTAGTTGGCTCCACAAAGCTGCTGGAGGACCTGAATGAAGATGCCCAGGGTGAGTCGGTATCCCATTCGGGGCTGGCCAGTGACTAGCTCCTTCCAGGTGGCCTTACCAGCGTTCTTTTCGCCGCTCATGGCAATCTCAATGGCCTTGATTTCCTCGTCGATCAGAGGGTCGTTGAGAGACACTCGGTTGGTCTTGGACATGGCCTTTCGGGCCTCTTCGATGCGGCCAGTGGCAATGAGGAAACGAGGAGACTCGGGCATGAGGCTCATTCCGACCAGGAGAATCAGAGCCCACACGAAACAAAGACCCATGGGGATTCGGTAGGCTCCAGTGTCGGTTCGAGACTTGGTGGCATAGCACACACCGTAGCCAACAAAGATTCCGAGAGTGATAAAGAGCTGGAAAGACGAGACCAGGGCGCCTCGGAGGTTCTGGGGGGCAGTCTCGGACTGAAACATGGGCACCAGAACTGACAGAGCTCCGATTCCAACTCCGCCAATGATTCGACCGATGGCAATCTGGTACCAGGCGTTGACGGCTGTAATCTGAACAACCATGCCAACAATGTAGATCATGGCAACGTAGACAATACCCTTCTTTCGACCGAGCTTGTCAGCGAGATATCCGCCAACAAGAGTTCCGAGAAAAGCACCAACTGAGAAAAGACCGACAATAAGACCAGATCGCATCTTGGAGAGGTAGAAGACACCAAGATCGTTTTGTTCGCCGAAATGCTCCAAGAAGGGCTCCATGTTGATAAAACCAGAAATGGTACCCGTGTCGTAGCCAAAAACAAAGCCTCCCATGGCTGCAAAGAGACATAGGAGAATGACCAGAAGCTGAGAAGATTTTGCGGTTTGTTTTGTGGGTAAAATGGGGATTTCGCCCACTGTTCGTTTGTTTGGAGTGATGGTGGTCATGTTTAGATGAGGTGAGTGAGTTGTGTTAAAAAATTAGTACAGTGTATTAGTGGTACACCTGGGGCGCTTTATATATGTTTGAGCACAAGTGTCTTCTTTATGCGATGGCCGTTCTCGGAACAGCTCAGTTTGTGGGTGCTTTATGGGTGCTGAGCGTTGAGAAAATCCTGCCAGTATATGGATTAGCCTGTCTGGGGTGTTTTTGGCCACACCTTATGGCATAAAGTCGACAGCCAGAAACGGCAGCGAGGGGCTGCAATCATGGAATCCGGCCATGTCCAGGTGGGAAATGAGGAATGATTGGGTGTTCTGCTAAAACTACTCCCAGACTCCCTCCCGAATGTTTTTATCGTATTTTTCCAAAAACTTCTTGAGGTTAGCATCTGTCTCGAGCACAGTCTTGATCTCCTTTTCTTGGACACCGTGTTTCCAGTAGAGGTGGAACTTGAGCACCAGCTGGTCGTGTAGCTTGAAGAATAGAGCATCAAACTCCTTGGCCAGTTCAGCACGGACCTCGAAGAAGTGGTCGGTGGATTTCTTCTTCTCGTTTGCAAAAATGCTAGATCCGATTCGCTGGAGAAGTTCTCCGTTAATGTTGGCAATGAAGCCACGGTCAAGCTGTCCAGAGATGAGCATGTCTCGCAGATGTGACACCAGGTTGATACTGATGAGAGCAGGGGGGTACCAGGTCTCTCCAGGGTCAGTGGCTCCAGATTGGGTCAGCAATTTGGACGATTCGGCAGGGTCAAACAAACAAAAGTGTCGGAAAGACTCGAGTCCAAGCATACCGGAGCCCCGGAAGTCGGTGGAGGGGTCCTTGCCTTGGAAACCAAAGTTTTCCCACTGGATCTCTCCCTTGGAGGCAGGGGCAGATTTCACCACAGAGGGAGCCACCTTTTGAGTGGCGGCGGAAATGTCCAGCAGCTGTTTGCTGGCAGTGGCCCACGAGACAGGCGTCTCTGCGAGAGAAACCAGCTTGACTTTAGCGTCATTGAGAGCTGCCACGACGGCCAGAGATAGCTCCAGGGCCTCTTCTCGGTCCAAAAAGGAGACGCCAGTGTATCTGGGCAGCTCGTAGAGAACGAGAGCGTTCATGAGCTGGTCTTTTGTGTCCTTATCTGGCAAAAAAGAGCCCTTGAGGCCGGATCCGCCCTCTCCAAGGGCCTGTTTGAAGTAGGGCAGAAGGTTGACTCGAGAGCCCAAAACGAGTTCGCAGTTGAGAATGTACAGACTGGCGGTGAAAGGCCGCGTGTTCTGGGGCGAGAAGTTGTAGTAGTACTCAGAGATGGCCATTGTGGCGGCCTTGTCGATTTGGGTGGTGTTGAAAAGGGTCATTGCACCGTTGAAGAAACGGTACAGGCCCAAAAGCACCCAGTTGTTCCACACGGTGAAGAACTTTTCTTCGTAGGCAGACGTAGACGGATTGCTGCCTCTGGCAACGTGCTGAACCACCAGAAAACGCCACTTTTTCTGGTTAGCAAGAGTGGTAAGCACGTGAATCTGAAAGTAGCCCCACATTAGCGAAATGTAGCGGAATATGTTGGGGATGAAGCCGAGAATGAGGTTCTCGCCCTTACCCACCAACTTGTTTTTCAGATAGTCGAGTCCCAAAACCATTGTGGTAACGACAGACTGTGTGTGATGTTAGTTGCGGAGGTGGTCAAGTTATGTTGCAGCCACTTCCATAGTTCTAGTGTCAGATGTAGATTGCTAAACGTTATTTTCAGAGATGCATGTGGGCTGTCTGGAAGTACTCTTACACATGTGAGACAACTAATACTAGATTTTGACCACATGAAAACCTGTCGAAATAGTTAGTAAAGATATATTGCTATGTACGGGGTGGTTTGCGGGCGATATCTTCTGAAATTCGGTCTTTGCAGATCACTTTCGGGCTCCAATCACTCGAAGTCTGAGCTTCTGATGCTGTCCAGCGGCACTGGAATCGAGAGAAATGCCGTCCTGGGTTCGCTTGAGAGCCACGTAGTGGGGAGACAGATACACCTTGGAGTAGCCGGCCTTTTCCAGCTGCTTGGTGATGTCTTCTTCGGTGAATCCGTGGTGATGTGCAACTCCGTGGTTGGGCTGGTCTCCATGCGCATGAGCATGGCCCTCTTTGTGAGCATGACCCTCTTTGTGATCTCCATGGTGGTGACCGTGGCCATGAGAGTGGTGGGAGTGTCCCTTGTCCTCAGGAACAATGTCAGCCTCTCCTTCTCCTGGAACTGTGATAAAGTCAAGAATCAGAATGGTTCCGCCGGCCTTTGTGAGCTCAAACAGCTTCTTGAGAGCGCCCTGGGTGTCGGGAAGATGGTGAAAGGCCAGCGAGGAGAAAACAATGTTGTAGCCCTCGGGAGCCTCCTTTTGGACTCGCTCAAAGTCGTCCTTTTTGGAGATATCGGCCACAATCGCCCGCATCTCCTTGGAAGGAATGCCCTGGTTGAGCACCGCGTCGTTGAACTCCTCCACCATCTTTGGGGAGACATCCACACCCACGACCTCACTGGCGTGAGAGGAAATTCGCTGGGCAACGAGACCCAGACCTCCAGCAAAATCCAGCACGACCGGAGCAGGATGTTGCTTCCACAGAGCGCTCAGGCTGGCGTCGTAGTCGTCCTCACGTTTGGTTGTGTGGGGAATTCCATACTCGTATCCTAGCAACAATCGGGCACACTGGTCTGCGATTTTCTGGTAATTGGCGCCAGTGAGCTTCTTCTCGGGGCCGTCGTGCTTGGCCTCGAAAAACTCAATGTTTCTTTTCACGAATTCGTCGTTTGACATGTTGTTAGGATGAGTGAATGAGATATGTAAGTGGTTCAGTTTTTAGATATGGTCTTTATATAAACGGTTCAATGTGTGGCGGAGCTTAAAATAAATTTAAGCTTTTATCGGTGTTCGAAATTAGATTGGGGGTTGTGTGGGGAAGGAGAAAAGTGAGAGGTGCGATTTCGGAGAGATTGGGAGGTGAAATCGGCAATTTGCGCTCCAATTGGAGATAGTCGGGTGTCGTGTATCCATGTGTCTGTGTTCCAGATTTGAAAACAGATTATCATGCGCAATCTTTCCCATCAAAATTGCTCACTGTTCTGCGCCACTGTATGCAGTCCTGTGCAGTGAGAGGCTTCTAGACATTGCTCTGAATCTCACCAAAGAGAAGAAAAACACGATTTATTTCACAGACAGTGTCGTTACCAGATCGTTCTGTACCAAAAGAGCGAGTTTTGTGTCTTGGTTCGGTCACTGAGTTCTGCTATCTACTTTTACACATCTTCCATCTCTGGGACTCTTTTAAAAGAACCACTGCACAAGCGTTAAAGCTTCCATCAACTGCATAGGGCCCACTGCATATTGTCCACATTAAGGGGAACCCTTTGGTTATTTGTAATCTCATTAATCATTAAGTTCATCATCAAAAGCCTAGACTCGAGAAAACTGCTCGTGGGGAAAGGATTTGAGAGCAGCATTGTCAAGGGCAGACCCCTGAGGATGACACACATCGGTGCTCACAACTCTACCTGAGCTGCTGACATTGGTGTCATTGCTCGGACCAGAACCCGACTTTTCGATCTTCTCAGAAGATGAAAGTTGGTCGCTTTTGCCAAAAACAACACCCTTGACACCCTGCTCCAGCTCGTCCAGGTCCACGTTGGGCATTGTCAGCGACAGCAGGATCATGACGGCGGCAACAACAATGGGGCCGTACAACATGCGTCGATACACCGAGTTGAAGGCCTCCACAATGGCAGTTCGCTCCGGAGAACCCCAGACGTACTTGAGGGGAGCTCGCACGTCGTTGGTCATCTTGGACACCTCGTCAAGAGTCAGAAACGTGGCGTACTTCTCCAACTGCTTGGGATACATGCGTCGGTACATGGATCCCGAAACGGCGTCACCAATGACGGTTCCCACGGAGATGGACGAGTAGAAAATGGCCGTGGCGGAGACCACCTGGTTGCGCGAGACCACAGACTGGATCATGACCAGCGTGGGCGACTGGAGCATGCCCGAGCCGCATCCCTCAACGGCCTGAGCCACAATGAACTGGGCCAGCGCGTGCTGCGGCTGCCGGTAGTGGTAGGTGAGGCCGAGACCCAGAATGTAGACACAGCCTCCGGCGAAGATGACAGGCTTGATTCGGCGGGAGTATCGGATGATGGCAGCAGCGGCAATCGAGGAGGCGGTCGAGGCCACGGTGAAGGTGACCGAGGTGTTGGTGGCGGCAGTGACGCTCAGACCCTTGCAAACGAGCAGCCAGGGGTAGTAGTACGGGTAGTAGATGTAAAAGGCCAGCGAGTAGAGGCCGATGAAGACGCATCCGGTGACCAGCGTCCGGTCCTTCATGACGTGGAACGGCAGAAACGGGTACTTTGGGTACATTTCCCAGACGGGGAACAGCACCAGCAGAACGGGTCCGATGACCACCATGGACAGAATGTGGGGCTGGGTCCACGACTTGGAGGTCTTGACGAGCGTCACGGCCAGGAAAAGCAGAGACAGGCCGCCGGTGAACAGCACCAGGCCGACCACGTCAAACTGCACAACGGTTTCTCGAAAGTTGCGCACGCTCTTTCCGCAGGCCATTCCGAGGGCCCGGGCCTTCATCTTGTGCCGGAACATGATGGTGAGAACAGGGATGGACACCACAGGCACTATGACGCACCACATTCCGTAGCCCCAGTGCCAGGTCGAGTGCTTGATGATGGCGTTGGTGATGGGAGCCGCGCACCACGGCACAAACAGATAGCACAGGTTGGGCAGAATGACAAAGAACATTCGGTTCTTGAGATCCGACGTGTCTGCGGCAAACACCTGTTCCATGAACTGGATGCCCACCTGGCCAAACACGTAGAAGATGTGTGCTGCAAAGTAGGTGCCAATGTTGGGCGACACGGCCAGCATGATGAAACCAACGGTGAAGACGGTCACCGAGAAGAGAATGGCCTCGAAACGGCCGAGAACGTCGGCAAACTTGGCCATCACAGGTCGCGTGGCAATGTACATGACGGATTTCACCACACTGAGCGCAGAAAGCAGAGAGAGCTGCTCGAAATCCGAGGTGGCAAAAGTCGAGTACACAGAGACTGTTTGTACCTCCAGAGCCACGGCAATAGCTACCAGCAGCATGGAAGCCCAGGCGAGCCACAGATCCGTCTTGGTCCAGATGGACGTGATGTTTTCCATCTCGTGGGAACCGTCAGGCGTGGCATCTTCGTCCAAAGACGTTCTCTGTGTGATTTTCGGGTCAAAAACGGCGCTCAAGCCTCGAGAAGGCCACTTAACGCCCATTTGAGAGTCTGTGAGATGTAGAGAAAGAAAGAAGAGGGTGCGGAGGGTCTCATTCTTTCTAATCTAATCCATCTGATCGGCTCAGGTTCCGAAAGTTCCGACATTTCAAAGTCAAAAAAAAGAGAAATAGTTCTGAGAGACTGGAGCTTCATCTTGTGCCATCAAAGATTTTGAATTCTTCATAGGAGCACTTGAATCAGACTTTTAGTCAGGTGTTTGCACCCCATTTTGTTTTCATTGCGGTCTGTAAATGTTTGTGAGAGATGTGAAGTCTTCAGTTATCAGTTCCGTTAGGCTCCCGATATGCATATTGGAATTGATTTTGAAATCTCGGCAATCTTAGTTTCGGGGCAACTCTGTGAAAAGGAGACCGAAAGGAGACCAATAGTGAATACTGAAAAGTGATCTCGTTTAGAATCGACTGTTACTTACAAGAATGTCTCTTTTTTTATCATCTTCTGCCCAAAAACCGACTTTATTATGACCATTAGTAAAACCTGTTTCTAGATTGTTCACTTATACTTCAAAGTGTACAGTACGAACTGTATGTCGGCAAATATGTACAGTCACGCACGACCAAACGGCTAATATTTTATCTTCTTTTTTTCTTCTTTTTTTCAAGTCTTTATTTTCTTTCCGGCAAGCAATTCAAATTCCCACTTTGAAATCAGCCCATGTGGCAGATTCTCCTCAACTCCTACATCTCGGTCTCCTAGGATCAATGTCGATAAATGGCCCGTCACACACCGTCGCATGCTTCTCATAGGCCATTTTGGTGAGGAATATCTTGTGTCTATAGCAAAATGTCACCTCGGAGTTCAGATACATGGCTTTTGGAGAAGTCAATGGCGGTGGCATGGTCTTGTATGTGGTGTGTATATGGAGAGAAGGAGGGGAGGGTGGATTGGATGTTTATTGTAGGCTTGCTGGAAATAATATCATCAAAAAGGCTGGTTGTACTGAAGGCTTTGTTGAAGCTCATGTGGATACTTGAATATTAATTTATATGAAGAGAAGAAAAAGAAAGAAAAGAAAAGACAGAAAAGAGGACAAGACAGAAAACAACTTGTCGATAGACAGAACACAAAGTGAACGATATCAGTGCAGACAAAATTGGATTTCGAAAAGAATGCACTCCTTGGATTTGAAATAGCTCATGTGTTTGTGCTATACTAGTGGTGAGGTTATAGCTCCAAATCCTTCATTTCCATTAAATCCAGAATATTCAATTTAGAATAAAAAAAATGAGAACAAAAAAACCATCTTCTTGGGATAATGAGGCAGTAGAGGAAGAATTTTGAGATCGTTGAGGCTCTTTGGACTGTCGAATATTGGTGGTATGGAAATGAGGGATATTTCACCGTAACAAGACGGATACAGTGATTAAAATGGTGTTCTTAAAGGACTATACACCAATTATTGCGCGTTTTGATTATTGCTCAATTGATGTTAGATCTCTTCCCCACACTATCAGTACTCTGTAGTCAAAGCCAAACTACAGAGTATAACTTGACCAAAACGAAAGATATAGAGTAGAAACAACGCTGATTCGTATTCTGACAAACGGAGAATCACCTCTGGTCTAGTTATTTTCAATATCCAGGCCAAATACACGTTTAGTCCTCCAGGGCCCTCAAAAACAACATTTTCGGAAAACGGAAAAGACAATTGCCCTCCCAAGATTCGGCGCTACCGAATGACATAATACAGCTCTTCCCAACGCCAAAACACAAGCTTTTAGTGCCACAAAATCCACAGTCACTCCCACCTCCCACCGCTTACTAAGCTGCCCATAGCCTGTGAACCTTATTTGCAACTCAAATTTAATATATCACACCATACCCAGGCCTGACCTTGTATCGATATTTCCACATCCACAACAGCACAATGTTTGCACGAAATCTCCGAACTGTGAGCTCGAAACTCGCCCCAGCTGTCCCTCGTGCCGCCCTCGCACGCGGCTACCAGTCAATCAATCTCATCAACACAAAGCCCACCGAGGACTACGACCCCAAAACTCGCCGGCTTTTGGATGCCGCTATGGATCTTGTTCCCGAGCTGGGATTCACAAACCAGGCACTCACCCAGGCGTCCCGAAAGCTTGGTTACACAGACACCACGCCACTTGTGCTCCCAAAGGGCGAATTGGACCTGATTGTGTACCACCTGCGTCGAGAGCGCGAGAAGCTTGCTTATCCCGAAACCAGCGAAGCCACAGACGCAGAGGCCCCCAAGGCTCCCACGACACCCGACTTTCGAAGCAAGGACGAGCGACTGGACGACTCGTGCCACAGCCTCATTGTGCAGCGACTCAAGGGCAACATTCCCTACATCAAGCACCTCGACAGCGCTCTGGCCACCATGGTCCAGCCCAAGAACGTGGCCGACTCTCTGAGCGAGCTGCATGCTCTCAGTGACGAGATTGTGCACCAGGCTGGCCAGCGAAGCTCTGACTTTGACTGGTACACTCGTCGAGCCTCCATTTCGGCCGTGTACGCCGCGTCCGAGGTTTTCATGTGTCAGGATGCCAGCACAGGCTTCGAGGACACCTGGAAGTTTGTCAAGAACAGCCTGAACGCCCGACGGGGTCTGCAGGAGGGAGTTGGAAACGTTGGCCAGTGGGTCAGCTTCCAGGGTATTGCCAGCATGATGGTCATTCGAAGTCTGATGACTCGTCTGTAGGCAACTCCGCAAGTGATTTAGTGCTAAATAGTGCTAGTTAGATATGATTAGATATGATTTGATAGAGCAAGTTGTTAGTACTGGCTCTTGTCATTAGACTAGAACAGCGAGCAGTTATTAGAGACTGCGCCATTTAACGTGGATTCTGGCACCATGTCGGGGTCTAACGCTCAAAGGGGATTCTTATGTAAGAATAGATTCATTTTGTTACAATTAATTGAGCAACTGAGACGTCCTCTGTTCTGACCACCTCTTGTAGCAATCTTGATTTGATCCGATTGATAAGATAAGGTTTCAACTACTTTAGGGACTCTTTTTTCACGTCACGTTGAAGAATCTATTTTTAGAATGCCTCTCGAACTCATAACCTCTTCAACTGACCTCATTTATTTGGGTTTCCCAACAACTCTAATTGTCTTTTTTTGAGTCCAATGAAGAAGATCAGGATCGAACTCACGACTCTGAAATCTAGTTGATGAGTAACACCTAAAATTATCGCCGTAGCCAAAAATAATTTGAAACCCGAAACAAGTTCTCAAACGAAAAACGCAGACAAAGAGCGGTCAACAATCAGCTCATGGCGTCCCAAGATGAAATATTGTCCAGACCTCAAAGTTCCGTATTGGGTGCATACCCGCGCCGGTATTCTTACCCCGCTCTGGGCAAAAAAACGCAGGAGAAGCAGATGTCTTTTTCAGAGTTAGACTCGGATCTGGTCCGAATTTCGTGGCAAAAAAAGTTATCGAAATGGCAAACGCAGCTGTGAAAGACGCAGTCTTAAACAGCAGCTGTCAGACACACCCAAAACAGTTCGACTTCAGCCAAGACCAAAACAACCTGTCACTCAACATGCCATGTCAAAATATGGGCACTACGCGCGTCATGTAAGAGTAGGTACCTGAGAGAAGCACAGGGTGGGCAGTGCAAGCCAAGCGAATTGATAAGGGGGGAGGGCGGTTGGGGACACAAAAATATGTGGGTGACGTGGCGTTTCGGCTTGTTCGGTTTCTCTCCTGCCTAACCCATACGTCAGGTTGGTACGTGTGTCTCTGCTGACAAGCAAAGATATCGACGATACGTGTGGCTGACGTGTCCAGCGCTGTAAAGTTTGCAGCGCGATAGGGTCCAGAACGCCAGATATCGGGACTGCGGGCAAACAAATGGCGGCAATAGACTCGGCACTAAATTGCGAGCTCAACGGTACCTATAAATGTGCCTTAATCTGAGGTCTATGGGTTCTTTATCACGTGATTATTAGCCGCTTTTGAGGCCCGTGCAGTGGCCAGACGCCCGAATACTCGGCCGAAAGCTACGAAAATAAGTTTTCTGGACATGTGCCACATTCAGGAGAGCTGTGCATGTCTCTGAGGCTGCATGACCTATCAGTGCCAAAAGATACCGGCCAATTTCGTTTTTTTTCACCTTACCCTACACAGCCGCGTAGGTTTGGGGCTCGGACAAGGGAGGCAAAAATACGCGGAAAGCGGGCTGGGGCTTGCGCGAAAAGTGGGCCGTTCGTCTCGGTTTTTGACCGCAAAGGCAGCGGCCCCGTCGCCGCGCGCACTAGGCCGTCCAGCTGGCTTTTTCCGGCGACCAAAGGGACACGTCCTAGGCTGCCACAAGATTCCCCCCACCAAAACCTTAATGGACATATAATTATCCCTTTGATGCACAAGAAAGAGATTCTTTAAAAAGTGAGCCTTCGTGTCGAACCGCAGAAAGTTGGAAAAGGGGCCATTTCAGAGGCTGCAAACGAGGCTGAAAAAGCAGATTTAAAACACCATCTCCGTCCTCTTCCACCACTCGCCACACTCGCTCCGCCATGGGAATCTCGTTCACCACCCTCTTCATCGCCATTCTGGTCTCGCTCTGGGCGTCGTCAGCCTTTGGAGCTGAGAACATCCTCGACACTGCACATGTGCGAAACCATTGGGTTTTTTCCTTCACCGAGGACTCCATTGCGCTCAGTGCCGCCATTGCGCTGGCCTTCACCTACTCGGTGATCAAGGTCTCACACAAGGTCGTTTTTGATCCCTCCCGGAGATTCATTGTCGACACCTTTCCGGAGTACATTGCCCTGACCAAAGACAGTACCCAGAAGTAACCGAGGCTGCTGCTTCGACTGAAAATTGGGGGGCTTGTTAACGACTGCGGAGGTGTGTGTGTGTGTGGGCTTGTCGGGGTCACAGTGACTGTGTAGTGAGGTGTCTCTACTCCTGTTTTTTTTTGTCCCGGTCACCTTGCCATCCCATGGCCTGCTGAAGAACCGAGGAACAGAGCAGCACCGTCACGTGACCCACTTGCTCAAAAATGTATAGATTGTAATTTATTGATTGTTATGCTTAGCTACCGACAGTTGCTGGAGCTGGACCGCTCTCACACGGTGGTCGGCCCTTTTTTAGTGGTCCCATTTAGGATTAGTCATCGGTAGGTTATTGCCAAAGGCTATCATTTGGCCATGCAATGAGTTGGAAAGAACCATTCTATTCCCCTTTGGAAGTGTGGTATGAACAGTTTTTTGATGAATTCTCGTTGCTATTAGATCACCGACTACAGCTGGCAACTTTTGGCAACTTTTGGCAACTTTTGGAAACTTTTGTTTTGTACAGTAGAAATCACATTTTGGTAATGAGAATTGCACACATCATGTTGATATGGCCCATCAATGATCCTACAAAGCTCTAACTATTCAGAACAAAGATTTATCATCATCACAGAACTACCCACGATGCATTTCCTATCGACTATGAAACTCATTTGCCCCTTTTTTCATGAGAATAATTCCAAAAAACAGTAATAGCCCACATCTATCTACTGCTACAGGTACCTAGCGTGTACAGGACGCGTTTCCATTCCATATAAGGTTCATAAAAAACTTGTGCGAATCTCAACCAATAGTCGTAATAAAACACCAGAGGGTACCGTTTTCACCCCTGGAGAAACAGCTATCGATTGATAATTTCATTTGTCTCGTCAGACAACTACAAGGTGAGTTAAGGCTCTCAACATTTTCAACAAAGTTTCGCGATGCATGCATCTGTTCCACTTACTCGACACTACATCTCACAACCAGCAATAACTCCACTTTTGCACAATGACATCGCTGGACTCGTGTATAAGCAGCCTGCAACACTGCTCCAATCTCGTTCGCGACACGAGCGCAAAGATCCAGGCCCGAGCGCAAACGCCAGAAGAAACACAGCGGATTCTGACGGTGCTTCAGCTGACACGAAAGTACGAAGAAGTCACACAAAGCGAGGTGGTGGCGGCCCAAAGCCAGCAGGCCGCGGAAATCGCGCCCCAGGTGCAGGATCTCATTGCCGGCGTCGAGAAGCAGCTGGCAAAGCTGAGCAGCAAGGAGAAAAAGCTGCGGTCACAAAGCGAGCTGAACATGAGTCGGCTGGAGCAGTTTCCTGTGCGACTGGTGCGTCAGGAGACGCCGCCAGGGGTGGAAGATGTCGGGGAGGACGAGCTGCGGCAGCTGGAAGAGTTGCAGAGGCAGAGAGAACGACTCAAGGTGGAAATTAGCCGTCTGAATCTTGCGAAGAGAAAAAGTATTTTCACGAGATATTAGGAGGTCAGACACCAGAATGACAACGTGTTTTCCCCCCTTTATAACCTATTTATTTATTTTAATATCATTATACGAGATAATTGGGGGATGCCACAGACTGAGTATGAAGAGCCGAGGTGCCATCCACCTTGTGATTGATTGACTGTATGATTCTGGCAAAGCCCGCAGCATCAGGGCATTTGGGAAGGGTTAGAAATATGGCAGGTGAGAACCTCTAAAGCCAGCAACATCCCCAACCTCTCTTGTCTGGCGATACGGTAGACCATGACCGGCTGCCTTGACGGCGAGATATCCTCACTACTGGCTGTCCTTTCAGACCCCCCATCAGATATGTCTCAATTGTACAATGGTGACCCATGTGCCAAAACATCAACAGCGTTTGAGACAATGGCCTCAACGCCAGGGGCAGAGCAATATGCTTTGGCAGCTGTACTCAGACATTGCTGGAAGTTAACGTGAAAACCGTCATCGCGCAATTGTAGTAATATTATCCAACAACTATCTCGGACACTTCAGAAACAACCCCCGACGCCATCTGGTCGCTGTCATTCCCTCCAACCAGAGAGGTCAGGTTTCGGTGCATGCGGTAGGCAGCGCTCTTGATGACACTCAGTTTGGCCTCAATGCTCATAAGAATCGGGTCCTTGGTATCCACCACCACCCGCTCAATCTCGGAGTAGTACTCGCCATTGTACAGGATTTTGGGCGCATTGTGGTGGACTGCAACGCTGTTACGTTTGAACAGATTGGTCAGGGAGTTGAGGTTGGCCGAGCTTGAGCTGGGAGAAGGGTCGATGGAAGCAGATCCGGCCCGTCCATGACTTTTCTCCAGCACGTGAACATCGACCACAATCGCACATCGGGCAATGTAAAACTCCACCACTAGCTCAGGCGGCAGCACTGGCGAGAAACATGTGGCTGGAGGTGTATTGGGGAAAAGCCACAGAGGTGCTCCTACAGGGGCTCCTGGAGTGCTTCCTGGAAGCGACTGGTTGAGGGTAACTTGAATGGCCTGACTGGAGTGGGAAACGTGGGGGTTGGGTGTGCTGCAGCGTGATTCTGAGTTGCTCAAGGTGCCAGACTCCACGCCAGCCATACTGCTCTGGGAAGGTTTGTCCATGAGCACCACCGGAGAGTTGATGGCCCCAACAGCCTCGTTGACGTGGTAAATGAGCGATTCGGCAGCCAGCAGAATTTGGGTGGCGTCCGAGGTCCCCACAATGGAAACACACTCGTCCAGAGCTCCCTGAACGTGGTTGATGCAAGCGTCGATTTGCGACAGAGGATAGCCGTCGTTTTTCTTGATTCTGGCGCTAAAAGACTTGCTTTTGAGACTGTGCAGCTTGAGCTGGATGTCTGAGGCCGTCACTGACGCTCCTGTGCGACATACAACGCCCTTGAGGGTTTCTGAGGCATGTGACGACACTGGCAGTTTAAAGGGCGGTAGCGGGTCATCTGAGGCACAGAGAGAAATGTGGCACTGTTTGAGTCCGTTGGCGATTGTTTCTGTGACGATTGTTTGCAGGTCGGCCAGGTACCATTCCAGGTGGGCCATTTTTGATGTGAGTTGGTGCAATAGGTAGAAGTATGTATCGGTGGGATATCAGAGTTTATTGCGTGTGAGTGGGGAGTGAGGAAGCGTGAGCAACAGCACACTGTGAATTCTAGTATAGTCAATAGAAGAAGGTAATTTTAGTACTTTTGAAATCAGCTAGATGAGCTGGACAAAATGCACCTCTCACATTTCTCACAATGTGTCTGTGGCGTTCTTCAGATGGATAATTTTTGGTGAACATGTACTGTAGTAGGTTGATACTCTTCCAACTGCAAGGTTGATTCTGTAGATGCTTACCATATAGCGATCGGAACACTGCAGATATTCGTCTCAGAATCATCGAGTAAAGTACTAAGTAACGCCGGAATTACACGAACGGTGTCACATGAGAATGTCTGAAAAAAACAAACAACTTCCAACCTCGCCTTTCACTCTCTCAAATCGTCATACGCCTTATCACAATCACGCCAGAACTCTATCCATCAGATCACCATCGATGAACAATGGAACACCCACCAGATTCCTACATATAGGGCCAATGGCTCCCAAATCTAACACACCCAACTGCGACTACTCCCAGCTATATACACAGCCAGTTTCGCGACCTAATTTCGTCTACTCACCCAGTTACCCTCCCGACTGCATGGTAGCGATTATGCATGCAGAATGACCTAAACTACCACACCACTTCAGAGCCACGACATGCTCAGCACTACTAGAATCACCCACAAAACGGCGCCAGTTGCCGCACTGGCTGCGCGTTCACTCTTCAACGGCAACTACCCCAAGGCGTACCCGGAGCACGTGCCGCTGACGACTCTGGGACGGGCTGTTTTGGCCGTGGGTTCGGGTGTCGCAACTTTTCTGGACTCTCGAAGAGGAGACCTGGTTGCCACCCTTGGAGAAGCCACGTGTCAGCCCTACTTTATTTACCGGCTCCGGGAGCAGATGCTGTCCGACGAAACGGGACGACGGCTTTTGCGCGAACAACCGCGAATGACCAGTCAGTCGCTCGATCTGGACAAGCTGCGAGCCATGAAACCAGGCACCATTGGACGCACATACATTGACTGGCTGGACAAGGAGGGCGTGAGCCCCGATACCAGAGCCCAGGTGAGATACATTGACGACCCCGAATGTGCCTACGTCATGCAGCGGTACCGAGAGTCGCACGACTTTTACCACGCTCTCACAGGTCTGCCCATCATCATGGAGGGCGAGCTGGCGCTCAAGGCGTTTGAGTGGGCCAATACTGGACTGCCCATGAGCGGAATGGGCATGGTTCTGACTCCTCTCAAGTTCAAGCCCAAGCAGCGGAAGCGGTACTTTGACATCTATCTGCCTTGGGCTCTGTACAATGGTTTCCGAGCCAAGCCGGTCATCAATGTCTACTGGGAGGAGGTGCTGGAGCGGGACGCCGAAGAGCTGCGAAAGGAGCTGGGAATTGAGCAGCCTCCGGACCTCCGAGCTCTCAAGAAGCAGATGGCCAAGGCTTAATCAAGAAGCCAGGTCGACACAGGTGTAAATAGCATGAAATGGACTGGAATTATTGGTGCACCGAGTCTTTAGCGCGGTTCCACTACTCTGGTTTATAAACAAACAGTCAACATTAAAAAGTACAGAAACTAAACAACAATTGAGGCTCTGGAAGAAGCTCCTAAAGGCTGGGGTTGGCAAGAGGAGTCTGGGCACCGAAACCAGTAGGAGCAAAGGAAACCAGATCCCGGAGGTAGAACTGGGCCTCGGCAGCAATGGCTCGGGGAGCGTCGTAGTCAGCGGTAACAACTGAAACAGAGGAGTAACAGCCCCAGGTGGTCATAACGTCGCTCTCATCAGGAAGAAGACAGTCGCCGTGAATACAGGCAGCAGTGGCGGGAGTTCGGTCCAAACCAAAGGCAAACATGCCGGTGGTCTCGTTGAAGACAACCTTGGCAACGTAGGCGCCTCGGCCGGTCTGTCGGGCGAAAACAGGCTTGGGGTTGGTGCAGGTGCCAGATCGAACAATGTCACCAACTCGAGGGAAGTTGACAGAAAGACCAACGCTGTAAGGGAGAAGTCGAAGTCGGTCCTTGCCGCTCTCAACGAGGGTGTTGACGATATCGGTGGCAGCCTTGGCATAGATGTTATGGGGAGCGGTGTCAGAGGTGCTGGCATTGAGGTAGTACTCGTGGGTGTTCTGGCCAGAGAAGGCAATGGCAGGAATACCTCTCAGAAGAGAGGTGTACATGGCACCGTCAGTTCCAGAAACGGTGTAAATCCAGGGACCGAGGTTGTTGCCCTCGTTGGGACCGGACACAACCAGATCAACAGTCACGTTGTTGTGGAAGTTGGGGATGGCATAGTCAAGTCCGAAGGTCATGGCGGCAGCAGGAGAGCCGTCAAAGTACCAGATGTGGTCGTCTTCCTTGTCCTGGCCCCAGGCGGGGGCATCCACAGGAACGGATCCAAACTCGCCACCCTTGGGGAGAGTCTTGTTTCGGGGCAGGTTGAAGGTACCTCCAGTTCCAGACTGCTGCACAGCAGGAGCCATCATGAAAACATTGTAGCCCTGCTTCTTGAGCTCTCCGTAAAGAGACCGAATGTTGGCGGAGGCCCACGAGTCATCGTTGGTGACAAGGATGGTGGTGTTGGCGTTGGCCGAGGTGGAGTTCTGGGCGGCAACAAAAGTGGCGAGCAGAGAAAGGGCAAGCTGAGAGAACTTCATGGCTGTGGATGTCTAGGTGTTGTAATGAACATCAGGGGGGATAGAGGAGGCCTTATATAGTCTCACGTAGGCTTTGATCTGCCTCAATATAGACTCTCTATAACCTCGAGGCTGTGAAGATGAGGTTTGTAGGTAGATCGTGGATCTGGAACCTATTTGGAGGATAATTGGGTAGCTGAAGGTACAAATCGAGTCCTACAGCTGAGAAGAATAGACTGCTTTTGTTTTCAAATTGATTTTGCAGAAACTGAGCAAGTTGCAATGTGTAGTCAAACATGATGGGGAAAACCAATTTGGTCAAAAGTGGCTATTTTTGAAAAATAACCACATCATTGGAGTCGTACAGGCTAGTAGAATCTCAAAAAGATACTGATATTTCGTTTCAACCACCAACTGTCGTCGAGTTGAAGAAACATCGTCTAGAGACGGTGTAGTTTTAGCTGCATGGTTGTGCATGAGTTTGATGCTTTTAGTTTAATTCTGTCATGCATCTGTCGGATCAGAAAAGATAAATTGGCAGTCATAATGGGAGTCTTTGGGGGCAGTTCTGAGTGACTTTCTTTCATTTTTTGGACTTCTCCCCGGTTCTACCGTTGGCAGCGGGCCAGAGTATCGTTTTCGTCATTGTCCCGCTCAAAAACTCCATTCTTAGCCCCTCCAACTACATGCATGCCTCGAGGTACCACGTTTTTATCACTGCAATCACTGCAATGTTCATGCACGCAAATGTCAACTCCCCAAACGACCATGCGAATAAAAACATGTTATCCAGGCACGTGTGTGCGCAATCGGAGCCCGTGCCAGGCCAAGAAAAGCATGGCTCGGGGGTTCTTTTCCGGTTCCAGTCCGGGTACGAAAAGGTTTCGCATAAGTGGGAAAAAGCAAATGACAGTTCCCCATTCGGTTGTGAACGATGGGCTGGGGATGTCCAACCACCTCGATAGTGGGCCAAACGGGCATCTAGAAGCTCCAATGAGGTGGGCATAGCTCGGAGATTCTAGTTGCGCCACTCTTTTACCGTTATTTCTCCAATTGACGCTGTTGAGGGTCCTCTTGCCCCACTCATGAACTCCAAATTAACGAAAGCTAATTTTTTTTCTGGAAATAATATTTCGACAATTTCCACATACAGCCATCGGACTGGCCGCCGGAAGCGCACTGGTTTACCACTTTGGAATAGCGTTTGGCGGCTCATGTCAAGAAGCGGAAATGGAAAATAAAATAAAACGGAAAAGACGGGGTTGAATAATTTGGACATTTTCGAAAATAAATTGTAAAAAATAAAAATATCAACTCTCCAGTCCAACACATGGGTAAAATGGATGTTTTCTAGCCAATAGAATACATAAAACCTAGCTGCGGCCACCCCTGGAACCTCCTCACCTGATTACATCGGTCTAATGCACTTTTAGCCACATGAAGACCCACAAGGGTTTCTCTGAGGGGGGTGTGTTATGACTTCCATTCAGAGTGCTATTATACACTTGATTGAAGAACGTAGGGTAAAACTCGAATATCCGAATCTGCCTAGGTTTGATAGATTGGTGTCAAGTTACGACGTTGACACGATGCCAAGATTGGCCGTTTCAGCTTTAATTCTCAGGGCTGTTGGTAGTGTAGATATTCAGTCACTGTCGACTTTTGACGTAGACGACTCAACTACTTAAGCCCCTTCTATCTCTTTCAATTCATTACCAATTGATCTACCGATAATTGTACCAGATTATTGAGTTCGTGCTCATCAATTTGATTACATATAGCCCTGTATAACCTCCCGTATACACGAATATATAGTGTGGTCAACAAAGTTCGGGTTGAGGACGAGCGGAAAAGGCGGGTCGGAGAAGATAGATGTTTCCGAAAGTAGCCGAACCGACAATCAAGAAAGTTTAGAGAATACGTCTTTCCAGAATAGGTCATTTTAGACGGGGTATAAGTTGATGAATAATCCAGTGGTTGCTGTTTTCAATGAGAAATTCTATTGATCGGAGTTCGCTAGCCGCTATGAAGCTACAACAGGTAGGAAAGGTGACCTCCATTGCGTTAATTGAGTGACTCATTTAGTTTGTTGAAATCTGAAGTGTGGGAAGTTGAGTTTTAGAATTCCAAAATTTCAAGTCGAACCAGGCCATCTCAGTTTCCCCCAGGGTAAATTAGTAAGCGATTCTGTACTTTGCACATTTATAGATTGATATTATTTCTTTCACGTTGTTCATGATTGCCTTTGGCGCGTACACGTTTTTTTTTTGTTTTGGAGTGTCATTCACGGGTCTGTTCATGATTGCCTGCTTCAAGTATTTGTATAGTGTCTAATGAAGATATTTTTCCAGGAAAGATGAGTGATATCATACTCAATTGAACTGAACAGGAAATTGATTGTCACAAATCAACTTGAGAGTTCGGGGGAAACCAGCCTTGGGCTTTTGTTTTTTCTGACATACTGCACTACGTAGAATGATATCCAGAATCTTTTCGATGGCTTGTGGTGGTTCTCTTCTTGTTATAGTTATGAACTAAAAACACTTGGCTACTTGGGGAAACTAAATTGCAGTCTGATATGCATTTTACCGTGGTCATTTGTGTCGGGGCGTTTTCCTTTTGCGTCACAACAGTCTCAAGGTCCTCAAGTTCCACATTTGGGTTCCATGGGGCGACTGGCACATTCAAGGACTACAACTATAAATCAACTCAACTCCTTAAATAATGCTCCTAAAAAGTAGCGGAAAGTTCCAGCAGACTCGAATCATTTATGTCTAGCTATTGGTATTACTCTTGTAACTCTTCAGATACTAGCAAGGGCATCACGGAAACCAACCAGGCCAATGGTCCACAGCAATAATAAGCTTCATGCAAGGCAGCCTCACACCCACCTCCTAAAGACACAAAACCAACACCCGCGATGCGTCACCAAGTTACACAAGGAATGCCAGGGATCTCTGGAACCAACTGTGGAGTCTTGAAATACCAGATATGGCGAGATTGTGTTACCATTACACTGCAGAAGGGTTGCCACTGGTGGACAAACCCCAACGATTGTGACTCTTGTGCCTCCTCACCCAACCCCCTCCAGACGTGTCAAATGGTCCTCAATGCGTACTTCCACACGTTTATTTTTGTTTAAGCGCAACCAATATACCACACACAAAGAACGGAATTAACATAAATACCCAGCGATACCCCCCTTTGATCGGTATCCAGCAAGACGACACCACGAGCCCTTGTCAGTGTCCACCCCGGATCATTGGCATGTTTTTGAATCAACATTAACTGACTGCGGTCTACCCCCGGCACTATTGTACCCACAATCGTGTCAACTCTCTGCGCTCACGGCTGAGTCGACCTGGGTCACTCCTTTTCCCACTAACATCCTACAGACCTAGTATCTTACTATTGTGAGTATTTCCGAGCAGGCAGAAGGTGCCACAAGTGACAATTCGTCTACTCAACAGCTGAGACACATTCATTGTGAGGATTCCTGATCAGTTTCCTTACCTTGTCTGTGCCTCGCGTCATCTCCACAGACTTCTGATCATTGTCTGGCGGTTATGACAGGCTGCTGCTTTATCCCCTCTTCCTCAACTCATCTAACCCAGAATTACGGTACAGGCCTAAGAGGTGAACAGGCAGTTGGAGGTGCAGCCCCTAGAGTGGAGGGGTAGAAGGGAGGATCCAGAGGTGCTGTCTTGCCCATCAAGACAGCTCCAATCTCTGCTCAGACGATTCACAGCTGGAACTGATGATGATGAGTGGAGGCGTACTAGGCTGCCGTGTTTTTATGGCAAAAGCAACATGTTCACATGTTTTACGTGGGTCCCGCCAAAAGGTAGGGTAACTCACCCAGTGATACCAGTTATGAGACAATCACCTTTCATCTAGTATTGACTTCAATAATGATCTTTCTTTGTATCGGAGCGTGGTTGTACCTTGCCGTACCCTTGTGAAGGCTGTAACTGAAGTCTTGAGTCAATTCTGAGAAGCTGACGGTACTTGGAATCTTTGTATCTCTGTAATGAGCTTTGGGGAACCTCACATGCTACAGAGTGCTCTGTACTATGTTTGAAAGTCATGGAGATGACAACAATGGATATCTCAACAGTTGAATACTATCAACGTTCCGGTACTGTACTGAAGTGTGGACCAGATGAACGTGACTCTAGTACAGTGATGTATTGAGAAGTTCACTACAGCTTTGTGGTATATTGAAATTGGATATTTGCCAAGCCAAGATTCCTGTTGGAAAAAACCGTAGCAATTAGACTACAGAGTAGAGGTATCCCCAATTGTTTCAAATAACAAACTGAAACAGAGACTAATTGACAGTTTCTTCATTTCATCATCTTCTGTTGCTTCCATTTCACCTCTTGGACTATCATTACCTTGGCTACTCTGTAGTGATTTACCGTTTTGTAGATTTCAAGATCTTTTATGGTATCCCTACTCACTCCCTCAAACCCCGTTGTTCTGGCCAAATTTTCAATCTGGCAGCTTGAGTGTCGTGCGGTCTCCCTCAATATTTCTGATGAGAAGTTTCAACTTTTTCCAGTGCCAATTGTGTTCTTTGCGGTGTACTCACCTCGAGCTACCTCATATGGGTAAAAGGGCTGGTCCCATAACTTTTGACGCTGTTTTTGACAATCTTTATTTAAGCTTCGCTTACGTCTTCACTTTTAAACCTCCCCAAACCTCTCCTGAGCCAACCTGTCCAAAACAACTCCCTAGTCGCCTCTTGCCTTTTTTAGTTTCTCTGAACCATTCCTCTTACCACTCTCGTCTCAGCTAACTCTGTAAACTGCTCAAAATACGGGTTCAGAGCCCCCTACACCCCCGCATTCTCCCACCTTCCCTTGCCCTGATAAGAACTTTAACTACTTACCCTACTCTCCACATCACCACTTACACTACATACACACCACACCCAGAGTGACACAAGAGCGCAAAAATGGATATGGCAGTACAACAGCTCGCGGAGCTGCCGCCGGTCACCATGACCTTTATCGGCGGCGTCTTCAGTCTCGGCCTGCTGCAGTTTCTCGGATTTGCACGCGAAATCCACTACATCTTTCTGTGGAAGGGAATCGTCCAACGCCACGAGTACTGGCGGTTTGTGACCCCCTTCTTCTACTTTGGCAAGCTCAACATCGACCTGGCTTTGCGGGCCTACTTTCTGTCGCGCCACCCACGCATGCTGGAAGAGGGCTGCTACCGACACAATGTCGCGGAGTACGCATGGATCATGTTCTTTTGTGCCGCAAACCTGCTGTCAGTGGCTGTCATCTTCCCTAAGATCTCCCCGCCCTTTCTTGGATCGTCGCTACTGAGTGCAATCACCTATCTGTGGGCCCGGCGAAACGAGGGCGTGCGAGTCTCTATGCTTGGCGTCTTCACCTTCACTGCGCCCTACCTCCCATGGGTGACGTTAGCAATGTCGTATATCGCCAACGACGAGGGTCCTGGCAGAGACCACTTTGGCCGCACACTCAAGAGCTCGGGGCTGGAGGAACACCAGGAGCACGGTCTATCTGGAAGAGACAAAACGCTGATTTTCGAGCTCATTGGCATGTTCATTGGTCACGTGATTTTCTTCTTTGAAGACGTTTACCCCAAGTTCAGCGGTGGCACACGGCCCCTGGCCCCTCCCTGGGTCTGGGTGAAGCGGTGGCTTGACAGCACTCGTGAACAGGAGGTGGCCAGCGAGGAGGTGAGTCAGACCATGACCCATCCCCAGATTATGACCAACAACAACAACATCAACAACATCAACAACAACAACAACCACGCCTCCAATACTCATGGCACCCACCATATTCTCGGTGACGACACTGGTTCGCATAGCTACAACAGCCACACAACTTCGGCGCAGCCATCAGAAAGTGCAGGATTAGTGCATCGGGGAGATGAGTAGTGCTTGAGTTGAGTCAACGAGAGGTTTACAGGAGGCTGGTAAAGTGAGGAAGTTGGCATGACTGGCCGAGGTCTGAGCAGGTGGTTGAGCTCGCCCTACTCTGGCAGAGTCGGTCAGGGTCTTTGGCTGGAACTGACTGCCAGTTCAGCTGAGAACCAATCCATCCACGTCAATGTGGCTTATTTATACGTTTAGTCCTTGGGCAACGCGATTCTTATATACAATGTATCTATACAACAGGAACTAGATGTCATCAACAGAGCGCGTTGATTGTGGTGTTAGTAGGAAGCAACGAAGGCTTCATTCAAAGCGTCGGGATGGCAATACATTATCTAGACTAGAGACGAGCTTAGCTTGTCACTGTAATAGCTCATCATTTATTTTCTTTCTAGTTCATTCAACCATCGAAGGGTAGCACCTACGATAGCCGCCAATACCCCACAATACATTTCAGAATAAATCTACTTGGCGGCAGATTGACCGTTGAAATGGCCGTTGTCAATTCAAGAATAATTCCGGCAGAATTGTCGGTTATCGATGGAGATATAATCCTACGGCTCCGATCAGTGGCACGGCACTGCGCATCAACGGCTCTTTGAAGGTTCACTCATGTAACATTGCTTTAGATGGTGGTATTTGATATTGAAATTAAAATAAGTAAAGATGAGAAAAATAAATACGAAAAAGGATTGAAAAATAAAACAATGAAAAATGTAATCAATGTGGGATTCAGCTGGACAATGGGAGTGGATAATGTCTTATCTCGGTGGATTCTCATCGATGCTGTTGGTTGGATATATACGAGGGTTTAGTTCTCAACGAGTCAGTTTACTCTTGAAATAGTTGGAACATTGTAAACACCAATACATGGTATGAACTCAGCAATACTTGAGCTACGACAAGGAAAATAGTACAGCCGTGTGCAAAAGCCGATTCTGCAAAATACTGCCTCCTCAAAAATGGCAAAAGTTCAGAATATACTGTTGTACAGGTCAGCTTTGAAGAGGCAGTGTACGTACCAAAAAAACGTACGTACTGTAGCTTTCTCCGGAGTATGTAGACCAAATACTGCACAAAACCGTAGCAGAAGCTGCGTCCGACTTAACGGACGTACATCCCACATGGATCATGCCGCCTACCATGCTGCCATCACGAACATAGTCTACACCCCCCGATGTACACACCAGCATTCTTCACTATGTTCCCACTAGAGTTTTTAGGCGCAGAAATGCGTGAGAAGTCAGGCCAAGCCTGATCTGCATTTCATTGGTGGAAATAATAGTCCGATGGGACTGAGAATAAAACCTGACAAATAATAGACACCGCAGCTCACTATGGCCAAATCTTGCCTCTTCAGCGTCTACTGAGAACATACCAGTTGATGTTCAGAGCACAGAAATAGATGTTCTGTTTAGGGTTGTCGAATAAGGTTTGTTGGGTAGACGGCGTTAACACAAACTCCGTTAAGCTAGAATGGCGTGGAAAGTGAACTAATCGGGACAGACAATCTAGCGATTGTACCAACACCAATTGGAGTTTCATTTAGACGCTAGCCTGGACTGTTTCGGGTCGTTTGTGCCTAAATAAAACGAATGCCTCACTCGTCCTCGCCAATTAGGTTTTCCTCAAGTTGGGAGTTGGTCTGATAAAAAAAAAGATGCGCATAGCTTAGACTAATGCGTGTGGCAAAACCCTCAAGCATAGGAAGATAGCCCTTCCAACGGTTTCAATTCTATCAATAGCAGAGCGGGGATGGATGTAGTTTTCCAACTTACAAACGAACAGCCGTTTCGCCTTTTTCAAAGCGTTTTTTTGCGAGTTTCGGACTCCGGAAGGTCGGAGGCATTTTCCATGTTGGGAGAAATGCATCATGCGGGAGATCTGGGGGACCTAGAAATAGAAACAAAAATATAACAATGGAAAATAAAATAATGAGAAAGAAATAAGGGAATAAAATGAAGAAAAGAAGAAAATGTACAATAAAATGGCTGCTGAGGCGATATTAAGAGCATTCGCCACATGACCCAAAATAGGGCTTTGTCACGCCAGCTGAGGTATTTTTGTCTTATTATCTATAGTCTACATGTTTTTCTTTCTTTTTCTTCTTTTGCTCTTTACTTTTTTCTTCGCCAGCAATGTTACAGTTAGCATTGGCTGATCTCTCTTCACAGGGTCGTGGCTATTACCAACGTATACGAAGAGTCTAATTGGCAAGTGTGGGAGGTTTTTCAAACGGCAAGCGCGAGGGTTAGGGGGTTTCCAGACTGTTTTTGTTTGCAGGCCCCAGCTTTCGGCGCTGCAACTTGTCTACTTTCCGTCAGCGCCTCTTGTGCTGTTGTTTGTTCGGCTAGAAGAGGCTGTCTAATGTTGAATACATGCGTTGGACTAAAAGTAGCATTCGTAGCAAGATCCGAACGAGTCCACCGGTGGCAAGCCAATTGACGCCCTGGTCCAATCGCCAGTTAGACTGGAACCCCCTAAAGTGTCTATTAGCACCTTTTCGTCTGACAGAACCTGACCAACAGCAGTTGCACTAGACTGGCTGTCGCTAGTCAAGGTTAGTCAAGGTTACACTTGGAGCCTGAACTATACTTTACAATCTGTTACAATCGGTAAACTAGCCGAGCAAGAGTAGTCCACAGCTAGACAGACCAGATTTTCCTTGGGCAGTTCCACGGGAAATCCGAGGAGACAGTTTGTTTCGAAATCGCGCCGCACACATTCCTGTTGTCTCAGAACTGCTCTAGCGTGCCAACAAAGCCCACAAAGCCCCTCCAAGGACCCACCTTCCCACATCCCTCCGACGAGCCTCTCGTGAGGGAATTGAAAATAGATTTTTTATCTTTTCTAGGAATTGAAAATAGAGAAAATAGGGACCACGCTAACGCTCCAGATACTCTCAGTACGTGCGTAGACCACATCATGGAAGCACACAGCTGGCCAGAAGAAGCTAGCGCAAATGGTAATAATAATAAAACAACAATCTAATCAGATGATGCGGCTCGGGGGGGGAGTGGAGGGGGGGTTGTCAGGCTCGCTTGCTCCGTCTGCTTTGCCCCACTCTTTTCCCGTGGACTTGTTTTTTTTTTGTTTCTTGCGATTTATTTATTTATATTTTGCCAGCCACGTGGTTGCGGCACTGTTGCACTGTACCGTGTCTCCGCAAATTGCTGTGGACGGCCCTTCCGTGGCAAACGCTATTTTGAGACGAAAATAAAAATACAAATAAAAAAAAATTACGCCAGGTGGGAGCAAGACACACATAATAAAATAATGGGTGCCAACGCGAAAAGGGGTCTGTGAGGACGGGAAAAGGTGACACAAAACGGACGTAATCAAACGGTATCTTAGATATCCGTTTTAGGCAACTGTCGGACTCCTTTCCAGTCAACTTTTTTGCTCCTGTTTTCCCATTTTCCACGTATCCACCCGCTTCTCCATTTTTTCCAATTCTCGCCGCATCCCTGTCCGGCTATAGTGGAGAACGGCTCTGCTGATCCGGTACGTTTCTGGGGGCAGACATATAGCCCTAACCCTTGAGGAGCCAGATACAGGCCACCCCTCCCTCTCCAGAGATAAGAGAGGGGGGGTTAGGGGGCAAGGGGGGATAGTTTAGGCCGATCGCAGACCAGGGAGGGCGACAGATACGACGTGGCGTCAGCAGCAGCCCAAAATTAACGGCCTGAAAGACGTGCCGAAAAGCGAAGAATTTGCCGAGAAATTTCTGTCTCCTCCTGCCTTCTCCCACGGCCTGCATCATATGACGTATGTCGCACAGGACCCACAGATGACACACTGTGCATGTGCCGCGCACCCAACAAACCAAAACACGATGTTGCACTTGATAAGTGTGCAATATTACTTGGCAAAAGGGGGCACAGGGCTCCGGAGCCGTTGGCGGAGGCAGGTTTCAGCACGCAGAGGCGCGCCCGGCAGGAGACCCCCGCCCAACACAGAGCATGTGTCACCGGCCGGATTCTTGCCACTTGTCGCATCCGCCTTCGATAACCTCTGATACAGCAGCAGGATAAAGGTTGTGCGGAAGTTTGCGAGACGCTGGGCTAGGGTTGTGGGAGGGCTGGTCGCAGAAAGCCGCCGTGGAGACAGCAAAGGGGGGGAGGCGGAGGCAGCCGCCACTGCCGCAAGTAGCACTGTTTCTTGGCGCCAACGTGCGCGGCAGCCAGAGGTCCAGCTAAGAGTGTCCCCGATTGGGCCATTTTTTCGGACCTTAGCCTATAGTCTATGGAGGATATTCCTCGAAGCTTCTTGCTTACGAAGCCAAAATAAACCTCCAACGACTCTGTGATTTTGTGAATCTTAATTTCTGTGCAGACCAATATATTCATGCCGATTCCTGGTTCAAAAAAGGCGTACGTAAAGCACCACACTATTGCACCCCCTCACAGTGGTGATATCACCAGCAAGAGCTCAGACGACACGGAGACGTACGGCGACCACCACACACGCCCTGTAAACGTTTGCTCACTCCCGACACCCGCCAGTACGACAGAGACAGCTCAAACCACGCGGCACTAACAATCGGAACCAGGTAGCTGAACACAGAAACAGCTACACATCGCCACCCACATAGCTCGAGCCACAGACCGCCCCAGCACCAGCAGAAGCCACAGCGACGACGCAACAACGCCACCCTCGCCACTTTCCCACACACAAATGAACCTCAAGACGGTGGAACATCTGGAACGCCCAGTGGGCGCAAAACCAGTCACCCGCAGAGCAGTTGCACAGTCGGTAAACGACCTGCTCATGTCGACACAAATACCCGTGCGTAAGCGCCGGAAAGCCAAAAAAAAAGAAGTCACCCGATACTCTGACGACACCGGGTCGGACGCTGACAACGATGATGACATCAAAAACGCAGCCTCGTATTTCCGCCATGTCCCCGCCAAACAGGAGCCCAAGGTCAACTTCCGGGAGCGTGAGAACCCCTACGTAATGGGCACAGGCATCGCCCTCGGCCGACTCTCCATCACGCCACCCCACCTCTCCATGGGAGTGTATTCGTCCGAGTCCAACAACGATGACGAGGAAGAATACGACCCTCTGTTCGGACCGGCCTACGACACCAGCCGTCTGATGGAGCGACTCACGGGACTTGCCAAGTCCGACAAGCAGTACTACGCCACCTCGCCCGACGACCTTTTTGCCTCGTCGGTTTCCTCAGCCTCATCGGTCCAGGAAGCAGATGAGGAGCTGGCCCCGCCTCAGCCCCTACTTGCTTCTACCAGCACCCCTAGAAACTCACCCACAGAGACTCTCGACAGCCTCCGGAGCGGCCACCTGGCTCGTCAGCGCAACAAGGCCATGTCCGAGGCTCTGACCCACAGAACAGCTGGCAGCAAGATCAAGAGACGTACTTCGCTCTTGTCTTTCTCCAGCAAACTCTCGACCGGCCTCAAGAAGTCACAGGTCACCTGCTCGTGTCCCGTTCCGGCAAACGACCATCCTCTTTCTGAAGTTGACAACGACTCGGACATGTTTGGGGATGAAGAATCTGACGCCATGAGCTTCATGTCAGCGTTTCCCCGAACTTCATCCTTTGTCTCTCTTGACGAGGACACATGTGTGCCTCCTTCTTTCTCTTCAGCAGGAGTCTCACCTGCTGTGTCACTGGCCACGTCACCCACATCTTCAACTGCGCCCAAGAAGAGTATCGTGTCGAACATTACCGCATCTTTCAAGGCTTTCTCGAGCGCCGCATCCAAGTTCTCCACATCCCAGCAGGCCCAGGTTTCATCGACCTCTGCTATTTTTGCCTTTTCTCCTCGATCTACAGACGAGTGTATGGTCAACTTTGGCGATGAAAAGGCCGACAAAGTAACGGATGAACTGAACCAGGAGCTGTCGGAGGAACTTACCATGGACACCGACCAGACTGAGGCTTCTGTTACAACCAAAAAGTCACCCCACACTCCCCGAAACATTCCTCTCAAAACATACAACTTCCGATCTACGCTATTGCCAGTCATTCGACCCCGTGAACACCGTATGAACCCCGACTTTCTGCGTATTTACGCATCCGAGGCCCTCATGCGAAAGCGAGGTAAAATTGACCCCGATTTTGTGGGCAGGGCTCAGATGTTGTTGCCACCTCGAAATGACAACCCTGATTCGTTTTATCGGCTCAAGGCTGGTCTGGACGGAGAGTGGGAGCGAGTTTTCGGCATTCGGAAACGGTTCGTGACCAAGTTTGATGTGCAGAAGCGATCGCTGATTGCGTGCTCCAAGCAGGTTCCTGCTCGATGGGTGCCTTACACTGGCGAAGAAGAGGAGGAGGATATCCAGGAGGAACAGGAAGACGAGCAGACACAAAACGACTCTGCGTAAAACACGGCGAAAGCCCGCCTTGGGGTTACCCCAGGCATTCTTATTTATTCTATTTATATTGCATCTATTATTAACCGTAAGAGACGTGTCTTAGATATCGTGTGTAGATATGGACATGAGGTTGAGGTTCAAGGTATTAGGCCTCTTCTATATAGTATACCAAGGTAGAGCTGCAATCTTGTAAAAACGATTTTTCTGTATTATGGGCAATTTTGTTGTTTCTTCTATGGTGTGTGAATGGTTCTCATGGCGTGGATGTAGGAGTACAACACAAACACCCTGACTAAATTGATTTAAATGGAGAGAACTATTCCAGTAATGATATCATATGACAAGTTAAACTAACTCGGATCTTTTTATTTGTAACACCAAAGTTCTAAGATCGTTATCCAATATAAAATCAGATTCGAAGAGTGTGATTTTACAGTTCGATGATGCCCTGGACGATTAGTATTCAAGAACATCTCACGAACCAGAAGAATGCCTTACTAAGCATTTTCTTCAGTAATAGGAGTTCTCATACCAGCAGATCGTTTTTTAGTAGCTTACGACACTTACTTTACTTGTTTGATCTCTCTAATGTCTTGAAAAATCGCTTACGTGATATGCTAGTTCCAATCCAAGGTCCCATATCATTAGTTAGTCAGTTGCGGCCATATCCTGGTGAAAATACGACTTCCCGTTCGATCAGCCATAGTCAAGCACCAGAGAGCCCAGTTAGTATTGTAGTGGGAGACCATACGAGAATCCTGGGTGCTGCAATTTGTTTTTTGTCAATGTACTTTTTCGCAGTGTTTTGTTTTGAAAGAAAGATTAAACACGAAAAAAGTCATCAGCTCATGCTGACATTTCCCAAGGTGGGAGTCCATATTGCATTTAACGAACCTACTTTATAAGTAAATAATCAAGCTAGAGACTTATAGAAGCATTTGGCTTCTATTTATCCATCTTTCATTGGTCCTTTGAGTTGGGTATTGCAGAACTTGAAGTGCTGTAGACTGAACTACGATAACTGTTGCCATGGATACCTGTACATTGTCTCCAGACCCCATAGATCCGTTCCATTTGTAGTTACACCTCATGTATTTACCAGCTCCTTCGTGGAAAAAGTTATGGAGAGCAAAAAATTTTGAAAAGTCAGAATTCACATACTGGAGTTGCATTTTTCAAATTTTAGAAATTATTCCCGCATAGCTCAGTTGGTAGAGCGTTCGGCTTTTAGGAAACTAAGAGCACTGCAACCGAAATGTCCAGGGTTCGAGCCCCTGTGTGGGAGTTAATATTTTTTCTTTTTTAATTCTTCAATGGTGCTAAAAGAAGCCAATTTAAACGTGACAGCCATTATCAAGATTAGCAAACACAGTTATCTTTTATTTTCTCCGAATCTCGTCGCCATGGAGCGATTTCTGTCGTATTTTTCGCTCGTTCGAAAAGTCAAACTTCAACTCAAAAAGATCAACATTTCTTAACCGTCACGTGAAGGTCGAGTGGTGTAATGGTTATCACGTTCCGCTCACACCGGAGAGGCTCCGGGTTCAATCCCCGGCTTGATCATTCTTTTTTGCCCAACACTAGGGTGTATTTTTCGTGTGTATGCAATATATTTGCAGTATTTTTTAACGTGCGTTTTGATGAAATATGTTAAAGTTTCTGATAGTGAGCAAGAAACTTTGTTCAAAAAATGAAGTGGTGATCTCTGGTCGACTCAACCTGGAACCAGAGAAAACAGAGACGGCAAAAAAGGAAACGAAGCGTCTCTTGCGAATTCTGTGGATCGAACACAGGACCTCCAGATAACGGTGACTGAATAGTCGGCATAGTGCCTTCAGTCTGGCGCTCTCCCAACTGAGCTAAATCCGCATATGAGAACACAGCACGATTGGTGGATCTTGAGCTGTCCAGGGACTAAATAACCCGAAAAAATCTCATTTGCCGTTTCATGCTTAGCTATTTCATCGTTTCAAATGGTTCTCCGGCCCTCCTACCTCATTAAGTAGCCTAAGTTGTGATACCTGTTGTCGGATGGTACTGTACAGAGTACAGAACCGGGTTTTCACAGCTCCAGTGGAACCAACTGTTGAGTATAGAATGGTATCAATACTCTACAAGAGAGTCTCCTTCTCAGTCTGCCCCTGTCTCCTTAAACATCTCGTACTGGCCAAGCAATCGTCATGTCTTCGCACCGATCACGACAAGACTGTATATCGATTTTATCTCGCAAGATATCCAGCTGCCGATCTGAAATTGGCCAATAAACAATTTTGCCACCAGAGATTACCGGAAGGTTGCAACCGAACTCAGGCAGTACATACCATGTATTGTCGACGATATCGAGCACGCTGCCACGTTCTCCGGGTAAAGTCCTTCGTCGATACCGTCGCAGCTTAGTTCCACCTGTTTGCAACCGCTCTATTTTATCCTTGATAAACCCCTGTACTCTCCCGTATCTCAAGTAGTTGTCACGTTCATCATCATAGTAGGTGGCAGCTACTCCAGTCTTGAGACGCGTAACAGGGGCGCTCACGACAGCAGAAACATCTTCTGACTCGCCGGCAACACTCGAATCATCTGGATTTTTTAGATCGATAAATATCCGTAGTGTGATATTTTCAAGCTGGATCCAAAACAGCCCGTCGTACTCGAACAGAACCTTGAGTTCAATTTTCTGTTCTTGATACTCCATAAGCCTCATCCATTCCAACGGACAACCTAGTTCATAGATTTGAAAGAGCCTTTTGGTGGTTACGTCGACGTAACACAGTGTACCCGTCTTCATATGGGTTGAAAAAGTGGCCGATCCAGCTTGACAGAAGGCTACCGAACCCACTGACGTGAATACAAATGCATTGTCCAAATCAAGGGACCCATCCACGTACCTGACGATAGCGTGTTTCATCTGATTATCGACCAGTGGGTCCGAGCCCGATAACACTGCCTCTATTCCGTTGTCGACGATGAGGTTGTCCATTTCTGGGAATCCATGCCATATCTCATCCTCCTCGGTGAGTTCATTGACAATCCTGTCTATCCCCAACAGTTCATGTATGTCGGATCCGTACTTGTACATGACCACTTTTTTGGCAATCACTAGAGAGATGCGCGCCTCGGTCATGTGTGTGTCCAAGTATCTGTCGTGGTGGGAAAACTTCAGTGTTTTCAGATCCAACTCAAGCCCCGAATACTTGGTGATAATCGTCTGATCCTCTGCAAATAAAAATGTGACATCTTTCGACGGAGGTCCCTGCGAGTTTTCCGCTTGCTCCAAAACAATGTCGGACGAGTTTCTCGCACTCAGACACTGTCCCAATTGAGACTTGATTTTGTCTCCATTTCCGACGAAAGGAACGAATTCACCCGAATCTTTATCTTGTAGCTTCTTTCGACGCTCCCAAAACAGCCTTTCGCAATCCTGCCACGTTTCCTGTTCGTGTCCATCACACCCCAGTCTCATCCACGGCATATGCTGCCTCACTACAGCTCCACTGTTGTGCTCCAGTACTTTGAATATCTGTCGGAAATCTCTGTTTGTGGCGGCCAAAGCGAACTGAGTCTCATTGTCGGCGTGACGGAATATCTCAGCACTGATTTCTGGTGGCAACATTGTCGCAATTGCTATTGGAGTAAGAAAGTGGTTTGAATGCAAGACATATAGCAAATGCAAAAATCAGAAGTGCAATTATACATTTCAAGTGCATAAATCGTCTTATCAGACAATAATTGAATCTAAAATCTGACGTTTTCTTGACGAAAATCATTTAAACAAATCGGAAGTTGAACCCACCACATATACACTATATGAAACACATCAAGATAAATAATAAACAGGGTATATTCAATTATAATTCGCCAGAAAGAATGGCTTCAACAACAAAGTTAATGTAGTCACGCTTGGGGGTCAAAGAGCAGCCAAATCTTTCCTCCAAAGATCGCCGAATGCTCTTCTTCGTGACTGACATGAGATCGGCAGTTCGCAAAATGTCTCTCACTCCCTCAGTGATCTCTTCGTTCGAAGGAAGGTTGTGAGACAAGAGAGGAGTAGCTTGTGGCTGGGGCTCAGACAGCAGCCCCTGTTTGGACATGTCACGTGTATCATGCATAGAGACCTCGTCCATAAACGGCGACTCGTTGTAAGCGTCATAAGAAGACATTTGGTCAAATGTAGACTGTCGGTCATAATGCTCATGGTCCTGGACCTCTTCCTCCTCCCAGTTCTCCGCCTGGTAGTCCTCCCATCTTTGCATAGGGATCTCGGCGGGGTCAAACTTGCCCTCCGACGAAAGCACCATCTTCTTACCCTTTTCTCCCAGCACAACTCGAGTGTTACCCCAAGAGAAATCATCCATGTGCCAGAAAGAGTACAGAGGGATGGCCAAGGAAAACACGGGAATGGCGAGAATGTAGATAAACATCCAGCCAATCATCTCCCACCGTCGTCGTAGCAGGAAGATGATCATCTGCAGACCGTAGATGGCTCCCAGAAGAGCAATGGATGCAATGGGGATGTTGTTGGGCGAAGACGCGAGTCGGTAAATCAGGTAAACGATGTATCCGACAAGCACAGGCTGCACAATGGTCGACAACAGATCCAGAAGAACAATGAACCGCATTGAGAAGCAGCAGAATCCACAAAGCTGTTGCATGGGCACAAGCTCCATAAGGTTATGAACTGTAGAGTTGATCCATCGTCGTCGCTGAGACAGGAACACAGACCAAGTATCGGGAGCAAAGGTCCAGGCCTCAGCCTCACGGATGAACTTCGTCTTACACATGGGGAAGTGCTTGAGCAGTAGGGTGGTGAGGTATCGATCCTCTCCGAGATGCAACAGGTTCTTGAGATGTAGAGTGTCCACACGGTTAAGCTGGTAGTTGTGCACAATGGCGTTGGACACAAACATGGGCTTACCAGTGTCCAGAGAAACAATCTTGTACATGGAGAAACAACCGGGAAGACAGGTGACAGATCCGAACAACGACTCGAAAGCCTTAGCCATGTTATGTGAGATGTAGTATTCGTACACCTGCATCATAGTGACAATGGTAGACTTGGCGTTAGAAAGAGAGGTTTCTCCACACAGGGCGATGATTCGAGTATCGTGAAGGAAGGCAGAGATCATTCGAGTAGCAGCATCAGGAGCAACCTGGGTATCAGCATCGACCTGGAACAGATACTCGTAGTAGGCAGGGTTGACACCGATGACATTCTGAATCTGATGGTACAGCTCCAACTCCAAGGGGTTCATAGGAAGACCATAGTGGACTCGGTTGAGGAATCGCATAACAACCATCTGAGAGTCACGCTTACCTCGGTTACCGGGCCGGTTCACCTCAGATGGTCGTCCCACCTTGACAACAACCACAAATGGGACAATGTGGCCACCCACCTCGTACAGGCCGGAGAACACCTTACCCATGTTGTGCTGCTTAGATCCTTCACCAAGAGACTCGAAAGACAGAGCCTGAGCATCGACCTCCGGGGGAACACCAAGAATATCCAACACGATTCGAGGCGTGGGTCGGTCGTTACCAGCACCGACAATCATACCATCACAAACAACAAACAGCAGCTTTCGCTTATCATCGTACTTGGATCGCGCAAGAGAGTCGATAGCTCGTCGAAGAGAGTCTTCGTCCTCTGTGTAGGCAGGAATCTGACAGATGAAGAACTTGTCCAAATCTTCGGGCTTCTTGGGCTTGGAAAACTGTAGAGCAGCGAAAAACTTGAAGGCAATGACAGCAACCAGGAAAATGGAAATAGCCAGCAGGAAGTATCGAGCAAACTCGCACTGCACAGAGTGACGAGTGTCGAGTTTGCCGACAAAGAAAAGATTATCGAGACAGTCCTTCATATCCTGCTTGGTGTTGCCATCCAGATTAATGTTGTCCCACTTCTTGGAGATATCCTGGCCAGCATATGTCTGGAACAAAGACACCACCTCGTTGGCGAGAAACTGTGTGTCAACATCCTTGGGAGTATCCTCTCCATGCTTGGATCGAACTCTCATATCGCCAGTGACGTACTGGGTCAAGTCGTACACGTTGTGGTGAAGAGTAGCCATGGTCTTTTGCTTACCAGCCAAAGTCTTCAGGTACTTGGGTGTGATGCCTGCATATCCCTTGAAGAAGTTGATTCGCAGGTTTTTCATCTGCTCCATGTACCAGTCGGGTCGAGAATCATTCTGAAAAGAACGGAAGTCGTGGTACTGGGCATTCTCGTCAGTGTAGTTGGTAGTGGAGCCCATCACAAGCATGTCGTTGATGGGACCATTGATACCATTGCAGACAGCAGAGATTTGAACTGGGAACAGATCGGAAGCATCTTTACCAGCATACTTGAGAACGGCGTTGGAAGTGACAATAGGGGGGTAATGACCAGGAGCAAAAGACCCGAGATCAAACACGTTACCTCTGATCTGGGTGTACGCCTGCTTGGGGTCGTTATCATTAGAGTGGGAAGACAGCTCGGCCGCAGAAAAGACATTTTGAGTAGGACAGATCAGAATAGGGAAACCAATAAGGAACAGAACAACACCAGCACAAGCTCCCCAAATGAGGAAGTTAATAGCCAGCTTCTCTCTCCAGGCAATACGAACATCCCTTCTTTTCATGCCACCAATCTTGCGGATGGCAATGTCGGGGACAAACCAAGTGAGAGACCAGACCAGAAACATCCAGAACTTTCGCTTTCCGCTGACTGATAAGGTCTCTACTACGTCGTCGTCAGCCTCACCAACCTCCTTGGCCTGCAGCTCTCCGTTGGCGTTGTATCGGAACATATCTCCAGTCTGGCCCACTACAGGATTACCATCCTGATCGTAGTAGAATGCGTCCTGGTCGATGCCCATGTCTCGGTTGAGAACATCCTCCATGGCATGCTCTGTGGCGTGTGATGGATCCACCATGGCCTTCCAAGCTCGCTCGGACAAGAAAACTCCAGTCAGACCAATTCGGGCATCTCTCTCCTTCCATCCATGATGACCAACAATCTGAGCAGAAACCACTCTATCCTCGCCCTCGAATGTATCGTCATCGTAGATCTGTTGCTCGTTCTTTGCCAGAGCGATAAATCTTGCAAAAGGAATGAACATGCCCACATCAGTGGTCTTCACACGCTGAGTGAACTCAGTGATTCCAAAGCACTTGATCTGCTGTCTGACGCATCGAGCATCAAACTGGCCGGCAATACGTCTGTCATTGGGTTTGAGACAAATGACGAAGTATGGGTTGGCCTCCTCAAATGCATCTGTTAGCTGCTCGACTGCACTCACAAACTGGCCACAAGCGTCATTTCGAGCCTTGGTCTTGCGTCTTCCACCATCCTTTCGTCGAGTAGACTTTCGTACGAGTGATGGCTGTCGTGCTGGCTGGGAATTTAGCTGAGCCTGCACGTACTCTCCGCCAAAGTCCTTGTTAGCATTAGCATGAACAGCACCAGTATGGAAGAGCTGTCGAAGGAATGGCGACGTAGAGTCAGAAGTGAAGACGGCGATTGTGTCGCCAGAAATACTCTCAGCGTTGTCGGCGAGCAAATGGTCAGTTCCATACTCGACTTCTCCAGCAAAGTGACGAACCAAGAAAGATCTGGGAGAGGAGGGAGCCTCCACAACAGTTGACTTGGCAAACCGCTTTGAGAGAGAGTCCAGGAGCTGTGTGTCGCTCTTATCTCGTCGAGAGTAGTCGTCCACAACAGACAAGATACCCAGAGAAGGCTTGTAGAGAGCACGGACTATATCGGAGTTGTCAAAGTACTCGGCTGTAGGAACCACGATATCCTCGCTCTCCAGCAGATCAGTCATGTTCTCAAAGTAGATGGACTGCACATACTGGTAAAATCGTTCGTTGGCGGAGTTATGCAGCAGTCTGTCCAGAGTTGGGACTGCGGGCGACACGTTGAAGCCGGGGAAATCCACCAGAGTGATGGTGGTCTCCACTAGAGTCTCCTTGGTGTCGATGTTTCCGTTCTGGTCATCGGAGGTCTGTGACAGCAGTACGTTGATCTGCTCAAGCACCCAAGAGAACAGCATTGCGTATAGACATCGTGCAAGGGTATCGGCTGACTCTCGGGCTCCCTTCTGATCCAGCACCAGCGTGACTCGGTCGTTTCGCATCATCACGGTCTTGTAAACCATGGCGTTCTCCAACACAGTGGTTCGGACACCGAGGAAGTTTGCCACGAGGTTCAGCTCGTCAGGGTTGGCAATTTCCACAGCAGGGCCACTAGTTCCGTCGTTACCAGTGCTCTTGAACTGGATCTGTCCCAAATGGAGTACAGCAGCCAGGATTTGAGACATGTTAGCCATGTCACTTCTGGAGAAGCCCAGGGAAGCCATGGCGCCCTTGAGGTGGGTGAACCGTTCGCCGTCATTGATTCCAGACTTGACCTGGCTCTGGTGGCCAAGGTATCTGAATGACCGAGCCTCAGAGGGCTCGGGGAGCTCCAGGTAATCTCGCTCGGTGTGGGAAATGCCCGCAAGAAGGTAGTAGAAGACGTGGAAGTTTCGCTCAGCAGTGGGGACCTTGGTGATACGTGATCGCTCCAGTCGGTAATCCAGGAGCGATGCTCCGATGAGAGTTGAGTCGCTGGCGTACTGTAGCTCAGCCACCACACCTGCTCGGGACGCCATTGTTGACGTGAGCGTCTTTGAGCAGGTGAAGGCAGACATGACGAACTCGGCATTTTTGATTTTCGTCGATAGCGGGTTGTTTGACAGAGCTGTGTTAGTTGTGTTTTGTTTAATAGCTGGTTTGGGGAGGTACCAGTGACGAACCGGTTGGGTTTGTGTGTTGGAAGCGGAAGGAGGAAGAGTTAGGAGCACTAGCCAAAGTGTGTAAATATGTCACAGCCGCTCAGTCTTGGGGTACAAGACTGGTGCTCTCACTACTGGCCAAATCAGAAGTGAGGCAGACACACTCTCCCAACACTGAGACACATAATGAAACTGCAGCAGCTGTAAAACGCTGTAAAAAGCTGTAAAGCCTGACCAAACAACAAGACGTTAAAACTGCCCAAGATGCACAAAAGACTACCGATCCAGTCGTCTCACTCAGCACCATTTACCGAAAGAAACTCAAGCCTCTGCTATCTGTACTCCTAAAATGCGTGTTTTGATCGTGAGTGCAACAGTCACTGTGGCACTCCTTCCCTCTCTCTCTCTCTCTCTCTCTCTCTCGCTAAGATCCCACATCTTCTTCAACCCACGCTTTTGTGTAACACATGCAATACTCACTCAGCAGCGAAAATAGGATACTGTTCTTGAACTCGGTCTTACCACTGCCACTCTCGCCCAAAAACAACACTAGCTGGGACTCGCCACGTTTCACCATTCGGTTGTAAATCTGAATGGAAAAGGCGTTGAGAGGCTCCTTGCGTTGCTCGTCGAGAGGGGTGTAGGTGTTGACCATGACCAGAGTCCGGCTGGAAATGGTGGAAAAGGGCATGCCCTGGTGGTATCTGGCGGCCAAATGAGATGCCAGACCCACATCAGACATGGCCGATGGCGGCAACTGCGACAGATCTGTGACGTTGGCAGTCATGGTTGTTGCGCTGTCAATGTCGTGGGGTCGCTAGTTGAACGGTGCGGTAGCAAGAGTGCTCGGTCGGATAGTCGAAAAAGTTGGGTGTTACAGCTAAAGTAATGATAATTGCCGGTGTCAGAAATAACTATACATGAAGCCAAACCTTAGTGCTCGGAGGTTTTGGCTAAAAATAGCTCGTTTGAACTCGGAAGAAACTGGTCAAAAATACCAGAATAGACACTCGAGACAAGCCATCTGAATACCCCGGATTTATACTAGATCCCTCTGAATTTTTGTTGCAGTTGAGCCCCTTTTGACCCCTCATTTGTCCACATGCTACTCCCAACTATACAGCCCAAGCCTCAAAATAAATAAAGTTGTTTAATTCGGTTACCACGGCAACGCGTTAGCTTTGGAGAAGAAACACACACACACACACGCTTTGGGAACCCCACAACATACAGATCTTCAAAACATGACATTTGAGAGAGAGACCTTGTAGAATAAACATGAGTTCAAAATGGCGACTGTAGAGTTGTAATGGGGTGTGTTTGTGTCGCAGCGTACCACACAGCTCTGGTAACAGACAGATCTTGTCTCTTGAGATATTGCTGCAGTAGTATTGAATGTCTACCTCGGTTGTGGTATCTGACAGTAAGACAATGCCTCAATTTTAATGGGACTAATTGTCGCGTGGTTGATTCTGCTGATTCATGTGTAACTAAAAAAAAGATCGTTTTTTGCAGGTTGAGTGATGTGTAAAAGATCTAGGGTTAGGGCTAGTGCCAATGCGGAACTGAGGTCCGAAAATAAAGTTGGGGGTTGATGGGAGAGAGAAAAAAAATGGTGTTCGTGTTTTGGGTTAGGTTTTTCCGTAAGGGGCAATATAATGAATGGAGAATTGGGGTGGAGAAAGATCGGGGCATTAGAACTCGGTGAGGGTTGAAGCTGCGGTAATATAATTTATTCCTGTGCATTCAGCGTGTGTTTTTTAGCAGATATTCGCTCGATAACCCTGTTCACAATATGTTAATGTCACATTTTAACTGGCTCTTGGTCTGTATATGGTCCACAGAAAAATGCATGTAAATAAAAACAGCTGTGTAGTTCCAGGATCAGATATACATCCTAAGTAATGGTACTGTAATACATGTTCAGCAATGATTCCCTACAAAGTAATGCCACAGAAATTGGCTCACATTTACATCTAAAAACTACCACATATTTTCAGGGGTGTTTTCGAGATGGCATGTTAGTAAATCCATGGAGTTATGTGAGTGCACTCTGCAGTTGACAACTTAGACAGTCTCATATGATATGCTACTCTGTACTCTGTAGTCTCTCTTGAAGTTTTGATAACTTTTCTGTTTAATATATTTTCTGTTCCAGCCTACAGAGTACTGTACCTCACCAGTATCCATGTCTCTTATCTCTCTCTCTCTCTCTCTCTCTCACTTTCTACAGACTGTAGTGAAACCATCTCTTGAAATGATGACCACATTAAAACATCCACTAAGCCCACGAAAACCACTATCACAACGGCTCGAACTAGCGAAACCTTGTTCCTCTCACATACAAAGACCATTCTCTCCTTTCCTGTTTCTTCCAACTATCAGAATATCTATTTGCTGTATTATTTACCCACTTGTTCTCTGACGTCACTTGCCAACATGTGGTATCAATTTCTAGAAGAAAAAATAATTAAAGTGGTGATGCTGCAAAGCTTGACTTCAAATGAAGAGTGTATCATAACCGAACTATATCTCGAGAAACGGCATTTACGGAAATTCCAAAAAGTGCGTTTTGTTCGTATTTAGACGCACATTACGCCAGTGCCGCTTCCATCGCAATAGCACTGCAATAAATGCAAATATATCCGATGGGCAGATCCACTTATGCTTCTTAATTTGTTACATTCATACGCGGCTTTCTCCCAATGGGTTCTTTAATTGGAAATTCAAAACCACCAACCAGATCGTGTTCTGGCTGTCTTAAGACGTATCCAACTAGCTCACTAGATAGCTGTCGTCGAGGTGGTCCGATTAATCTCTTTTTTTTAGTGGTAAATCCCCCATAGGCTCTGTTGAAGGGACATTGCTGGAACGCATCGAGAACTCTATCTTTCAGGTCAGGACAAAAAATCACACTGATTAGGTTTAGGGTCCCAAAAAAAATGTCCACGATAGCGCAGGTGCACCAACACTCCACAGCTTGACGTCACTTTTGGACCATAGAAACGACACTAGAGACATTGACCATGAAGGAATCACGTGTCCAGGTACCAGCCAGTCCGCAGCGGCCGGCGTCCAACGCCTTTTCCGATCTATTCAACCCGGTGGAGGGCAAAAACTCGCTGTCCAAGTTTGCCTACAGTCCCCAGCCATCTGCGACTTCTTCCACTTCTTCTACGCTTCTGGACTCGAAACAGAACCAGTGGCTGCAGCGACTCAAGCCTCTGTTCAACCAGCTGCCGCTCGTCAAGCTCAGAGAGGCCGTGCTCAACTCCTCGGACTACGATCGGGCTGTGGCCTACCTGCGAAGACAGGGAGCTGTTCCTGCTTCCACTGCTTCTTCTGCGGGATCCAAGAGCTCTGCGGCTGCCAGACCTGCGGCTGCGCGTCCCGCGTCGCTCGTCAACCCCCTGGACTTTCTCAAACAGCCGCCGATGAAGCGAGAAGTGTCGAAAACGAAAAGTATTCGTGAGAAATGGAAGGGCGAAAAGGTGGAGCCCAAACCGGCCGTTGTCGATACCCCACCGCCCCCAAAGCGGCGTCTGGTGCAGGCCAAGGACCGCATTGTGTCGCAGCCAACGTCGCGAGTCCACAGCGAGTCTCCTGCTCCCTCTCCGGCTGCTCCTTCTCCGGCTGTGCCCTCTCCAGTGGCAGACATTGACGAGCTGGAGGCCGACGAGTCCGACGACTTTTCCGAGAAGGAGGACGAGTCGCCGGGCTTTGATCTGCGGGTTCTGGAGTTTCTCAACACCGCGTCCAGGCGAGACCTCTTTGACATGTCCAGCTGCTCTGAAGACGTTGGAGAGCTCATGATGTCGCAGCGGCCGTTCAAAACGCTGTACGAGGCCCAGTGTGTGGAGTTTGCCGACTCGGACTCGTCGACAAAGAAGCGGGGCAGACGTCGCAACGCTGGAGAGCGGCTGGTGGACGCCGTATCAGCCACTCTTCGGGGCTACGAGGCCGTGGACTCGCTGATCCAAAAGTGCGAGGAGCTGGGAACCCAGGTGGCCACGGACATCAAGTCGTGGGGCGTGGACATTTTCGGCAAGGAGTCGCTCGACATCACCGAGATTGACGACGACGTGGCCGTGCGCGGAAAGTTCAAGTTCCACAAGGAAAAGCCGGCAATTCTGTCTCCGGACCTTGTCCTCAAGGACTACCAGCAGGTGGGCATCAACTGGCTGCATCTGCTGTACCGAAAACGGCTGTCATGCATTCTGGCCGACGAGATGGGGCTGGGAAAGACGTGCCAGGTGATTTCGTTCATGGCCATGCTGCAGGAGCAGGGCGAAAAGGGACCCCATCTGGTGGTGGTGCCGTCGTCCACGCTGGAAAACTGGCTGCGGGAGTTCCGCAAGTTTTGCCCCACGCTGGTGGTGGAGCCCTACTACGGTTCGCAAAACGAGCGGGCGGAGATGCGCGACTACCTCACCAGCCCCGAGGCCAAGTTCGACGTCATTGTGACCACATACAACCTCGCCTGTGGCACCAAGCAGGATGTGGCGTTCCTCAAGAGCATGAACTTCAACGTGTGTGTCTACGACGAGGGCCACATGCTGAAAAACTCGCAGAGCGACCGTTACAACAAGCTGATGCGAATCAAGGCCAACTTCCGACTGCTGCTCACCGGTACCCCACTGCAGAACAATCTGCGAGAGCTGGTGTCGCTGCTGGCATTCATTATCCCCTCGTTGTTCGACGGCTGCAAGGACGACCTTGCGCAAATCTTCAAGCACAAGGCAACCACTAACGACGCCTCCAGTCACATGCCTCTGCTGTCTGAGCAGCGTGTTGCGCGCGCCAAGACCATGATGACGCCGTTCATTCTGCGAAGAAAGAAGGAACAGGTCCTCAAGCACCTGCCCCCAAAGACACACGAGGTGGCTTACTGCACACTTTCGCCGGCCCAGCAGGACATTTACGAGGAGCAAATGGAAAGAATGCGACAGCTACGCAAGGACAAGGCCGAGGGCAAGAGTGTGCCGCGGTCTGGTAACCCCCTCATGCTGTTGCGAAAGGCAGCTCTGCATCAGCTGCTGTTCAGACGCAACTTCTCCAACGAGGTTATCAAGACCATGTCCAAGGAGATCATGAAGGAGGAGCGGTACTACGAGGCCAACCAGCAGTACATTCTGGAGGACATGGAGATTATGAGCGACTATGAGCTGCACAAGCTGTGTCTGCAGTTCCCTGCCATCTCCAAGCATGCTCTTCAGGACGAGCAGTGGATGGATGCCGGCAAGGTGGCCAAGCTGACAGAGCTGCTACCCACCATGAAGGCCAACAACGACAGAATTCTCATCTTCTCGCAGTTCACCCAGTGTTTGGATCTGCTCGAGGCGGTGTTGGACACTCTGGGCATTGCATTTCTGCGGCTTGACGGTCAGACCCCCGTCGAGGTACGTCAGGACATGATCGACAAGTTTTACGAGGAAACAGACATTACTGTTTTCCTGTTATCTACCAAGGCTGGTGGATTTGGCATTAACCTGGCGTGTGCCAACACCGTGATCATCTTTGACCTTTCGTTCAACCCCCACGACGACAAGCAGGCCGAGGATCGAGCCCATAGAGTGGGTCAGACCCGAGAGGTGCGAGTGATTCGGCTGGTGTGCAAGAACACTGTGGAGGAGAAGATTTTGGAGCTCAACAACACAAAGCTCGCGCTGGACAAGAGTGTCAGTGGCGAAGGCGAGGAGCAGGAGAAGATGAACGAGAAGAAGATTGAGGAGATGCTTCTAGATGAGGCCTAGCATATAGAAAGAGAGAACTAGACAGATGTGTGGATTGTAGGCATTGTAAAATGTGAAGTTGATGATTTTCAAACTACTGTTATTTCAGATTGGTGTCTATTGTTTATTACGACCGTGGTTTTGAATATCCATTGAAGTTGGCGATATGGCAATTTTATTTTATTTCTAAGGTAATTGTTTTGTAATTATTTTTATTAATTATTTAATAGTTTGTTTTGTTGATCCATGTTAGAATCTTAATTTAAAGGGGAAAAAAAGAACAAAAAAAAGCGTATGGAAGTTCCTGTAGAAAGATGGAAACTGATTTTATTGACTGTTTGATTGATAAATGGCTGTTTCCGTTGATCGAGTATCAAAACCGGCGTGATTTCTGTCAAATTAGTGGTTTCACGCATCGTTTTAGTCTCTTCTATGCACTCCTCGTTTAGCTAACATAACGTACAACTGCAAAGTCTCAATGATCATACTCCAGTGTGTTTCACAGTCTACACAGTGCTAAAGCTGTATAAAATGAACACAAATAGCGTCACACCACAGTGTAACGAATAACCAACTTGGTCTTGAGAGAAATAGCATCTTTCCGATACGTTTAGGGGCCAATTTTCGAGTTTCAGTTTAGTATAGTTTAGATTGAATTTATGGTTGTGAAATTTAGAAACTGATACTTATGAACATTGTTCTCATACTGTTTATTCGTATTTCCACGACAAAAAGTTGGAATATAGTCTGGATATTGTCTTGGAACTCCACTTCCAAATCAACCTACAGCTTGAAACATTTCAAAAAGCTGTTCGAAACTCATTTTGATGGAACGTTTAGATACTCAAAAGCTGTAAATGTATGTCAGAGAGTAATTTGGAATCGAAGTGACTTCTTGGATGAATCAATGGTGTCTGGACAGTTCAGACCGATTTAGCAAAGTGAGAGATTGTTATTCGTTTCTTTCCGATGCCACTTGTCACTTGTATTCAGTTACTTGATCTTTACCAAACTAGACCTGAAGATTTCCGATATCCATTTCAAAGTGATGTTCTTTGGTAAAACGATGTGGGTTTCTCATACATTTTGAACAGCTGACTAAATCGAAAAAGTTGGACCTTCATGATATCGAAACACCTCTCTGGGAATATCCTTGTCAATGAGTCCAGAGCCAGATTGTCGAGATTTGAGATAATCCGAAACCAGTTCACGAACACTGGCATTACCTATTCTAAACCCATGAACATAGAACTTGAGCCATCCTGAAAGACATGTTTGTTGAAAGACATGTTTGTTGAGAGACCGTCTTTTTGAAAGACAACATTGTTGAAAGACAATCCTCACTAATGAGATATCTCTCCTGATTAGTTTGTTTTGTGGGACTGGAGATAAATGTTGCTAACACGCGTTTGGTGATATGTTCAACAATCAAACCAAGCAAATCAGTGCAAAGATCTTCGCCAAAGTTGTAGCACGTTCTACTAAGGAACGCACAAATGCAGCTTTCATTGCTCACCGCCTACAGTACACCCATTCACTCAACAAGAGGGCAATGCAATTACTATTTATTCTCGGGAAGTACCGGGAGCCTTGCCGATGAATCCACCCTGGGGAACGGGGTCGCTGTGTTAGTTAATGTCTTTTTTAGAGTAGAGGTGAATGCCAAACTTCTGTGACACTGGCTATTGTGACTTTAAAACACACCATGAACACATAACCACATTCAGGGATCTCAAGTTGACACGGTGGCGTCTACCAAGTGACGCAAGGAATGTCATGAACATGTCATAACAGACGTCTCTCACTAAAACTGCTCCAACCGCATCCACGTGCCATTCACCTTGTCATCCCTTCTTCACCACAAACCGCAAAGGGCACCACCAGACTCATGTCACCGTCCACAATCAAAACTTACCTGAACAGAGGAGAGTAGCTCTGAGCATACTCCTTCTCCTCGGCCTTCTGTGCTCGAAGAGCCACAGTTCGCTCCCGCTGGTTGTCAAGAGCCTTGACTCGCTTGGCCTCCTCGTTGAGAATGTCCTCCCGGTCCTTGGGGTTGAACCAGGTGGACACCCAGCTGTGACCGTTCTTCTGCTCGTAAGACGAGTTGAACTGGTAGAAACCCACAAGAGCGAGGGAAACACCGGCCCACTTGAGCACGTAGGGCTGGAAAAACTCCACCGCGGGGGTGAGCTCGGGGCCGTGGCCGTGCGATCCGAACCGCACGTTTCGAGCCTGTCGAAGGGTCTGTGTCGCTCTCACTGTGTGTCGAAGCATTTTCTGTTCTCGTTGTGCTGTTTTCGATGGTGCTGACTGTAGAGCTGCTGCTGACACCTTGTTTTCTGCAGCCAATCACTGCTGTTGCATTATAAGGTTTTCACAGTCACGTGACATGAATGGGACTCCTGGTTCAAGTTCACCAAAAAGAAGAGATAAAGGCTCCTGCTCGAATGTTGACACTAAAAGAGCTACTGGGACTCGATTGACTCGAAAATACCGGCTTTTATCTTATTTTGAAACTCGTTCTGATTGAGATTCGAAAAGCTGAACTTCTAAAAATCACTTTTTCCTCCCAACAAATTAAAGTTCGACTTCATTGAAATTATATATCTACATCAGCGAAACTCGAACTGGAGAGACTTTCATAAATCCTGAAATCATCCAAATTGGATCAACCCTAATCTACACCCAAATCTGAAACTTTTATGCAACATGAAAACCTGCATAATCTTGAAACCTTGCTCCACACTTTTCAAATCAGCTATACGAAAACTCATTGTAACCGTTATTAACCATTCATGCTATAATATATACATTGGTGCCTACTCACTGACATCCAGATCTGTGGTCTCGTCGTAAACATGGGACAAGCCGTCAGAAAGTGCGGCGGTGACATTGTAAGCCATGTACTCCAAAAATTGCGCCTCCTCTTCAGGGGCAAAGTTGTCGATGTCAAAGTTATGCAGAGTCTCAATGCTAGTGTAAATGTCGGCAGCATCCAGTTTGGCTGCCGCCTCGTCTGCAGGCAATTGGAGATACTCGTCCAGTTCAAATCCAGTCAACTTCCACCAGATGATCCGCAGGTACTTCTTGAGCGAACGCAGACCTCGCAGGTAGCCCTTGTCTGGCGAGAGAGGGTGTCGTGGAGGCACATTTGTGTTGGGAGGAAGACGGTCCTCTCCAGTGATACACTGAGCAAAGTCAATGATCCTCAGAGAAATGGTGGTCGGGGGCAGACCGGAGGCAGTCACCTTGGGGAGCTCAATCTTTTCGGAATCAGGACCATTGCCATCCTCCTTACCCTTCTTAGACAGGCCTTCTTCATCTCCTTCGTAAATCACCAGCAACGACGAACCGTAGAGTCTGTAACCGTTCAGAGTGGAGATTATCACTTGCAGCTCATTCAGCTGTCGAATCATGGTAGGAATGTGACGCAGAACAGAAGCCTTCGTCACACCATCGTACAGAAATCGTCCTAGACAGGCACGGAACTGAGGACCGACCCTGACAGCTCGTCCAAAGTATTTGTCCTGATAAATGTACTCCTGATAAGGAGTGTCCCACACCTGCATGCCGCAGATACGTACGCCAAGAGTCCGGGAAGTGGTGTTAGCACACTTGGTACGCTGAGACTTTTGTTTCTTGGGCACTGCATCGACTCCGTACTGTCGAGTTCCCATCTTCAGATCAAGCACACAGGGCTTGTTCATTCCATTTGTGAGATCCTCGAGAAGGATGAAGCGCTCAGTGCGAGTGTAGACACGACCAGGAGAAGCGTGAGCGATGGTGGGAAGTGCTGACCGCGAGACAGGGGCAGGAGAGAGGTTTGAGGTGCTGTTGCTGGTGGAAAGAGCAGCAAGAGCAGGGTTTGTGACCAGGGGCCCATATCCCTCCATCTCAAACACGTCGTCATCATCTCGGTCATCAGGACGTCGGGCTCCATTCTCACCTCCAGTAACCTCCTCTTCAATGGACAGCACACTCTCAGGTTTGCTTCCTGCAGTCTCTTTAACCTTAGGCGAGCTCAAGGAATCCTCTCCGGGGAAGAAGTTGACCGAGCGTCGCTGGGGACGCATGAGAGGAGACCGGAGACAGGCCGAGTTGGACATACTGCTGGGCAGCGAAGAAGTGTGGCCATCTGGATTGTGAAGCTCAGTCAAAGACAAGTCCGACATGGAATGATGCGAAGAAATGGGGTGTGCAATCTTGGGACGCAGAGCATTAACTGCCGATGACGTGGAGAACCGATGGGCCCGCTGAGAAGTGGGAATACCTGTGATTCGAGAAGTGGTGCGGGGAGAATCCCGTCGAGGAGCAAATACCTCGGCCAGCACCAGCTCCTGCAACTTCTGGTTCACCGTGGTAGCACCCCAGGAAACAGCTGGAGAGTCGGGAGAATGCATGACTCGCATAACAGGGCTTCTGTGGAGGTTTCCAAGTGACGAAGGGACGTCATGTGAAGGAGTGGATGCAGGAGTAGAATCCAGACCAGGCGGAGGGTCTTCCTTTGGTGCTGACGTGGAGTACTTCTTCAGAAGTGACTCGGGAATGATGTGGATGTTATCGTCAAGCACAACCTCAGGCCAGCAGGTCTGGTTCAGCGACTTTAGAGACGTAGAACTGGTCTGCCGGTCCAACAGAGGAGACTTCATGCTGGGCTGCGAGGCCACGCCTCGCAGTTGGGGAGTCAGAATAGGTGCCGAAGCCTCACGTGACTCACTAGCTAAACCAGGTGCACCGGTGCTGACAGATGCACCAGCTGCCGAAACAGACAGTCCTCCTCCTCCTCCAACACTGACTCCTTCAGAAACTCCCAGCATTGGGGAAACCACACTGATGTCATCATCATCGTCCACAGGAGCAGTGTGGCGAACATTGAGAACACCAATGTACTTGGGCATGAATTTGAGAAGCTCAAAGTGTCGCAGCTCAATAGCCTCGTACCAGATGTTTTCACGGTTCACCAAAGCCTTGCAGACGGCCCGTTTAGAAAACCGGAAGATGGCCGTGTGGCCTCCAACCTTGTGCTTGAACGGCGTCAGTTCCACGGCGAGAGGGAACTGGGTGATTTCCTCGGCAATCGAAATCGGGGCGTCATCGTCAACATGAATGTCCTTGTGTAGATGCAGCTCAACCTCGGGAAGATCGTGCGGCGAAATAGGAGACAATGGGGTGTCGGATACAGCACAGTCGGGAATTATTGTAGTGTCTTCAATCACGTCGACAGGCGCAATTTCCTCTCTATGCTGCTGTTCTACATATGGGTGCTCTGATGTAGTCTCTTCGCTGAGATCTCGGTCGGCCGAGTCCTTGGCCCTCCTGCTACCAGCCTTGCTCACACTTCTGGCGCTCCTAGCGCTCCGCGCCTTGCTCGTGCTTCTAGTAAGGCGTATGCTTCCGCCGTCGCTGTCCTCTCCTTCCGTGACGTATTCTCCCTCAATCACCTCGCCAGCCATTCCCTTGATCTTGTTGGGGTCAATGGCCACAGCTGGCGACGTCTGCTCGCTCACCGCCTCCACAAGTGCAGTCATGGGCACGTGGTTCGAGCATGCATTGACGGTGGGTTCCATGACATACTGGCGAGTTCGAGCCTTGGCAGCTGCCTGCTCTGCGGCCAGAAAGTTGAGTCGAGCCTGTCCCGGCGTGTGGGGGAAGTACGTGGCTCCCTTGATTTCCTCCTCCTTGTCGTCCGATACCACTGACGCTCGCCTGCTCGGCTTGTGGTTATTGTGGCCGTGGCTGTGATTGTTGTGGCTGTGGCTGTGACTGTGGGGGTGGTGGTCAGGTCCATTTTCTGTGTCGTCCTTCTGTCGAGGTTGTGATTCTCGGAGTGAGCTGGGTTCCCTCTCGCTTCTTTCTTTGTCTCTGCTCACCTTATCTCGACTCTCACGCTGCGACTCTCGCTCGCGGCTTTCCTCATGTTTGAAGAGCCGCAGCGACCTCGACGCCTTTCGGGATCCCGAGACGTCTGGCGGCGACGTTGAAGCCGCGGACGAGTCGGACACGGCCTCGGTGGACGCCGCTGGAACGGGCGCTGGCATGGCCGCCGAGTGGGTCTGTGGTGTTAGGGTGGTGGAGGCGCTTTCTGTGTCGGGTTGGGGGGAAACAGGCTTGACTATCGGCCTGTGGCCCGAGGTTTCCACCTCCAGATAGGAAGCCGGTCCCGCCGGCAACTTGGTGAGTGGAGTGGGACTCATTTCATGTGTGTTTGTGGCTCTGGAGTGGCGTCACCTGGGGTTGGTGGTGGGGTGTGTGGGTGAGTGTGTGGTGGGGATGGCGGGGCCTGGGGCTGACAGGGCGGCTGTGGTGGGTGGGTGGTTGCGTGGGTGGTGTCGTGGGTGTCGTGGTATCCCGGTCGCTGGTCCCGTTTTTGGCGTGCTTATCGGGAGCGGTGTACTGTGATGCTAAGTATCGCGGAGTGCAGTTACAGGACAGGAGAAATATTCTGACTTTGAAATAAGGTTTAGCGGTGGGACGCAGTGAGGATACATGAACTCACTTGCCGGTATTTTCTTTTTTGGGGCCTGTCGAGGGGTGGTAATAAGAGAGCGGAATAAAAAAGTCACAGCAAGCGTGCAACGAGAGGGACGTTTGCTGACAGCCCTCTTGTCACGTGTCGCAGCTGTCGCCACGTGTTTCCTTTTGTGTAATCGCACGAAAATGCCAGATTCTACCACTGCTACCCCGCTATCTCGCTTCTCGTACTGGCACGTATCCAAACAGAACAAGACAAGAAGATTCTGGAGGCTTGGTTCGCCGAGCTGGTGATAGGCCGTGAACGCGCGAATATTGGAGCAGTAGCCGCGAAACAACCACCGTTGAATCGGCCGAGCCGCGGGGATTCCAGCGGTACCAAAAAATGTCAGCAAATATTAATAATCGCCGTTCTAGACCCCCCATTCAGACCCTCTCTTAGCCTCTACCATACATTCTGCACCCCATACAAACACTTGGCAAACAAACTACTGTAGTCACAAGAGCTACTTACCTACTCGCCCAACACGTGCATTCTTTCTTCTTCTCTTCTTTCGTTCTTGTGGCGACACAAATCGTCTATTGGTTCCGACTCTGGGACGTTTCCGACCCCACAACGTCGCACACGAAAGCTGGAGACAGTTCGAGAACACAAACAGCTGCTCACGACCCCGGCGATCCTTTCGATACCATGTTTTACCGCAGTAGAACCGCCCTAACAACTGTTTTTTGCGACTACTGGGACCCAGCAGTAAGATAAGATACGACGTGCATGGTCAGCGCATTAGCAGAGTTACATGGATATGGGGGAGTGCAAGTCGGCCAGTTTGAAGGCTGGAGACACGTGAGTTGGTTCTGGCTGTTCACTAGCGCGCGCAAAGAAAAGTTGTCCACTCAGATTTGCTTTAGGGTGTCTGGTTCGAGTGCTACACCTATCACCTCTCTTATGCCGCATAATGCAATCCGGTGCATTTCCAAAGCGGAATAAAATATCTGTGAAAATCGAAAAACGGAAAAATAAAAAAGAAAAGGAACGGAAAGAAAAAAAAAGACGGCAAAAAATAAATGGATACAAGAAATGTGCGCCGGAAAAAGAGCTCGGAAAATATCGAAAATAGTGGCTAATTGCAGCCCAAAAGCTCCTAAAACGGCACCACAAAACCTCTCATTCGGTCATGGGCATCTCCGGAACCAGTTTAGTCCAATTTATCCGAGAAAATCCGTGCCTCCAATTTCTGGTACCACCTCCATGCAGGCAGCAATGAGAGCAACTTGTTGTGAAGGTGCTCCCACCACCTGCTTCTGCTGCCGCTGCCGCTGCATCCTGCCGCAAACTACAGCCGCACATGCCTCCAAAAAAAAAACCACTCATGTCTCCACCCATTGTCTGGCAATCGATCTTGCCACACGGCCCGTCTTGAACCCATGGCTCATATCTCGTTTTTGATTGGACTTAAATGAACCTTATAGTTCCACTCTTCCAGAACACGTGATGGAACCGCACGTGGAGATTTTCTGCAACGTCTGGGGCGTGCTCCAGGAATGTTTGAGGGGGAAATCTAGTATCGGAGGCTGGAGAAAGGTTCCGGCTGCCGAATGGTCGTGTTTATTTTCCGTTAGCAGCAAAAATGAAACACCTGCGATCGTTTCCGTTTCTTCGTGTTTTTGTTTTTCTGAATCGTGAATTATCACTCCAATTGTGGCTACGAATTCTAGTGCAAGGTTGTTCGATCCTCAGGGACGAGTCTAGCATCGGAAAACGGTTTTGGTCGTTTAGAAACAGGTTCTTTGGATGGTAGTATTTCTTGTTTTGAATGTTCCCCTAGAACAGAGTAGCAGTGGCTCTCAACTAGAGTAAATAGAGCAGTTGCGCAACTACAAAGTGTGCAATTGAATACAAACGAAACCAGGGATGAAAACGATACCATTCCAGTCTCCGTGGAGTTTCGCAATCAGAAGTTACAGGGGATTGAAAAAAAAGAACTGGTGAGCTGACATCTGCATGGAGATGTTTAATTGGTGTTTTTTGAACCAAGACACTATGACTTCAGAAATACCAATGATATAAACATGTGTAAAATCTCACTACATCTGAAATCAGCTGATTCCAAAGACACAAGTCGCCAAGCTATAGCTATGCAACATATAGATTCAGGTTCTCTCCTGTGGCTACATTGAGCAACATATCACTCATGGAAATACTATGATAAATCGAGAATAAACAGTGCAATCAGAGTCTCATTTTGAACAATATTAAACCTTTTAACGAAATGTAATGTGTATCGACTCTTTTATTGAATTGAATCGTCTCCTGATTCACTTGGAGCAAGCTACAATTGAAACATCAAAACTTGTTCGGAACTCTACCCCTACACGTTCATCATGTATTGGAGGATATTCTTGAGGTCTGGTTAGATTCAACGTGGTAGAACATGGTACTAGAATCTTTTTCGTCCAAGTATTTCCATCTACAGTCAATTGAAAAGTTCAGTTTTGTCTAGTCAAATGTAGCGAGCTCTTGAAGTCGGTTAAAATCACACCAAAAACAAGAATATCGCAGATTTTTTTAATCGAAAGTAAACCAGGAACATTTCCAAAGTTTTATTACTTTCAATTGAACCACTAGACTAACCTCTTCAAGTTGTTGTTTTCTATTCTACAAATTGTCAGATCAGAACTCTCCATTAAGATTGACATGTTTAAGCAATAAGAATGTAACAATTATTTCACAGTTTACTTGAAACAGGTGACTGTCTTTTGTTGGAACAATAGTCCATCAGCACACTTTAGACGCCAATCGCTAGACTCTCTCTATATACACCATATAAAAGACCACTTTCCAAAATTTGAAATTTCGCTTACTAAGCAAATTAAGGTTTTATTGGTGGCGCATGCGATTGTTTGCGCCACAGCACGTGATTAATTCAACGTCTTTGATTTGAGACAATGGGAGAAGGAATCGACTCGAAACACTGATGAGAGGTAAAGCAACTTTTTGCCAGTATATCCCGGCTATTCCGGTTTCAATTGGACAACCAAATCGCCAGCAATTCCCCAAACTAATATTTCAGCCTTTTTCCACTTGCTGTCACTGCATAAATTATACGCAGGTGGAAGTTGTCCAAGTTGATCTCTAAAGAGTTATCCAAAAAAGATATGAGAAATCTGAAAAGTGCATTCGTTTTGAAATGAAATCTGAACTCGAATGGTACCAAAATTCAAGGGAAAAAGTCACCACAAACTTCTAAAACTGGCCTACTCTGATAGTCCCATTTGGGGAAGTCATGCATGCACATGCCCTGTAAAGACAGTGGCTTGACTGAACCATCTAAATCAGTCAATAGTTGTCCGATTACGCCAATTCTGGTACCACCAAACTCACCGCATCTTCCTGAGCACAAAAGTGCTACCCGTTTTTCTCTAACCCCCCTACAGCAAAGTCCACCTCCACAGCTGCTCCCAACCATATACTGCACTCCTCTTCTGAACCAAACTCTTCTTCTTAACCACTACAACATGACCAGTTTAGCTAGAGCGACTCTACGATCGCGGCTGGTGCTGGGCGCCACCCGTTCGCTCACGTCCAAGTCGTACCAGGCCGGATTCAAGCCTCTGGTGGCTGCCAACGGTTTCAACGGCGCTGTCGGCAACACTCCGCTGATTCGAATCAACCATCTTTCCGAAGAAACCGGTTGCGAAGTGTACGGCAAGGCCGAGTTCATGAACCCCGGAGGCTCTGTCAAGGACCGAGCTGCGCTATATGTGGTTGAGGACGCCGAAAACAAGGGCCAAATCAAGCCCGGAGGCACCGTGGTGGAGGGCACCGCTGGCAACACTGGTATTGGTCTGGCACACGTGTGTCGCGCCAAGGGGTACAAATGCGTCATCTACATGCCCAACACGCAGGCCCAGGGCAAGATTGACCTCCTGCGGCTTCTGGGAGCCGAGGTGCACCCAGTCCCCGCCGTGCCGTTTGACAACCCCCAAAACTACAACCATCTGGCCAAGGCGCACGCCGAGCGTCTGGGAGCCGGCAACGCTGTCTGGACCAACCAGTTCGACAACGTGGCCAACCGTCAGGCCCATATTGAGACCACTGGCCCCGAAATCTGGACCCAGACCGACGGCAAGATCGACGCCTTTACCTGCTCCACAGGCACTGGAGGCTCGTTTGCAGGCACCATGCGGTACCTCAAGGACGTGTCCAACGGCCGTGTCAAGTGCATTCTTGCTGATCCTCCTGGATCCGTGCTGCACTCGTACGTTCAGTCCGGCGGTAAGCTCACCGAGCGAGGTGGATCTTCCATCACCGAGGGAATTGGCCAGGGACGAGTCACCGAGAACTTGGCTCCTGAGATTGCCGAGGTTGATGGATCCGTGCAGATCCCCGATCAGGCCACGATTGAGATGGTCTACAACCTGCTGGACAAGGAGGGTCTCTATCTGGGAGCCTCTTCTTGTCTGAACGTGGTTGCTGCCTACGAGGTGGCCAAGCAGCTTGGTCCCGGCAACACCGTGGTGACTCTTCTCTGTGACGGTGCTCATCGATACGCCGATCGACTGTTCAGCAAAAAGTGGCTGGAAAGCAAGGGTCTGACGATTCCCGAGGACCTGCAAAAGTACGTTGTTCTTGATTAGAAAGTCGGAGCAAGAACAATCGAACACAAATAGCCATTATCATTCTTGCATGTAGTGAATTACTTCCCCTCATCCACATTTGCAACTTTTTGATCCTAACTAAGGGTCCCCTCTTGGTTTTTGCCGCCAACACGTTTTTCCAGTTCACTGTCTCGAAAAGGCAGGACTACCTCTCACAACCACGTATAGTTCCCAGAGTGACCGATTAAGTCACCAGAGATGTCATTGTGTGCTCAAAAACCCCAGTGATCGTATTGGTATCGATTTCCAATTGGGGCAGTCATCAATTTGGCCAAAATCAGTCTAAATAGTGAGCTAGCAGTTGGGAAAAGTAGTGCCATACGAGCCAATGTGGGGATTAATTGATAATTCAGGGTTAGTCGGGCTTAATTGGGCTTTGCGGGGTTGGTGGTGCCCATTGATTCGTAAAAATGAGTTGATGGATGGATTTTTGGGAAGATGAGTTGAAAACGAAAATCAAAGAAAACGATCTGAAAAGAATGTAAAAACGCCAAAAAAAAACAGCTCAATTGAATACTCCTTGGTACTCGGAACAAAAATCACTCATTTGAATTAGCAGAACTGCCTCATCTGTTTCCAGAACAGTTTTGGCTCCTAAAAGTGCTTAAACCAAGCTAACTATGATAGCCTGACATCGTTGTCCATCTGCATCTAAAATGCGCAATTTCGAGGCTAGAGGAAATCTGAAACAACAGCCGTGCCCAGCTGCTCTCCCCGAGTTCAGCAATGCCACCGAAAATCCCGCTTCCCCTCTCCAAACAACACTTCCCCTCTCCACCACCCCCACCAATAAAGTTATTTCAGCGTACCCAACCTTTTTTTTTCTTTCATCTTATCCCCTCCCCCACCTCGAATAGCTCCATTATGAACGCTACAAAACTAGTTACCACACCAAATGATACCAATAAGGCAGTCCAGTAGTGCGGCACCAACCATCGCACAATCACCCGACTGCCTAGATCTCCAAAAATGACCCACTACCGCATTGTATAAGAGCAGAAGAAAAAGCCATGGTAGATGCAACTTCACCACGTCATAAATCAACACCAAAACATGGTAAATCTGTCTTTTTTTCTTCTCAGTGCACTCACACTGGTGCACGCTGCCTCCAGTCCACCTTGGTACCCCAGTCCCGAGGCTGGAACCGTTGTTTTGGACCTTAGATGGAAACAGGCTCTTCAAAAGGCCCAGCAAGTTGTGGCCAATATGACGCTTCCTGAAAAGGTAAACGTGACTACAGGCGTCGGACTGGAGATGGGACTGTGTGTGGGCAACACTGGTGCCGTCGATCGGCTCGGAATCAAGTCCTTTTGTCTCCAAGACGGCCCCCTGGGTATCAGACATGCTGATAAAGTCACTGTTTTCCCCGCTGGAATCGCCATGGCCTCTACCTTCTCCCGAGACCTCGTTTACCGACGAGGAGCCGCAATGGGACGGGAAAACAAGCGAAAGGGAGTGGATATCCACCTGGGTCCTGTTGTTGGACCTCTAGGACGACATGCCCAGGCAGGCCGAAACTGGGAGGGCTTTTCCGCCGACTGCTATCTTGCTGGCAAGCTGGGAGCGCAGTCCATCATGGGTACACAAAGCGAGAACGTTCTGGCGGTGGTGAAGCATCTTGTGGGCAACGAACAGGAGCATTTTCGACAGTTTCTCGAGTGGAAATTCATCTTCAACTACACTACTCTCCAGGCACAGGTTTCGTCCAACATTGACGACCGGACCATGAACGAGGCCTACCTGTGGCCCTTTGCCGACGCAGTAAGAGCCAATGTGGGTTCGGTCATGTGTTCCTACCAACAGGTCAATGGCACTGGTTCCTGCGAAAACTCGGCTCTTTTGAACGGCAAACTGAAGCACGAAATGGGATTCCAGGGCTTTGTCATGTCTGACTGGTATGCCCAGCAGTCTGGAGCTCTTTCTGCGCTTTCTGGTCTCGATATGAGTATGCCAGGACAAGATGTTTTGGGTGCGCTTTTTTGGGGACCAACTCTGACGACAATGGTGCTGAATGGAACCGTGGATGAGGCAAGACTAGACGACATGGTGACGCGAATCCTCACTCCTTTGTTCTATGTCAAAATCGATGGTCGAAAGCCCAATTTCAGCTCTTTTACTCCCGACTCCGAGGGTCCACTGTATGCCGGTGTGCCCAAAATCCAGTTCAACCAGACCAACACTACCGTCAACTACCACGTCGATGCCAGAGACGTTTCTTCGCAGGATATTGCCCTTGAAAGCGCCCAGGCTGCTGTTATTCTGCTGAAAAACGACTATGGACTGCTCCCCATTCTGGACCTTCCTTCGGTCTCTTCCATCAATGTCTTTGGTATCGCTTCGCAGATTGGACCCAACGGACCCGTTTGTGCAGAAGACATGACCTGTAGCGACGGAGCTCTCATCACCGGATGGGGTTCGGGATCTGTATACCCTACCGAGTACCAGTCACCCTACGAAGCACTCAGAGAACGAGCTATGGAGAATGAGGTCTACGTGAGCGGTACTACCGTGTCGTGGAACCTCGATGCAGTCAAGGGTTTGGCTGCTGAGGCCGATATCAACGTCATCTACGTGCTGGCTGACTCTGGAGAAGGGCTAGGACAGGAAGACGGAGACAGAAGAAACGTTTCTTTGTGGCACAATGGCGACGAGCTGATCAAGACTGTGGCGTCCATGAACCGCAACAACATTGTGGTCGTCACTACTGTTGGTCCTATCGACATGGAACCCTGGATTGACCACGTCAATGTTTCAGCTGTTGTTCTCACAGGTCCTGCTGGTGATTTCGGAGGCAAGGCCATTGCTTCAGTCATATTTGGAGACTACAGTCCCAGCGGAAAGCTTCCTTTCACTATTGCCAAGAACATCACCGACTACATTCCCATTGTTCTCGATGTTCCAAAAGACGGAAAGCCCCAGTCCAACTTCTCCGAGGGTACTCTCATTGACTACAAGCGATTCGACCACTTCAACACGACTCCCAGATACGAGTTTGGCTACGGACTTTCCTACTCCAACTTTTCTTTTGCCGATCTCGATCTCCAAGTCGAGGAATCTATCTCAGAGTTCCTTCCCTCACCCGCTCTTCCTCTCAACGCTTCCAAGCCAGACAACCTCCACCCTCCCAGCATCTCAGATGCCCGTATCCCACCTGGATTCAAGCGTATTCCCTCCTTTGTCTACCCCTGGGTTGAGGGAAACGTCACTCGAGGACCCCCATTCACGGTTGACACCAACTCTTCTCGCGTTTCCACTGCTTCTGGAGGAGTAGGAGGTAATCCCATGCTGTGGAGTAATGTTGCCACTCTGACTCACTCGGTGAACAACCAGGGTCCCCACGGAAGCTCAGTTGTTGCTCAGATGTACATTTCTTTCCCCCAAGATTTCCCCACAGCTCCCAGACAGCTACGAGGTTTTGACAGAACTCCACTCATGTTGGTTGGGGAAACCCGTCAGCTTCACTACAACATCAATTGGCGAGATTTGGCGGTTTGGGATCCGGAAATCCAGAGCTGGAGAGTCCAGAGAGGAGAGTACACGGTCTATGTTGGTCGAAGCAGTCGAGACGTGCTTCTTACCCAGACTTTTGTTGTGAAATAATCTGGATGTAGTGAGAATTGATTTTTGTGTTTGAGAGATTTGCCGAGGCACCATTTTGCTAGGAATTGCACTTGTTTCAAGGAAGATAGACTGTAGACAGTATGGATCATGGTTAGAACAGAAAACATGGTTAGGTGGATATAATTGTGAAAGAAAACTGGAGACATCCAAACTCGTCAAAAGTTGAGCTATGAAAAAGAAAATTGTACCATTGTAATCAGCAGATTCATGCGAACGAAATAGTATCAATAAATCGCAAGTAGCCCAAAAATTGGACTCCTTGTATTTCACTAAAATGAAGCCTTGAAAACGACAAAGTTTCGCTTAAATTAATTTCTCATTCAAGGCACCATAACACCAAAAAAACTTCTTTTTCAAGTCTCACTTGAGAAATTATCGAGCCATATTCCTGGAGAGTACTACAATCCGGCCCAGCATTAAATATTGTATAAATATAAATATGAATGTCCATCACAGAAAGTAATCGGGGGTCCGTCTGCTGACGGCAGGCTCGCCCTCCCGAGGACTGGGGTCAATCTGAATGAAGAATTCGTTGAGGTTTTCATCCAGCTCCATGATCGCAGCCTGGTTGCCGCACCGGTAGCAGTAGTTTGGTGCGGAAAATATCGTCACGATTTTCTTGTCCTGGCCCCACGAGTAGCCCTCCATGACCAGCTGGTGGGCTCTGGCAATGAATTGGAGCCCGTTGGCGTGGTTAAAGGCCTCGGAAATGTCGTGGCCAAATGTGTAGCCTGCGCCTCTGGGCGAGATTCCCCATCCACATCTCTCGTCTGGGTCCGACCACAGCAGGTCGCACATGGGACCCTCGTGGGGCACCTCCTGGATGCGGTCTAGCTTCCGGATATTGTCCAGGGTGTCGATTGTGGGCGACAGGCCTCCGTGGAGACAAAAGATTTTGCTGTCTACCAGAGCTGTGAGCGGCAGGTAGTCAAAGAGGTCTGTGAACTGCTTCCAGACGTTGGCATGGCCGTACTTCCGCTGGCACTCGTCGTAGAAGCCGTAGACCTGTGTGATTTGGCGCGACTCGTGGTTGCCGCGCAGAATTGTGATCCGCTTGGGGTAGCGGATCTTTGTGGCCACCAGCAGAGAAATGGTCTCCACAGAGTAGTAGCCTCGGTCCACATAGTCGCCCATAAACAGGTAGTTTGTGTCTGGACAGGGTCCTCCGATGCAGAACAGCTCAATTAGGTCGTGGAACTGGCCGTGGATGTCGCCACAAACTGTCACAGGGGTTTGTACAGCCTGCACGTTTGATTCCAGTTGCAGAATCTCCTTGGCCATACCACAAAGCTGCGAAACCGCTTCTTCTGACAGGGGTTTGCAATCTCGCAGCTGCTCTATCCACTGATCCAGCTGGGCAGTTGAAGAGGCTGTTGGGGCAGATTCTGGGCCCTTGGCATCTGTCATCTCCACATCCATGTTTGGCTGAGGAGGCGTGTTATTTTGAAGAGGGAGGGTCGTGTGAAGGTCGCTGACACGTTCTGGATGTTGACAAACAGGTGGTGTGTGTCGATTGAAATGTCACAAAGTGCTTTTTTTGGCGTTGGGAAAAGTCTGCAATGCTGTCCTCTCTACTCTCTTCTGTTCCTCTGATAATGGCACCTTGGTTGTGATGTTGCTGCACGATACAAGGCCAAAACCTAAACTTATGCATGCAGAGAACCCTAACCTGTACTGGGATGTTGTTTGAAAATGGGGGCGTTTGAGGGTCATATATGCTGCGTTTCTGGGTAGATTATGGCGTCCTTTATAGCAAGATTTTCTCCAGCTGTTGATGAGAATTTCCGCCAATTAAAATTTTAAGCTTTTCGCGGGTTGCCCAGCAACGGACACCTCGGAAAATTAGAAGTATCAGTGTGACTACTCTCAAGGGTCTTCAGGACTGGATATTCGGCTTAGTAAGAGTGGAGATGGTCAGTTTGAGAAAAAACCCGTATTTGTCGTATTCTCATATTCGCACTGCTTTAGAACTAGTCTTACAATTGTGCACCTTCGTATTCAATATGCACTTTGATTTTCATTATTTCGCAGTTCAAACATTCTTAAATAAGTTTCTGCAGTTTCCAACTCAACCACTTACACACCACATACGTTTAATCCCAAGAAACCCCAGGTGAGATACAGAGATACCACAGCGACACCCTGCAGAACCCCCCCGACGCCAGATACCTCCTAGATACTTCTAGATACCCCGCACAGATACCCTCTAGATACCAGATATTTGCATACCCCGAGTCACACCCCAAAATGAGGGTACTACAAGAGCTACCCCACGACGAGGTCGAAAACAAGGAAAATTATGACCCCACACTGCGACCATCCATCTCGACACCCATGCCACGTATCATGGCCGGACTCAAACGACTCGTCGGTGCAGAAGCCGTGGCCGTGCATGCTTCCGTACACAAGCAACAGTCGTCGGCCGAATCGGAGCCTTCCGCATACTCAAAATACACCGCAACCAACAGTTCGTTTTCGCCCGATACCTCTGTCAACTCCCAGGACTCAGACCCAAAGTACGAACTGCCACTGCAACAGGCCCGAGGCCCTCAAGGAGCACGAGACAAGATTGGCATCCCCCCGTTCACGCTCATGACACGTGTCAACCAACTTGATTCTCGAGTGTCGACAAAACCTCAAGATGTGTCTTACCAACTTTCCATGTCCACATGTATCACCGTTCCGGAATATCCCCAGGTACAGGCGTACATGGCCATCTTTATCGACACATCTTCGCGAATGAGCCCGTCAGAGTTTCGCCGAGCTCTAGATGTAGCTGCACACGTCTATCGCTCAGGGTCAGGCCTCTACCCTCGTCTCTACACGTTCAGCGATCACCCCCTTCATGTGCGATTTGATCACTTGCGCGATGTGGTCCAGTCTACATCGTCTCACCGGGATATTGCAGAGTCGGTGTGTGCTATCTATGGGGAAGCTTTGGAGCAAAAGGAAGAGTCCGATACATGCACCCTGCCACAGCATGTGATAGTCATATCTTCGGCATCCCTCTGTCTAGACGAGTTGTTCAACCGGGTCAAGAGGCTACACATCCACACCTTGTGCGTGTCGGCTGGCTTCATTGCTCGACGACCTATTCTGGATTCACCTGGCACATGTGGCTGGGTGCTCAACACCTGCCCCCAGAGTCTCAGTCTCATTCCTGTCATGTTTCAATGCATGGCTGTCGGTCTGGTGATCGAGCCTCTGCGTAACCTTCGTGTAACGTTTGAGAGCAACGGATGGGAGCCCATTGAAGATGAGCAGATCACGTCATTCTATCCTGGCATGTATTTAGAGCGGGCTGTGCAGTACGTGCTGGACAGGCTGCCTGAGGAGCAAATTGCTCAAGCTCCCTATGGGCACCAGCAAGGTGCAGTGGAGAGTCTTGAGGCTGCTCTAGGGATTTATTTCATCAAGACCGGTCTGCTGACGGTGTCATATGAGATGAGCGGGATTGAGGGACTCGTGCGGAGAGAGCACCCATTGCATACCAAGCGGTTTGAGTTTGATGATGATGTAGCCAGTCCTGCCGTCAGCCAGGAAGATGCCACGGCCATTTGGCGCAATCTCGATGTAGGATGCGATCCTGCCAAGAGGTGAGCTTAGAGTACGTAGCAGTTAAAAAGTAGTATAAGAGAGGGTAGACGTGAACACGGGGAGTAATGGAAGAGGAAGAGATTATGGAAAGATTTTTGAAGAGGTTTTACTATGGTACTGCACCGTACTCTGGCGTAATGCACGGAACAGCACTAAACCATTGTAACACTTCTGCGCAAATAATTCGTTCTAGTAACGCTACAGAGTACTCTGTGATAAAAATCAGTGTAGTCGGGGTGACACTCCATTCTCACTTCCGGGTAACCCTCCTAGGGGTGGGTGTTTTAGCCCAATGCGAAAGTGGTCAAAAGTGCCACAATTGATATAAAACCTGGGCAGGGTATATTTACAGAGTGTCTTAGACTACTATCCAAATCTCAAGATCATAGGAGATGTGCAAGGCCCATAAATTGAAGCTATTGTTTCTGGGTAGTCTCGGAATTAACTTTGTTTACCCCAGTTTACATCGCCAAAAATAAAACAAATAAAGTTCCATTACAATTCACCTCTCTACCTCACACACATGAGAATATTGACGTTTCTCACAACTGCTTTGGCAGCAACTCCGGTGGTGATTTGGCATGGTCTGGGTGACAGATACGACTCGCCAGGCATGCAGAGTATTGCCGAGCGATTAGACGCGTCTTACCCCGGTATTTACGTCCATGCCATTGCTCTCGACGAAGATGGCGGCAAAGATCAGCAAAAGTCGCTAATTGGCAATGTTCGAGACCAGGTACAGTCGGTATGTGACGAGCTGGCAGCAATACCCGAGCTGAGTGCTGGATTCAACGCTATTGGCTTTTCGCAGGGCGGACTATTTCTTCGTTCATATGTGGAGCTGTGTCCTTCCTACAACTCTTCAGCTCCGCAAATGAAACGTCTCATCACTTTTGGGTCTCCTCACAACGGAATTGCCGACCTACCTTTGTGTGGGCCGCGTGACTACCTGTGCAAGTCCCGAAACGGTCTTTTCAAGAGCCAGGTATGGTCCAACGCCTCGCAGACAAGTGTGGTGGTGGCGCAGTACTTTAGAGACCCTGCTCGACTCGATCAGTATCTGGACAAGTCTGGTTTTCTGGCCGACATCAACAACGAGCGGGAGCACAAAAACAGCGCCTACAGCCTCTCTTCTCTCGACAAATTTGTCATGATCATGTTTTCTGAAGACACTACAGTTGTACCCAGGGAGAGTGCGTGGTTTCAGGAAGTAGATCGGTCTAGCGGCGAAGTGACCGATTTGGAGGACCGAGCGATATACAAGGAGGACTGGATTGGGCTCAAAAAGCTGGGGAAAAGGGGAGCTTTGGAGTTTGTCACGGTCGCAGGCCAGCATATGGAAATCTCAGACAAGTATATCGATCTGGTTGCCGAGAAGTATCTTGGAGATGACGAGGACAGTGACAAGGACAATGGGGATAGCGAGTATGACGAGTTTTCGTTTGCTAAGCAAGCCCAGAAATGATTTATTAAATACATGACTACTAACATTTTACATCATGTTGAACACTGTAGAGGAGTGGATACTGCGATAGGATACGTGAAATTGTTATTCTCATTTGATTGAACTACAAGCTATAGATACAAATCACTTTGTGAAAACTGGGCAAAAAGTCACTGATGTTAAAGCGTTAGAGACAAGAAGTTTCGTGTTGGAACCCCAACTTTCACTGAAAATGAAATCTGAGATGGAATTTTGATAACAGGAGTAGGGACAATATACTGGTAATGCCTTTCAATCTACAGCATATCTTTTTCCACATCATTACCAAAACCACACACAAATCAAGGTTCCATTGATACTGATACTTGTTAAGATTCATTACACCTTCTCAAACAGGACAGGTGGTGATGATACAAAAAAAAGGGTGGACAAGCCGTTAAAAGGCAAGTCCAGGGCAGTCTCGTTTGGCAAAAAGGTCGTACCCGGACTCGAACCGGGGTTACTGGAAATCAAGTCTGAGTATCAGAATCCAAGGTGATAACCACTACACTATACAACCGTATTGTTATGAGAGTGATATGCATTGGGCCGATAGTAGCTGCAATCAGGAAACTGAAAACGCGAATTGTCGGCGATCTGGGCTTGAAACGAAGTAAAAAACGGCGTCACTGGATAGCTGTGGTTCGTGCCTACATTTTGAATGCAAATAACAGTGGACTCGATACATATTTAGGTCAGACACAGAGCATGAGACTTTGGGAGGATGAAGTTGAATAACTCAGTTGGTTTTAGTAATACTGAAAATAAAACTACACCATCTTGTTTGAAAATGACTATTACACAGGATTCCCTTAATATGGTTGTATTTGGGCAAGAAATGAGACAGTTAGCCAGCTCAGTTTATGGAATGTAGTTTTTGCTTGCAACTCTAATTGAGTGTGTGGGGTTCCAACAAAAAAATGATACTGTCAATAGGGAGATAGAATGATCCTAAAACAAGAATCAAGAAACCAGTAAGTTTGAGACGATTTCAATGATCTTTAATCATATTTTATTGTTGTGTTACATGTCAAGACTCTCTGTTTACGCCGATTCTCTAAAAAAAATCTCGAAAATTCGTTTTCACTATAGATAAACTCACCCATGAAAGGATGATCACAGAAGGCAATTTGTCCGAGTGGTTTAAGGAGTTTGACTTGAATTCTGTTCAGCTATCAAATGCGATTTTCGCGCGTAGGTTCGAGTCCTGCAATTGTCGCCATATCTTTTTGCTTCTGGCGAACAAGATAATAAAAAATGCCGTGTCATGTTTCGTTTCTGACCAATTCGCGTCCTGATTGAGTTTCGAGTCATGGCGATCTTTTAGGATTTCTCACCTGAAACTGAGGGATCTACTCTCCAGAATACTCATGAAAGAGAGACGGTAAAAGCAGCATTTGAAAGGTGATTGCGATTCGGAAAAGAGGACGTGGTTCACCAGTTCTTGCGGAAACCAACCAGACTTCTCTTCTCGCCACAACGTCAGTGTAACACGTTTTATAGGGGTTGAATCAAGGGGTGTGCTTATCTACCGACAGGGACACCACGTGTGCTAATCGTCAACTAAACCGCTTGTTGAAATTACTTGCATTAATGCAGCGATTACTTGGATGCATAATCAGACATCAAGTGCAGACATGGTGCCTGCTTTAGAGTGCTTCGGTTAGCGGAAAGCGTGGTTCACTTTTACGACGACAACTGAGACACTGTGAGACAGAACAAACGCGTCCATAGCACCAGTGAGATCTCGCGTGAAACCCCCTTTTCCCCCCTTTACGTGTCACAACAAACAGTGTTGGTAAAGTCGTGTGTCTGTCGTTACCCCTCATTTGAATAAGCGTTTTGGTTTTTAAGGTTTATAAACGACTGCTTTGTGTGGGTCCCCCCACTTATTTGCAGGGGTTTTAAGCTTCCTGTCTCACCTGGAATGTAGTACTAAAGCGGATGTAGATGACGTTTTCGCATACCAACGGTCTCACGAGAACCGCAGTCGCTGTCGCGTGAAGCTGACACCCATCACTACATACACGTCTAGTTTGGATCCGGCACATCTCCCTCTAGTTGGATCCAAACTAAATTTTCGCTCCTAAATAACCTCATGTTCTGCCGCACAACTACTGCATGCACGCCGCATGTCTTTGTCCTAATTGAGTAAAGGCCTTTTGGTGTTGTGACAGGGGCTCCAAGAGTTTTTAAAGGTCTTTGGTCGCCCTGCATCGACAGTTTATCCAAGTATAACTCACTGTCATTCAACACAAAATGAACCCCAAGGTCCTTCCCTTTCTGCTGGCCGTGGTCGCCGCTAGCCCCGCCATCCCCTTCACAGTCGTCAAACGCCAGATCGACGAAAACCCGTTTGTCATTCCTGACTCCATCATGAGCAGCGGAGACCAGGACGCCATGGAGCAGTGGGTGGACGCCATGGCCAGCATGGCCCAGGACCCCACCTGGAAAAGCATTGAGAGCGAGGTCAGCAACCCCTCGGCCAGTCTGGACGGAAACCAGGTTGCCAGCCTCCAGACTGCCCTGGAGTCCGTCTACTACCAGTACCACTCCACGCTGCCGTTTTTCAGCTCCATTCCTCTGCAGAGCTTCTCGTTTGCCCCCGCAGACCCCAGTGCCGCTGCAAGTGTGACCGGCGGAGCCAGCAACACCATCACAGCCGCTTCTTCTGGCGGTAGCAGTGGCAGCGACGCTGGCATGAACCAGCTTCTCTCTGGCCTGACCGACTCGGAGTTCATTTCTCTCGCGTCTCACGCACAGTCTCTGGCTGGTGAGGCTGAGAGTGGAAAGGTCTCTGTTACTGCCAGTGCCACCAGCGCTGCCAACTCTGCTGCTGCTTCTGGAAGCGCCTCTGGAAGCGCCGCTGGAAGCTCTCGGGCTACTTCTGCTGCTGGCTCTAGTTCCGCTCCTGCCAGTGCCTCCAGTGCTGCCAACTCTGCCTCCGCTCCTGCCTCTTCCAGCGCCTCAAGCGGAGCCAACGTCTTGACCTACATGGGCCTCCTCCCCGCTCTCCCCGCTCTGGCCATTCTTCTGTAATTGTAATCTTGTCTACACACTAATATATTTATCGCCATTTCAAACTGTTTTAGGAGGTGTTTTTCTGTTCTCTGGCTAGAGCTATTTAGCTGAGTGCAATTCCTAGAAAGAAAAAAAAGTTGAGCCGATTTGCAAACCAACATCACCTTTTTTTTGCCGGCTGACTAAGCAAAGTCTGGCCTAAATAAGCCCAGCGCCAAAAACGTGCACGTGATAAGTCAATTTGGCCGAGTGGTCTAAGGCGTCCGACTCAAGTGCAAAGCTTAGCAGGAGTGATCCAGCTTTCGGATCTCGCAAGAGGCGAGGGTTCGAATCCCTCAGTTGACATTTTTGTTTTTGCGGCTAGTAGAGGGGCTAATTCGGACATTGCTGGTGTACTTAAGGAACAGCAGTTTTCTATCCTTCATATCTATGCTTTCATTTTTAGTTTGACCCTATCCATTGCCCATCCTCAAAAAGTATCATTCTGCGACTTGCACTCTCTTGCAAAATACAGCCTTGGACAATATTAAAACTTGCAATAATTTATAAGGAATCTAAATCTAAAAACATGAGAATATCTCTCTCTAGTTGTAGCAGTACTGGGTCATGCACTTCTTGCACGTCTCAGGGAGATCCTTTCCGGATCGCTGGTACTCTCGCAGAACAGTGGCACAGCCAATGCACTGGGCCCACTCGAGGGATCCAGACAGAGAAGCCACCTCAAAGCCGTTGCCAATCATACCGTCCTGCTCAGCAGAGGTGTAGTCCAGCTTTACTGTCTTTTGCAGGGTGTTGTAGTTAACATCGTGGTTGGGCATGTCCACAACCAGGGGCACGTATCGATCAGTTCCGGGGATCTTGTTGAGCTTGGAAACGTCACATCCGATCCACAGAGGCTTGGAAAGATAGTTTGCCAGGTACTCGTCGCTGGTGGGGACGTTGGGGAACACTCCAGGGCCCATTTCGAGCTCAACCTTCTGCTTGGTGGCAGTCAGAGTCTTTCCGTCGGGAGTGTTTCCGGGAGGAGCTCCATCTCCATCGAAAGCAAGGACCAGGTCAAGCTTTCGAGAGGGCTGAAGCAGGGGCCACAGTGGGATGCCCATGTGAGAGTAGCCGCCGTCAGCAGCAAACAGAGTATCACCGTTGAAGGGAGCGCTCACGCCGTCAAAGTTGTTGAAGGGGTTGGGGGAGTAGATTCCACCGGGAGCAGAGTTTCCGTTGGCGAATCCCACAAGACGCAGAGCAGTAGTAGCCCATCCCGAGGTACCCTGGAACAGACTGGAGGTGGTTCCGAGCAGGAAGTGGGCGTCGTCGAAGCCAGAAACACAGTTTCCGCTAACGGCACCGTTGTCCAGCTTGGTGCCGAGCTGTCCGGTGGTAACAAAGGCGTTGATGGCCTTGTCGTACGAGCCAAACTCGATGGGGGTGATCTCCAGCAGAGGGTTGGAGAAGATAATGTCGCTGGCCTTTTGGGTTCCGCTATCGAGAGCAGTGGCAACAATGATGGGGAAGGGCATATCGTTGCTCTGGTAAGAGTTGGCTCCGGTGATTTCGGACCACTTGGAGTAGGTGCCTTGCGAGTCGACAATTCGTCGTCCCACGAGCAGACCCCATTCGTCGGTGAAGGAGATTCTGAATCCCGCCAGACGCTTTCCGAGAGCCTCGGTAATAATGGCGCCGTAAGTGCCGAAAGCTGTCCAGGAAAAGGGGTTGGTTATGGTGGGGATGTTGTCCTTGAGCTGCCAGAGGCGCGAGTTGGCCCGGACGTCGGCAATGGCGGGGAAGTCGTTCATGGCGAGTGTTCCCACCAGCCAGCCTCCTCCTGAGGCACCAGTCATGTAGTTGGCCGACTGCAAGAGTCCTCCGAGAGTGTTGGCAGCTTCGTTTCGGCTGTCCAGAGCAGATACGGCGCCTGCGCCGGTCAGCATGGTTCGGTAGCCTCCTCCCGAAAAGGCCAGCGCAATGTTTGCTGCCTGGTTAGTGTCGAGACCAGGCACGTTGACGTGGCTCAGCAGAGCCTTGAGAGCAGCATTAGACTTGGCCTGCTTGCCGGAGATGTACGAGGACTCGGCGGACGAGATGGCGCCGCCTGAACGAGTGAAGTCTGTGTTTCCAGAACACGACCCCGAGGAGGGTCGGTAGGCTGCCAGCACAAGGGAAGCCAGGGCCAGGATAACTAGAGCGTTGAGAATGGCGAGCATCGCTGGGTGGGCTCTGTTGTCGGTGGCTGGTTCGATTTCATTGCAGCGTCTGTTTGTACCCTTATATCTCTTTCCTTTGAGGAGGTGACGGGCATGGCTGAGGGTTATCTCACGCGCAGATCAGCTTGTCGTGCATGATTGAGGTCCGCGGAACTGCAAGTGTTACACGCAAAAAGTAACGGGGAAATGTGACATTGGACGAACCCTAGGCGCTGTTGGCGGCGTGTTTCACTCCCTCTGCGGACTGTGAGCGGGTTTTTGCTTCTTGTTCTCGATATTTGCATTTGGTATGCCTTTGGGCAGTGGAGTGATTTAGTAAAAGTGGGTGTGGAGAAGAAGGATGTTGAGCTGACATAGTTTGGGAGTTTTCCACGGAGACTCTCGGGACGATTATTTCTTTTTTCAGCCTGGAAAGCCACAGATGAGCCGTGGATCAGCACTGCTGCTGTTCCAGAAGCGAGCTGCGTTTGGCAGCAGTCCACGGAGTCACTAAACTGTTACATCTCGGGTACGTTTTGGCTGTCTTGGAGACTTCTCAGTTTACGATTTTGTAAGCATGAGACATGAAAAATAGAAATGACTGTTTTACTTTTTAGCCGTAGACTATAGCTTGATTCCGTTGGACCCTCCTGATCTATGAAATTAAATATAAACTCTTGCTAGCTTGTGTTAGTTGTCTTGAGAGGGATAGTTGTTGCTGAAACGTGAATGGGATGTGGCCGTGAGTCTGATCCAGACCTGGTCCTAGCTGCTGACAAGAGGATGGCTCGCTTTCTGACTAATTGTCTCCCTTATTAATCCTTCCTTCGACTCTGAAGATCATTGATAGTGATTGTCGTAGCGTTAGAGATAATGCATGTTCAGGTCTTTGGAACTTGAGTTTGCTACGGCACGGCACTTTCAGGCATAAACGGATACCAACGCGTTTTACATGACACCAGAATAAACAGCAACTTATTCTCAACAACATGCACTCCTCAGATTTTGTCTGGTATCAATACAGCAAAATATACGGCTTCGTTAAAGTTCTGCGTTGATAGAAGTAATACCTCAATCACCGTGCAGAGAGCCAATATCCCGTAGCAGAACGAAGTAAAGGCTCCTTGCCTTTTTGTCTATCAGGCACATTGGTTGTGACCATCCCGATCGTCTTGATTTTCTGCAAATCAAACTGATTCAACGTCTGCTGAGCTGTAGGTGGAGAAGCTCAAACCATCACCGTTTACGGCTCTCCAATGAGTGATGGTCGGGACCTTTAGAGTTGCAAAGGCATGTAGAAGACACACAGCTGCGTAGAATTCCTCGAACAGGACCTCAGGTATTTCTAGGAACGGTTTCAGACCGCTGTTTAAGCTTCTTTTTTTTCCGATGGGTGGGCGTCACCTATAGACCCCTGAAAAGTTATGATTGGCGTTCAAAGGGGATTAAACAAGAGCCAACTGTAGTTAGTACTTGTTCAACCATCTCTTAAGGGTCCCCACTTTCCTTTTTGACCCTGATGATTACTTTTTAGTAGGTTCACGGAACTTTTTTCGAGTACAACTTTTCACCCAGAGAGGGTAGAATCGTTCGTAGACGTCCTTGAGGGCAAGTATCGGCATTCTAGTCTGAGTATTCTGCTGAAGAGATAGATGATTCTCTTGTAACCACCTTTTCTCCGCCTTGAAATCTGAGCAACAACGTCCAACTTGATTGGCCATCGTATCTAAAGTTACTTGATGTCGATCATGGAAGAGTTGGGGACCGTTGGCCAAAGACAATTTAGTTGAATTCAATTCCTAAAAGAAAAAAAAGAGAAACAAATGTGGATAGTTGTAGCCGTATTACAAAAAAACGGACTAGCACATTTTGATCTCAGAAAAGAGGCGCAAAACATACTTATTTCGGTATTTCTTTTACTCCATTATTTTCTGAGATATAATCGTCTCTACCCAGGGTGGCATTGTTCAAGCTTTATTCAAGTTCTTAATCCATCGAAACACGTGCATCGCAAAGTTACCCAGTGAAGTTCTCTTTCTGCCGCAAGTAACTAAACTCAGCTGTGAATCAACTACTACGGTACACGTGTTTTGCGCTTCAGGGTGATTGGGTCCGGGGAAGAAACTAGAACACGGTTGTTGAGGTACTTTCTGTTAAAAAACTGGTGAGAACTTCCAGGTGGAGTAGCTCTCGAGTCTATAGCAGTCAGCGGACATCCGTGGTTAGCGCCATCCTAATGACATTGGGGCTGATATGACACGGTTCCTGTCATTTTACCGGTTCTATATAGCTGCCTTTATCCATCTGAAATATCTCTTTTTTTGCTTTTCAGGACCTCAAAAGACTGATGCAAAAGTTGGGCGGGTGTTCCTGGGTGTCTTATTTTTCCAGGAACAACTTGCAGATCGTGTCAGGTGAGTGTCACTTTGAACTGGCTAATAAGGTTTGCGATTGTCAGGTATAGTGGGCACGATAGAAACGTTCTATTCGACGGTAATGTGGGCTATTCTGGAGTTGTAAAGTTCTAGAATATGAATAGTTCTTGTACTATGGTGATTTTCCAGTTTTTTGGTTCCCAAAGCGTCCATTAATAGCGCTGAAAGTGGTAGCGTATAAGGATGTCCTGCCTCAATGTGAACGCCTCAAATGGGTTTTGATAATATCGTGTCTATTGCTTTTTAGTATCTAAACAAGTTACCAACCTGTTGTTGTCTTCTAATTCAGACTAATTTTTTGTTGCACATAATCTCAAACTGCCCTTGATCATTTACAGTAGATTGCAGTTGGAGTCTTGTTTCAATGTCACCACTTGTCTTGGATTTCTGCAACTGCACAAGTAGACAATGGATGGCTTCAATATGAGAGTCGATCTGCTGACCAAGGAAAGGAGCAATTTTAGGACCAAGTGTTGGACCAATTATATCAAAAAAGAAGATGTAGGGTCCCCAATGTCTCACCAGCCTTCCTTCTCTCCATAACCCTTCTATTCGTCACACTCCACATCTACAAATACAAACAGAAGAGCGCAACTATGCACCATGCATCGTGCATCATGCACCCCGCACAAAGCAGCATAACGTGAACCACCTAAAGATGAGAATTTCACACCAACTGTGTAGACATTCCTCCTATTTGTGACCTAATAAATCACCAATGAGGTGTTGGTGAGCAGCAAGATCCCACTATATACTGCAGTCTCTGTACGGCTACAGATGAACGCAATGTGACTGCACCCCATGCCTATTAGGAATAGAGAGTAACCGCCTTATCTATAACAAGCTTAAGTGTTTTTGTTTCTGTGTAACTTCCCAACTATATAATACTCCAAAATGTCACAACCTCTGTTCTTCTTCTTCACCCTATTTTTCTCAGAATGACTTCAATCACTACCAACTTCTCTACCCTTCCCCTCAACCTCACATTCGCTCAGTTCCTCAAGCTTTGCGAAGCGGCCGATTTCCTCAGAATCCGAGAGCATATGGTCCTCGACTCAAGTAACCGAAGACGTCGTCGTCAGAAGCGACGAGCCTAGATTTACTTGAATCATCTCTGTCATCCCGGAAGTCTAGTCTACAGCTCCCCATGAGCGTCACCTTGACTGACTTCCACTCCTAATGACAATCGTGAGTACCCTGTGAACAGCAACAAGGAACGACGAGAAACGATAGCAGGTTGCAAGGAGCTACCACCGTGACGGTTGGGTTGATGCTCAGGCCAGGTTTTGACCCATCAGTTACCAAAAGCTCTCTGTGACAAGTGATACGATAATGAAGTGAAGGTCAAGGCCAGATCTAAACTAAATCTTCCATATCACACTGCATCAACTACGACAGTTGAGTTGCCTATTTCGAGGCTGGGCTACACTAACGCCGTAGCATAGCTCAGGTTGTGCTTCGTTTCTTTCAATTGTCGTTTCAATTCTCCCCCGTCGTCCCTACCAACCCAATAAAAAAAGAAAAAAACACAGAAAAAAAAAACATTCTGTGGGACGGCTCAACCCGAGAAGCCAGGCCTGCACCCCATCGGCAGGAGCTTCAAGTCTTTGGTGATGACACCAAGGAGCGATACTAGTCTGCTGGCAAATATTTTCTTCTCCGACGAACGCCATGAGACATCAGAGTGCCCCGGAAACATGTTTTTTCCGCGGGCATTATCGCGTTTCTCAAGAAATTTAAGGTTAAAGTATTTCCTATTTGGGATTCCTCCTTGTCTGGTTGCCCAATGGGTCCTTCGTAAAGAATCTGATACCCACGTCCTGTTCTTCTTCTTTGTTATACATGTGAAATGTTACCCTGGCAACTACTGTGATGTGATATCCCGATACCTAAAGTGTCTTTCCCAAGAACTTAGTAACCGTGGTCACCCAATATTTCTGTCTAGCCATCAACATGACCCCCTTTGACTCTATATTCTTTGTTGGATGACTTATTCATGCACTGGTAATCACCTGAAGGCCCTACACTGAGTGTTATGTCTTCGGGTGGGACTCTGAGCGGTGTAACTACTTTCCCAACAGGTTTGGTATTGTACCTACTCTTCTTGATATGGGATCATGGTTTAGTCGGTCTACACCATGTAGGAGGTTCAATAGTCCAAGTTTTTGCAGAAAGCTGGCCAGTATTATCACTTGTGATCTCGTGTCACTGTCTATCTCCATGGACCCAGTAGAACGTTCTTGGTGTGATTTGTTTCAGGCTCTTGGCTTGGTAGACCGGTATGTGGCCGTGATCTGCTCTAGATACCCTTTGTCTCTTACTGGAAATGCTCGGTTGGGAGCTCTTAGGTTCTTACCAACTCTTGTGTCGTCAGTCTCCTCGCTCATGCATGTTGCCATTTCTGCCCAAGTAACTTCTGTCTGGTTCTACGTGGTCGCCTATATACTGATGAGATTTACTCAGCTTACTTGTAACTGCAACTTCACTCTGCTGTCAAGGGTTATTGGTCTCTAGTGGGTGTTGTGAGACACATTATCTATGCACGGCTACACTTTGTGGGGAACACATGCATTCTACGGGCATTTATCCCCAAACAGGACATGAACAAAAGCATTGGTGGGTTTCACACATATACATACAAAATGCAGCCGTGCCTGGTGGGTGCATGTTATGAAACCTTGGTTCAGGAAGAGAAAGACTTGTTCTCGGTCTAACCAAATGTTTCAGATGTTGATATACATTGTGAGACACTACTGGAGATATTGTGGTGAATATAATGTGAATATTGGCTTGAATAGTAAACAACACGGGTTTCTTCCGTCTTGTTTGGTCAAGGGCTCTTGCAAGTACAGTGTAATCTTGATTTACTCTGGTACCAGCTTCAAACATAGCATGTTCAATCTACGATTATCAGCAGATTGATGCACTAGAGATTATCATGCCATGAAGAATGGAGCCGTTTAAAATGTTTCGGGTCTCACTTAATCGATGGCTTCGTTCTCTCCACAGTTTGCAATTTTTGAAACTTCTTGTACCCCTGCATTTGCTTGGGTGTACATGACAATGAGATTGTGATGTGTCATCATAACCAATGGATTCCACTCCTCTTCATAGCATGGTTGTCTTGACAATCAATCTTACATACTTTTTCTCCCGGCATCTAACCGAGAATAATTTTTTCACCTGTCACTGTCCAAATTTCTTTTTATATTTTTTTACTCGAAAACAAAATAATTAAGGTTGGTTATTATCATGGGCAATTCCTAACCGGGTAATCTAATCCACACCCTCAGGCCCTAGGTCAAGGGTTGGAAGAATATTTCAATGCCTCATTTTATTCCCCATGTGTTCGTGAATGTCTCAGTTCTGTTAAAATTGCTTTAGCGTGAATATTGGTTTGCGGGTGGTTGTTCTTACAGTGATACCCCTGACACCAGACACAGTGCTGTAGGCTGAGAATGATATGAGAGTAGCGGGCTACAACGTCTCAACTAAGTCTGCCATCCTGGATATCACATGTATCTCGTGCTCATTCCAGCTATTGCCGAAGACTGAACTAATTGTCACCTCATGTATGGCTGCTTTTTTTCTAGCTTTTTTTGGGAGTCCACGTCATGCACATGATGCAGAAAAAATATACAGCCATCCTCGGAACTGTACCGACCACAGAAGACGTAATACTGACGACTCGGTTATATAATTTGGACTCCCTACTCCGCTACTGATTATCTACAGCAGTCTCTTTTTTCACGTCCACAAATGGTGTTTCCAGTTCACTTTTGGCAATGATTTCCCCCTCAGCCCCCCATTTTTGAATTATGCTTTATTGGAGCACCTACAGCAGTCCTGTGGAGTCATGTATGGTCGTCTAACTGCAGAAATAGGGGTGCTTGTGCACTTGTACAGGAACCGTTTTAATCGCCTCAATTAGCCCGTTGCAGCGGTAATTCTGGAATTCCGATCGCAGCCCTATTCACCGTGTTACAACCCAAACCCTACATTCGCTCACGGCTGTCTCATATCTGGGAAATAGAGTTGGATACGACATTTGATCGCCGATGGCTGATCATGAGATATCCGAGCGAAGAAAAAAATGAGCCTCCGGGAACTGGAATTTTGGTCGGTTCACGAAGAGAAACGCATTACCAAAACAGACATGATGTGGTGCTTTCGGCTTTGGCGCTCTGACAATGCGCTATAATTCACACGGCACCATGCAACTATACCACGTCGAAATTTCTGCATGTCCAAGACAAGCAACCCCAGGGTCCCTACCACGGTCTAAGAGAGTTTTAGATAGTAGATCCATGTACATAGACCATATATAGGTCTCGACCCCCGTCTCCTGATCACCATCTCCTCGTTCAGTACGTGCATTTAACCCGACATGAGTGTGCCCAAGTACGCCACCAACGGCCCTGCTCTCAACACCAACCTCACCATTGCAGTGGATTCTTCTCCGCTGGGAATCGTTACAGCTGCGGCTTTCGATCCTTTTCAATACGCCTCCTGTGTCTTTTCGAAGACGCAACAGCCAGCAACCACGCTATGGGTTTCAATGGACGGGCCAGGAGAAGTTCAGTGTTTGGACGGAGGCGTTTGGACCAAAGGACAAGACACCCAATCAGTGGCCAACGCTACCGCCACACAGGTTCACACCACCACTGTCACACCGGCTGCTGGTGCAAATGCTGCTGCTTCTGCGGCTGCCGAGACTCAGACAGCAACCCTATACGGCCTGCCGCCAGTACTTCCTCCAGCAGCATGGTTGCAAGCCAAGGAGTCACAAAACGCCATGCGTATCAACAGCGCACAAACGTCCACGGCCTCGGCCATCAAAATTACACATCTGTGGCCGACTTTTCTACTGGCACTGGTTTTATGATGACCATTCTTGTGGGGCGAGGAATTAATCGGAATTCAGCAGGGTGCAAAATAGGGTTTACAGGGGTGCAGGAAATAGGACTAATCGGGTAATGCATGTATATTTAAGCTTTATTAGGTTGTATAGAGACGTATCGAGATGTGGGAATACGAATGTTTGTAGATCGGGGCGGGGGGGTTTTAGTTCTTCATGGGGTCATTTTGAACGACTAGTTGGTTTCAAAGACCGTGTTGCGTTGTCTAAGTTCGGGTATTTTTCTACTTTTACTTCTACTGTAGCTCCCTCTGTGCAGCCAACCGTGTGGTGCAGTTATGAGAAGAAGAAAAAACGTTTAATACGTCGCATGTACAAAGTAAGAGCGCGTTCTAGATTACCTGTCCAAACGTAAAGTATGTCAACGATTGCGGACCGCCAAAACTTTATAAATAATTATGGTATCTTCGTCGGATTCAGAGTCGCAATCTATCGTTTCGCATGACTCAAACAGCGCTGAAATCACCTTGTTGTCTTCCTCTGTGCCCCCGTAGTCCTCCACTCCGTCTGGGAGCTTGATCACCAACTCATTTCCGTCCCGATGAGTCATGATGTAGGTGGACTTTGTCCATGCCGAGCTATCGATCAAATATTGGTAAGAGTCCAACAGCACATGAGCGGTGGCGCCGTTGGATAGACGAGCGGATTTTCCGAGATATTCCGGGGTTGATGTTGTCATTTCATGTGTTTTCATGGCTCTTCCATCCTTGCTGTTATAACTCTTTCGTTTCCATGTAAGGATGACCAGTTTACGAGTGAGTCACTGTATGACTGAATATTCAGAAGACCATAGAACGTTTCAGAGGGAGTTGAAGTCATTCTGAAGTGTGCATTTGGTTACCAATTAGCCCTGTCTCAAATGGTGGTTTTCGTGTTTTTTACCAGCTTGTCTTCTAATAGTGAGATACTGTATACGAATCAGTCCTGGTAACTTGATGGACACTGTAGACCGCAATAGTTGAATTATTTCGTTTTTGAAAAGTGAACTTGAATCCAAATGACTCTTTCATCAACTAGCTATTTTCAGCGTACTCCATATCCCTTCGAAGACCCTTTACTGAGTTTCTCAAGACTGATTATCTGTGAACCTTGTGAGAACATGAGAATACACATGAATGGCACCAAAACCGGATATAGAGGAGCTACGACGAATCCAAAGAGTCCATTCAGCTCGTGTGTATCTTCGTTTTCTAATGGTTTAATTGTTATAAAAAAATGAACAGTTTATTCCAACGCCACCCTCCCTTTCACAGCTGAGTGTCTCAACTGCTTTCAGAAAAAGTTATAACTGCCTGGTACTCATGGGACAATTTCTGGTACTCTTATAATTATTCCAGATATCCTAGAACCATCATTCCGTCTCTGAGCCATCACTTAGCACATTCATGGATGTTGACCATTGATTTCTTCACTTGAGATATTCTCGATTTTCAAGCCGATTTTCCATCTTTTCACCCACCAACTGTCTCAATCATCAGCAAACACATCTAGATAGCTCGCTTTCTAATCATTTATGTGATTGCGTGTTCTGGAATGAAATTCAGACAAGTTTGATTTTCATAAATTGCCAATGTACTACATCACGTGATTAGAGACGATGCCTCATTGAAAAACTTTATTTTGATGCCTGTGTCCAAGTATTTTTATTCATGCAAACTCTATTTTCGGAGAATGCCGGGAAAGCTCGGAAAAGTACGGAACCCGGGTCACACGAGCAATGTACAATCCTGTACGAAAAAACAACGCAATATCGTGAAAATCATTAAATTAGAGATATGGGACTCGAGGTCCTAGTGAATAAATAACTGTCATGAAGATGACTTTTAGGACTTTTGAGTCTGGGGCTTCTGATGTTAGTTTTTGTTTTTTTTCAGTAGTTTTTTTGTCGCGTTTTAGTTGACTGTTCAACTAGTATTGACGATACTCACGGTAGGGTGCCAAGTAAACGAGTAGACGTTCTTGAGACTGGTCCAGGAAAAGTCGACGTGATCGAATCGATCAAAGAAGGTGGAAGTGGCTCGAGAAGGCATGCTGAATGTGAATGTGGGGGTTGAGGGGAGGATGTTGGTGTGTTGGATGTAGATATGAGAAGACGAAAGATGGTCTATATATACGTCGTGTGGATTTCATTTTGTGTCATGATAAGGTGTTAAGGTTTGGTTTTTGCGCAATAAGGTTTGGGCGGAGTCAGTTGGATCGAGCAATGGTGTAGTGTGAGGGGGCGATTTGGGGGTGTTTTGGCTATTAAAACGTGTCACTACATTCACCCTGACTAGTGATGTCATATGCTCGAGTCCCAGCTCTTTTGCGCAATTGCTGGTCGACTAAATCGCAGCCCCAGTTGTGACTCAGGCTACTCAGAGCCGTTGAGAAAAGTCTAAAATATGACTAAATCGAGCTGCAGATATCGCCATGCAGCAGGAATAGGTGGTGATACATATCTTACATAGCAGACATGTTGCTGTTGAACACGTGACTAGAAAAGGCGGCACTGGACAGAGGGAAGACTTCTCAAGTCGGAACTAAGCTTGGAGTGGGTATACAGCCGTGCACCAAAGCACCAAAGTCGGTTTGGGGCTGAATGTCGGGTATTTGGGGCTTGTGGACATCACGTGAGCAGGTAGAAGAGCCATAAATAGCTGTTTTTTCTATGGGCGAGCTATAGGAGGGTCCTCTGTCTAGCCTCTTCGAGAGTCTCAGGATGCAGGGATTTGTCTGCTGCTATCGATGAGGAGAAACAACAATCAAAGTTATCGAGACTATCAAAGTTATCGGACAGGCGGGACTACAGTCCACAGTGGCATTTCTGTGGGGTAAAGGTGGGGGGGACAATGGAGGGGGTGGGGGAGTACGCGAAGCGTCGATGATCTGGAAGAAAGGAAGTTTTAGTCGCTGAAGAGGGGGTCGGGAATAGGGTTGGGTAAAGTGGGTATAACGGCAATTAGAAGCGATTATGGGTGCTTTTTAGTCGTTCTGACGACAGAATGGGGTTCTCCTCGCTTTTTTGACTACTATGATACCAAAATAGTCTCCATTCGGTAGGTTTCATCGGTACTTCTATTGTATCCTGTGTTACTTTGATGTCAGTGATTTTCTGTTAAGGTTGGTTGAGTTCCGCTCACCCACATTTATCTGAAAAAGGGGAGGTTATCTCCGATATCTCCGTTGTCTGAATACCTTAAGTGTTTCTGTTTTGAAAATCCATTATTTCCAGTGAGTGTGCAGAGCAGTAAAGAAATAAATAGTCCTACTAAACTTGGCTTGATGTTCCGGTTAGAAAGGTACTAATATGCCTGTTATTTGGTCTTGGTCCAGAAATGTAGCATGTGGAGCTAAATCTGGGGGATTGAAACGCACCAGCAGCATTACGGTCAAGTTACGTGGTTGTGGAGTCTTTTTTTGCATGAATACTGTCTTTCTACAGGTATTGTCAGTAATGTTTTTCTGTATTAATATCCAGTGTTAAGCTTGGAGGGGCCTAAAGCCTAAGTCCGCACAATTATGTTTACTTCCAACTCTCCCTCATATTTATTTGTGATCAGCCTCACGAAAAGAAAGAAATCCACCAGTACCACACGAAATACCATACGAAATACCATACGAATTAGCACACGAAATACCAAACAAAATACCACGGATCGTGATACAAGTCTCGACAGCAACCCCACGACATCCTCTCGGTCACACACAGATACCATGCATCCACCACAGTCGCATCAGATACCCCCACCACCTCCCCATGTTCATCAAATGGAGCCGTTGGTTAATCTTCCCACAATAGATATTCAGTCGCGGATGTGTGCAAGAGACAGAGATATCCACAATCTGAGTCTCAAAAAGAAGCAATATGCGAATATCCTCTTTTCGTCTGAACATATTCGCCTTTCCCGGCAGATGGGAGCTCTCAGGAACTTTGTCGAGGCGCCCCTGGAAGACTTTAACGAGTCACAAAAGGTGTACTTTATGGTGCTTGCCGAAACCGAGTACACTGAGAACAAGGGGATTATTGCGCCTCTTTCTGAGCTTCTAAGGATTGAGAGCGTGATTGCCAGACTACTTGAGGAGTATCACGCTTGTTTCCGAGAGTTGCAAAGAAGAGAAGAGGGCCTTGACGCCTCAAGGGCTAGAGCTTAGGTTTGGTGAGTTGCTGCAACACGTTTCCTGTCACCCTATGCTGAGTGGAGTTAGTGTGCATAGTGGTTAGACATGAAGCAGAGATAGAGTAATGACGTGAGTAATGAGATGAGTGATACGTGAAGGGGGTTAGAGGGAGATATCACAAACGGGTAGTTGGCATCTGATTCGGAATTGGTAGCTTGTAGGAAGATCTTTTCTTCCCAGTGTTACCATAAGGTGTGCAATGTGATGGCTCTGAAAATCTTCTGGGTTGTACTCCTTAATCTTGATAGATCGATATGATCGAGCCAGGGAAGCCATTTCCAGGTTAGCGATAGTTATGAGAATATAGATTTGCAGTTTCATGAGTTATTAAAGATGCGTTAGCGAGCTGAGAATTGGGTATGTTGTTGTAGTTACAGCTCAGAAATAAAGAGTGGTGCTAAAACAATTGGAGCTCGATGGGATAACTAATCAGTTTCAAAAGTGATCATTTCTAGATGTAAAAGTAGGTGGCATTAACACTTTTGCTGCCGAGCTCATGGTATCGTTGTTAGAGAAAAAAAAATCAAGGGCCCAACCGGGAATTGAACCCGGGACCTCTCGCAGATTGCTTAGGAACCCTAAGCGAGAATTATACCACTAAACCATCGGGCCTTGAATTAAGAAAATCAGATCGTTGAAAATATCAAATTTGAAGTCCGTAAAAAATCCGCGCTCATAACCTGTGCTGAAATGGGTCAAATTTGATTCTGTAACGCTTTGTTGGAGTACAACTGTCTTCTAATTGCTCCTACAGTATTTATATTTGTAGTTGTTCTGTTGATCCGCTCAGTAATAACTGCTCTTGAGTAGTCTAGGCTAAATACTGTCTCAAATCATCCAGACGGCACTTTTTCACAGCTTTTTCTAGTTTTTTGAATTCAGCTAATTAGCGAACAAGCCAATCAGGTGACGTAACAGGTTACTAGTCTCGAGATATATAGATAAAACAGTAATGACCAAAACGACATGGGTTGTTTTCCTTGTTGAGTCCCACAGTGGAAAAGATGAAAGGTCTTGAGTACAAGCGATTTCTCAGAATTCTTCCAGTGAAATGGCTTATCCCAACTGGTGCCCGTATTTCTTTTCCTTGCCATTTCCTCCACTAAATGGTTGGATAATTCCATTTCTCAAGTTTCCGAATAAACGTTCCAATCTAATCTTGTATGAACAGTCATTCGTTATCGTACATGATCTGAGACAGTATAGCCAACTTTGAATCTTTAGACTTGATCTCACAGACTCTGTTATCCGTTCATTTTTCAAATTACAACATAACCAAGACACTTTATTCATCTCTGATTACAGCGCTTTGCCTTTTCCTGTCAGTAAACATCTGTCAGCTTCATTAGAAGCACCCTCAAATGTGGTCACTGATAACTTTGTTTTTGATAGACTGCATTGAAGATGTATGAACCGCATCTCATAACAGTTGCAGTCTAACCACCTTGACTTTTTTGTCCAGAATTTTTCTAGTATTCTGATGTTGAAAAGTGACTCTGGATACTTTTCTCCCGCTTTTTATCGAACTTCAAAGCCCTCACCAGGCTTTGCAAGTCCTGTTACCGGAACTTATCTTATGTTTCGAAAAGTGGGGTCTAAATGGTTGAATTGAACTTTATTTATTCGTGCTACTTATCAACCCCTCTCCATCTCCAACATTTCTCTGACATCTCACGGCCCCATGTCGTTATCCAAAAAGGTTGTGTTTCACAAGTTCGTGCTGGATGCCCGGGGAAATTGGACTTTTCCCGAAGTGGAAGATCTTTACGTGATTATTCCGTCTTGGAGCACACCTGAAGATTTCCTGACTTGGTGTGTATCAATCAACGGAAATTTCGACAAAACCAAATGTTGGCGAGTTTCGTGCTCGTCTCTTTCTCGAACAAGCTCCCTCCTAGCCATTTCTGGAGAGCTGACGCCCAGCTACCGAACTGCAGAAGTCTTGAGAATCATTGAGATTCCAGAGGGACTCAGACTGGGTCTGACTGGAGACTTGCTGAACAACTTTGGAGTTGAAAAGAAAAGCAGAAACGCCGGCGGACTAGGCCACGTGGCCAATGCTGCTCCGTCTCGAGGTATTCTCCGACGCACCAGCCAAGGGACGAGTCCTCCTCTGTCTACCGGCCGTCGTGTTTCTTTCAATGAGACAGCCAGTACAGCGACAGATTCGGCAGACTCTGCTCTTTTTGTGTCTTCTCCTGCTTCTCCTGTTGCTGATCGTGACCAGTCTGAGGAAGGATCAGATGCATCTGGAGTTGCCGCTAACCCTGTCTCCAATGATTCTGCAGAGAAACGTTCTTCCAGCCCAGATGCGTCTGATGCTGGTCCAGATTCTCCTGTTGAAAGCCCTACCAAATTACCATCTCCAACTGTTCCCACACCGACTCCTACAGTTACAGCTACTGCTCCAACTGTCCCGTTGCCAACATCTACGGCTACCATTCAGTCTCATCCCAACACCTCTCCAGACTCAGCTACTTTCCCCGGATCTCACCCACATTCACCGATTCAACAGCCTATTGATCTTGAAACAGAACCTGCCAGTATCGTGTCAAATGGTGCAGCCGTTGCACAACAGTTGTCGCCACAGGATCCCCCCATTATCAACTTGGTTTCCTCCCCTCTGGAGCCTCAAGAAGAACATCTGCAGCAAAACACTCTGGAGCAGAATGAATTGCTACAGGATGCAGAGCTGAGACATGAACTACTGATGCTGTCTCACAGACAACAGGTAAATCAGCTTTTGCTAAATCAGAGAGCCTCTCATAGAGACCCAGAACTGTGCACTAATGTGCAGAAGCTGTGTGAAATGGAAATGCTGCACCAACTGCACCAGCGACACTTGGGTGAAATGCTGCACCTTTTAGAGAGGAATGGACAGCTGTTTCTGAAAAGGCAGGGGCAGCAGCACATGCAAAGACATGATGATCAGAGGCATGACCAGCTGCAGAAGCAGCAGTGGCAGCAGCTAAAAAGTCAGCAGACGCAGAGGGCAGAGCACAGGAAGATGCTGCAGACTCAACTTCAGCCCAAACCTCTCAATCAGCAAATCTTCAACCAACCGATCAACCATCATTCACGACATGACCAAGGGACGGAACAATCACCCCAAGTGACCCAGCAGACCCATATTCGTACCATGCAGCCCCCGCATCCCCAGACAATGCTAAAAACTATTACTTTGTCCATGCTTAATGACGATAAAGTCACTTGGGGGAAGGCTAGAAGTGTGGTAGCCGATGTGCCGTTGAGATTTCAGAGCCCTGCAAGCTCTTACGCGTTTTTCGTCTACCTCTTTCCCGGTTTTTTCCAGATTCATCGGTCCTACCGAATAGTAGACAGCGTTTCGTCGAACCGACAATACACCTTTCAAGAAGCCCTATTTCCGATAACAACGCAGTTTTTGCAAACGGGAATTTGGATGATTTTCGAAGCCAGAATTAAGGGTGCAGTCGCACAAGAGTCTCCCGAGCCAGACTATTCCGAGGTCAACAGTCGTCTAGTTGCCATCGAAACTAGCTTGAACATCCATCGAAAGAAGACAGGTGACGAATTGCCTGATATCGTTCGTCGTCTAGCTGTCATTGATGCCAAATTGGATGGAATTGAGAGTGCTCAACAGTCGCGAAAAGTTGCCGACAGAAGTGATAGTGATGTCGGGATGTCTCGGATTGAGTCTTTTGAGCAATCTCGAAAACGCAGAAATGACGATTTTGACGTGAATGGCACCGGTATTACCCGAAAACGACGTCTAAACGAACATTCAACTGCTGTCTCGTTTGAAAGTTCTTGTGGACAGCTTCCCAGACACATTTCAACATTGATTTCGAGCCTCAAGTCGGTTCCCGAAGTCACATGTTCAGGGACCAGTTATGGTCGATTTGAGATTGTTGATGGTAAATGCTTGCTACTTGCTGGCTCCAAGAGTCGGTGGAAGTTTGGATTCGACGAAAGGGACTTGGTGGCGGATTTGGAGGAGAAGCAGGTGGATGATAACGTGTCTTTTATCAGTTGAGATTGATTCTAGGAGATTCAAGCCGTGAAGGGGAGTCATGTCGTCTGTTGAGTCATTGGTTTAGACTTGTTAGAGGTACTGTCTGGTCTTTTGATATCTTTATCAGCGTACAGGGTTGTCATCTGTTGTACAGCTCAGGTAAAGGTATAGGAGGAGCTTTCAGTTATCATGACTCTTGTTCATCATATGAATCGCATCTGAAATGGAGATGTCCATTGATGAAAAAAACGAGAGCCCGACTACTGGATTTCCACTTGGTTCATCAGGAAGTTTCGGCCTTTGTCATTTTTCACGACCAAGTCCATTTTCGAAGTTCGACCAGATCACGCTGATGCGTTATTCGTCGGTCTAACGGTCCCAGCTCTGTCACTGATCTTCACTCATCATCAAGCGCTGCCGACATGACTCAACATTCCGTGACGACTGTTTTGATTCGTGGGAATGTTGAATGGGGTGAGAGAGACACGCTGGGTATACAACGTCTAAGCCCTAGTATCATCACCTCTCTTCTGTTCCGTGGATTGATCGATTATCAAGCTTTCGATCCCTGGAAATCCTGCACTGAGGTAAGACTGAACGTTGGTTTCCGTTGAGCTCACGAAAAGCATTTAAACAGCAATCCACTGCTAACTTTGTGGTATAAAGGTGGTGATGAAGATCATTCCTGATGGAATTACGACGGAGAGATTGAGGTGTAGCTGCCCACACCCGATTCTGAGGTAGAACAAAATTAATGAAAAAAGAACATGGTATTGAGACAGCAGCTCTAACTGTCAAATTGAATATCGAATCAGGAATCTCACACACAGAAGCAATAACCCACAGTATCTAGACGTTATGCTGCCGAATTTGGCAGATGGTACTGTAACACCAATGGACAGCCCTGGACTTGCTGGTGTTTAGTATCTCAAAACCGCTCCTACTGCATTCTGATTCGTGAATCTCTGTTATGCCGTACTAGTGCCTCCGATGTGCTCATAAGCACTTTATTGAAGACCGAGTGACCTCAAACCACCCAAAACATATTGTAGAACACGAAGTAAAGCACCGAAGTTAAGCACCCGGTCAAATCTTATCGAAAAGGTGAAAAAAGAAAACCTGATTACTCAGCCAGCTCTTGCGTACGTAATGAACTAGCTAAACTCCTTGTAACTCCAGAATTGGCTTCTTCTTTACAATCATAGGGACACTCATGAAATGATTCTCCCCCACATTAAAATAAAGTTTCAACATAGATAAACTTCTAGGGCTTCATCTCCCACTCGACAGGGTAATTACAGGGTTAGGGCTTTTGTTTTACATAAAATCAAATTTTGCACTCTGCTTTTTTCCTCAAGTAACAACCAGGCTTGTTGACTGGCGTCTAGAACTGATACGGACGTCCGCCTCTCTAAACCTGGAAGAGTAAAAACACAATCTAACATGTACTAGGACATTCTCGCTCCTAGCACGGTAAGAATGTGCTGACATTTCCTTTCTATATTTTTTTTCTGAAGTCGAGTGACTTGGTACAAACAACTGGACATTGGATCTCAGAGGTCATGTGACCCTGTAAACCTTAATTTGGGCCTGTGCATACTGTTCATTTCATTAGTGAGAACACATTAGGACCTCATCCTGAGCTCATCAAGAACAATATAGACTGGAAAGCAGTATCATTATAACTATCACACTGTTGCTGTCCTGGTGTAACTTTCGGATTTAATTTACCATTACTATTGCAGAATCTACAAGTGTTTCTACAAGTTAAAATTTGGACATGAAGTTGAAATGATTCGCCTCACTTGATTCATCAAGAGCTGTGGATTTTATCTGGAGCAGAATAGATCTCTCTGCTATAAGCTTCTCTTGCAGAATATTTTAGTCAATAAATACAATAATAAATACATATCCTTCTACCCTCGCCCTCATTGAGCCTTGATAATCATACCCCTCCTATCCTTGCCTGTCCTACTGCGTGAAAACCATCCTGTTTTCAAAACCTTGACCAAATCATCCATCTTCTGCTGTTGCAAATCATTGGACAAAATGCTGGCCAGAATGGAGAAACATTGCAGCAATCTGACCGGAGTGTTGGTTCCGTTTTCAGACGACAACTCCAGAGAATAATTAGAAATAATCTTGGTCAATCGCTCTGAATGAGGGAGAATAATAAAGTCCCTAAATCCAACAAGCGTCAGTAATCGCACATTCAACTGATCTGGCTGAAGCAACAGCATGCTCCAAAACTGCTTGGCTTCTTCTGGCTTCATAGTCTTGCCACACCCATCAAACTCCATCTGAAGGGGCAAAAAGACTCCCTCCCAGTAGGGGAGGACATCTGAGAAAAAATGCTCCCACGTAACTGACAGATGCTGGATCAACCTCTCATCAGGAACTCGCTTAGCGTTCAAAGTGTACATGCCAGTCCGCAGCAGATCCTTGAACTCATTGAGAAGAGCCTTGGCAGTGCAGTGTTCCTGTAATCGCAGATTTGTGTGCATGACCACCAGTTTGTTGAGATCTTCGATGGGAACACGAATACCCTCTCCGGAAAACAATGGCAGCACTCTGGAACAGAGCAGAGCCCATGCGTCATCGGCAAGCTGCTCCTTATCCTCCTTGGTCTGGTTGAAGTTCTTTATGTCCAAAGCAGAACTGAAACTCTTGTGCAGAGCTCCAGGAGAAGAGCTCTGGAACGAGTACAATGAGCCACCTTGTTCGTTAATAAGCTTGGAGTTGGAACTGGAACTAGACATGAATGCAGCAGCACTGTGAACATCCTTCTTGGCTCGCATCAGGATGCTATGTGCCTTGTGCTTGGCGGTACTTGGAGAATCATCCTTGTACTCGTCACGCGAGGCCATTGTAGGCGTGATAGGCACGTTGCTGCCAATGCTGGCGATTCGTTCCAACTCCTTTGAGGGCCGAGACAAGGGAGATCGCTCGGATAGAGAAGGTCGTGTGCTTGGCAGCTGACTGGTCTGGATAGTCAAATCTAAGTTACCTTTTCGTTTGAGCTTGGGTTTCAGTCCTTTGGCGGAGGACTGCTGCTTGGCCTGCTTGGCAAACATCTTGGCCTTGAACAGCGCAGACTGCTTGGGAGCATAAGCCGCTTGCGCTGCGGCTGACGAGTCGGTGGCAGCTGCAGTCGAGCTGGATGCAGTGGCAGAAGGAAGCAGGGTGGAGGTGGATGAGTTGGTCGACTGAGACATACCATTGCTGTTTCCCGACGTCGACTGCATGTTGGATCCCTTGGGCGACGTGCTAGGAGACCGTTTGCCGGATATCTTTTTGCCGAGTTTCGAGTTCTTCAGACCTGTGTGTCCGTGCAAATGAATACCGAATGGGTTGTTCGAATGTCCAAATGACCGGACCTTTTTCGGAGAAGTTTCGGGCTCGGAAGCAGCGACAACAGGGCGTTGTGTGGACTGGATGGGGATTGAAGAGACCCGTCTGAGAGCTGTGGCGGCAGCTGTTGCGGCGGTGGCCTCGCCCAGAGTGCTCATGGGAGGCTGCATGGTGCTTCCACTGCTGCTGCTGCCTCCATAAGAGCCGAGTCCAGGGTTGGAGTGGGTCGGGGTCACTGGAGAGTTGCCACTGGTGCCGCTAACGTTACTGAGATTGATAGTGGAGTAGTTGGAGCCGATCAGCGTTGAGTTAGAGTCACTCTGGCCGTAGAAAGATGCAGAAGGGGAGGACGGCACTGAAGAGGCGGCAGATTGTGCAAAGGGCACGGAAGGACGAGCTAGCGGTTGACCAGCTGACACTGAGCGAAGGTTTCCCGTAGAGCTAGACGGTCTGGGCCCTGTTGGTGGCGGTGCAGACGGTGGAGCCTGGCTGGGCGCAGGTGTCGGCGTAGGAGCAGAATACTGCGAGTGTCCATACTGGCCAGTGGGAGCAAATGGGTTCGTGGAGGAAGCTCCTGGCATGAGTGAATGTGCTGTCTGAGGCATGGGCTGGGTAGATGTGTATCTGTACTGTCCCTGCTGTCCCTGCTGTCCCTGCTGCCCATGTTGCCCCTGCTGTCCCTGTTGCCCCTGTTGCTGCCCCTGTAGGTGTCCCTGAAACGGGTTGACGCCATATGGAGGAGGCTGTTGTTGTGTCCCAGGGGCTCCTGGGGGCGGAACTCCTGACTGTAAAGAAGCGCTGGAATAAGAAGCGCCAATGGGAGTAGACGTGCCGCTGTTCATGTCCAGAATGGCCGCAGCAGGCAACAATTCAGGCACAAACGGACCTCCGGAGAAACCTCGCAGAGCGTGCGGAGAGTGAGAGGACGAAGACGAGTCTGAAGACGAACGATGGTGGCTAAAACGCCTGCCTCTTGGCGGAGCACGTGACGTGAACCCGGCAAAGTCCGGCTGGTCTTCTTCAGGTATACTGTCAATCATGGTGTTGTGCGTGTAACTACCTCTGCTCAGTGTAGTTGATGTTGGGATATCAGAGTTTGAGGCAAACCTAAAATTCGATTTACGGGGTTGTCGGTATCAAAATGACGACAACAACGCTGCGGTTTTGATGGCAGTACTCACCATCAGAAGGCGTTGATAAAAGGTGTCATTATCTGAGATTTCCTCCAGACATCAATTAAGGTGAGTATCTATGAACCTTAATTCATGAATGACTTGATGCTCTAATCACGTGACAGTCGATATAAGAAGCCGTTGATGAGGAGGTTACTCTTAAGAGTCCCCTTGTAGTATCTACATGACAGAAGACATGTAATATTGTTCGAACTTACGATCATACCGATAGCTACACTAAAGATATTCTTCCTGAGATACACACTCTCCTTTCACTCATTCAATTGATTCCGACACGATAACAGCTCGGCAAAAGACGGGGTGGGGTGCATAGTGATCTCAAACGAGTTGTGGAAGGTCGTAGAAGGTGATGGAAAAAAGTGAGTATACCACTGCCAACAACTCTTCCGCCACTGGCCAATTGCCTGCCGATTGGTGTACGAAATTATCTCGCAGATAATCCCGGCGCCTTACTAATCACGCCCAACTCCTCCATGTCAAACCTAACTCACGACATCGCACGCTACACCCTGGATCACCATGCTACGACGACCCTCACTACCCGCTGGCTTCCCCGAGCTGCTGACCAAGACCTTTGAGGCCGCGGTCAAGTCCGGCGACCTCATTTACACCGACAGCACCTCTGAAAATGTGCAGGACGAGGAAGTCAACATCAGATACACGTTTGCCCCATCTCTGGCCAAAAAGCCCACTGGGAAGGAGAATGCGGATGAGGACACAGAAGCAACCTCCAAGGCGGACAAAAGTGACTCGGCCCCCGAGCTTGCGGCGTCTCCTTGCGCGGCCAAGTTTAACCCCTTTGAGAAGCCCGACCCCAAACTCATGCTGGTGGCCGACTACGGAGACTACTCCCTGGTGCTCAACAAGTTTGCCATTGTCCCCAACCACTTTCTGCAAATCACCAAAAAGGTGGTCCCCCAGACCGCTCCCCTGACTCCCACAGACCTGGAGTACTCCTTCGCTGCTCTCCAGGCCGCGGAATCCGACGGCTCGCGGTACATTGGCTTCTTCAACTGCGGCCCCAACTCCGGCGCCTCGGTCGACCACAAGCACATTCAGTTTCTGAAGCTCGCCGACGACTTCAAGCCCTTCCCCGACCAAGTGATCAAGTCAAAGGCCGGAAAGTCGTACAAGGAGGGCCAGGCGCCGCTCACCTCGCCCAAGGTTCCGTTTGCGCATTTCATTGTCCCTCTGGAGGTAGACTGGGAGGGCGAAGAGCCCGTTGCTGAGGAGCTGGGCTTCAAGTTTTCCACAGTGCTGTCACGAGTGCTGACTGAGCTGCGAGTCAACGACGCCTCCAGCATCTCGTACAACGTGGTCTTCTCCGAAAAGTGGCTCATGGCTGTGCCTCGAAGCAAGGACAGCTACAAGGGTCTGGGGGTGAACGCCACCGGCACCATTGGGCTGCTGCTGGCCAAGAGCAAGGAGGAGCTGGAGCTTTACAAGGAGGAGACCCCATTGAAGGTTCTGACAGAGGTTGGTTTCGTCAAGCCTGTCGATGCCGAGCATCCTGATTATGATTACTAGAGAGATTGAGTGGTTCAGTGACGCTGGGCAGATATCTCATCTTGAAGCCTCTAGTGGACACTAGTGGGCTCGTGGCACATCACTGTACGTGCATTGTTTAGGAAAATAGAACAAGTTTTAGATTAATTTTGTGGATGTAGAACTTGCCAAATCGGAAGTCTAAACAACTGATCTCTTAAATGAGACCACAGTATAACAACAATCTAATCAAACATATATACATTACTATTTACAATATTCCTTTTTCCAGCTTCATCATCTTCACCTCATCATCTTCACCTCATCATCTTCACCTCTCTCCTCCACTAACCGACCAGACGGTTAATGAGAATGGAGGCAGCTACACCAACGTTCAGAGAATCAACAGTGTTGTTCTTGATCCATCGGTTGTGGGCAGGAATGATGACGTGGTTGTCACACTGCTGCAGAATGCTGGTTCGCACTCCTCCATGCTCTCCACCCAAAACCAGAATAGTGGGCTTGTCGTCAAGCAGCGAGTTCATCTGGTTGAAGTTGAGCGGTTTCTGGGCGCTCTTGGCAGTGCCGTCGACGCTGGGCACGTGGGCACAAAGCACGGTCCAGCCGTTGGCTCGGCACTTGGCAAAGAACGACTGAGGAGTCTTGCCGTTCTCAAAGATGGGCATAAACTCCAGAGCTCCGGAGGAAGTCTTGGCAACGGCAGGCGACAGAGGCGCGCAGTTCTTGGCTGTCACCACAACGGCGTCCACGCCCAGAAACTGCGAGGATCGCAAAATGCTGCCCAGGTTGTGGGTATCGTTGAGCTGATCGAGGTAGACGACCAGAGGGAAACGTCGGGGTCGGTGAGATTGCACGGAAGACGTGACCTGGAAATGGGGGGCCTTGAGAGCCTCTTCCGACTCTTTGATGGTCTCGGGAGACTCGTATTCAGGGTTTGACTCGTGCTCGACGGTCTCAGTCTCAACAACAAGAGATCCACTCTCAAAAACTGTTGCCTTGTCCGATCCGCTTGAAACCTGGTCAGCGGCTTCTCCGAGCTGTGCTGATTCGGTTTCAGCTGCTGTCTTGTCGGCAACAGCAGCATTGCTGTCATCAGATGCAATCTCAGTTTTGGGCACGCTGGATTCGACTGTAGCGTCATCAATAATCAGCTCAGCAACTCCTTCCTTGGCGGCCACGGTCTCCACGTCCTCCTTGACCTCCTCGAGAGATCCCATCTTCTCCTCCTCGCTGAAAAGATAACTGGCAGGCTCAGAAATCATGACTCCATGTCGCATAGTCTTGACAAACACAGTCTGGCCAATGTGGGCCTTGGTGAACTCCTCCAGCTCGAGAATCTCGTCCAGTTCCAGAGGCTTGGTTACCAAAGCAACACCGTTGTGGATAGCATGAGAGGTGATCAAATTGAGAGTGTTTCGATCAACCTGTTCGTGTGCAATTCGCAGCTTGGTTGCCATGGCCACAATCTTGTTGGTCACGTGGTCTCCCTTGCCGTTGATCAGCGTAAACACCTTAAGACACTGGTTTCGTCGCTTGTGTGATGTCAAGGCAGCCTCAACAGCATGCGTTCCGTAGATTACATCCTGGCCAAAGTACCGCTCGGCCAACCGGGGCTTGTCATAAGTCTGACGCTGTCGAAAGATGGCTCCTGGTCGCTCTCTGGGTTTGTCCTTCTTGACAACGTAGATTTTTTGTGGCTTTAGCGCTTCCATGGTTTCCTCGGTCAAAAACTCGTCTCCGGATCTGGCAGTGGTATCTTTGGGTTCGTCTCGTCGCTTCACGTCTTTTTGGCCCTTGGAGTCCTCCTCGATAAGCTCGTAGTCGTCGTTATTGAGGTACTTGTCCTGGATCAGCTGCTGGCGCTGCATCTGGTTATTGAGTCGGTTTTTCGCCTGATCGTCGTCAAGTTTTCGTTTTCGCGCGAGATCACGGTAGTAGTCGTCTCGGGACATTCGTTTGAGCTCCCACGGTTTGGGATCAGCCGGTGGAAACGTGTTGTAGACTGGGGTCTTGTGTGGAGACTGTTTTCCCTTGTAGATGGGCGTAATGGTTCGTGCGGGACCGGGAAACTGGGGCTTTGCGTTCCTGGCAAAGCGGGTTTTCCCCGGCATGTTTTTCAGATTCTTAAACGCCATTATTGGGTGAGTTCTGAATGGTCGACAGGATGGGTCACTCTCAGTAGTGGTGATATGTAGGGAGAGGATTTATTTTTTAGACTTTGTTGATAAGGTTCGGGATAAGGTTGGTGGCGAACTGTGAGACGATATAGGTCGTTTTGGGGGAGAATTGTGGGTGGCAAGTGAGGTAATTGACTGACTTGGTGGGTTGAGCGTAGTCTGAAGAGTTGATTGAAGTTGCTCCTGTGTCGATTGGAGTAAAAATTGCCAAGTTAGGGTGACCAGGTACTGTTTTTAGGAAAAGACCAAGTAGGAGGTTGAAGTAGGTGTCTAACTTAGTTGGGAGGATGAGATGCTTTTTAGTTGAGTGCAGACCTAGAATGAAGAAAGAAAAAAGGAGGGAGAAACAGAAACAAATGTCAAGAGAGAGAATTGTTTCTATCTGGAAGTTGGTAAACTGAGTCTGCTGGAAATTGAAGAGTGTCGAAAGGAGGGAAGTGATTCAGAAGTCATGTGTTCTCTTTGTCCTACGGAGTGTATTTTCTGGTTTCGTATCGCTTGTAAGGATATCATTATCATTTGGTCTACCACTAACTCCCTCGTGTAGTCACGAAACATATTGAGAGAATTCGATGGTCTATAGACGCATTATATCTAAAATAGCCTATCTGTTATCCTTAAAAGCGCTTAAAAGCAGTTAAAAGCGATTAAAGCCGGACACCTTTGGACCAAGTGTGATTTTGACTCTGAATGAGTATGAACTACACTTGGCTAGAAGACACGATCAGTTAGTATTCGAGTATAGCTATTGACAAACAAATAGTACCAATGAACTCAGAATCGAATTTGGAACAAAACTCACTCTTTAGATTCTCTATACCTCCAATATTAGTGCATTTCATTACAACTGAGTAACTCCACCTGTTTTTGAAATCCTCTACACAACCCTCAATACAATAAATACTGTCTTCCATAGTTCTACACTGAAAAACTGATTGAAAGATCAAATATAGCCATATTACTAGTAGCTTTCATCTGTTTGCATTATTATTGATATATTATATTCATCCCACATACACGCTCGGTTGCACTGCACTTCGTCGCTGAGCATTGAGCCGACGCTCTTCTCAGACAGACTCCTCGCTACAGGCTCGTTTGCTGCTGATATCCAGGCTCCCCTAAGTCCTCCTGTACATGTGCTTTTCCTGCTCAATCTTCTGGTGGATAAGCTGCACAGCCATCTTCACACCATCAGTCGTTCCGGAAATGCTGACTGCTCGTTCGAGCTGACTTGGGTCCTCGGAATCAATGACACGGATGTTGGTGCCACTTTTCTTGCGAATCTCCGAAATCGACGATCCGCCCTTGCCGATGATAGCTCCAATCATGTCCCTTCGCACGTTGATTTGTTGAGACGTCTGTCCTGCGGTTTCCTTGGGTGCAAATTCTCGAATTTCAGGTCCCCTATCGCCTCGATCGCCTCGGTCACCTCTGTCACCTCTGTCACCTCTATCGCCCCTGTTGTCGGGTCTAAGACGGTCCTGGCGATCCTGACGCTCCGGACGATCCGGTCGCCCCTTTGGACCGGTTGGCGTGTTTCTGTACTCGCGATTTTGGTGTCCTCCCTGGCTGTATCCTCCCTGGTTGTATCCGCCCTGGTTGTATCCTCCCTGGTTGTATCCTCCCTGGTTGTATCCTCCCTGGTTGTAGTTCTGGCCCTGACCGCCGTGGCCCTGGCTGTAGCTCTGGCCCTGGCTCTGGCCCTGTCCCTGGCTCTGACCCTGGCCATTGCTGGCACTGGCTGGACCCCGGGGAACGTTGCGGAGATCAATATCCGGAATCTCCACCCGCTTCTTCCGCGTGATGTACATGTTGCTGCTGATGTACTTTTCGTTCTCCTTTTGCCGCACAAACGTGTCGGGGTGGCCGTACACTCCAGTCACCAGTTTGGACGTGTATGGCGCCGAAACGTCGTACGTGTCGACTCCCTCATCCCCGTCCGCCTTGTCCTTGAGCTGGATGAACAGCACCATCCTGAGAAACTCCCGGATGGCCTTGACGAGATCGGCGACAATCTGGCCTGAGAAAACGACAGATCGGTCTGTGCTCTGGGGCAGCGTAGACATGCCCACAGACACGTGCACGCCGGGCACCAGGTCGATCACCCGTGACGCAAACGGACTGGCACTAATGTGGGGAACCTGGGACAGCACGGCGTCTTCAAACAAAAGTCGAAGTCGTCGAGTAGCCATGCCAGGGGGAGCAAGAGCCGAATCGCGCTCTACCAAGGCCCTGATGGCCCCATCCAGACCCTTAGACGCACCCTGTAGCAGGACAACGTTTTCCGGAGCGTTGACAATCTCCACCACCCCAATACTCATGCCTGCCTCCTCCACGGCAGGAGCAACTTCCTCAACCCGATCCGTCACGTATCGGTTCATCAGCAGTCGCACCGTCAGCTTTGTGTTGTTGAGAACCGCCTCGGACACTTTTTTCTCCCCCACCTTTTCGTTTTTCTCGTTGATTCGCTCCAGCTTCTCTTCCACCAGCGCAACCACGGACATTTCGGTGAAATCCGTCTCCATGACGTTTTCCGGCGGCTGCAGAGCTGATGGGGGTGCAGGTGCGGCTGTGGATGGAAGCGCTGCTGCTGCTGCTGCCGGTGCTACTGCCGCTGCTTCCTCGATTTTGACTTCTGTGTCCTCAGAAACCTCTTCTGCACTTCGCTTGACGCCTCGCTCTTGAGGGAGTTCCGATGTCTCCAGCTGCTCCTGAGCCTCCTCCTGGGGCTGCTGCGGCTGCTCCGAGTCCACCTGCATCTCGTCGTCGTGTGCCGCCGGTTCCTCCTTCTTGTTTCGTGCTGATCGTCGTGGGGGCATTGTGTGTGAAAAAGTCGACCTGTGATGCGATATACATCTTCGAGAGAAGGTTGAAGGTGCATCAAAGTGTGCAGAAGTCACGTGACTTGGGAGAGACCTCATACGGCAGAGTCGTCTAAACACGATGGTGGGGGGTGTTTAGGGGCTGAAAGGAGGGATATTGGAGTGTTTAGGGGCAGCTCCGGCTCCCTGACAAAAAATTGGTTAGTTCTAAATTATTATGTTTTTTTTTTTTTCGCTTGAATTACGGATCCAAGAATTGGGATGACAGTTCAGAGACTACAGAGTACTGAAGTAAGAAAGGTGCTATGGGGCGATCAGTCTAGCAAAGTGTCAGTATCTGAATTCAATGACTTTATTGTTGTTCATTTAGAGGTAATCCGCTTCGATTGAGTGACTTTTCAGATCTGTAAATGTTAGTATCTGGTGAGATAAAGTGCTCCTGAGACATCTGTAGAATTGTCAGGCCGAAGAATTAAAGAACAAGAAATACAACTAGAAACAAGTACATTACAACTCGAAAGTGTCAATTGATAGCACATTTTTTGTTAGAATCAGTTTCCACGTGTTCTTTAGGCACTTGCCTCGGTCGTGAAGTTTGAATTAGCGAAATAAATCGATTACAGAAAAAAGTAGTGTGCTCCTCTACCGAGGCCCTTTGGTACATCTCAAGTATACCCCCAAATCTCTTTTGGGAGCTTTATGGAAAATCTGAAAAGTGCAACCGGTTTAAAGTGGCAATTGTACTCTACTGACGTTCTTTATTGTTTCTCTACTCTCTTAAATAGTGGCTATAGTGTGACTTCTGTTTTTGGTATGATGCATGATCATCAAAAGGTGTTGTTTCTTGGTGACAATCAAGCATAGATTCATACAACTGATATAAAAGTGAACAAAAGTCTGAAGAGTACTTTTTGTTCAGAAATCTCTCACAAATACAATGACACCACTCAACCCTCAGTTGTTATCAACGTGATGTAACTGTGATTGTCTTTGGAAGTGATGATCCAATCAATCTTTTTTTTTCTTCTTTTTTTTGGAATTGCTCCATCTAATATCTCGTTCAACCAAGTCAAACCTGTACAACTGCAACTACAGTCAACATGCCTACGAAACACAATTATTGTTTACGCGTGTTAGCTATAAATAATCTAATGCCTGGGCCGGTGCATGGCGACACTGGCCAGACCCTCCAACAAACTCTTGTCAAAGGGCTTTTGCATAAAACCCGCCGGGGGAAGCGTTCGGATGCTCATTGGCGGCGGGCTGGAAATCGACGACGTCGAACTCGCCGTAGACGCCGTGGTGGCGCTGGGAGCTGTGCTGGAAGGGGCAGAGTTGTTGCTGCCGCCGTTGACCGCCAGGTTCACCACAGACATGTCCGCCACATCGTTCTGGGGCATGTGTGGGGCCACACAGTGGCGCCAGTGGTCCACCTGCTGGGGGAATCGTCGCTCGACCACTTCGCCAGCCATGTGAACAGCCTCGTAGTCAATCTCGGAGCCAAAGGCAGTCACAAGACCAGAAATGAGAGCAATCACCTCGTGCACAAAGTACTCGGAGACGAGCGGCACAGCGGCCATCAGCGAGGTGTCCACGGTGTCCACTAACGAAGAAATGGTCGACAGAATCTTCTCCCAACCCTGCTGCTGCTGGTACTGTCTAATAGCCTCGGCATACAGACTCATTGCCTTGGCCCAGGACACGGCCTGGCCTCGCACTGTTCGGACCAGCCGGTCAAATGTGTGTTGGGTCAGCGTAGGGTTGCCAACCTGGTTCAGGGGCTTCTTGAACCAGTCAGCCCGCTGAAGAGAGAAAGAAGCAGTCTCGGGAGTGGCCACGGACAGAGAGAGGCCCACGAGGAACCGCAGACCTTCGAGCTTCTGAAGGACAGCGGGAAGACCCTCTGCAAGAGTCTTGAGCACCAGCTGGGGGTCCATGAGAGCAGGGGTCTGCATTCTCAGCGAGTTGAGCCGGTCCAGGACAAAAACAATCATGCTCAGGCGGTAAGAAGTGTCTCTGATGCCGTCAATGTCCACGTTGCTTGAATCGGGCTGGTTGTGCTGGGCAATGAGACCAAGAGCAGCCTCAAACTCGGGCCGTCTGCACGACATGTGCACCGTGTGAATTCCAAGAGCGTACGACTGCGATACGGCCGATGCCAGACGCGAGTAGTCCTGGGTGTGCACAAAAACGAGCAGCTGGATCATGAGATGCAACAGGTGCGATGTGGAAGCGGGGGTTGCGGCGTTCTGGGCCAAGCCGGCCTTGGCAGCGCTCACGTCGCTTCCCAGCATAATCTGCAACTCGCAGAGCTCTCGGAGAACCGACTCGGAGCCGGTCTGAGCGCCTCCGGTGGAGACGTAAATGTTCTTGAGAGCCAGCAGCAGACACTCCCGCAGCTTGGCACCGAGGGTGGGCTCGGCCTGGGCCAGCCACTGCTCAACCACAGACTTGCTGGGCAGAATGGGTAGAATGGGATGCACCACCTGGTAGTAGTTGTCCAGGTACTTTTCCTCCTTTCTGGAGGCAGGAGGAGGAGAAACCATGTGTGTGTAGAGTCCGGCAGAGGGGGCCGAGGCAGGGGCCGAGGCAGGGGCTGGTGGTGGTGGCACAGAGTTCATTGTGATGTTCACTGGGCTCATGGTCGGCACAGCGGCGGGCACAGAGGCGCGTCGGTTGTCCACAGCGGCCTTGAAGAACATGGGAGGGTTGACCATGCCGTGGTTGGGTCGGTACATGTCGGATTGTGACCGTCCAAATTCCATGGGAGGCACTGGCGACGTCTGCTGGTTATGCTGGGGGTATGAATTAGGCGACACTGGTCGGTTGAAGTTGAGAGCATGGATGGATGGCAGCCGCGACGACGTCTGAGTCTGTGAGAAGGCCCGCTTTCGCATAGGGAAGTCTGAGGGCACACCGACCGGCGGCGAGGGAGGGAAGACTGGGGCTAGTTCATCGGAGGTGGGGGATAGAATGTCTTTCTCCGATTTGGGGTGAATGAACACGGGTTGGACTGTTCGGTGGAACGACGAGTTGGATTCACGTCGGTGTCTGGGTTAGTTTAGGTCCTAATGGATGTAGTTGTTTTGTCGTAACTATGTCGTGATCCTGATGCACTCTGATGACCTGCATCAGGCGAGTCATCAGTTGAGTCACTAAAGCCTATTGTCGCTCTCAGCAAATCTGCCCACCCGAGCCTGACTCGAACGCACAACCACTGGTCTCAGAGTTACACATCCAGGCTTTCACGCGAGTTACCCCGAGTCACGACCGAAGCCGAGCTACTCCGCAGGTTGCTGATCGGCAGCGTGGTGTGAGAAAACAATCAGGCAAAAGCGGACAAAAAAGCGACAAAAAATAACAGGCGACAAAAAGTCCTCAGTCCAGACTGCTGCGTTGCAGCATCACTAATCCAACAAAAATTCCAAATGCAAAATGTCAATACTCACCCTTTGGTAGGGCCACGCTTCATGGGCACGCGGCTAAATGTACAGGTCTCGCCCGTCTTCCGGCACGAGGTGCACCGGGTGTCGCTGGGCTTGTCGGGAGCGGCGTCGCATCGAATCTGTGTTAGTATGGAGTCTCGGATCAGGCAGAATATCACGCTCGGCAACGGTATCCGTGTTCGGATTATCAGGCGGCCTTGACTTTGCGCTTTTCCCCTCTTCGGAATGCTTCAGCCAATGGCAGCCCCGCGTTTGCAAATAAGCCTCGGGAAACTATCACATCAGTTATCGTGAGACGCAGCAACAAGGTTGAGGCTAACTTTAAGCGGAGAATCGCCGAGGGGCCGAGCCGTGGGGCGGTACGCTCAAGGGAGCAAGGGAAACGCAAACCTAGGCCGGTTGTCGCGTGGGGCCGGAAGAGTGCGGCTGGAGTCGGAAGAGGCCAGGCGAGTTTGCGGAGGTGGGAAATAGGGAAAATGGCGGAAATAAAAAAAAATCGGACGGAGATAGATGGATAAAAAATGGTCGTAATAAAAAAATGTCGGCTGATTTTGGCGAATCTCGTTGCTTTTTCCGCTCCGTCGTTTGTCCGGTTTTTTTCCTTGCCACCTTTTCGCTTGGCCAAATTCGTCCAGCCGCCATCGTCTTTTTTTCCCCCGTTGGTTCTTGTTGGGTAGTTCCGAAATATGCCGACAGCTGCAAAGAGGGGAAGGCGCAGCACCCTGGTGCACACATGCACCGGAACATTCCGTTTTCATGTGGAGCAAAGTTTACTTACTTTTTTCCGACGACACTGGGTTAGTAGTTGTGGGGAGGGTGGAGCGTATGGCTGGGGCAAGCCACAGATAGAAGGGGGAAGGTCGTCCGGGTCGCCACCGAGGCGCAAAACGGCTTGCTGGGAAGCTGGGAACCGTGGGAATGTGTCGCTCGCGATCCGACATCGCTCGCACCACTGCTGGCCGGTTTGTGGACCCGTTTGTGAGCGCACTTTGACCCGAATCACTCCGAATTTTCCGCAAATTCCATCTCGCTAATACTCACTTCGTCGCAGGCTCGGGAGACCTTTGTACGCTTTCGTGGAGGTACCTGACCGGTGTGTTCAGTGTCAGACATTTGTGTTTCGATCAAGTCGAGATCATACACTGGGGTCGGCCGCATTATATACACTTAGTGTGTCAGTGATGTGATATGGTATATACTCTTACTCCGCACATGCACCTACAGTTTTTCCCTTTTTCCCTGTGTGCGGTTTGCCTTTTTTCCCGGCAATAAGCTTTTCCTAACTTTTGTGTTTTTCCATCCGATGCATGTCAAAGTCTATTCGGCTGGGGTAATCCGGCAGCGGCCGCACCGCACCCCAAACATGTGGCAGCAGTACCAGCGGCATGTTGCACGCTGGGGGCCGGTGGGCGGCTTCTCGAAAAGGCGGCTCCGCAAGATATCTTTGTGGGCCAGATATTTTTCCGATTTTGCGACGGTTGCGGCTTTCGGGCCCAAAGTTGGCTTGCTGAAAATTTATTTTTCTTCCGAAGCCCCAAGCTCTGACTCAGGCTCACTTTTTCCGTATAGCCTTTCCGATGCACGTGACGACATTTTTGGGGATGACTGAGCAGCTGAGACCCCCGTCGAGAGTCGGTGTACCCCGAGCAGGGCCTGGACTGGGGTCTTATAGCCGTTTTTCTCTTCTTGCGATTGTTATTATCGTTGTTTGGATTTTTATTTCCAGGTTTTTCGATTTTTCGATTATTTTTTTTCGGATTTTTATCCCAGCTTGTAGATTCGGCTTTCTGGGGTTAGGCTTCTGAGCGTTCTAGACCACCTTTTTTAGTCTAACATGACATGACAATATAGCCGCTTCTAAAACGTGCCGTTACCGTGCCAGCAAAGTTCCAAAGGATGCGTGTTGGTCGGCGTCAGCTGCTGCATTCAGCGGTGGCTGTTGGGGTGTGGTCCAGAGTCCTTTTTGACCGACTGGAGGTGTGCCGTTCAGCCTCGTCAAAACTGGCAAAGTTGCCAAAAGCGCAACAAACTTCTGCGTGGAATAACAAATTACAACACGTCGAATTGTGGAATTAATTCCACTGTGTAATTTTTGAGAAAAAAAACTCATGTCGTAATTGAGAGGGAAAAGGCGGCTGTTGGCTGAGATGGAAAATAAATATCCAAACAACAAAAACAAATATGAAAGAAAAAGCGCAGTGCACACCGCAGGGTTAGCCACATAATCAATTTAATCGAATGCGCGTATACCGAAATCACCCTTAATTTTGATAATTCAGGGCCCCCCTCCCCTGGAAAAAATGCAATAATTATCAAAAACCGGACATGTATCCATTGAGATATATTTCTCAGGCACTGCCGCCGCCACCTTTCCGTGTCCCACAATCACCTTCAGCCCTTTTTTTACCCTTTCCTTTTTCGCCAACTTTACTTTTTCCGTGTGGGGAAGATAGCGAGAGCGTGAAAGTTGTTCCGAGCGTGACTGACTCAGACCGACAGACTGACTGAGTGGTCGGTTGACTAACCCTTCCATGCGGCGGCGGCGACCCATGCGCTTATCGTCTTATCGGTTCTCGTGTGTTTGGGCGCAAAGGGACATGTTCTCACATGGGCGTTTTGCACCTCGCAGCCAGCTTCTTTGTGCGTGCGTTATCGTCGGCATCTAGCTCGGTCTTGGCCGTTGTCGTTAGAGTTTGCCGAAATAAATATCCCTTAGGCTATCATGGTGGGGCGTGAGACTTCACGGGGGGTGGACTTCTCAAATAGGAAGGGGCCCTGGCACCCCTGACGCCCGTGACAGACGGGGATGCTAAGGGGGTGCGAGTGGCGGAGCCCGGTGGGGACTCCACGCACTAGGTCGTGGGTCCACAGCCGATCTGCGTTGACACGCTGACGCAGTCTTCGGCCGACGAGTCCCCGTGTCTTCCCCCAGATTCCACCGTACATGTGACATGTTGCTTCCATGTGGCCGATAACCGGGGAAGGGGTTAGCGGGTGGATAAATGGGGCAGGGCTAGTCGGGATGCAGTCGGGATAAATTTCCACTCACTCAGCCGCCGGGAGGTCGGCGGTAGGTGGTCGGCGGTAGACGTCGGCTGGCGGCGGCGGTTGGAACTGAAGCCCCTGTCAACCTCATCCGGACGAGCACTGTACGCGTGTGGACCACCCACCTCTGTACGGCACCTGGCCACACATGGGCGCTGCGCATACCCACTGCCACGCTCACCCGGCCAGTACCGTACAGAGTGGTCCACTTTGACCGCACACACACCACCCACCCTGCTCTTCCCGTGGTTCATCATCCATCCCTAGCAGGCAGCCGCCGCTAAGGTTAACTCCCAGCGAGTTCAAAAAGGTTCCGAGCATGAATATTGTTGTTCCATGACCACTAGATTGGGAGCAGATGGAATAAAAGCAAGACTTGTAACTGGGCATTTTCGAGACTATATAATCCGGGCCAGCTGTTTGTGTCACCACAACACACGCCACAACACGAGTTGTTTGTCGTGGGTAACGTTGAATTTTCAGGTATTCGCAGAGATGGGTTGTACAGCTATACGGAATGAGTCATTTGCAAGCTCAACAAGCACGATATTGTCCGTGGATCATGACGTCATGCGTATACCTCTGCTGAGTGTCCTTTTTTTTTTTGCTCTTTTATTTATTCTTTTTTTATTCAAGTTTTTATTTTTGAAAAAAAAATATCCACTTTATTACTTCAACCAAGCTCTCAGAATCCACTCTTGCCCAAAACACGTCCGTTTCGGGCCAGTCCGTAGCTCCGAGACATGAGGGGTGCCACGCGTATTTGACACAGTGGGATGAAACCCAATGGCACCCCAAAAATGCAACATGTAGTCGTGGTTTCGGGAACCGTGTTTTTCCGGGTGGAAGGACGTAAGTGTTGGTTATTTGGACCCAAAGGACTACTAATACGGCAGTCTCAGTTGTGAAACTCGCACAATGTAGACATGTGGCTATTGCGCTTCCAACGGAGTTGCAACGGATCGATTCCGGTCAATATTCAGCAACTTTGACGGCTACCGTTTTCTCCACCCGTGCAGTTAGACTACGACATATGTAGACTATGTGGCACGGCACGCATCTGAGTTTTATTTTTTGATTTTTCTCTTTTTTTTTCTTCCTTCCCAGGACAAGCCTTGCTAGATGTGGGGAAGCAGACAGTAGTGAGCGCTGGCATGGTTTGGGCCGCCCGTTCGAACGCCGTTTCTTTCGGAAGAACAGCTACGGCGTTATTTAGGTGAAAACCCGCGTATTTTTAGCACCAATTAATTTTGTTGGGTTGCGTGCGCATCGGAACGGGACTGAATGAATCCACACTCAGGACACCCGTGTAGCAGCTATGAGCCTGAAAACCTGGCAGTGTGCTCTTGCGGGGAAGCTGAATCCAACTGTCAAACAGCCAGGCAGGTCGTGTAACAATTGCACCAACTGCGACTCTAGGGAACCAATAGCCGGCGGGGTATACCACGTACATTTTACAAATGTTACATTGCCCCAAGAAACATCGGTATACGGACATATTCGGCAGTGTGGAGCGACTCTAGGACGTTAATGAACTAAGCGACCCCAGAGTTTCGAGTCTACAGCTTCGCCTAGAACTTGTAGACCGTAGTTTAATCGAGAGAGTGTGTGGGGGGAGCACCTTTCTAAAGTCCGCTGTGAAAAAAGGGCAATTTGACACAAATACATCTATAAGGTGAAGTATTAGGGCTAGCTATTAGCTTTGCTGGTGGATCAACTGCTTTTTATTAATGTCAATAAGTAAACGAATGGTGATATCTCAAGTTGAAACTAGACCATCTCACCTAAAAATACCGTAAACGCTCAGAAAGAAGAAAAACAAACAAAATAAAACTCTCGCTCGAGATGAAAGTTCCGCCATGTGGGGGAAAGGTCTCAGACACGTCGTCCATTGAGGTTTCTCCCTGGTGTAAAAAGAAATTCTTCTTGGTGCTTATGGTGCCACAACTTTGGACAGGAATTGTCCTTGTACAGAAAAGAGTTGGTCAATGCTGAATCTGAAGAGTATGTTTTGTTCGGAGTTGGTGTCTGGTTCGAATGGTGTTCTTCTAACAAGCACATCTTTGATTATACAATGCTCTGATGACCAAGTATCCGTGTGAGCGCTCTCACTGTAGGTTGGATGCTAAAAAAGGTTGTAAAAGAATGCAATTCCTCGAGAAAAAGAGCAGTTCTGACATTCTGAAAAGTAAATGCGGTCATATATAGCAGATATAGTCGCAGACACGGCATCTTTAACTCAGTGTCACCTTTACAAGTCCAGATCTTAACTCCAAGACATGTGTACGCTCAGCTGGATGGACTCAAGATAGCATAGAAGGTCCTGTAGAAACACCCCACCACTTTAGTGCGTACTACCAGTCTACTCCTGAGAAGGTACCGGATCTAATCAAGCAGCAATTTTCCCTTCTCCGGTGTTTACCCGATAATACATACCCTGTATGCTGGGTAATAATCCGCAATGTCCAAAAACTCCAATATAACACTTAGACGAATAATTCCAACTCCCATAAGATGCTGATACTTCTGGCTATCAAATGAGACTATTTAAATCACAATAACCGAACCATCCACCTCTTCAATCACACCTCACTCACCACATCTCGTCTAATGACCCGAATATAAAAGTTTATTTTGAAATAAGTTTTCTGTTTTTCTCAACAGGTGTTAGATTACACATTCCCATATTCTCAATACCAGTCAGGATAAATTAAGCCATACCCCAACAGCAATCTCTTTTCATTAACAGCAGAACATCATCATCAGTTATTCAAAACCCCCTAACATATCTCATTTCATTAAGACAATAAACTTTTTATCGATGGGACAACGAAGCTTAAATGCCATTCCCATCATTCTCATGCTCATTCTCATTTTCATAATACCAATACATTATCATTACAAGTAGTCCAATACAAAAGGGGACTGACTCCTATAGGTATCACGTGAGTGTCTAGATTATCACCGTGACCCCATCCAGCTCCATCCAGCTCAACCTTGCTCCCTCAAACTCCATCCACATCTCTCCTAAAGAAAGCCTCCTCCAACCCGGGCCCAGAACATTCGCTCCTTGAGCCGTATGCACTCGTCCCACACCTTCATCTCCGCCTGAACACCGTCCACCTTCCAGACACCGTCCTTGACCGATCGTAGGAACGTCAAGTAGTCACAGACAGACCGTACTCGCACCAGACAGTATCCACAGAGAGGATATCCCTTACCATTCTCAACGGAATCGTCGGTGGTGTTGGCCGTTCGCAAGTAGTGCAAACGAGCATAGACGAGCGAGTGGTTGCGGGACTCGCCACACAGAGCACAAGCGGATATGGTGGCCATGGGAGGAGCCATAGATCCCGAGGACCGGGGAGAGTCCTGAGAGTGTCTGGTTTCAGATCCTTCTAGAGACGACTTTCGCGCCAATTCTTGCGACTTTCGCGCAGCCTCACCTTCCTGCGATCGTCTGACAGCCTCGGCATCGGCGTCGGCCTTGTCTTTTTGCTCCTTTCTCAGCTTCTGGGCGTCTCGGGCAAAACTCACCAGCGCGCTGACTGGGCGCTGCTTGAACTCCTCTTCCTGAGGCGTGGGAGGTCCAGAATCGCCAAGAGGATCTCCGTTGGCGTCCCTGACAGCCCCCGCGGCCTCGCTGAACCCTCCGTTCACCCACATGTCAGTCATGAAATTGACACCGTACATTTCGTTGACGGCAGCAATAGGGTCGATAACGATAGTGCCGTCGAGAATTGATGACTGCACGGACCGTCGGGCGAGCCACGAAAGGCCAGGCGCCAGATCCAGCCGCAGGGTGGGCTCAAAGTCCTCAGAAATGAACTTTTTGTAAAATCGGGTATCCTTCAGCATCATCTCCTTGTGCACCTGTGGCGACATGTACGAAGAGTAGATCTGGGTCAATGGTGACGACTCGTCGTGGGCGCCCTTGAACGGCGCAGACACCGTTGGTGGCGTGTGTGGGTGCTCCTCCTTGGCCAGAGCAGGCAGTTCTGTTGTAGAAGCTGTGGTGGACGACGAGGTGGGGCCCGAAAAGGCGCTGCCAACTCCGCCAGCTCCTGCAGCACCGTGCTGAGACTCCTCGCGCAGCTTGGCGGCCTGTCGAATGATGGTCATAAAGTCTCTGTAGGACGCCAGGTCCTGTCGCAGGTGCGGTCTCACGGGGCCGTTGAGATCGGCAAACGTCTGCTGGAGACGTTTACGGGACGACGGAGCCCGCGAAAGCCGCGGCCGCACCGCCGGCGTGTCCGACGCCTCCTCTTCGGCGCTCTCAAAGCTCTCGTCCTCGTCCTGCTCCTGCTGGTCCTCCTGCTCGTCGCGCGCCTGCATGGCCGACTTGAGTGCCCCCAGCTGCGCCTGCAGACTCTCCAGCAGGTTGTCGCGCTCCTCCAGCTGCACCTTGAGCGTGTCGTTGCGCTTGGTGGTCTCTGCCACGTCCTGGGCCGCCTGCCGCCGCGCGTCCGATACCATGGTGTTGGCCTCATCAAACAGCTCCGCCGACAGCTCCTGCATTTCCTCTCTCAGGTTCTGTACCTCCTTCTTGAGCTCGCCGCCCTCGACCAGAGCGCGGTCCTTGTCGCGGCGCTCACGGCCTAGCTCCTCCTCCAGCTCGGACTGGGCCTCCATGGCCTGCAACAGCCGGGTGGACAGCGACGAGACCTCTGTGGTGAGCTCCTTGATCTGCAGAGACGAAGCCGCCGATTGGGCCGCGAGCTGCGCGGGACCGATGCTGTGTGTTTGCACGGACGACATGTCGTTGTTGCTGTCTTCTTGGGGGTCTTGTGGAGGGTTTTCAGCCATTTTAGACGATACGGCCACCCTGTGATTAAGTATGTGGGATTTGCCCTACCGCAGAGTTTATCTGGCAGGTCATGGGGGGGTGGGGTTGGGGCAAGCTGTGCAGCTTACGCCGTTTTGGGGGAGGTCGGGGACTTTTGTAAAATACGAAAAAATGCGCATAAATGAGACCACATTTATCTGACATTTGTTCCGATTTTTCTGTATTATTTGAGCCCCGTCTTGTCCCATATATGCCACCCCCTCACCTCTTCAAACTTGCACTTGCTTTCTTTTCCCTTCCCCGTATTTTCTTTTCGGGTTGAAGGAAAAAACAAAACAGTTCTTATGAATACGTCTTTTTCCGGCGTTTGGGGGCCAATTTCGAATCGGAAAGCTTTCCAGACTCCATCTTGGGTGGCTTTATATTGACAACTCAAGTATCAGCCCGGTTACGGCAGTTTTGAGCCCTATATAGCCACATCCCCTGTTGTTGTTGCCACACCGCACATCACGTGCTTCTCCACTGTACTCTTGCATATCATACAGTGCAATACGAGGTACCCGAGCTAAGCGAGCTAAGCGAGAGTGGCAGTTGCTATGGTGAGAATACTGGTTGCAAAACTGCTGGGGATTGAAATAATGTCAGGCAATGGCAGAAAGTGCAATCAGAGTGCGTTGTAACATGGTTGGGAGAGGGAAATATTTCGGATATACTTCTAGATGTGGCGGAAACAGGAAACTGCAAATAAATCCGTTTGTGGAAATGTTATTGAAATTTTAAAGGCACCGGCGATATCAGAATTTGTCAGTGAATAATGTGGGCTAGTCGACTTGTTTCTAGCTAGCACGCCGAGATCTTTGCTAGTCCCCAACTGGTGGTCGGAATGAAGCAGCATTTGGGGAGGAAATTTCGGCATATAAGACCCAGGAATTGAACATCTCGTTTTTTTGATAGCTCCGCAGCTCTTTTCTTACCGTATTACTCTCTTTGAATCTTCTTTTGGGCTTGAATTGAGGTCCTTATATTCCAAAGAGGTGTCTTTTGCCTTTTCGAGATATTTTGATGATAAAGTTATGCTTCCATCACCAAGACACTGTTTTCCCCTGAGTAACTCTTGTCTGAAGAGTATTGGCTGCAATAGAAGTCCAATTGAGCTGAAATCAGCGGTAAACGACTTTTACGCATTTAACCTCCCTGTAGCTCTTGTTTTTCTGGTCCAAACTCCTCTTTTCACGATATTAGAGGTTGGAAAACCTCAACGGTGTCTATCCCCGAGATTACCAAAAGTAAAGATGAGCGCAAACCCTGCTGTCCATTGTACTGCAAGAGACTCCTTACCAATGCATGGGCTGTGGCTATACGCCAACGGCTTTATTGACTGATAAATCCGCTCTCTCAGGAATCTGCAATTTCTGGATATATCGGAGTTTTCGGAGTTCGAAGTTTTTGGAGTTTCGCTTTCGGGCTCCTACTTGAGGAACACCTTGGCCAGATGTGGGATAAAGGCGCGAGGAGATGAGTGAATTAGCTGATAGAATATCTTGACGAGGGCTAAGCGTTTTTTATTTCGAATTGAGGGGTATGTATGGAGGTTGTGGTACCCAACGAGGGGCACTTCCACTGATAGAGAGCATTTGCTGATGGTAGTGAGGAAGTAGTGGAGGGTAGCTAGTTCCATGGCATGAATTAATGAAATAATTCTGCGAGGAATGCACTCTTTTCACTACACAATACTCGCAGCAATGTTCTAGATGGCTCCGTAAAGGGCTGCTGGATGTTCCTAAGTTTACTTGAAGACACATTGTGGGAAATAAATGATTTAGTATGGATATCATGGCCGGTATCATTGGGTGAGTTACCCTACCTTCTGGCCGGACCCACGTAAAACATGTGAACATGTTGCTTTTGCCATAAAAACACGGCAGCCTAGTACGCCTCCACTCATCATCATCAGTTCCAGCTGAGAATCGTCTGAGCAGAGATTGGAGCTGTCTTGATGGGCAAGACAGCACCTCTGGATCCTCCACTTCTACCCCTCCTCTCTAGGGGCTGCACCTCCAACTGCCTGTTCACGTCGTAGGCCTGTACCGTTAATCTGGATTAGATAAGTTGAGGAGGAGGGGATACAGCAGCAGCCTGTCATAGCCGCCAGACAATGATCAGAAGTCTGTGGAGATGACGCGAGACACAGACAAAGCAAGGAAACTGATCAGGAATCCTCACAATGAATGTCTCAGCGGTTGAGTAGTCGAACTGTCACATGAGGCACCTTCTGCCAACTTGGAAATACTCACAATAGTAAGATGCTAGATCTGTAGGGGGTTAGTGGAAAAGAGACTGATCCAGGTCGACTCAGCCGTGAGCGCAGAGAGTTGACACGATTGTGGGTACAATAGTGCCGGGGGTAGACCGCAGTCAGTTAATGTTGATTCAAAAACATGCCAATGATCCGGGGTAGACACTGACAAGGGCTCGTGGTGTCGTCTTGCTGGATACCGATCAAAGGGGGGTGTCGTTGGGTATTTATGTTATTTCGGTTCTTTGTGTGTGGTATATTGGTTGCGTTCAAACTAAAATAAGAGTGTGGAAGTACGCATTGGGGACAACCTGACTCGTCTGGTGGGGGTTTGGTGAGGTGGCAGGAGCAGTCACAATCTTCGGGGGATTGTCCACCAGTTGCAACTCAGCGACAGTGTAATGGTAATTTGTTCTCAGCATATATGGTATCTCGAGACTCTGTAGTTGTCGAGATGTATCTCTGGCATTTCATGTGAGTCTTGGTGACGCAATGAGGGTGTTAATTTTGTGTCTTTAGGAGGTGAGTATGTGGCTGCCTTGCATGAAGCTTATTGTGCTGTGGAGTATACGCTGCCTTAGTTTTTCTTGCTGCCTATACTACAAAGGTAACAAAAGAAATACAGTTAGCTAGATCGAGCAGCCCCAAGTCCATTCGTCAACTCAGCTAGTTTCCTGTATCCGTATTGGAGGAGTTACGCTGATTTACAGTTCCTAACAGACGCGCGTGACTTGGGTAGATACGATTGCGATTTGGTTTCTCTAACTGACCAGATGACATACATTAGGTAAGTTTCGATTTTATGAGGAAATACATTGCATCGAGAGGATTTCTATTTTCCCCTTTAGAATCTCAGATTTACGTATTTTTATCTTTTTATTATTTTACCATCTTTTGATCTGGAGACATTCACCTCCATACTACCGACTATAAGTCCTTGAAGACTCAGTAAAAAGATAGTGTGATGGTCGAGACGAAAAGTTGGATCTCAAGCGCTTGTGGTATAATGAAGTGGGAGATGGAAGGCCCAACTAGTCTTTCGCAGGCAACTGGACATGGGGGAACTGGAGGATGTACAGAGTACTTGATGCCCAACCAAGTTTTAGATCGGTTCAATGTGTGCTTCTTCTGAGACTGAGGTCTAAAGACTTGGACTGACTCTGGAAGGTGCTAGGACCTTGATTTTATAGAAAAAGTGTGTCTTTCCAAAGACTTCAAAAACTACAGCAAATCAATCTGCCCCCGTTTGTGCTCTTCGTCATTGTAAGCCAACCCAGTGACGTTTAAAAGGCGTTTCTGAAGTTCTTTACCTCGCAACCTCTTCAAACCCTCTTTGAGCATATTCCCAACTAACTCATTTGCTAACACTGAGTTTGGCTGGTTAAGCAGATACTGAGGTCGTGCGTAGAGGGAAAATGAAAGCGAAAACACACAGGAGAGACTGAAAAGTAGCAAAAAAAGAATGTGCGAATTCTGTGGATCGAACACAGGACCTCCAGATTACTCTGACTAAAGAATGACTTCAGTCTGGCGCTCTCCCAACTGAGCTAAATCCGCGTAAATATGCCGATTTAGAAATCGTAGCTTGTGAGTTTTGAAAAGTGATGAAAAAAATTTCTTACTAAGCAACAACTTGAAAGAAACAAAAATTAAGACAATTACTATTTTCTGAAAATAGCTCAACCGCAGGAAAATTCACCAGGTAGGGCTTGGACAGACAACCAAAGGGCACCATCTTTTTACCCGACTCGCCAGCTTTCGGTAAATACCGATTATGACCGACATCGGCCAATCCGCACCCATACTTGATGGGAACATCAACCCTCTAATTCACCCTGCGGATGACCCCCCCAACAGATGGAAAGACTCCAGGGCTGTTGCAAGCCTGAGAGGGGCCGGCCCTAGTGGTGAAAAACCCTCTCCAGTTCTACACCGGCGTCTCGGCAAAGCCATCTGCGAGAGCTACGGCCAATCTCTGGCCAACCCCAGTGAGAACCTCCCCATCACCGGAGACACCGCCAATTATGTCACTTTCTCGACCCCCGAGATTAGCTACAGGCAGCACCCCAATTTCCTCTATGAAACCCTAGACGAAATGAACGAAATCATCGAAATGGACGAACAGTTCCCTGAAATCCGCTTGCATCTCATCCAAAAGCCATATCGTTCCGACGATGATTACTTCATCATCCAAAGCAAGAACATCCCCTATGACCGCGCCTTCGACGACTTGTTCCAGAGACAAGACTACCGGCCAGTCCCAAAGTTTGAAAAATATATCAAAATTCTTCACGGACACCTTAACCAGAAAGTCCAAAAGCTGTTTGATGATTCAACAATCAAGTTCAAGCGAACTTCCGATTTCTACACCAAGTACGCTCATTACACCATTTCCGAAGTGAGCTCTTCAATTCCAGAGGATAGTGAGAACCAGCTCAGACAGTCTTTCATGGCAGATGTGGTTGCCTATCAGGGTTGTCAAGAGATGACTGATTGGGTCAAGATGCCGTTCAACCCATTCTCTGCTAATAAGGACTCCTCCTCCAAAAAGTCCCTCATCTACGTGAGAACCGCCCTCAGACCTACTTTTGATGGCCACGTGGTGGACTTCTCCATGCTTAGAGGAAATTACCTGGCAACTGTTTTACATGCCGACGAACGATGTCTCAGGTGTAAGAGGGTCGGCCACACAATTGGCTTATGCAGGAACTCCAGATACAACTTATCCGGATACAAGTATTACCGGGTATTGGAAGAAAAACCCCCAAAGGCTCCTCCTAACTACGAAGAGATGAAGAAATATTTCTGCCCGCACTCAAGGAAATGAGTATTATCGCAGCTACAAGATTACAACCAGCTACAGGACCACGAACTACTGACCATGGTGACTTAAACCCAAAGAAGACTCCCGAGTGATTATTGAAAACTTCAACACGGACGAATCACGCTCACTGCGACTTCTCTAATGAGTTTGGCACCCTCATAAAGAGGAGGGATGGTCTTTGCCATCATCAAGTACAGTTATGCAAAAACAACGACAAACAAGGGCAGGCTAAAAGGCTCTTGCCCCGACTAATTGATGAGACTAACAGGCTATTTGCCAAACGATAGGATCAGGAATGTCCACCTTACTTCACAGACCCCAACTTCCATCCCGGATATGTATCATACAACACTTCGATGTTTGCAGACGGTATGTCAAAGGGACTCCCATGATAATTTATAATTAATGATTTATTAAAATCCCGAATGAGGTTTACTCGAGTAAGCTCATTGGCTTATTGGTAGTTGAAGCATTTTCTTGAAGAAAAAACTGCTATATCAGACAATCATAGCACTAAGCACCTGAAAGCATGTTAACTTGTAGTGGTGTGATTAAATTTGGCCAACTTTCACATCCAACTACTGCAAAGAAAAGGTATATTACATTAATGCTATGGTTGTATATATATATTCACACGACTAATCACTGTCGGGGTTAGCCACAAACAAATGAATTCGTCGGACCTCTTGGACACTCTCCTGGGACGAATTGGAGGGCGCTCGAGGTCTAGTTGGGGGAGGAGTTTTCTCCTGGGGAGCAGAAACAAGTGAAACACTGCTTCGTCCGTCAACATCGTCCTCGTGAGAAATAACTGACCGGTTGTCGTATCGAGACATGGAGTGGATTGAGGGGGCATGCATGGAAGTGGGCATATCCACGTGACTACTGCTTCTCTTGCCATCGTCATCAGCCACCTCAGAGGCCAAAAGTCGTGGTTTGAGATGAGAGTGACGAATGTCCATGGTCCGCTTGAGACCAGCAGCATATCTCATATCCATGTTCTTGTTGAACTTCTTGCCCACCTTGTCGGAAATGCCCAGAGGAAGACCCCACACCTTGGAGGGCACCTCACACCAAGCCGAAGCCGTTCGCTTACGTAGAGCCCGGACATACTGGCTTTCCACGCCGAGAGAAGGGTAGTCGGAGGCCTTTTGGGAGGTGGATGACGAAATAATACTCGGAGCTCCTCTGACTCCGGGAAGACTCGTGGCGGTCCCAGTGCTCACACTGGTCACAGAGGGGACCAGAGGAGTGCCCATTTCAAAGGCACCGTAGTCTGTAGGATCGGGAATGTTGATAGACGGATCCATGAGCACAGGGGCTGGTGAGGGAGGCGAGGGAGGGTCGTCATCATCGTATGCGGGGTCGTGAGGGTCGTACGCTGGATCAAAAGGATCCCTGGTGGACTCGTGGGTAAACTGAGGCTGCAGAGTATGACCAGCACCATCTTCATAGCCTCCACCCAATCCCGACCCGTTGCTCACGGGGCGAGCACTGTGGGAGTTGCTGAGTCTGCTGCTGCCATGACTGCTCATTGGTCGCATGTGACTATCAAAGTGGTCGCTGCCACCATGGCTGAAAACATGACTGCTGCTGCTCAGAGGTCTTTCTCCTCTTTGACTATTGAGATACGTCTCATTGGTCACGTATTCCTGAGAAATGTCGTCTGCAGAGCCCGAGGGAGTCGCATAGAACGAATCTCGACCGGCAAAGTCAAATGATGCGTTGTTGGACGCGGTGGATGGGTTCTTCTTGTGGATCCGAAGAGGCGCAGCAGGCGTGAAAGGGTCCATGTGATCGTTCACCTCCAGGAGAGACATTCGCTGATTGAGAGGGTAGTCTCTTGGTCCTGCTGGCGATCTAGCGGCGGCTGGCACCATCTGGACGGGCTCATCTTCGTCGCTGGAGGACGAAAAGTCGTTTACAACTCTCAGAGTTCGTCGAGGGGGAGAACTGGGGTATCCCGGGGATGGGGATCGCTCCGGGAGCTGGTGTGAGGGCTGGTAGATTGGCCTTGGTGGGGACGCAGGGGCAGGGGGTGGAGCCGGGGCAGGAACATGAACAGGGACCTTTTGAACGTTGGTTTTGGGAATCGGAGGCATGACGGGAGCAGTAGGGGCCATGGTGGTCTTGGGAATCGGAGGCATTGGCTGTTTGCTTGCTGCTGATGCTGCTGTGGGCGCTGCAGGTTTGCTCACGGGACTGTCGAATTTGTGAACGTCTCTTGTGGGTGGAGTTTGTGGCGTGTGAGAGCTGAGAGGAGCGGGGTATGGGAGAGTGGATGCAGCGGGGGAGGCTGTGTTGGCGGCAGATCCGTAGCCGTGTCCAGCGCTGTGGGTAGCGGTCTTGTTTCCGTAGCCACTGGATCCACCGGGAGAGGGAACGGGGTAGGGGGCATTGCCGTATGAGGATGTGGGTCTAGCTGCAGAGCTTCCTCCGGGAATGTTGCCTCCAGGAGCGCTATCTGCAGATCCCCCTGAGCCAGATGTTCTGGACTGGCCAGAGCTGTAAGGATTGACAGTTCCAGACTGGCCATATCCTCCCCCTGCTCCTCCGCTCGCTGTGTATCCACCTCCGCCGGAATACGTTCCAGCGGTACTCTGGTTGGCGAACTGGCTGGCCTGGTAGCCGTGGGCCTCGCTCTGTGTGTGCTTCTGCTGCTCTCTCTGTGTCAGGGGGACTTTTGGCGGCAAGAGAGGTGCATTGGTCTGGCCCGTCATCTGCTCCGGAGGGGCGGTCTGAGCACGACCAAATCCGGCCTGCGTGTGCTGCGTTACCGGCGACACGGGTTTCGAAAAGTTTATCGGTGCTCCAGTCGACACAGGCGCCACCTTGCGGGTATCACTGACGCTTCGCCGTTGAGGGGCACCTGCTGCCGCTGGCTTGGTCGGTTCCGAATCAAACAAAGACGAGTACCGGTACGGCTTGGCGGACGGAGGCGTTCCGGGGGCCACGGTGGCACCATAGGGCACGATGGGCGGCCCAAAAAGCGGCGAGCCTGTTTGTGGCTGAGGACTTGCTGTGGGAGTTGTGTTGGAGCCAGGCGAAGTTGGAGCACCCACGGGTTTGCGAGCCACGGGTTTTCGCTTGACATGGACCGGAGGTTGCGACGGCGACGGCGTCTTGTTGTCGGAAACGACTCCGTTTATGTACCCTCCAGCGCCGTGCGACATTGTGTGTGTGTTGGGTTCTGGGCCGTGTGGTGGTTGGGGGTGTGCTATTTTCGACTCTACTCTCTAAACATTAGGCTTTTGCATGTGTGACGTCAGCCAAGAGGGCGGTTGGATAGTCACGTGACTGTCCATCTTCCGGTGGACTATTTTCAGCTGATGAAGAACAATCCCGGTGCAGAATTTGATTCTGGTTTCAATGGAGTGGGTTTTGGGGCTGTGGCAGTAGTATTGGGTGAGTTGTGGTGTGTCTGGTGCTGCTACTAGTGTGGTTTCAGGTTCAAGATTCTAGATTCAATATTTGGTAACTTCGATGAAGCACATGGGTTTTCCCAACGGCACAGTGAAAACGGGTGTGAGAGAGATGTGAGAGAGATGTAACTGTTACCAATCGATTTCAGATTCAATTCTGCAAAGAACGCACTCTTTGGAATTTTCACATTTTGAGCACAGCGTGCTGCAGATGCGTAAAACATGTTAGTGGGGGTCATCAAGGTTGAACCTAAGATTATTTATTTTGGCGAATATTGCGTCGATTTAGAAATAAACTGGATTGGCGAGGTCCCAATACTCTCAGGAGCATAATGATATTGGTATAGAGGGTTTTATGAGAATATTCGTTCTTTCGAAATGACGTCCAATGCACACCTCCTTGATAGAACTCTCATCACAACTGAGCCTTATTTTCACTCCTATACTGAATGTAAAACAGTCGGGTAATTGATGGTTATAGTGATATTATTCCAATTTCAAGAAGTGCGTTCGTCTCAAAATGACATTCTGAATCTACTCGTACTCTTATTTTCCCGATTGGCCAACTACTGGAGTAACTACTTTCAACTGTCTGAAATCTCAGTTGGGCATGCCTTCAACTCCCCTTGAAACACAACATTAGCAGTAAAAACGATCATATAACACTCAAACACAACCAACAATACCACCATTCAACTCGCACTATCTTTGGGATTCCAAAAATACCAAAAATTCCCATTTTTCGCGTACCCTTGAAACTCTGAAAAACAACAAACCCCACTAAAGGGACTTCAAATACGTCCGATTCGAGTTCTGAAAACACAAGTCTACTTCTAGAGCTTCATTCACACCATCCAGTCTCAGTCAATACCCATTATCTTTTCAGAAGTCCCCGCTAACTCGCTCATTCCTGTCGCTCCATATAAACTCGCGGAAATTCCCACGGCCGGGTAACTCGAAATGCCACGAAGTCAAAGTCAATTGACGAGATACGTGTAACCTAACAACTACAATGTCTGATTCGGCTCAGTACACGTTGGTCTACGAGGTGAGTAGCGCACTGCCAGCAACCGTTTACCGTGGCGCAATCCAGCAACTCCGCGACATGTGACACGTGATTACGCGACACGCGACATGTCGTGTGTTGTGGCCTGTTATGAGTCCTGAGATTCGAGACGAACGACATCGTGAGTCTCCAACAACACACCTGCTAACACAGCCCTCCACTGAGAAGCTCTCCGTGCGAGACTTCCAGAACCTGCTCGAAAAGGGCCGAGATGAGGACAAGGTCGATGCCATGCGGCAGATTCTGGTGGCCATGCTCAACGGCGACCCCATGCCCCAGCTGCTGATGCAAATCATCCGGTTTGTCATGCCCTCCAAGAACAAGCAGCTCAAGAAGTTGCTGCACTTTTACTGGGAGATTTGCCCCAAGCTCCAGCCCGACGGCAAGCTCAAGCAGGAGATGATTCTCGTGTGTAACGCCATCCGAAACGACCTGCAGCACCCCAACGAGTACATTCGAGGTGAAACCCTGCGGTTCCTCTGCAAGCTCAAGGAGCCCGAGCTGCTCGAGTCCCTGATCCCCTCTGTGCGATCCAACCTGGAACACCGACACTCGTACGTGCGAAAGAACGCCGTGTTCGCCATCGCCTCCATTCGAGAGATCTCCGAGGCCCTGGTGCCCGACTGCGACGAGCTCATCTCCAACTTCCTCGACACTGAAACCGACGCCACATGCAAGCGAAACGCGTTTGTGTCGCTCGCCAACCTGAACCGAGACTGGGCCTTTGCCTACCTGCAGAAGCAGCTGCCCTCCATTGGCTCTCTCGACGAGCTCATCCAGCTGGCGTTTGTTCAGTTCATTCGACGGGACGCCGTGGTCACCCCCGAGCTCAAGCAGTCCTACATTGCCATTGTCTTGGAGATGCTCGAGGCCTCTTCCCCTGCTGTCACCTACGAGGCTGCTATGGCTCTGACCGCGCTCACCTCCAACCCCACCGCTCTGCGGGCTGCTGCCCAGGAGCTGGTGGATCTCGCCATTCACGAGTCCGACAACAACGTCAAGCTCATTGTCCTGGACCGTGTGGACACTCTGCACCGTCGAAACCCCGGTGTGCTCAACGAGCTGTCCATGTCTATTCTGCTGATTCTGTCATCAGCGGACCTGGACGTGCGATCCAAGGCCATTGACATTGCCCTCGACATGGTTTCGTCTACCAACATTGACGAGGTCATCAAGCTGTTCAAGAAGGAGCTGCAGGCTACCGTTTCTCAGGACTACGAGCGAAACGCCGAGTTTAGACAGGTGCTGATCCGGGCCATCCACAACTGCTCCATCAAGTTCCCCCAGGTCGCTGCCCAGGTCGCCGATCTGCTGCTCGACTTTGTCGCCGACTTCAACTCCACCTCTGCCAACGACGTCATTGTCTTTGTTCGAGAGGTCGTTGAGCGGTTCCCCCAGCTGCGATCTACCATTATCCGACGACTGCTGGCTACCCTGCCTTCTGTCCGACGAGCTACTGTCTACCGATCTGCCCTGTGGGTCATTGGAGAGTACTGTCTGGACGAGGCCGACATCCAGGAGGCATGGCAGCACATTCGAAACTCTCTCGGAGAGGTGCCCATTGTTGCTTCTGAGCGACGAAAGCGAGACGGCGAGACCAACGGCGGTGCCGCCGAGGAGGAGACTGATGTCACCGAGACCGCTACCCACAAGCCCTCTCGAAAGGTGCTTGCTGACGGAACCTACGCCACTGAGTCTGCTCTCACTGCTACCGTCAAGGCTGAGGTGGACGAGTTTGAGGGCCAGCCTCTGCGATCCATCATTCTCAAGGACGGCAACTACTTTGTTGCCGGTGTTCTGGGCTCCACCCTTGCCAAGCTGGTCTTCCGATACGCCGCCATCACCACCAAGCCTGCTCGAGTCAACGCTCTCAAGGCTGAGGCCATGCTGTTCCTGACCTCCATTCTGCGAGCCGGCCAGTCCGAGTTTTCATCCGTGTCTATCGACGAGGACTCTACCGACCGAATTCTGTCGTGTATCCGAGCCATCTCCCAGGGTGACCGGGAGCCTGCCGTGGTCGAGGCCTACCGTGAGGACACAAAGGAGGCTTTCCGAGCCCTGGTTGGTAAGCTGGACAAGGAGCGAGCTGATAAGAAGGCTGCCGACAAGCGAAACAACGCTGTTCAGGTGGACGATTCTCTTTCTTTCCGACAACTGGTCAAGACCGACGGCGATGACGAGGAGCTCGAGGCCCTTGACACCATTGACTCTGCTTTGGTGACCAGCAAGCCTCTTTCTTCTCTTGCCAAGGTCCAGCCCCTGACTGGTTTCTCCGACCCCATCTACGCTGAGGCTGTTATCAACGTCCATCAGTTTGACATCATTCTCGACATTCTGCTGGTCAACCAGACCAAGGACACGCTGCGTAACCTCACGGTTGAGTTCTCTGTTCTCGGAGACCTCAAGGTTGTTGACCAGCCTCAGAGCCAGAACCTTGGCCCCCATGGATTCGCCTCTCTGCAGACCACCATCAAGGTGTCTTCTGCCGATGCCTCTGTCATTTTCGGTAACATTGTCTACGACGGCCAGTCTTCCCTGGACTCGAAGGTTGTCATTCTCAACGATCTGCATGTTGACATCATGGACTACATCAAGCCATCCTCGTGCTCCGAGACTGAGTTCCGAAGCATGTGGAGCGAGTTTGAGTGGGAGAACAAGGTCAACCTCATGGCCAAGGGTCTCACTCTGCAAAAGTACATTCGTTACTTTGTTGATAACACCAACATGAAGTGTCTGACCCCTGGTGCCATCAAGGAGGATGCCACCGATCTCGAGGACGACTGTGGCTTCCTGTCTGCTAACCTGTATTCGGTCAGTTCGTTTGGTGAGGAGGCCCTTGCTAACATTTCCATCGAGATCAACGACAACCTGGAGATTTCCGGCCATGTTCGAATCCGATCCAAGGGCCAGGGTCTGGCTCTGTCTCTTGGTGACCGTGTTGCCGACATCCAGAAGCAGTTGGTGTTGAAGAGTTTGTAAAGCCTGTTTCAGGTGGCAAGCTAATGTAATGAAAATTGTACAAATTAGAATAACTTGGAGTAGTTGGAGGGTGTGTGTATAGATGGCTATGAGGAGATTTTGAGATGTCTCCCCTTTTTCTTGGCTTGTAATTCCGTACCGTATCTTGGAAATCGCATTGTCTACCAATTACAAGCGTATAAGTGTTTTGTATTCATGTACAGCATTTACTAAAGAACAGTTGAAGATGTGAGGAATGAAAAAATGAGGTCAATTAGATAGCTTACTGGATCGGACCTCGCTCTATATTCAAGTATTTTATTTATTTATATATGTATTTATTTAGGAATTAATTTGTATTTATTTATTTTTACTGAAAATTTCATATTGTTTTACTTATTTTTTTAGATTTTTTTTTTTCTAGGAATTCCAAGTCACGTGACATCAAAGTCACAGCATGGCAAATCAGTTTTCGACTTTTGAAAAATCAGACTTCGTGGCCAAGTTGGTTAAGGCGTACGACTGTTAGTCAATACTGAATGGCCGCCATCGTAAGATCGAGAGTTCGACCCTCTCCGAGGTCGTCTGATATTTTTGTGCTTGGCACATTTTTTTTTTTCTGAGACTGGTTGCAGTCAATCTGTCTTACGTTCGATTCTTGCAGGGTTCGATTACAGTGTCCAAAAAGTAACGTTGTGTTAGTTTCGTGTAACCATAGTTACAGAGCCATGCACGCACTGTACTAACACAACCTTAAGTTTCATTCCCAATATGGCATTGGTGATATTACAACACGCCCCTGAATGAGAGGGTAGTGAGAGAAACCTACAAATTCGGATATTGGTAGTCTAAAAGAAACATAAGACACACCGAGTGAAGCAACAACCTTGCGTATTCGCTATTTTGATGCCAACCTTAGATTGGTCTCTCTCTCTCTCTCTCCTGATTACTCTCCTCCACCCCAGCCCTTTTGCCGATCTTCTATTTCAGGAATTGAAAAGTTTTACGGGTAGGAAACAGTTCGTGTAAGGTTCGAGTAAGATCGTCATTGGTTTACAAGTTGCTGCTCTTGGCAGAGAAGCACCAGCGGGACTATCCGGAACGGGAGATCGGAGCCAGCCGAAGAAAAAGAAAAAAAAGGACCGTCCGCGATAGCCGATTACTTCTTTGTGGTTCTTTGTGAATCTTTTCGAGGCAATTGTTCAGATTGCAAGTCTCAATTTGTGTAGTTGTACGATTCTCGTTGTGGTGGAGTAAAATCTAAGTAAAATCTATTCACTATGAATAACCCATATCAGGGTATTGAATAATATTAATGTATACTAATTTCTAATATCTAATTTAGAAAAGAGCAAGGAGACCAGCAGCGGCAAGGATAGCAGCGGAGATGCCGTTGGAGGCGGCGCTGTTAGCCTGGGCGGGGCCAGAGGGAGCAGGGGCCTGCTCGGGGGTAGAGGGAGCAGCCTGGGGGACCTCAGGAGCGGGCTTGGGAGCCTCGGGCTTGGGGGCAGGGGCAGGAGCAGACTCAACGGGCTTGGGAGCAGGAGCAGGAGCAGACTCGACAGGCTTGGGAGCGGGAGCAGGAGCCTCGGGCTTGGGAGCGGGGGCAGGAGCAGACTCGACAGGCTTGGGAGCGGGAGCAGGAGCAGAAGTCTCAGGCTTGGGGGCAGGAGCAGGGGTGGTGACTGCGGCAGGGGCCTCGGGGGTAGGCTTGGGGGCCTCGGTGGTGGTCTCGCAAGGGACAACAATGGTCTTGGTGACACCCTCAACGACGGTGACAATGGTGGTGAGAGAAACACCGGCGGGGACCTCAGGGGTAGGCTTGGGGGCCTCGGTGGGAGCCACGGTGGTAGAGCAGGGCTCGGTGATGGTCACAGTCTTACCCTCAATGACGGTGGTCTTGGTGGTAAGAGAAGGAGAAGCAGCGGGGGCCTCAGTGGGAGCCACGGTGGTAGAGCAGGGCTCGGTGATGGTGACAGTCTTACCCTCAATGACGGTGGTCTTGGTGGTGAGAGAAGGAGCAGCAGTCTTAGAGTGCTTGCAGGTCTCGCACTCCTCGGTGACGGTGGCGGTGGTGTTAACGCCAACGGGGACCTCGGTGGTGGGGACGGCCTCAACAGTGGTGGGGACCTCGGTGGAGCAGGGCTCGGTGACAGTGACGATGACAGTCTTGTTGCCGCCGTGCTCGCACTCGTGGCAAGGAACGGTAGAGGTCAGAGTCTTGGTGGTCCAAGAAGCAACGGAAGAGGAAGAAACGGTTCCGTTGGTGGGGAGAGGAGACTTGGTGGGCTCAACGGTAGAAGAGGCCACGGTGGAAGACTCGGTGTGGTTGGTAGGAGCCACGGGCTTGGAAGACTCGGGGACGGAAGAGGAGGGAGCAGCAGAAGAAGAAGGAGCAACAGAAGAAGAGGGGGCAGCGGAAGAGCTGGGGACCTCGGTGGAGCACACAGGGATGATGGGGGTGGGGGTGACAGTGGGGGTGGCGACAGCCTTGCAAGCCTCGACGTACTGGAGGAGCTGCTTGTCGACGTTGAAGTAAGGCCACATGTTGTACTGCTGGACACAAGAAGTGCACTGGTCAACAGAAGACTGGGTGGACTTGATCTTGTCACAGATGCACTTGGCATCCTGGCCACAAGAGTTGAGGTCGGCAACAACGGTGTTACAGGTCTTCTTGCAGGTGAGCTTGCCGATCAGGTCGAATCGCTTGTTAAGCATGTTATCGAGAGAAGCGGCGTGAGAAGGCTCAGGGGTACAAGTGGGAGGGGGAACCTCACAGTCGGGAAGAGGAGTAGAAACGTTGGGGGGGGTGGTGGTGACGACAACAGGGGGAGGGGCGACGGTGGAAGAGGCCTGGGGGTGGCACTTCTTGATGGCGTCCTCAATCTCCTGCATGCCGGCCTGGGGGTAGGCCTGGGCGCAAGAGAGACACTTCTGGGTCCAGGCGAATCCGTCAATGAACTGACAGATACAGGACTGGAGACCCTGGCAGGTGTTGATACCGAAGGAGAGCTTGAAGCACTTCTTGGCGCAGAACACCTGGGACAGGAGAGCGAGAGATCGCTTCTCAGCCTTGGGGGCAATGCAGGTCTCCTCGGGGGCGGGGGGAGCGGCAGTGGTGGGGGCAGGAGGAGCAGCGGTGGTGGGGGCAGGGGGAGCGGGGGTAGGAGTGCTGGACTGCGAGAACCAGAAGGTGTTGGGGTCAACACCGCCCTTGGGGGGAGCAGGAGCAGGGGCAGGGGCCACGGGAGGGGCGGGTGCGGGCTGCTGGGGCTGCTGGGGAGCGGGAGGAGCAGGGGTGGGGGTGCTGGGCTGAGAGAACCAGAAAGTGTTGGGGTCGGGGCCCTTTCCGAGGATGGGGTCGGCGACGACGACGCTAGCGGCGACAGCGAGGAGGGTGGCAGAGAACTTCATTTGTGTCTGTCTTAATTAGGTCTTTCGACTGAAAGGGTATTAAGCGAGTGTGATAGTCGAGGTGAACACAATTGAATCTGTTGGACTTTGGACGAGAGGGAGCCCGTGGTATTTATGGACTGCCAAGGTTTGCGCTGGACGCGCCGGAGCCCTGGAGCCCTCGCTGCTGAGACCGCCATCCTTTAGGCGCAATGGCGATCACTGTGTCGATCTGTGTTGATGATTTGCATTCCGGGGGGTCGATCTGCACCCGGACGGAGCTGGGGGGGTTGGGGGGGAATAGCTGCTGACGCTGGCGACTGTACACCTCTGGGTATCGTGCGATGGAGCTGTTTTCTGGCCCTGGTATTTTCCTGTCATCTTGGCGCCGTTGTACCTGACATGTGTAGGTCAGGTTCAACAGCTGCTGTCCCCAAGGGGTTAAACTCTATGCAGGGAGACCGAGTGTGGTTTTACGAAAATAATAATAATAATAATGATAATAATGGCCTGCCTGCCTCAGCCCGTGCCCCCATCTCTGTTTTGGTTTGCGTCATATTTTGGGTGCATCCGTCTGCCACAGAGCGTACGTTACGGGCGCCGTCTGGAGCCATGTTTGTTTCTTGCCTCTTCTCTACGCCCGCAACTCCATAAGGGCGCTGGCTCTGGCGATCCTTTCGTTTTTTTTTCTTGGTGACCCCCGAACTCTGACCCTCCAGAAGAGACATGGAAACTCTGACGCTTCACGACCACGCGTCCCACCCCAGTAAACCTTGGCGGGGGGGGATGCAGCACCGGCAGAGGCGGCGGTGGCAGCAGAGGCGGTGGCAGCAGCAGCAGACGAGGCGGTGGCAGAGGCGGTGGTGGCACCGGGGGGCGGTGGAGGCAGATGCGGCTCCAGTGCCCCGACGCTGTACAGCACTGTATTAGCTGCAGTGCACAGCGCCCTCATCCGTGCTGATCGGGAGCTGGGCGTCGCTCCCTGCCCACAGCGCACCCTTTGTGACCCCCTATTGCTATTTTTGTGACGATCCCTGGCCCGTTGTCTGCTCCAGCTGCCTTCAGCCGCCTTTCACGACACGTCTGCGATCGGCACCAGACTCGCTGCATGAGGCAGGAATGTCCTGTTTGGGAGGAGGCAAATGCGGCGCCAAACACGACTCTAGCGATGCAGGGGCGATGCAGCTTTTTGGCGGCAGCGGTGGCAGCTCCATCAGTCTAAAGCTGCCACCTGCTGCAGGGATTTTTATCGCAGCTAGATGCCCCCAAACGGCCATTGGCGCCATAATGGCATCGACTACACTATCTTCTATCATAGTCCCGCACCCTTGTCGCGGTGATCGTCACAACAATCACGCCCATCAGCAATGTCGATCCTAGGCAGCGTGTCGAAGGAGAAGGGATCGGCGGCGAGGGTGAAAAAAAAAAAAAACGGTGCAGCGTCGGCGTTGCTCGGCTGTTGAGAGGACGAGGCACATTCAGGAACAACAGGGGGGTGTTCCTGGAATGGCGGGAGCACGAGCCGATGCAGTGGATCATCCTCGGGAATCGATTTTCTATAGAAAAGCCGTTATATTGGCATTGGCTGAGAATGGTATGGGGTCAGGGAGGATAAAATGAGCAATATATCCAATGTGACACCACTTTGGGGATGGGTGGGGAGGGTCCATCTTTCCCTGCTCAGACTAGTCTTGGTACATCTCGGTACATCAGTTGGTTTATTTTCCATCTTCGGCCATCTTCCAATTGTTTTTTTTTAGAATTTTCCATTTTTAATCTTTTTTTGATTTTGTGATTTCCCAACCCTAACCTGGGGGGTACTGTAGGCCAGTTAGTGACAAGAGTACTTTTAATAGATACAGTCAGTAAAACGAGTTCTGGAGGACTTCTGGTAAATCTGAAAAGTGCATCTTGTTTGCGAACTGATTTTGAGAGCGATTGTCTTCTTTATTTTGTTGAAATCCAACTTTTACGCTCTCAAAGACCCCCCAAAACCCCCCCTTATAGTCAACCTTCACTACGGTTATTTGAAACTTGTGCCTGTAAAACTGACCCCGTATGTGCATCAGTTCTGGGCAAGAGAAATAAGCTTCGCTTGGTATTGCCATAAGGTTGTGTCAAAACCCTAAACTATGCACCTGTGCCATGACGCAGACGCAGGTTGAGGGATTAGCCGACAGATGGAGCTGATAAAAAAAAAGGATGAAAAATAATTGGCACAGTGGAAAAAGAAAGTCCATGCTTTTCCGGCTCCACGGACCCTGTCGAGACGCCAGAGGCGCTTGCTCCGTGATTGTTTCCGAAAATAACAGCGTTCAAACAGGCCCTCGAACACCAATCTAGAAAGAACGTCGCATGTGATTGCCAGCCTCCCAGTGGTCCCTGAACCCCGTGATATCCCATCGCAGATACAGCTGACTCAGACGATCCCCACCAGCCAGTCTTTTCTTTTCTTCAGCCGGATACAGCGTGTTCAACGTGGTAGCAGATCATTTTGAAAGGTGACACTACGGACTCAGCCACCTCATACGAGGCAAATGTCTTGGATACGAGAGACCTCGCGCTAGTCTGGCTTTGGAAAAAAACCACGCGAGACGTATGGTTTGTTCTTGTCGCAAGGTCCAGACTAGTTGATATATCGTTAACTGTCTATAGCCATCTATCATAATCAGCCGTCCTATAATTACTCTGCAAGCAGTCAGCTGACGCAGGCATGCGTCCAAACGTCCACCTGTCGTAGATCACCGTGACGCAGGTGCTGTTCATCGCTCTTCTGGTAATACCAGCCTCCTGGGCTGAGCCACTGTACCTCATGACCAGAAGACGTTTTTTTTATCCACTTGCGGAACTGTACCGATACCATGGGGTTCAGCAGAACTCGTTTGCTTCAGTTGCCATGGTCCGATATCCCAAAGATTTAGCAATGTTCATCCCCAAGAAACTAAACCACAGTTTCGCACTATAGCAACAGACTCTGGACTAAAGTATGCGAGATATCGCTATCTCGACCGGGGTATCATTGTCACAACCATCAACTCGGCAGTTTGCGAATATCCACACAACTCTTGCCATTGTCTTCCTTAGTTTGGTTCTTGTTTTATGCTAAAAGTGGCCCCCATTCTTCCCATTATTCATTGAACTGGGTCAGTAAAAGCAGCGTTCAAGCTACGGAAATTCTGAAGAGTGCGTTTTGTTCAGAATTCACGCGCAACCCCAACAATACCACTTTCACCCGTTCCAAAGCACCCCCAACCCCCCAAATTCATGTTCGGAAAAACGCATAAACGTTGCTCTCACATTCTAGGCTCCAATTTGAGTCTCGGAACCCGTCGTAAATTGCATTGCAGCTCTCCATAGCTCAATAGCAACTCTCCCGAGGCAAAAGTCATAGTTCACAAGTTATGAGAACACCCCCATGAACACAACAGGACATGGGGGTGGGCCACGTGGCCTCAAACACAGCAAAAAAGCAATCGCAGCAACAGAAACCAACCGCTACGGTTCTCAGAAACCGCAGGACTCCCCCGAACAGACGTCCAAACTCCATGGCTTCCTCTCCACCCTCCCAAATCTCGTAGTTCTCGCTCACTCTTTGTGTATACAGCGCGACTATCACCGCTAATCGCGATCCACGCTCGGCTGGACGGCCAAGACATCGCCAGGTACGTCCGCACCCGGTCCCATTGTAGAAAGACCCAAACGGGAGGATCTTCCAGCCAGCCTAGCGTCGTGGGAGATCGCGTCCATCGCTCCTGACTATCCTGAGGTTAAAGCGGGGTGGGGGGACGAGAAACCAGCCACTGGAAAACAAAACAAGGGCGTTAATGGTATCATTCGACTCGAGGGCTTTCCACGAATACATCGGTGGTCTCGGATTCTCCATACCTCCTCGCAATCGGAAAACACGGAAATTGCATTTTGTGTCCTATTCAGTCCCAACAAAGTTTATTACTGTCCAGATTGGGAGGGTAGGGTTAGGGCGCCCACCGTAACCGAGACAACGGCGATTCCAGAAAAATAAATAAATAATAAAAATATTATTAAAATAAAATAAAAATAGAAATTAAGAATAACGTCCAAGCCTCCATTCCACACGTATAGCAACAACAACACAAGACACGGCTCTTTGGAATGAAAGAAGATGCAGAGACCCCTGACTAATGCCAGGGGCCCAACGGCGCGAAAATTGTTTCTGAAAAATGAAAAACGCGGAAAAATATATTTTGGTAATTTTTCATCTTCTTTGCTCTCAAACTCGATCCAACAGTCCCTCGATCAAACGGCGCCCACCTAGATAACGAATGCTCTCCAACTCACGATGATCATATCCCGTTTTGGTTATTTTCGATCCAAAAGTCGTTGTCTTGATACGGCCAAATGCTCATAATCTGTTTTAAGAAATTAAGTTGGTCAAAACGTGATTATGAAGTGGGTATATTCTGGTGAAATGAGATATTTAGAGAGATTTGAAAAAAGAAATGGGTTAATGGAGTGACTGCGCATATCATGGATTTTTCAGAATTTCGATTTCAGCATTATTGGTTGAGTTAGAAAAGACAGAGCGATGTGGATGTATATCTAGAGAACAGGACTTTCATTTGAAGATAGGTATGTTCCGCAAGTTGATATTTTGAGCTCAAAGTCGTGCTTGGAATTGAATTTCAAGTGAAAGTGTCGTCTTTGATCATTTCCAGCTAGCTCCAACATTCATAACTGTGTGTAGCAGGAGACACGAAACAATACATCTCATCAGCAAACAATGGTTTATGTAATCTATAATTAGACTGTACCAATCGATTCAGTGCTTCATTACAAACAAAAACATCTTTTCAGAATTCTTTCTTTGCTTTCATAGCGTTTTCTGTACGGGTTTGAATCTCACTTTGCCTATGAAGAAAACGTGGATTCGTCACAAACCCGCGAGTATGAAGGCTACAAAGCCACAAAGTTGATTTTTGTAACAGGCAAACCTTTGTGGTCACGGTTCTCGTTTCAAAATTGCGATATCTCTGATATTTCTATTTTCTGTTGGGTTCTCATAAGACATGAGAAGACGTTGACTCTGTCATTCAAAACGTATGCAAGCGCCACACAAGTGCCATAGACTATTCTACCAGAACGATAGCATCCAATAGATTCCCAAAAAAACCCACAAAAATACCCGATTACGTAAGCGACCACAGGTTATGAGCTAAAACTGAAAAAAGGAAACATTTGATTTTTGGCTAAGGAGTCGTTCTAAGTCTATTACCACCATTCAAACTGCTGAAACACTCCTCAAATTCAGTCAATATCACGTTCTGTTCGGGTGGCGAAAAAAAGAGCTTCTTTACATGCTCAAAGCACGGAATATTTATTTGGCCAATTGACGCAGGGCGTTTAGGGAACTTTCTTTTGATCTGTATCAGAATTTATACATCATGTAACAGCCGTTTCATGGAGATTATGAGAAATCTGAAGAGTGCGTTCGGCAGGAAATAGTCTGGCGGTTCCAACAGTGTTGTTATTATATCCGTAGCTTCCCTCAACGATGTTTTGGGCACTGTTGTTGGGCTTGTGGCAAAATACGAGAGCCGACGACAAAGGGGGGACCCTTATTGATAGCCACAACAAGTAGGAACAAAAGTCGATATAACGCCACCAATAGGACAGTGACACGTGTCGTGCTTTGATAACGAGATTTGCACGGTGAAAACGCTTCAGAAAACCGTTAAATTTCCCCCAAAATGCTGGTATATCTCCCTCAAAACTATTTTATTCGGGCTCGGCATCGGTTCGGCAAACACTGTGTGGTGATGGCACTGCATACTTTTCATCTCTCAACATCACCATCTAACTGAGCGAGTAGACCAGATAAGGAGATTCTGAAAGCACCAGTAGACGTGCAACAACTAGCTGATGAAGATGCACTTTTCAGAATCTACATAATGGTAGCACAGCAACTTTTAGCTGGATAAATAGGGGCTGCTTGAATAGGGTTCGGCATCTCAGTACTAACCGTTGACGAAGAGGAAAATAAGAAAAGAAAGAAAAAAGACAAAAAAAATATTGTTCGTTTTTGTCTACTTTTTTGGAAATTGTACAAAACTGCAAAACAATCACGGAAACGTCCTTTTTGCGACTTTTTCTGCCGCTACCCGCCTCCACCCGCCCTCCCCCACCATCTACACGAGTTGCACAATGTCCGAAGCTGCAGCTACCGGTGTTAGCACCAATAAAGAGTTGAGACACAAAACGGAGGTCAAGAAAACGGCCCAGAACAACGCGAAAAAGGAGACCAACGGCTTGCAAGAAGTCCCCAAAGACGCAGACAGCGACCCACCATCCGACGACCTGCTTGCTTTCTGGCACAATGGTCGTTTCGGCGCGTTTTTCAAGAAACACGAAATCCCTCGAAAGGGCCTGCACACCTCCATTGGATTCATCACCCTGTATCTGTACACGCGCGGGATCAATCTCAAGGAAGTGACGCCCGTGCTGGTGGGCATGGCGGCCTTTATCGGCACGTTCGACTTTCTCCGGCTGCGAAACAAGGCGCTGAACAAGCGGTACTGCCGATACATGGGCTGCATGATGCGGGAGTCGGAAATCAACGGCGTCAACGGCACCATCTGGTACCTGGGCGGCCTGATTCTCGTGTTTTCGTTTGCGTCCAAGGACGTGGCGCTCATGTCCGTTTTGCTGCTGTCGTGGGCCGACACTGCCGCCTCCACTGTGGGCCGGGCCTACGGCTACCTGACGCCCAAGTACAAGAACAAGAGTCTGGCGGGCTTCATGGGCGCGTTCATCGCGTCGGAGATTGCGTGCCTGCTTGTTTACGGCGTGATGATCCCCAAGTTTGGTGCCCAGGTGGATCTGCCTGGCCAGATTACGTGGTCCAAAGCCACCTCCAAGCTGACCCTGGGCGTGCTGACGGCGCTCTCGGGACTCGTTGGTGCCGTGTCCGAGTCCATCGACATCTTTGGCATTGATGACAACTTTACAATTCCCGTTCTCAGCGCGGTTTTCCTGACTGGCGTTTTGGACGTTTTCCGAAAGTAGACTGGAGTGCTACAGCTACAAGATGCGGCAGGAAGGCTAGCACGTGAACCGTTTTTGCATATAGACAATAGATAGAGTCGTTTAGAGGTGGGTGGGGTGTGGGAGAGGGACTTGAGAATGCTACATCGGGCTTGTGGTGTCGGTAGTGTCAGTAGTGGAGGGTTTGAAGAGTGAATTTTGTTCAGAAGAGAATGTGATTCTACTGGAATGTTTCAGGTCTTCACAGTGATGTTGAAGAATTGCCTTAACCTCACCACTGTTTATCACTTATAGATCCAAGACAAAATCAAGAGCAACGGCCTAGACTACATATAATTGACATTAGTGGATTCAGAATTTGATTTCAAGGAGAATGTACTCTTCAGATTTACTCTACTGTCATTATTAGGGGGTTTAAATAGAGAAAACAGAAGCTCTTCAGAAGAAGAAGATCATTATTGAAAAAAATCAAGTGTATTACTTGTTGTTAAAAACATAAAAATCAGCATCTTAGATGACTGGATCAGTACAGTTTTTACCGGTACATGGTAAAACTTTTCCTCTTTTTCTTTTTTTCTCTCTAGTAATTGCTTGTCTTTCTTTTACTTCTTTTTTCATATTTTTTTGTCTCCATATTTTTCTTCTTTATCTAAGAATTACATTGAATTATCCTCTTCCAATCACTTGAAGGTCTCAACACTCCAATCAAAACTACCGTAAAATGGTGCTAGAGAAAATCTGAAAAGTGCATTCGGTTCGAAATAAAATTCTACACCGACTGGTACCATTCACACCCTGATTAACCCCCCGAAAACCCAGATACTCAACACCACTTTTATCAAAAAATCAATCAATTATATAAACTATTAGCCTTTCGGCCTCGATGCAAAGTCCTCCCAACCTCCTTAAAACACATTTACGGAAAATGGTCCGGAGCAGGACCAAAGAATCCGGGATCCGAGGGAATGGGAAGCAGAGGTGGGCCCTCTCCGTCCAAGCCGGCGTTGGCCACGTTGTTGCCCCACCAGCTGAGATCCTTGTTTGTGTACTGCACGGCAAAGAAAATGACGATACCTGCCAGCGCAGTGCCTGTGGTCAGAGCCGCGTTGATAATGTACGTGTACTTCTTCCACCACGCGGTGTAGTACTTTCGGAGAAAGTACGAGAAGATGATGGCCACGTAGAGGCCGCCGGTGAGGTAGGTGAGGTTGTAGGGCGCCCAGTTGAGACCTCCGTAGGCCAGCAGCACCGGGTTGACGGTCATGAGCCGGTCCTGCCACATGCGGATTTTCTTTTCCTTGTGCGGGTACTTTTTGAGCAGCGCCCAGGGGATGACGGTCTGGATGGTCCAGAACAGCAGAAAGGCGCCAAAACCCATCAGGAACGCCCATCGCAAAATCGGATACTGGCTGTCAAACATGCGTTTGGGGCCAAACAGACCCCAGATGACCGAGGCGGTGAAGAAGGTACGTTCGTTGGGACACGAGAACTTTTCGTGCGTCTTCTGGTACGTCTGGTCGCAAAAGTGGTCGATTTTCGTGAGCTGAAACTGGATGACACCAATGGTAACGAGACCGTTGACCATGGTAGCCCACATCTGGACCCGCAGCATGGATCGCGGACGCAAAGCCATGTAGTGGCCGAGCTTCTGGTCCGAAGTGAGTGCCTGGGCCTGGTACTGGATCTGCACGGCAAACGCCTTGGCCACGTTGATTCCGATGGGCTTGCCGGGGATGGTGTAGCCCATGATGAGTTCCAGCAGCACGTTGAGCGTGAGCTGGGCGCCTGTGGACGACATGATGATGGTGAAGGGGAACAGAAAGATGAGCGTGACGCACAGAATGAGCACAATGGACCACACGGGGGTCTGGACGTCCCAGTGCTCGACAAAGGCCACGGTCAGGCCAAACATGACCACCAGAATCGTGTAGTACCACCAGTCGGGCACCTCCTTGTAGCCGGCCATTTGCCGCGAAAACGGGTCGTCTCGGCCCTCGTAGTTGGACCGGTTCAGGTACCGCACCGACAGCCAAATGTCGCGAACAGCCTGCTTGCACACAGTCCACTCGTTGGCCACGTAGTAGAAGAAGGACATGGGGTAGATGGCGAAAAAGGTGCCGTAGAGCACGAGGTTGGCGGCGGTGTAGTAGGGCGGCGAGTACTTGTGGTACTTTTCCTCGTCGAGCTGCGAGTTGGTCATGACCTTGGACACGTCAAACGACGCGCCAGTGTTGTCAAACAGGTCGTTGGAGTTGATGGGCAGATACGACGTCCAGTAGTAGTTGGAGTACCACACGCCGATGATGCACAGACCCGTGAAGATGAAGCCAATGTACTGCGTCACGATTGTGTACAGCGGCACACTCACGGGGGGGATCAGAACGGTGACCATGGACCAGTCAAAGGTCGGAACGGGGTTGAAGCCCATGCCGGACACGGAGCCGGTGATGGTGGCGAGATTCAGGTTGTTGGGCGCGATCCACGTCATCCAGTTGAAAGTCGACAGCGCCGTGAACAGGTAGTCCGGCACCCAAAAGTAGCAAAAGGCGCCAAAGCCGAAAATCATAAACGAGTTGTACTGCGACAGCGTCCAGCCGTTGATGTTTTCCTTTCGGCGGCCGTTGAGCAGCGCCTTGTTGACAGCCAGAGTGGGCAGGGCCGTGGGCCAAAAGGCGCGAGTCGGGTAGACAGCAACGCGCCGAATGAGTCCAGCAAGCCCAAAACCCATGTACTGCGTCACCAGCATGAACAGAAACATGTAGCCAAAGCCCAGCGCCCACGACTGGTTGTAGAACATGGGCATGTACTGCACGATGATGTTGGAGTTGATGTAGGGCGGAATTGCGGCGACAGAACACATGAGCGTGGCCATGAGCTGCTCTCGCGCGGACCACGGACCCGGGTTCAGATGGAAGTCGATTCCCCACTTGCGGAAACCCCACTTGGGCAAAATGTACTGCAGCAGCATTCCCGAGGGGTACAGCAGCAGCTGCAGCACCGGAGTGGTGATGGAAATGGCAGGCATTCGCGGGTAGAAAAACTGGTTGACAAAGGCCGAAACCGCGACCCAGATGGTGCCCACAATGTAGCAGCGGATCGTTTCCACGTGTTCGTTGGGATCTGCGGGCACTGGCGACGTTACCGACCGAACCTGGGGGTACGGCGACCAGTCCTGGAACAGGGCGGCGTAGTAGCGCATCACCAGCGAGTTTTCCGGCCGGAACTCGTCGGCCGCATACTCGCCAATGGCGTCGTCTTCCTTCTCGCCGTCCGGCCCGTGCGTAAACTCCTCCAGAAGATCTCGGCAGTGCATGAGCATGCCCTCGGGCAGGTTCTTGTCGTTGTTGTGGTAGTCAATGTTGGCGCGCAGAATCGACGCGGCCGTGACGTTGGACAGCTGCTCCGTCTTGCGCGCCATGTAGTGCACTTCTTCCGGATACGTGCCGTCCTCCTCGTTGGGCGGAATCAGCAGCTGCTCGGCCACCCATTCCACCGTCGTCATGGCCACCTCGGCGATGCTGGCGTCGTAGTCCGTCTGCTCCTTCTTGTCGTCGGTGGACTGCGGCTCGGTGAACTCCGTGTGGCCGTTGAAGCCGCTTTCGGGCTCGTTTTCGCGGCTGTAAAACTCCTCCACGCTGCCTCGGGGGCTGCTGGACGACGTGCTGGCCTCAGGCCCGGATTCGTAGCTGGGGACCTCGTCTTTCATGGCTGTGGCTGTAGAGCGGGGCGTTCTGTCTGCACACGGCCATATATACCGGGTGCTTCTCGCGTGGCCATCAAACTCTAGACGGTGCCGTGGCTGATTAGGTTGCAGGGCGAGTGAGTCACTTGGACGGCTTTCAGGACGAATATGGACCCGAAACGAGCGGTTTTTCGACACTGTTTTCGGCCAGAACGGTCCGCACACGCTCGCAATGGCCTGCATCCGTCTGGCGGCCCCCAAATCCCCCGTTCAGAGCCCTTTCTCCACCCATCCGCCCTCCGCCCAATGAACTCCAGCCAACTTTGATAGGCGCTTTTTTGGTCCGATAAACTCGCTCACAGGCTCTCACATATGCACGGCCGGAGGGCAAGGCGACGTTGGCCCGTTATGCACGGGTCCGAGGCATTTAGACGCAGACCCTGCCAAGGTAGCGTTCAGGAACACGTTCTTGGCAGTCGCTTGTTTGCTTGGCAAATCAGACACCTTCCGCAGCAGTTATCGCCGCCAAAAACCCAGATAACGGCCCCAGAGATAGCGAGCCCGAATCCAGTACGGCCACCCCACAGCTACGGCAGCTGTTGCGCTTCTTTCACGCCGCTTGGACGCCTCTTTCACGTACGAAAAACGCAGTTTGGAGTTTGGACACTAAAAAAATTTAAACGGAACCAAGTGGCATTCTTGAACTTTATATGGTAGCTCCGAACAACCTGAGTTTGGGATTTCAAAGACTTTGTAGTGGGTATAATGGGGATCTAATTGGCTCATCGTGTTCCCCTATTCTTGGAGATTCAGAAAACGCCATTTAGTCTGATTTTGGGCTTATTTTCGCCCATTTACTCACTCCCTTATTTTCTCTTTCATTTCTCGAGCTCTTTAAACCTCGCCTAAGAAAGCAAATTCTCCCGGGACTGAACTTTACTTTTTCCCCCCCAATCCATCGACAAATACATCCATTTTAAAACGATTCTGTTGACGCAAAAGAGATTCTGAAAAGTGCGTTCGACTGAGAATCAGTTACTAATCACAGCAATCTTGGTTTCGTCTTTACAGCACCACTACAACACCTTATACAACCCCCTGGATCACCTTTGGCTTCCACTAATGAATCCCCAAAACTCTCCAAACTCTACCAAAAGTGGGCTTGTTCCGTGCATTTCAAAGCGGCGCTCCTCAGAGGCATCAGAGAGCCACCTGGTCACGTGAGGCGCCGTCTACATGCACATATCGGCGTAATCCCGAGTTTGATGTTCAGCCGCTTCGGAGCAGCCCTATTATAGCAATCAAAACAGCAATAGAGGTCTCTAGTCTGTCGGTTTTGTGTCCTTTCGACGATTCCAAACAAGACCGTCTATTCAGATTTTTCGCATCTCGTCCACAGCGGGAGTTATATCAGTTTGAAGAAGACGATTTTCAAAAGCATTTTCCGATTTCTGCAAAAAGAGAAAAAAAACAAATTCAAACAAAGTGTCACCTTATCCTGGCAAGTCTCCTGCAACTGATGCATTCTCGAGCAGCAAAAGGTCTACTAATGAACTGTAGAAAAGCCTTTCGTGGAAACAAATACTTATATACCTGTGGGGTAAGCTGTATGGGATTTAGGGGACGTATATTGATCTACTTTACGAGAGAATGAGTCCCGGAAACATTTGAAGAGTTTTCGTCCGTTTTCCTAGCCCGTGGATCCAACCCACTCACTAGTTATCACCCACTAAAAGACGATATCCGGTAAACTAGTGTTGTAGTTCGGTCAACTGTCGGAGACTTTAGAGTGTCTCTCAACCTTGTCTACAACATGACTATAAAACAATATTTTGTTAGAAAGGTCAAAAATCTGAAGAGTGCGTTTTGTTTTGTGGCTCATTCTGAATCCAACAGTCTAGTTTTTATTTCTGTGCGAATCTCTAGAACGTCTCTGATATCGTGTTGACTCTCTCATTCCAAATGATGTCATAAAGTAAGACTTCCCAAAAGAAACTAGCAATTCCTTGAAAGACAAAAAATTAAGACTAGTCCAAAATGATGTCAAATGACAACTACAGAACTTCGGATAGCTCTAAAAAAAAAGATCTATTCAGAAAGTCTAGATAAGAAAAAAATGTGATTGAAACATACAGGTTCAAAAGCATCGAGTAGAATCAATCGGTATCAGTATACCCAACATTGAATTCTGCACAATTTGCACTCTTCAGATTTTCAACATCTAGTTCTGATATCCTGCTAGATCTTTCTTCTTCCCTCGAAAAGTATGGTATCACTCTGGCAGATGATCACTTCATAAGACGAGATAACTCAAGATAACGACGCACACCATCAGGTGCACTGTAGATCTGGTCCGGAATAATTCCATCGGCAACCAAGTCTATCATCTGAACTCAGCAATGAACCAGGTAAGAATCCCAAAAATTCCCTCAAGAGTAAAAATGCAATGCATACAAACTACACCACCGCAAATCACCCCCCAAAACATACTCAAATCTATACATTCATTACTTTTAGTTTCGCTGGGAAGGAGGAACGTATCGTCCACCTCGGCCAGCACCACCCTCACCACGCTTGGAAGGAGGAACATATCCTCCACCGGATCCGCCGGCAGGAGGAGGGTTGGAAGGAGGAGGAGCTCCACCCTCCGCTCGTCGAGAGGGAGGAACATAGCCACCCTCTCGCTTGGAAGGAGGCACGTAACCACCACCACCCTCTCGTCGAGGAGGAGGAGCGCTACCACCATCCCGCATGGAAGGAGGCACGTAACCGCCCTCTCGCTTGGAGGGAGGAACGTAGCCACCGCCGGAAGAGGCTCCAGCAGCAGCAGGGGGAGCACCACCGGTTCGTCGGGCCTCCAGACGAGCCTCGAGCTCGGCCTCCTTCTGTCGCTGCTTCTCAGCCATGGCGTCAAGCCGGGCGTTAGCCTCCTCTCGCTCCTTCTTCTCTCGGATAAACTTATCTCGCTGGGCCTCGTCGGCCTTGGCCTTGTTCTCGGCTTCAGCGGCGGCGTGAGCCTCAGCCTCAGCAGCAGCCTTGGCCTCGTCGGCGGCTCGCTTGGCATCAGCAATTCGCTTGGCCTTAACCTCCTCGATTCGAGCAGCCTTAGCAGCAGCCAGGTTCTTGACAGCCTCCTCTCGGAGCCGGGTAAACTCAGCCTCTCGCTTGGCACGAATGTCGTCTCGGAAAGACTTGTAGAAGGGCACGGCTCGCTGCAGACGCTTGGCAAGCTCCTGCTTGGCAGCATGGTCGGCTCGAGCAGTTTCCTTAATGAGCTGGACTCGAGTATCGTAAATGTCTCGGTCTCGCTGCTTCTGCTTAACAAAGTCGTCCTCCACAAGCTTGATCTCCTCCATTCGGTAGGCTCGCTCGGTATGGTCGACTCGTCGGGCAGTGACTCGCAGACGGTCTCCAAGCTCCTTGGTCTCCTTGGCCAGCTGGTCAACCTGCATCTTTCGCAGGGCAGTGGTATCCAGACCCTCGAGCTGGTTAAGGTCGATAGTGATAATACCCTTGGCGTTGATCTCCTCAGCCAGCTTCTTCTTCTCCTCCTCTCGGATAGCGTCCTGCTCCTTTCGGATTCGCTCAAGCTCTCGGGCATGCTGCTCAGCAGCCAGTCGCTCCTTCTCGGCAAGCTCCTCGTCCAACAGTCGCTGGGCTCGCTTTCGGGTCTCTTCCTCCTCTCGAAGGGCTCGCTCGGCCTCGGCAGCGGCCTTTCGAGCGTCAATCTCGGCTCGTCGAGCCAGAGTCTCAGCGTGCTCTCGGTCGGCGTTCTCCTGGGCAGTGGTGAGGGCAGCAACGTACTGCTGCTCTCGGGCCTCGGCAGAGTTGACGGGGTCCACGGCGTTAAGAGTCTTTCCGAGTCGTGCAAGCTGGGTTCGCACAATCTCAATAGGGGTGTCCTGGAGAGAGGCAGAAGCGGTAGCAGCTCGAACCTCCTGGAAGAGCACGGATCGCTGGTCGTGATCAATCTTGATGGCCAGCTCGCCTCGAGCACAGGCTCGGACAATGAACTGCTCAATCTCCAGAGGGGTGGCGGAGAAGGGAGCAGGGAATGTGGCTAGCTGGATGACAAAGTCGAGCTTGACAGACTCGTAGACCTGGCTCAGCTGCTGGAACAGCCGAGTAAGAATGACCTGGTACAGAGGTGCAAAGTAAGGCTTGAACTCATCAGCCTCGGCGATGGCGCCGACAACGGGAGTCAGCTTCTGTCGAATAGACAGAGGATGGAACTCGACCTCCAGAGTCTTGTAAAGAGCCTTGATCTCGGGCTTGACGTGTGCCAGAATGTTTCGAGAAAGAGCGGACTTGAGCAGAGCATCTCGGGTAGGGGTTCGCTGAAGGTTCAGCAGACCAGTGAGACGGCCGTTTCGGTGTCGGTCCTCAGCAGAAGAGGCGTGGGGAATGGCCAGGGCGGAGAGCAGCACAAAGGATGCAACTCGCTGGTACTCAGACACGGGCACGGCTCCTCGAGGGGACTGAGACAGCAGGTGGAAGAGCTTGTTCCAGGCGGCGGCGTGGAAAAGGTAGTTTCCGGCCACAAGGAAGATACGGGCGAGGTTCTCGTAGTAGTTGGCCATCATGAGGGGCTTGGCGGGTCGCTTGGACACGGTCAGCAGGGTGTGAACATCCTCAACGGATCGGAAGGCCTCCTGCCACAGCTCGAGCTCGACAGCAACGTTGAGCTGGGAGAACCGGGTGTCGAGGTATCGCTGCAGGGTGTCAGCGTCGGACAGATCGACGGAGTTGGGGGTGACGGGGGGAGCGTTGGGGCCCTTCTGGGCGGTGGTCTGCAGATGGGATCGCAGAAGCTCGCACAGTCGTCGGAACTCGGTCTTTCGAGAGAACTTGAGGCAGAAGCTAAAGGCCTGCTCGACAACCTGCTGGTAGATGACCTCCAGCTTGTTGTTGTTTCGCAGCACGTCCAGAACGGACCGGTAGGCCTCCCAGAGGAACTTGAGCCAGGGGGTCACGACCCGTCGGTCGGTTCGGTCCTTGGTGTCCTCGGAAGACACGGTGGCGAGCAGCAGGTCCTCAGGCGACTCCTCGGCCTCCAGATCGTCAGCCTCCTCGTCGTCGGCGATCTTGTCAGCCTGGGCCTGGGCCTCAGTGACTCGCTCCTCGGACAGCGCCAGGAACTGCTTCACGACGCCCTCAATGGCGTTGATGTTGGTGGACTGCACAATCTTCTTGTACTGGTGCAGACCATCCTTGATGATCTTGCCCTTTCGCAGCTCCACAGACAGCTGCACAAATCGGGCCACGATGGGCTCCAGAGTAGCCACGGATGTGGTTCGCGCCTTTCGGGCGGAAACGGTCTCGTGGAGCAGCTCGAGGGCGGCATCCTGCTGGCCCACGGCGATGAGCTCGTCGGTTCGCTTGAGCACCGTCTCGGGACGGACGTTTTGATGGGGGGCCATTTTGTGTTGGTGGTGTGGATTTGGAAATTTTTCATTTTGTGCACGTAGGGCGAGGTGTGAGACGGTAGGGTAACTGGGGTTAGGGGACGGTGTTTTTTGAGGCGGAAGGGCGAGTGCTGCGGGTTGGGGGAGTGGCGGGGCCGTTGTGGTGGGTGATTTGGAGACTATTTCGCGGGTTTTCTATCGAGAAAAGGCGCTGTTTACTGGTGTTTCTTCTCGTATTTAGATAGTGTAGAGAGGAGGTTGTCACAAAGTGGGAGAGATAATATTTAGAGTGCACAGTTGGGAGGTTGAAATGTGTGCCTCATTTTAGAGAGTTGAAAATGGGGTGTCTTGAAGAACGTGATTTTGGCTAAAAGTGGATTTTTGAAGCGGTTTTGTGGTCAGTTTGCGCTACTGATTCCACTGGTTGTTTTCGTTTGTTTCTATGATATCTGAAAGGGTGGATAGTAGTGTATTGTTTAGAGTCAATCTCTTTTGGGGTGGATTTAGATTTCTTGAAAAAGTAGAATCACGATAACTGGACAGGGTATTGGAGTGGACAAAATTGTTTGTGGGCGATATTTTGAAATTCTGAAAAGTGCGTTCTGTTGGGAGTTTTATTTCAAGGGTAATGGTACCACTTTTATCTTTCTAGAGCTACAATTACCTCTTTTATATTGTCATTTATGGAGACTGTGTAACATGCATGAGTGTTCATTAGTTAAAGAGCAACTGCACATGAGAAACTGGACAAGGTGTACAAAACGTGTTTTGAAACAGCTATCAGAATTCTGAAAAGTACATCCGGCTCTTAATTGAATTTCAAACACACTGAAACAGTTTTTGTTTCTCTAGCTACATTATTCACTACTTTGAGGTAACTGAACTGGGGATGCCTTTACTGTAAATTACAGTTGATCTGAATGGCACCGAATGTAAACCTGGGATTCGTAATAGTCATGTTATGAACGATTTCCCGGTACCATTTTGCTCAGCTGGAGCTCCTGGTTTCAAAACATCTTTCCGATCTCTCATGGCTCAAATATTGGCCCTTTTGAGTAAAATGTCTTTAGAACACTACTCCTTTCTACACTAAAATCGCCGTAAAACATGCCACAGAAATGACACTGAGATTTTGGAAACACCAATGATTTTGAAATCTTCCGCTCATTCTAGTGATACTAGATACGGCAATTAGATCATTAGTCATCAGATCGAATCCAACTTGCTGTGAAATATTTGAAACTTTAAATAAAAATTTAATGCATGGCCACGTGACCTTTTTTTCTGGAAATTAAATTATTTAGAGACGCGTTTCTAAGTGCCAATTGGATGTGGTTAAATAGTCCAGTTTTGATTTTATTGCAACATTTCAAGGACTGGTGTGCTAGCTAGTGGCTATAGAATACAGTGGCGCGGTTAATTTAGCTATAGCTTTAATTTTCGAGGAGTTATGGTCATTCATTTATCTGACACTATCTCTGCATGTGTTCTCCTATTGAAGAAAGTATTGTGCTAGTTATAGAGTATTGTTAGGGTGAATTATTGTCTGAATCAGTTTGTGAATATGCTAGTTTTTCTTAAAAGAGATTGTTGATGATATTGAGGGAGTTACACCTGGAACTACTAAAAAATATACAGATAAGTGGTATAACTCCATGAATAAAGCTGGAAATACTAACAGAACACTGTCAGTATGGCCAGAACTTCTTTCTGCACAAACCTACTTGTCAAAAGTTATGTCAGCATTAAAACTGGGCTCTTGAGTGGTATACAGTAAACTGAAACTTTTCAAAAATGATACTAATCATGTCATTTTGCCGCCGATTGCATAAAAGTTGTACTCATTCTGTTCGAAATGATCTTCTGATTCCTCTCATACAATCAGTTTCTTGATTGCTTTGATATTCGGCAAAATAGCTCAAAACTACTGTCAATTTTGATTTTTTCCACAATGAGTTTCGAATGAATTTCTCGCTTATCACCTGAGCAGCAGTGTTATCTGAAAACCTCTAAAACTAGCACAAAAAAGAGAAAACATTTTGGCGTAAAATTTGAAGGCATTTTTCCTTTTTTTGTTAGTTGAACTTTTAGTTAAGCTTCAAGTGTCCATAGCTGATATTCAAAACTGCACATGACAACTATCATGGGGGGTGGATTTAAGACGTGAAAGTGATACCATTGTGATCAAAAACAATTTCTGGCTGTGTTTCACTTTTCATATTTTCCCCACCTGGTCTGGAAAATGTTTTAGACGAGTTTGAAATGCGATAGTGTAAGAATATATAGTCTCTGACTATTCTATCATGTGCTCATTATGATGTTTACTCATTTCTGGGTGAAAATAAAAATAAACAGCACCATTGTGACAAGCAAAAGATTTTGAGCAAGATGCACTATTTGGAATCCAAATATCTCTTCTTTTGCCTCTTTTATAGAAGCCCTTTTATGTACCCTAAAAAAGCGGACATGGCGGACATTGAAAGTGGGGTATTGTCTATTTTTGGCTCCAAAAAACAAGAAAAACGAAACGAGCAATAAAATAGTGAATAAAATGGTTATAAATCTGCAAAATTGATTTTTCCAATATTATCAGTTGTGGCTTGCGAATGAGCAAGTTGTATCACGAAATATCCTGATATTTTATTGTTTTGTTTTGAAAGATCTCATTTCAGCAGCTCAACATGTTCAACAGCAGGCAATCTTGTGGGAAATGATTTTTTTTTCCAGTAAAAACGGCCTAGAAACACGCTGTCAACTCCAAAAATCCTGCTAGACTAGATCTCTAGCAGGGTTGTCACGAGCATCGAAAGTTATAGTGTGTTGTTTAGCTTGTGACAATGGTGTATCTGGTGACTAGATTGAACATTTGATATCCCATTCAAAGGGACATTATGTTGGGTCTGTTGATATTCTGAAGAGTGCGTTTTGCTTGAAATGACGAGCTGTACACGATGCGCTTTCTTTGCTTGCAAAAACCCGTGTTTTGACCGAGTTGGAGGCCTAAAAGAGTCGCAACAAAACGCGCCTCACTAGTCTCTCTTTTAGCTCTCGACTCGGACCCTGGAAGTCGACGGTTAAAGTGCTCGAGGAAAAAGTAAAGCGAAACACTATGCTGTCAAAGCATGTGGAAGTCGGGGGAGGGGTTCCGAAAGGGCCAAAAATTAAGAATGCGGTTAAATCTGACTCTTTATGAACCGGGGTCTGCAACTCGGTGGGTGTGCCTGCTACGACGAAACTGACTGGACAGGGGTGCTCCGGCGGCAGTCACAAGCACGATGGCGGCTCAAAAATCGAATTTGCTCGAAATCCGCGTCCGTTAGAGGGACCCATGTTTTGGGCATATTTTTTTCTTGTTTGTTCTACAGCGAAAATTATTTGAATATTTGAAACATGACAGATAACGTCTTTTTCCTTTCCCGAGAATGAGACATGATTATGTGCAATTGGAAGGATATTAAAAGACAGTGCGGACCGGAAAAATACAGAAAATATAGTCGGAAAATAATGACAGAAAATAAAGTCGGAAATATCAGAAAAAACCAGCAACGTGACACCGCCTTGCTGGCTCCGAATCACGTTCCGTGAGACAGTCTTATTTGGCGCTTGTCGTGTCGGACATGGCTCCAAACTTTACAATTGACAAGACGCAACTTTGTTTTTCAGATATCGCCATTGAAAGCAGGTCATTTGGGGAAATATTGCAATTTGAAAAACACCATTGGAATTGCCGTAAAATTTCCCACAAGAAGGGCTTTTCAGATTTCGAATACGACTTCCCAATCGGCTTTTGAATGTGCCTTTTTGAGATCATGTGCCGCACTGACTTTACCAGAGTTTTTGCGCTAGACTAAACAAAAAAAAAAAAAAAAAACGAGGCAAGTGCCGAACGGCATAGTGTCAGAAAGCGCTTTTTACCGAGCCGTGCCGTGTCACTAAGTGAGCATGTGTTCTGGCATGTTCTATCATGACAAGTGTGCTGTAACGGGACTTTACTGTTGTGGCAGTATAACATCAACAATCACCTGCACCATCCGCACCCCTCCTCTTTTAAGATATCATCATGTGTTGAAAAAGGCCGCCTCATAAATAACAGTAGTCATTGAGATTGTCCACTGTAGAAACCGCTGGAGACACAATTAGAGAATTCTGAAGAGTGCGTTTTGAACAGCAGCTCGAGCCGATCAACATGGTACCAATGACGTTTGTAGAAACACGTTCCGCATGGCTGTAGATGGAGTCTTCTCAGGGACCCCACTTCAAAGGCACGCGACCATATCGAGCCGACACAAGAAAAGAACCAAACAAAAAACAAAAAAAAACCCGAAAAAAAACGAAAATAACAGCCGCCATATCTCGCCACAACACGTGTCGGTTATACATGGCTATGTATGGGTATTGATCTGAATATATGCACAGTAGTGAGCCGTGCCGTTGGTCGAAATAAAAATAAAAGCAATAAAAAAAGGAACAAAAAAACAGACAAGCCACTTTCGCCCCTTGTGGCTCGGTCAATTTCGAGTTACTCAGCAACGCCTCCTGCACGCTGCAAACAAAAGTACCGACATGAAAATAAGGTTCAATTGCGGTTTTCCGGGCAATCGCAGGCGCAACAAAATTATCTATGTAGTTCAACGGGGTAGAAATGGGGATTGTAAGGGGCGTTAAAAGCGGGGGGAAGACGAAGAAAAGTGGCTGGCAGGTATCTGCTGACCCTGTAAAGTCCCTCGGTCCCGTTTTCGACGCCCTTTTCCCACTTTCAACCCCAATTACTCCCCATCCACACGCCCCGATACCGCTCCTGAATCGGCATGTACGCCTGTGCCTTATTAAAGCCTGGGCTGCACCCCTCATCTCGATAACTCTATTAGGGTTTTGCGATGCCCGAAGAACGCTGTATCGGGCGCCTAACGACACGGGGAAATTAACATACGAAAAAGAAGCAAAAATATAAAGGCAAAAAAACGACAAAAAAAAACCAAAAAAAAAAAAGAAACCGAGTCAGGAAGGACCGTCCAGAGGGTGAGTCACTAGCCACCGCCAGCCTCCGCCAGCAGACCCCTACCCGGTACCCGGCTATCGACCAACGGTGGACACGGTGCAGCGCAAGGAAAATAATATAATAAAGATAATAAAAGCTCGCCCAGACGCACTTGTCCGCCCTCAGCCCAAATCATCGCCCTTTTTATTTTGATTGTTTTATTTTTCCCCACATCCGCCTGTCACCGGACAACGTCAATTGAGAGCACACTACCACAGATTCTCTCGGCTGACCCTTTTCCTCGCTAGTAGCAATAACAACACGCACTCTTCCTTTCCCCCCAAACGGCTCGCTCCACCACTAGCCAAGCTGCACCTTAGCCCCGGCCGCCCCCAATTGCCCTCCCACTATAGCTCGGCCAGAGCCCGCACCCCGCTCCCCCTACATATATACCCCCTACGAGAGACTAGTGTTGGCCTTCCGAACAAAGCCTGAAACGTCAGCCCCACAAGTGCACAAAGCCGCGAGCGCACAAACGCCAATCTCCTCGCCTCCGACATACAAGTAGACGGCCCGCCATGAGCACGCCCTCCTCTCTCATGCGATCGTCCACGGACTCGTTCTTCTCGCACTCGTCTGACACCACAGACACCTCGTGCTCGTCCTACTACAACGTGGCTTCCGCAACCCCCCTCCCGCGCCAGGTGCTCAAACAGCCCGCGGAGTCGAAAACCATCGAAATCGTGCGGGACCCGCGCTGCAGAGGCACCTTTGACATTGGCGATGAAATCTGCGGCTCCATTTTTTTCACCCCGGAAAAGGACATCAAGGTCGACCGGCTGTCCATCCACTTTGCCGGCGTGCAGACGTCGTCCTTCAAGGCCACCATGGACGACACCAAGGCCACCTGGAGCTTTCTCAACCAGCGCATTTCCACCGACGAAACCCTCAACGCCACGGACCGCGGCTACGAGTACATCCAGGAAGGAGATACCCTGCTGGCAGGACACAGATACGCCCTCGACTTTTCGCTGTTTGTGCCCCACGAGCTGCCCGAGGTGGCCCAGCGCCTCACGGGCCTCTCGCTCAACAGACGGCTGCCCCCTTCTCTAGGCTCGTCGCTGTCGTGGGAGGAGCCCGCGCTGGACGTGCCAGGCAAAGTCGCCACGATAATCTACGAAATCCGGGTCAACATTTGGGACGAGGCGGCACGCAAGAACCACCTGCGCATCATGCCTGTTCGGGTGATCCCGTCGTACCCCGTGGTGGAGTTGCAGCAGCACCAGAGCGCCATTTCTGCATCTTGTGAACTGAAGAAAAAGAGCCTCATGAGCACGGCCAAGATGGGTCGGGTGTCTGCACACGTCCCTCCGTCGGTGGTGCTCAAAATCCCCCAGACGGAAATAGACCAGGGTCTGTACGCCATCTGCAACAACGGCCCTTACATGGACAACACGTCGCCGGTGGAGGTCAAGCTGGAGTACAAGCCCGAGTTGGGTGTGTCCAAGCTGCCGGACGTCCGGCTTATCACTACGCGCATCCACTCAGACACCTTTCGGGCGTCCAAGGGTATGACGTTTGTGCCCAATCTGGAGGTGATTGACGAGCAGAAAAAGCAGTTTCAACAGTGCACTGCCAGCTCCAGTGGTCCTGGAATTCTCAAAATGACGTCGCAGAACGATTTGTTGGGCTGCAAGGAGCTGAAACCCGAGTGGACGCTGATCCCGGGAGGAGGAGAGAACCCTGGGTATGAAATGGTGATCTTGGTGCCCATCTCGGTACCTCGAAAGCCCAAGTTCATTCCCTCCTTCTACTCGGCTCTGGTTTCTCGTCAGTACCGCCTGGAGCTGAGCATTACCGTGGATAAGCAAAAGATCCAGCTGTTTGTTCCAGTTCAGCTGGCTACGCGTAACTACACGCCCTGGAACTCGCGAGACACCCGTGGCGAGGAGCTGCCCAAGTACGAGGCTCAGCACTCATATCTGTCTATTTCCGACGCTCCAGATTCTATTTATGTTCCTCCTCCTCCCGTTTCCGTTGAGCGGCAGGGAGATTCTTATCCTGGAGAGAACAAGTCATTGTATTGACGGCCCCGTGCTATTTTCCAAAGTGCGATTTTCAAAAGTGTATATAAAGCACATTACTAACTATTTATTCCAGTGAGTCAATCAAGTATAAATAAATGAACAAACAATAAGCAATGAATTGACAAGGTGTTCGCAATTTGAAGCGTGCTCTCAGAGGTGGATATGATGCCACACAAACAGTTTCCTTCGACTTTGCTGACAACAGAATGGTGCACTCTCAAAATGATTTTCTTCCATATCTGAGGCATTATACCATTATACGAGACTGAATCAATCACCGAGATGAGTCACAAGACACTACATTTTGGGCAGGACATTACATGTGGATCATCATGGGGGTCATGAGACTGAACTACGCCGCATGGTTAAGTTGAGTTGAGCTATATTAGTTGCTATTGATTTTCCACCAACAAGTGGCCCCACTACTATGCTACCTGGGCTAGTCTAGTGAGTCTTGTGATGTATTGATTCCTTCAAGCGGAACAAGAGTTTCTGCTGAAAAAGGCTTGGGGCGTATCAATTGGTATCAGTGTTCAGAATCAAATTGCATGAATAACAGTCTCTCCAGATTTGTCATATCCGCAATTATAACGCTTTCTAGGGAAGTATCAAGGTGATGAAGGAGGATGTGCTTCAAGTGGGAACCAGATGGAACACGATTTCACAATAACGACATGGTACATTGATCACAATTACTGCTGACAAAGCGACCCGAGTCATTGCCAGAAAACACCTATAATTAGATCCTACACTCCTCACGGGATCATTCCAGAAGACTCTTTTTGACTGCATCAAGGCGTCCATGTGCATGGAAGCATTTGGATCTCGACTTGCCACCAAACGAAATGTCTCTCTCAAGCACGCTACAGACGGTTTATGGAAATTCCAAAAAGTGCATTTTGTTTGTCATCTCCCGGCGAATATAACGAGCAGGTTTTTTTTTGTCATTACCTCTTCTCCACATATATTTACACCAAAACTCTTTCAATCTCACCTATACGCACCCCCTCCACTCCACCTAGTCCCAACCCCAGCCGCTTCGGCATCTGCATCATTAGCGCTTCTCTTTTTCCCCTTTTCGGCTCTTCCGGAGTCCTCCTCTTCCTTCCTCTTTTTGAATTTATGGATCCAAAAAGTTCAGAGTTTTCGGTTGATGGTTAAACTCCAATATGGTCTTGTCTCGGTAGATGACTCATGATCCGGGGGATAGTCGGAATGTGGGATTTGCGGGTGTCTACATTCGGAGAGGCTGGTGATTGGAGAAACGAGAAAGAGAGCAAGAGTGTTTTGTCGGGCTTTTACCTGATTTTTCGGATTTGCTAAAGAGGGGTTCCAGAATGACTTTTTGAGGAGTTTACGGCTCTCAAGGAGTTGTTGCTTCTGTCTTTACTGTTTGCGCTTTTGCTTTCTGGAAATGTGAATACAGCAGATCTACTCTGGTATTGCTTTGTATATTCATTAGTCGTTGGTGAGGGTTTTATTGTGGCCAAAGTACAGAGTAGCCCATCCTGGTCGTAAATCTGTGGGTTTTAGAGAGCAGGGAATTCTTTTTTGAGAGTTATTCTTTCATTTTGGTCAAGCATTTGTTCAGATCAAGATTGGCCACTTGAACAGTTGTCTCCAAACCAGTACTTTTGTCTGGTATGAGTTCAGGTTAGGAGCTACAGACGGTACTCTGTAGATGATTATCAAGTCATGACCTTCCAATGTGAATAAGCTGAGAGATTTTAACAGGCGACTTGCTTGGTCAATTGAGATGGTTGAAGCCTACTACATGTGTATTTCCATGGCAGAGCGTAGAAAGATTTGAACCAATTCTCTTCTGACTCTGGTTGACTTCATTTAGTTGAATCTCAGTTATTGGAGATATCAATGGTCACTCCTTATTCAATGCTTCTTCATGTCCACCTAATTACCCCTTCTCTGGTCCAATTGCAATTAAAATTGCACTCCTGTGCTCAGAAAAAGCCCCTTTATCCACTCGACTCTTCAAAAAATCCCTTTACGGCCACTATCGACCCTTTCTCACCCCCTAGGCACTCCTGTTTCATGTTGCCTCCAAGGCTCATCTCTCGCACGGCTCTAAAACTCTAACTGCGACGTGCGTTCGATTCTCGCTTTTCTTTTCTTTCTTTTTTTTCGTACAGTTTTTTTTTCGACTCCTGTGCTTGAAATAGGTCCGCACAAGGTTTGAAGTGGAGAACAAAATGGGGGGTAAAAAAACGTCCCCTTTTCCACACCCCAGATAAGCGGATATTTCTGCAGGGGAAGTTGGGGTAATATTGGGCTGGAAGATGGTGCCGGACCAGTGTCGTGGCCCATTAGTGCCTTTTGGGCAGGAAAAAGCCGTTGGCAGGCCCTTTTGGAGACCCTGATACTTGTCTCTGTCTCCATTTTCAACTTCAGATTTCAAGCATATACACATGCAGTTTTAGGTCCCCACAACGCGTGCTTCTAGAGATTTGTAGAGTGCAAAAAAAAACGAGAAAAAAGAGAAATTCCAAAAAATCGAAAAAAATCGAAAAAAATTCAGAAAAAAATCAAACCACCAAACCAAAGCAGACAGTCAACAATACCGCAAAGTTGCACCAGCTGCGCAGCCCCTAAACAGCACAAAGACCAGGCAAAAACACACCCGTCCAACTGAAATATTACCCTGAAAACGCTGGTACTCTTCGTACACTTTAAGTTGACACGTAGGGTCAGAGCTGCACCGCCAAACCTAAGTAGACCCGTCTCGCCCTTGGCTCGCGCACCATCTTAGTTTCCCTTAGCTACATCGACCCAATCTCCAACATGGCCACTTTTTTCGAGAAGAACAAGAAGAACTTCCAGGACGTTGAGATCGTCGAGGGCAAGGTCAACACCGTCGAGTTTCTCGATGCCTCCACCGATCTCGTGGGTCTTTTCGGTGAGTGCGACTTGCTGCTGTGGGAATGTCGTTGCACCACAGGTAGCTTGGTGTGAGGGGAGGTACAAACGTGGGAAAGAGTGTGTTGCGTTTGTGTCTGAGACGTTGGGACACGATGCTGGCCCGACCGGTCGCGATCAGAAGGACCACGTGGCTTCTGCACGGCTTACTCAGCTGCGACGCGTCAGATCGGATCATGACAAGGGCCCAGTTGCACAAGCGACAACGACAATGTGACAAAACACAGCCACCCACAGTGCCAGAGTAACACCATCAACCCCCGCCATCCCAACCACCACTAACACAGACCTCTTTGGATCCACCGCCTTCGGTGTCGTCCAGTCCGACATGAACGGCAACATCAAGAAGATCAAGGAGCGACTGATGAAGAACCCCATCCAGAACGCTACCCTGCAGGATCTCGTGCTCGCCGAGAAGGCCGAGAAGTCCAAGACCGCCACCCAGGGCCTGCTGTGGCTCGCTCGAGGCCTCGAGTTCACCGCCGTCGGCCTCCGACGACAGATCGACAACAAGGACGAGGAGCTGGCAAAGTCCTTCACCGAGGCCTACAACGCTACCCTCACCAAGTACCACTCCATGCTTGTGCGACCCATCTTCAAGCTGGCCATGAAGTCGTGCCCCTACCGAAAGGACCTGTTCGAGAAGCTCGGCCAGGACCAGGCTGTCGTCTGGGAGGAGTTTGTTGCTTGGGTCACTGGACTCGAGAAGATTGTCGAGATCATCAAGGCCTTCTACCTTGAGGGCAACTACGGCAAGGGATTGTAGGTTAGAGGATAGTAATAAAATGGATATTATTGTATGGGTGGGTGGATAGTGGGTGAGGCGTAACATATCATGGGGTAAGGTAACCTGGACATTGATTTCTTCTTCAAGAGACGGTTATCGGCAATATGGGAACATATTAGATATCATCTTCATGGCCATTCCCTGGTACACGAAATACCATGCCAGCTACACACAGCACAGAGTATCGTACCAGCAAGCCATACCATCTGGCCAAGCCTTTTCCCGATCTACATGCTCAACACTGTTGACTGCTTAGCATTCTTTTCTATTTTACTTACAATGATGAATTTTCAAGTGGACCCTTGCCAATCACTGACAAGTCCTTTTAGGAGTGTTTTTCGTTTTGATTTTCACAGGCTTGAGAAAGCTCAGTAGAACATGTCCACAACAGTTCGACCAACCTGAGGCTCGATTTCAGTACCATCTCGAGCAACCTTTACTTCTCGTCCAGAGTTGAGGGCATTGCGCAAATGACGCGTCTCGGAGAAATGCACACGGCGATTCTGGTCGCCCAACCACTGAATGCGAAATGGGGAAGTCCAGTTGGACTCCCCATCCAAGGCTTCGGACACCGAGTCCAACACCTCCCAAAACAAAGACGCTCGCTCCACATCATGAACAATTCTACCGGCAGGAATGTCTCCCGACGACGGGGTCATGGTGATCAACGGGGCGTATATCTGAGCAGGGACGGTGGTGGCAAGAATTGGGGACTCGGGTTTAAGAGGGATGGGCTCGATCATTTTCGCGCAGCCAAAAAACTCGCCGGTACGATTGGCAGAAAAAATGAGATAGACATTGGATCCGTCATGGAAGGCCTTGTTGAACACGGCCTCGTTGTGCGACTGGGTCGACCACAGCGAGTTTTGTCGTGACACCAGCAGATCGGCAACCGTCAGACTCTTGCACACAAAGTAGCGGTCTGTGAGAGGTGGCGAAGAGGTCTGCGAGCGCTCAGAGTCCGTCAGAGGTTCGGGGCTATCTGAGTCCGAGTCCTTGGAGCGACGCTTGACAACCAGTTTGTTGGATTTGATCTGTCCTCCTCTCTCGTTAAAGGCCTCAATGCCCGCCACCACGCCCTCCTCTGTCTTGTAATTGACAAAGGCACAGCGACTTCGGGGAATCATAAAAATGCTCTCGATATCTTTGGTTGCAAACAGGGTGCGCAGCGAGTCGATGGGCGAGTTGGAGGGGATATTACCCACCCATAGGGCGTAGGCCGATTGTCGGGGTTTCGGACGTGCGGCCGGAGGCACGCTCTGGGGAGTCTTGGGCTTTGAGGGTTTCCGTTTTCGTTTGGGCTTGGCGAAGGTCGAGGGGGGGTACGAGCATATGGGTACTGGAACAGGGTATATGAGGGGCGCCGGGACCTGGTGGTAGGGGCCGAGAGGTTGCGGGAGCGGCTGGAGGGGGTGGGGGAGGTGCTGAAGGGGGTGCTGGGGGTGCTGGGGGTGTTGGGGGTGTTGGGGGTAGGGCTGGAGCGGTGGCAATGGCTGCAATGGCTGCAGCGACTGCAGGGGGGTCTGCAGGTATTGTTCCTGGTACTGTTCCTGGTACTCCTCGTCGTAGTCGTAGAGCTGGGGGTTGGGTGAGGTCATTTACAGGTGGGGCTCGTGTCGGAGGCAAGGAGGGGGAAGAGGTGATGGGGCTGTAAAAGCAGAGAGGGATGGGTAGGATGGATTGGATGGATTGGATGGAGAATGGGGAGAAGAATGGGAGAGATCGTTAGGTCATTGGGCTGAGTTAGTTGTTGTTTTGCGTTGGAACGGAGGGGGTTTTGTGTGTGTGTGGCTACTATGACAGTGACAGTGGAGTGACAGCGACGTGACAGCGAGAGGCGGCGAGCGAGCGGAGCCGGTGTCAGACTGACAGCGTGACAGCGCTGCAAGCGGCAGGCGATATGTGTGTTTGTGGGTTCTCGCTGTGTGTGTGTGGTGTGTGTGGCGCTGGCCGTATAAAAAAAAAGCGCGTAGTTGGGTCACTGTGTACCCTGTTGTGTATGTCTGGTGCTGTCTGTGGTCGACAGGATCAATGGCTATAAAAGCAGCGGGCCCGCCCCCTGGGACGTCTCTTTTTGCCTCCAGCTTACTTACCTAGGGTGTGGGTGTGCGGCTACAGCAGATCTAGGACCTGCTGTGAGTGGTGTGGTGGTGATGGCAGCGGGTGGTGTTAGCTGAAGCAGAGTTCGGTTTCTGGAACAAAAAGACGGGTTTCGCTTTTCGCTAGTGTGTGGGCTGCACTGTAGGTTTGTTACCGTTTGGCCCAAATCAGAAATCAGCGGACGCTGCAAAACGGGCTCTCTGCTGTCGTTGCTGTCGTTTCTTTTTTTGCGCCAAACACGCGGGCTCCGTCGCACCCGTCCGCCTCTGCTGCCCCGTTTCCCGCGCCGCTTGAGTCTTTTACGGTCTCTTTCTCCGCCTCTTGCCTATCGTTATGCTTGGGTTCGCGCCGAACCTTTAGGTTTTCAGTCTGGGGGAACAAACATGGGGGGTCTTAGTGATGGGAATAAAAATTTGCCTGGCGAAAAGCGTGTCAGGCTGAGACGAGGGCCAGTGGACAGACAGTTGAGGGGTCCATAGACTAAGAGATTCGGGCCGGCCAAAAACTCGGTTGTATCGCTGGACTTACTTTTTACTTACCCACTGTTCATGTACCCTTTACATGCTGCACCTACTGGAGGCAGTCCAACAGATGCACATGGACTTGTGTGGACTTGATCGCAATAGTAGTCTACAATTACGGTGAATTTCTGTACTGTTTGTGCTGCAACCTGATGACACCGTGGCACCCAAATTGAGACAGCCAATTTAAACCAATAATCGTCTTGAATCACCGCCAGATTTCACTCTGGACTGCCTTTCAAACAGCTATCCAAACTAGAATCCATGCTGCACGTACGATCGCGTTCATGATGTTTGAGAAGCGAAAAAAGGGACAAAACAGACACAGAGATCCAACACCGACATATACTGTCTAGAACCTCCAAAAGTCGACCTCTGACCCGTTTCATCCCTCTTTTCTTTGCGCAACAGAGCCTCCGGAGTCGGACCCCGAAGTTCACATCGGACTCTGTTATGAGAACTCTGTTGGAACACATGATAATCACAGGGACAAACCCAAAGCTACGAGCCAAATAGCACCTGGCCAACGAACGGTGCAATGCTATAATAGGTACGAAAAGCACACCGTTGAAACCACACGGAGATTTCCTGCCAAACGCACTCTTCAGATTTTCCACAAGTCTACTGTGCAGTTACTTATCTGCACAAATTGCGGCTCAAGGTTCCCATCCCACTCACCTCTGAGACCCGCTATGAAATGGCCAAAAGGGAGGCAAAGTTTCTGCTCAGCAAACGGCCAAACAACGCGCTACAGAGTACTCCCCTCTCGCCCCCCTCGCTGCCGCCGTATGACACATGCGCAACTGCAGTCATCTGCCATCTATACGTGATTGATCGACGCTGTGCGTGGATACAGCTCATTTGCGACAAGTTGCTGCTGTCAGCCATGTGGCATAACTGTCTCAGATATAAACATAGAATCAGCACTTTTGGTTTTTTTCTTCTTCCTTTCTCGTCTCTATCTACCACTCTCTTGCCCGGCAGTTGACGTAGCAGCGGGGATAGCTGTCAGCTGTCACGGTTAGCCACCCGTGGAGGGTCCATCTGTGCCACCGTGAGACTGTTGGGAAAGTCGCCTTATACTCCTTCGATGTTTACTTTTTTTATCTGCTTTTTTTTTCTTTTTTTTTCTCCCAATAATTTCACCACTGACAATCTCATAGCGCCATGTACACAACCCCCCACCATCCATTTTCAGCCTAGCCTCATCAGACCATCCCACTAGTCCGCTCTTTAGACCTTGCTAGTTCTTAGCCCAATGTGTCACTCCCAGAACGGCAATACAGCCCTCATCTCTCACTCTTCGAGAGTCGCTGACAGCTGACACTTCAAGATGGCCAATCTCTGATGACGAGTCTCTGATAGGCCAGTGTGCGACCTCGTGGGCCCAGCACAATACTTTTGGAGCCAATGGAACCAAATGGACGGTGTTGGACACAGGTTATGAGTGACTTTCCGAGCAATAGTACAACTGTTCGTTTTGACCGCAAATGGATCCAAATTGACTTCATTTTGTCGACAAGAGAGAGCCTATTAATATGGTGTTTTCAAATCATCTGCTGGTCTAAAAGCAATGTCGTTAAAAGCTGCCGTTTTTGCCATTGGAATAAACATATCTTCAGGAGGCTCTTGAAGCATAACTTTGTCGCCAGTCTGGGGTACGATATCTTTCCTTGTGTTATACCGGTTTTTGAGAAGAATATGTGTTCAGAGACGTATTTGGCTTGATACATCTCGAGTATCTGCCACTCATGCGGTGGTTTGGTGGCTGAAGATCGTTTCAGAGGCGTTTTTGCGGGGTTGAAGGAGATACGAGGATCTGAAAGGCAGGGATATAGTAGACGTTTACTTGTGCCCCTTGCATCTTTCTCCATAGTGAACTAGACTAGGGGTTGCAGTTGGGGTTGGCTTTTCTTTTTCTTGTCGTTTCTTTTTTGAGATTAAAACCATGGTCAAAGGTTTAAAAGTCACACGGTAATGGGGGTTTGAGGATGAGGGATGATGGTCGAATTGATATCTCAACATTGCCAGTGAATGAAACAAGCTTTGCATGTGTACAACTCTTCAAAACTGCGATTGGGTGTTTGGACATGATGCATCTTCTAAAGCTGTGGCTTAAAAGTGCGATAATCAACACAATCAAGAGCAGGTCGACTTCATCTTCTAACAGCCACAGCTCTGGATGTTATTCAACACCATCATCGTATTTGGAAGTCATTTCAGAAAGTTCTCATGCGATACTGGGTCTAAACTTCTAGCAGTGTCCTAGAATACGGACTGCTGTCCAAAACCAGTTTGGTATCACCAACTACAAGCCCAGGGCTACTGAATATTTAGAAGTTTACTAGAAAACACGTTGTGGGAAGTAAAGAAGAATGTCATTAGTCTGGATATCAATTCGGGTATCATTGGGTGAGTTACCCTACTTTCTGGCGGGACCCACGTAAAACATGTGAACATGTTGCTTTTGCCATAAAAACACGGCAGCCTAGTACGCCTCCACTCATCATCATCAGTTCCAGCTGTGAATCTTCTGAGCAGAGATTGGAGCTGTCTTGATGGGCAAGACAGCACCTCTGGGTCCTCCCTTCTACCCCGTCCACTCTAGGGGCTGCACCTCCAACTGCCTGTTCACGTCGTAGGCCTGTACCGTTAATCTGGGTTAGTTCGGTTGGGGAGGGGGTAAAGTCGCAGCTCGTCATAACACAGACAATGATCAGAAGTGACGCGAGACACAGACAAAGTAGGAAACTGATCAGGAATCCTCACAATGAATGTGTCTCAGCTGTTGAGTAGTCGAACTGTCACTTGAGACACCTTCTGCCAACCCGGAAATACTCACAATAGTAAGATACTAGATCTGTAGGATGTTAGTGGAAAAGAGACTGATCCAGGTCGACTCAGCCGTGAGCGCAGAGAGTTGGCACCGTTGTGGGTACGATAGTGCCGGGGGTAGACCGCAGTCAGATAATTTTGATTCAAAAACATGGCAATGATCCGGGGTGGACACTGACAAGGGCTCGTGGTGTCGTCTTGCTGGATACCGACCAAAGGGGGATATAGTTGGGTATTTATGTTATTTCGGTTCTTTGTGTGGTATACTGGTTGCGTTCAAACTGAAATAAGAGTGTGTAAGTACGCATTAAGACCAATTTGACTCGTCCGGAGGGGGTTGGGTGAGGAGGCAGAAGAGTCACAATCATCGGGGATTGTCCAACAGTTGCAACCTGGCGACTGTGTAATGGTAACACGTTCTCAGCATCTCTGGTTTCTCCAGGCTCCATAGGTGGTGCTTTTTGTGTCTGGCATCCCACATGTAACTTGGTGGTGCATCGTAGGTGTTGAGTTTGTGTCTTTAGGAGGTGAGCGTGAGGCCGCCTTACACAAAGCTTATTATTGTTGTGGGGCTATAAGCTTCAATTTGATTTACTTGATACTCTTGCTAGGATTAAAAGAAAGACACAAAGAGTACAATTAGTCAGGTCTGTGTGTCTCAAGACCTCAGAAAATTTCAGCCAGCTCGTAGGAGCCATATCCAACGAGTTACACTGATTTTCAGTAGTACTGTATGTGCGTACCACATCAGGCTGCCATTTAGTGTCTCCAATGACAGGTGACTTCCGTACCAAAAATAATGAGATAGGCTATACCACCACCTCACTCCAGTGGTTATCAAGGAGTCTTAAAGCTATAAAAGGGGTACCACTATAAGTACGGCTGAATAGCTTCGTTTGGTATGACAGTGGCATGATACTGGTTCCACAGACGGAGGCTATGTCAGCGTTACTAGTGTTTGTAAAGCTCTTGCAACAGATTGAATCTCTCCGATTGGAAGTGCAAAGGAAACATCATGAAGCAGTCAATATCCATTTAAAGAAGATTATTCAAATATCAATTGATTCAGCTCCTTTAACCGATTCCAATGAAACTACTAGCTTGTTCATAGCTTTCCCAAGGAGCGGTGTAATGAGCTTTTTAATCCTGATCTCTGACGTGCCTCAAGACAAGGTCGTCATGACTCAACGAATTCAATCACGTGACCCACAAGGCGTCCATGACTCATTTTCACTCGTTTGCTCTGTTATCAATTTTCAATGTCGTCTATTGCCTCCAATCAGAGATAACAATGCATGAATACTTGGCTGCACAACAGCACAGTGCAAATATTTCTGTGGAGCTTCTACAACACTTTAACCGGGGGGACTGTTCGACGCAATTTTTTATTATGAGCATATTGCTCTTTTCAGATCTTTTCTACTGTCACTGGATCAGATTTTATTTGCCATAAACAGTGCTGCCCAAACTAAAGCCAAAACCAACTTCAAAGTGCACATCTGATAGGGTGAAGATGAGGGATCTCAAGTCGAGCTTCAGATACTTTAAAGACACAAAAACGACACCGTTACAGACAGAAAGAATGTGTCCACAAAATGTACTCTTGAGAATTTTTTCTTCACTAACAAAATATTTTTTATTCGACAATAAAGAGAAGAAAATATGGTTGGTCAGCAATGCACTGCACCTGCAGTCGGACTTGGAAGCATAAATTATTTGAGTCGAGTTTGAAAACCGACAAACGGGCCATTAGTTGAGCTGAGAAGACTACGAAAGGTTCATTTAGCTCATAATTGACAGCTAATTGCGATGGTACCGTTTTCTCCTTCAATTTCCGACCTTTTCAGCGAATTGTTTTCCTTCTTTGCTTTGCCAAAAATATGCTTTTTAGACCGCACCTTCGAGACAGAACCTAGACCCCAAGAGTCGAGAAAGAGAGCAAGGGCCAGTCACAATTGGACTCAGTTGTTGTCTGATAATTCCTTAACTCCTGGAAAAGTGTCGAGCTGACTATTTCCGTTTTCAGTCCAAAATTCAGCCGTTTTCACGCAATTTTGAAATCCCATAAACCCGCCCCGCCGCGAATCGAACCCGCAACCCCCCGCCGACGACCGGATCTTGACTTTTTCATGCATGATATTTTTCCACACTACACTTCTGGCTGACTCGAACTGGACCCAGCTGGATACCCGTCTGCTAGTCTGACGACGCCACAGCCCGCGACACATATCACCACAGACATGGCAGCAGACAGCTCAGACGCGCTGGACTCGGCGCACCTGCCGCTGGCGTACGTGATTCTGTCCGGCGGCATTGGAGGCGCCACGGGAGACTCGGTCATGCATTCGCTGGACACAGTCAAAACCCGCCAGCAGGGCGCTCCGCACGCGCTCAAGTACCGCAGCATGTTCCGCGCCTACTCGACGCTCTACGCCGAGGAAGGGTTCTGCCGGGGCCTTTACGCGGGGTTTACGCCTGCGATCCTCGGATCCTTCCCGGCCACATGCATGTTTTTCGGCACCTACGAGACCACAAAGCGGCTGGGCGCGCACTACAAGGTGCCGGACTCGATTGTGCACCTTGCCGGCGGCCTGCTGGGCGACCTCGTGTCGTCGATCTGGTACGTGCCGTCCGAGGTGCTCAAAACACGGCTGCAGCTCCAGGGCCGCCACAACAACCCGCATTTCTTCTCCGGCTACAACTACCGCGGCTTCCGCGACGCGCTGCGCACCATCTACCGCAAGGAGGGCGTCGGCGCGCTGTTTTTCGGCTACAAGGCCACTCTGGCGCGCGACCTGCCGTTTTCGGCGCTGCAGTTTGCCTTCTACGAAAAGTTCCACCAGTGGGCCCAGGACTACGTCGGCAGCGGCCGCGACATGGGCGTGGGGCTGGAGCTGCTGACTGGAGCCGCCGGCGGCGGTTTGGCCGGCGTCATCACCACGCCTCTGGACGTGGTCAAAACGCGGCTGCAAACACAAATCACAAAACCCACGTCGGTGGGCGGGCCCGTCAACACGCGGGTGATCCTGTCCGACTCGGTTCTCAGCTCGCTGGCCACGATATGGCGCACCGAGCGGTTCCGCGGGCTCTTTTCCGGAGTGTGGCCCCGGTTCGTGTGGACCTCGACCCAGAGCAGTATCATGCTGTTGCTGTACCAGTCTGCGCTCAAGGCGTTTGGTACCTACGATCCGCTGGGACTGGAGAGGGTCAAGCTGGAGTAGCAGTAGCATCAGCAGCTACAGGGAGGTGTGGTACGTGGATAGGGATATGGAGCATGGAGGACAATGTAAATAATTATAGACAGATAGAGCATATGACAGTTAGTGTTTGTGGAGTGCGTGGTTGCGGTGTTGGTGTTGGTACCGGTATCTTTTTTGTAGTTGTAGTAAGTGTTATATCTTGTGATTCGATTCCTGGTTTCATATGATTAGAAGACGTTACAGAGGTAATGGAAGACGTGAAGGAAGTGAAAGCGCTACCAATAGTGGAAGACGTAGAGGAAGTGAAGGCGCTTCTATTTGAATCAGCTCGTCATTTAGAAACAGATGCACTCTTCAGATTCATCATATCAGTGTCGAAACATTTTCAATAATTTTCTATGATTTTTTCTCTTCTAGGAATATATTTTTAGTATTTTTCAGCTCTTACATCAGTTTTCGGGTTTTTTCAGTGATCACTCTGATTAAGGTTTCGCTTACCTCATCGCTTTTTTCTTTCATCGAGGTCCATACAAAAGTGGACCAGTTGATGCGTATTTGAATATTTTCTTGTTGATTCGAGGTAAATGAGCGATTTCTTGACGAATGCACTCTTTGGATTTCTTCCAGAACGTCCAAATACTGTTCTGATGAGGTGCATACGATTTTGAGAGAACAGTAAATACTAATACTAATAATAGTAATAATAATAAAATTAATTAAAAAAAGCGAAAAAATCGGGTACAGAGTATAGTAAAATCGTGAAAAACTGCAATTAGAGAATTTCGTACAGTATAGACACTCTGGTGGGTGCTATCTTTTCTCTAGTGTTATCAGATTCGTTTCATTGGTGGGCTTTTAGGTGATTGATAAGGATAAAAGGTGGAGTAAGATGCATGTGCATAAAGTGGAGATGGTGTGGCATGGAGAAATGTCACTGGAAAGACTATACGGGAGTTGGAGAAGAGTGGGCGGTAGCAATGGAATTACAAGAAAACATGCGAGCAATTTGCACTCTTTGGATTTTTTATATTCTTAATGGATGAGTTTTAAGAGCGGTGTTGTGTACTCTAGTATAGAAGAACTGGTGAACAACTTTGTCTTGAGATAATGGAGTGAATTTGTGAGATTTTGGACTTTCAAAAAGTGTTTTCTGATCAGAATTTGATGGTGGTCATAATTGTATAGGTTTCAGTGCAATATAAGCTAAACTAGACTTGTTAGGTGCAATATATCGCCCAGTGGTGGGCTGCATCACTTTGACAAATCAACAATGTTGTGAGAAGAGTTCTCTTCCTGAAATCAGGTTTTGTAAGAATTGTGCTCCACTTAGTCTCCTCTAGCTTCTCCAACCACCCATAACACCCTGTTAGAACTAGTCTACAAGCCAGTCTACTGACTGAGATTTCTGGGTGGAGATGCTAAACGCACTATCTATCCAATATCAGTTTTAGCTGGTGCATTTAGTTCAAATCTGGCTGCTGATTCCGAAAATACTACCATTTATGTGATTACTCAACTGTTTGGGGATTTGCTACCATCCTGTTGATTCCAACTTTACATCTGCCTGAGAACCCGATACTGTGAAAATCAGCAACAGACTATCTACAATAATTTCGAGTAGTTAGTTGCAGTCAGAATCGATTTCTGATTCGATTGAAGTTGCTAAAATTTCATTTACTCTGCTCGCCATCGAGTTACATTCCATAACAGACTAACAACAGAGCTCTTCTTCCCTCCGACTGAAACAACCAATATTGACACTAGAATATTTTTGAAAAAAGGTCTCGGATCAGAATCCCCACTACCATCCAAATATCAGCTTCTTTCACACAAATATCCCGTTCTGCGTCTCAATCAAACGCGAAAATTAGTGTCTAGAAAATGTTACATTTGCCCTAAAGCGGGGTAAACACACTCTCTTCTTATCTAGAGAAAATCGGATTCCGATACGTTCCGACCGTTTCTGAAACACAAACCCGCTTATTCTTCCTTCACAATGGCTTGTGCAACGTAGGATCGATAAATGGCAGCTATACAAAGATAGCCCACATGCCGAACCCTGACTGTTTGACAGGGGTGTGGATACCTATGCACTGATAAGGTACGAGTATAGTATGGTCTTTTGGGGTGCGAGTAAAATCTTCTACAGAGGACTTGGAAGAAATCTGAAGAGTGCATTCGCTATGAATTTTGATGGGGAGTCGAATGGTACTGGTTTTGTCTCTGTAATACCCCTTTACACGAGTTTTTAGTGACGTTCTGAAAGAATCCAAAACCTGTGGTTGGTTGATGCAATGTCAAATGGGAGAGTTTTAGACCTACTTTTGGAGAAAAAAAACGCACAACATAGGAGCATGTTCTGTTTGGAAAAAGTGGACGAAACAGGAGAAAAGTGAAAGCTGAAATAACGAAGAATTTTCTTTTTACAAAAAAACACAGTCCCTGACATACTGCTTCTCAGACGGTGCAAGGTACCCGATCCACCGTATAACTGCGAAAATCCATCGCAAATCGTGTCTATCAAAAAAAATTAGCACGACAACGTTGATCTACACATTCCAACGTCCAATGTCACAATGTCAAGACGCCACAATCACTTTTACCGCCCACCTGTCAGTCGGCTATGACTCATTAGTCGGGGGGAGCAGAGATAAGACGTGTAGATGGCGACATTGGGTTGGCAGGTGGTTTTTTTTGTCGTTTTAGGACTGTTTGGATCTTAATTCTTCGTTTTTTTCGTCGTTTTTGAGGAACTGAAAACTCGCAAAAACTCAAGTCGTGGAATGCGGCCGGAACCAGAAAACGACCCCCAACTCTCCTGCATCCTTATCTTTCTCGAGACCCTTCTAGCGTATGTCTCAGACTAGTAATTGGTGTGCCTAGACATCGACATGGTACCTTTACGTGCGATGCAAGTCTAAGCAGGTGTATGCAGGTTGGGAATGCAAATGTTGTTCTCTGGAGGGGACGCCAACTCGGCGGAAAACGGCACTAGAGGGAATATTAAACCAGCAGTGTGATCCCCAAGACTGTGCAATCATTTAGCCGTTTTCAGCACCCCCATAGATCCATTTTAGCCCTCCAAATCGGCTTCCCATTTCCACCGCTAAAAACTGAAAGTTTGCGAACCTGCAGAAACAATACAAATGCGGCCGAAACTAGACCCCCAATGTGTCGGTGCTAGTGCGAACGTGATTTCCACTGGCGTACGTAAACAAGTGCCAAGCTGCGGAAGCCGGACAAGCCAGGCACGGAAAGGGGCAGTCTTTGGGGGTTTCGGAAAAACAATTTGGATCTCAGGAGTCCAACATTCGTGTTTTGAGAGACTGTAGTGGTGCCAATTGGAGGTGTGAACACTGCAAAAGATCGCCAATGTGCTCCCTGAACATCCTGAAGATCCTGTCGCTCTTTTTTTCGTTCTCTTTTTTAACGCAGCAGCCACCCCAAGCCTATCTCTCCACCGTCACCCACCCTTTCCCGAGCACGTGTATGCCTCCACACACTGCGCATACCATACCCACCCTTTGCAGACAGAGATAACCAGTGACCTGCTGCTGCGATAGAGAATGTGAGTTACACAAACACCCACAATCAAAAGTATATAAGGACCGCTGTTTCCGTTCCCTTCAATCCTCAGAAACACAAACAGTTCTCTACTCTCCACACCCCCAGCCCTACCCACTCTTCTACAATGGTTTCCGCCAAGTACCTCACCGCCGCCACCTTTGCCACCATGGCCATTGCTGCGCCTGCCCCCGCCCCTGCCCCTGCCTCCAACGAGCTTTCCGCCCGACAGCTGTTCAACGGTATCGAGGACATTGATGCTGCTGTTGGAGTCGTGCTCTCTCTGGTTTCGGGAACCGTCGACGTGCTCATCAAGCCCCCCGGAGACCGACCCACCGAGATTGAGGTGCTCACCAAGACCTTCAACGACCTCAACGCCGGCGTGGACAAGCTGCTGGCCGATCTTGGCAAGATTCCTCTTGTTGGCGTGGTTGTGAACCTCGTGGCTGCCATTGCCGCCAACCCAGTTCTCCACGGCCTTCTGCTGGTGGTCGAGAACCTCGTCACTCTGCTGGTCGGAGGTCTGGTCGACTACCTGGTTGTTCCTCTGGTTCAGGCCATTGACGGTCTGCTTCTGACCGTTTCCAACCTGGTCCAGCTTCTGGACGTTCTGCCCGGTCTTGGCGGCGTTCTCGGCTCTCTTGGCAGCGCCACTGGCTCCGTCAAGTCTCTTCTTTCCGCTGCCTCCGTGGTCTAAGGCTAGAATCAGTTTGGTACCAGAATTGTACTATTTAACACTAATAATATTGAATGAGAAAGAGCTGGTACAGAGTAGTGTAAGGTTGTAAGGTTTTGATAAAGTGCTTTTCTAGAATCAGTTGATTGGTATTTATTTCTATTTGTTTGTAAACGGCTAATACTGAACTTCGAGTTCATAAACTACTCAGAGTACGTGGACGAGGTTTGAATTGTCATCAGTGATTCAGTGTGAAAATCATACTGTGCAATTTTGTAGATAGTCAGGAATCTTGTTGTTGACACTTCATTGACAACCATACTTCATCTGTATCAAAATCGAGCTATATTCGCAGTAAATAATCAGTGATTAGTAGGAAGTGGCCACATTCAAATAATCCAATAAAGTAGTGAGATGCCAAAAAAGAAGCAAAATACTTGTGCTAACGACAAAGAGAAACTAGTGTTTCTACCGTGACTTGGACAGTAATCATTGGCTCTCAACCACATGCCTAAGGGCTCTTGTGTTCATTACTGAGGGTTGAGATCCACTTCAGTCTCAAATCATAGTGAACCATCATAGTGAACCATGATGATAGGATTTTTCTAGTTTATGAATCTTCTTGTGGCCACTAATAGAGCTGAAATCTGTCAATACTCCTTTTCTCTTACTTTTTCTCTTAAAACACTTGCTCTCTCAGGTATGGTAGTAGTCAGACCAATGATGGGTTTAGTTAGACTTGGCTTTTCGAAACCATTCAAAAAATCTCTGCAAAAACCACCAAACCAACCAAAACCAGTCAAAACCTTCATAAACTCGTCACAAACCAACCAAACACTCTCATTTTCTGTTGAATCATAACCCACTCCTTGCTTCTATTGCTGTTTTCACTTCCGCACTTATCCGCATCTGTATGCATGCTCCAAACCATAACTACAAGCCAGCGTTTGGCCAAAGTCACGAAAAGTGATACCATGAAATTTTGGAGCTTTGATATGCACCCACAAACACCTCCTGAAAACACTACTTTTTTCAAAACTCGAATCGGAGCAATATCGGCTTCCATTTGTGATTCCCTTTTCTCTTTATTTTTTCTCTTCTTTTTCTTTTTCTTTTTAGATTTCTTTCCTTTCTTCTTACCCCAGCTTTGATGCATACACTTACATCTCAACTTCACAACCACACCATGACACGAAAACTGGGACCCCATGAGACGTATGCGGCGGTCAGAAGCAAAATGAAGAGTTACAGCAACGTGTTTGTGGCTGCTCGTCTTCATCAGGCTGCTTCTGAGGCGGCTGTGCGATTCTGTGTCCAAAAACTGATCGAAAACGAACCCATCCTGGCAACAGCAATTACGGGACAAGAGGGGACATTTGAGGTGTACAAACACAAAGAGGTGGTGCTTGACGACTACGTCGACTTTTCCTATAGTGACGTGTCGCTTCCAGAGGCCCATTCTGACCTCCATTACGTGCTTTTTGATCTCTCCAAAAGCCACTGGAAGGTGTATCTCCTGGACCACGGAATGGAGCTGCTGTTTCTCTATGACCACACCCTGCTAGACGGCATGTCGGGATCTTTTGCTATCGGCCAGCTGGTGCATTATCTGCGAGACTTCAGTGAAATCAAGAACGCTGAAGATTACACAGAACCAGAAAATGTGAAAACCAGCTCCAAGGACATTCCACCCCCTGTGGAAGCCCAAATCACTGTTTCTGCGCCAATTTCACGACTGTTCACCGAGCTGGCCAACGAGTATCTCTTTTCGAAACCCGAAAACTCGCTGCCACGCCAAAATCTGCCCTGGAAGGGATTTTACGAAATTGTTGATTTCAGCCAATCAGAGACCGCAAACTTTCTGAATATGTGCAAGGAGAACAATATCAGCGGCGGAGCAGGTCTCTATGCGCTCATGGTGACTTCTCCAGCCCGAATCTTGCATGGAAAGTACCCTGATTCAGTTACTAAACCAGCGTCGGGTTCGGTCCCCATAAACGCGCGAAATTTCTGCCAAGGAGATCCCAAACGTCTGGGAATGGTTGTCGGCGAGGTGTTTATTGATTCTGCAGTTCCTGAGCCCTCTATGCTTGAATTTGACGGTAAAACACCGTCAAAGGCGTTTTTCGAAGTTGCAAAGGCATATTCCGAGTGTCTCGCACGAGACACAACAGCCACATGGTTCTCAGGCTACCCGTTTATGCACATCATTGGTCTTATTCCTTACGTGTCGTCGCTGACTGAGTTCTTCAAGAAACACACTGATAACTACAACCGAAACACAATGTTTTCGCTTAGTAATCTTACTGCAGTCGACATGGATGTCCAGAGACTCCGATTTTCCCAGTGCACTGGTGGAACGTGTCCCTTTATTCAGTTTTCTTCAGTTGGCGTCAAAAACGGTCCGATTAGCGTGTCTATTGCAGTTGCAGAGGATGATTCGGTGGCTGGAGAGGTGAAAAGGAGTGTTCTGGAATTTCTTGAAAAGTTGGCGTAATTTTTAGCCTGGAGATGAAACAAGACTTGCCCAGGATCCACCCAGGATCCACCACGCTATTTGAACACCTAAATCGTGGACAAATTTTTAAAAACACGCCAACCAAGAAACAAATCGGCCTTTCCTCTCCCATGTTCACGATCTGCATTCCTGGTTGTTTCACACACGCGTCAAATGATATTCTAGCATCATAAAAGACATGTTCCACGGTCTTGGCGTGTCCCTGATTGCACCCGTGCCAGCCGCGTGCTCTAAATGTGTATTTTTAGCACTTTAGAACTTTTCGAACTTTGCACGGTTCGGTTTTAGTGAAACTTTTCTGGGGTTGGCTGGGGAGGAGTGCGAGCTACAAACATTGAAAATTTTTGGATACAATCGATAAATAAAAAATCCAAAAACGGCACCATAAATCATACAACGAAACAGCACCGCCCTTTTTTACTGTACCTGACATTCACTTCCCCTTCCTCACATCCACCCCCACGCATCACGTGCCAACGGCTCTTTCTATTTTTAGAAAACCTTATTTACATTGTACATGTTACTATCTTTAGCAAGTCAATTTTTTTCGGTGCCTGAGAGACGTGAGGGATAATATTTCGCGTGTGGGGGTTCGTGGCGATTGTTGGGGGTTCTGTGAACTGCACAGTGTCGGTACAAATGTGTGCTGCCCCCCAAGAGCAAAGCTGCAGCACCCAACTTACAGTAGTGCCGCCTTTGCCGGTGCCGCCTATCAGGCAACCAGCCATTGCTCTGACATTGGTCTAAAAAATAAAAAATCCTTGGCGGAAGCGAATAACCGGGGATAGGCGCATGGCGGTGGTTGGAGGGTGGTAAAAGGGAGCTATTCCAGAAGGAAGCGGAAAAAAAAAAAAAAAAGGGGCCACCTATAACACGTGAAAGTGTGGGGAAATGGGGATCTGAATATGTCGCGTCGTTGTCCGTGTTGTTGGAGAGCTGTTGTTTGTCGCTGGCTGCTACGAACGCCGCCCCTTTGAACCCCTGGCAACACCCTGGACTCACATGGCAGCACCGTCTGCTTCTCTGCCCCCAAACAGAGTTCCAATATCCTGTGAGAGCCGTGCTTGATGCACGCACGGTGACGTTGGGCCACGTCGGTTCAGGGTTTTCAGTTTGCAGCTGCCTTGCTATTAATAGCACCGTCGTGACTTATCAACTTGCCAAACGACTCGCGAGAAAACCCCAGCTTTCCGCAAAAACACCAAAAACCCCGCAAATAATCCACAGCACGACATTATGGGACGCCGTAAGATTGTTATTCAGCCGCTGGAGGACGAGCGAAACCGTTCAGTGTGAGTATTGCCGGGGGAGTGACACAGGGCGTGTGGTTGAGCCCCAGGGTTTTTGAGCCACAAAACCACAACCACGAAGAACACGACCAGCTGGATGTGAGGGGGTGGGATCCACTCCGTGTGGCCCTCCGTGGGCCTCCCTCTCCGGCAACGTGGCGCTGTTTGCGCTCTCTTGGCTGACATTGCCACCTCATGACGCTGTTGAGCCGTTGGGTGTGTTTGTGCAACAGTTAAGGTGCCCTTCCCTTGAAGTACCAGTTGCGCCAGCGTCGCCCCAACCATTGCCCGTGCCGTACCACATGCCTCCGAGTACTAACCCAGAACATTCCTCAAGCGAAGAGCAGGCCTGTTCAAAAAGGCACACGAGCTATCGGTGCTCTGCCAGGTGGACATTGCCGTCATTGTCTTTGGCGCAAACCAGAAACTCTACGAGTTCTCGTCGACAGACACCAACCAGCTCATCCAAAGATACCAGAAATCCATTCCCTACGAAAAGAAGACACCCGAGGACTACAACGGCAAGAAGCGAGGCCACCGACCCACAGGCAGCGTCACCAGCGTCAAGAGTGAGCCGACAGACGAGGACGACGAGGAGGAAGATGACGGCGAGCCCAACAATGTGACACAAAACGCCACTCCGCAGATGGCACAAAACTCCACTCCTCAAATGGCCCAGAGCGTGACTCCGCAGCAGATGCCCCAGCAGCAGCAGCAACAGCAGCAGGCGCCTCTGCATCCATCTATGCAGCACCATCCACAGCACCTTCCGCATCACCCTGATCAGCAGCAGCAGCAACAGCAGCGGTACTACGACTACATGAGCATGGGCCAGATGGGCCACCATCCCCACCAGCAGCAAATTATGCAGCAGCAGCTCCAGCAGCAGCAACAGCAGCAACAGCAAATGTTACAGCAACAGCAGCAGCAGCACCAACAGCAGTTGCACAAGAGCCAGTACACGCCCATCTCTCAGGAAATGAGCTCGCTGGCAGGCCACCTGCTGGACATTCGAGAGTCCAGATACTCCCGGGAACGGGGCAACAGCGAGGTGGGGCCACCAGGACCTCCGGGAGCAGGGGTGGCAGGTGCAGGAAGCGGATACATACCTGGATCCGAGGGCTCGTCACGAGCATCGTCACGCCATAATTCAGTGGCGCGGCCGAAGCTCAAGGTTCAGATTCCCGGCGAGAAACGAGGCAGCAATGCGGGAGCAGCAGGGGCAGGTTCGCGCCCTGCATCTGGGGAAGGTACGCCAGTGGATGCAAAGGAGGAAAACACATCGCACTCGCTGCTACTGCCGCCTCCTTCGCCGTCGTCGTACATAAACAATTCGGGAGTGGGCCCGGGCAATCCGTTTGCCAAGCCCACGTTGCTGAATGGAGAGCAGACGCCGCTGTCTGCAGCATTGCCGTCACGGTATCTCAACGACCTGCTGCCGAGTCCGTCCAATTTCTACGGTACTGAGTGGAACTTTAACCCCGGGTCTGCGGGAGGATCTTCCTTTTCTGCGGGAGGTTCTCTAATCCCCACCAGTGCCTCCAAAGACAAAAAACGGGTAGACAGTGAAGACAACAAGCCCGGGACGAAAAAGCAGAGGCTCAGTTGATGTTGCTTCGGCTGAAACGATTGATGAAGATGAATGACATTATATAATTCCACCTGTTCATAGCAGGTACTAACGCTCCTTGTACAATACATTTAATTGAAATATTACCTTGTTGGTGATGAAGAGTGCTAGTTGAAAGAGTAGCAGACCAATATGACAGTAAAATACCAAGTGGTACTGTAACGAAATCTGAAGAGTATGATGCTTCTCACTCACTGTGGATGCTCATCTATACTGTTCCATCAATTAAACCAGATTAAAGGGTTATTCAAAGAGTAAAATTCTCTTTGAAAAATGAGCTCCTCATTGGTGTCAGTTTTTGAAACTAGACTCTTGACATGACTGCGACTTATTGTACGTAGTGTTCTTTCTCATAATGTCAACAAATTGGTATCATTCGAACGAGAAACCTTTCGCGGTTAAGCTGATACTAGTTATATATCCATGGCGCTATCCTGTTCGATGTTATCGGGTCCCATATATTACCTGGTCAATAAGGTATTCTCGAGAATGGAGCCCCACTTGAATGAGACCATCAGAAGTAGCAAAAGATGATTAAACGGAGGATTTGGTTTTTGGCAAAATCCTCAGTCTGTCAGGCTCATGTTTAGCGGATGCAACAGTATTTAGCCTGCATTTTGGTTGCAAAAGAAGGTGAAACAAAAAATTAAAAAAAAAACCCGACTTTTTTTATTCGCTGTGACCCGCATTATATCGCACATGCCATGGTAAAATTCTAGTCTTGCTTCAGTAGCAATACATCTGATTCATGTCTTGAACAGTATGGTGCACACATGTGTGGTTATGACATTTGGGACATGGTCTTGGCTGGGAGGTTCGGTGTTATCACGTGACTAGCTGGGTGACTAAGCAATGACTAAGCTAGTTGAATAATTTTGAGTGGTCACGTGATTGGGCCTGGAAAAAGTGTTTTTGTTAGAAAACGTGATCACGTGACTTTCGCCAACACGTGACTTGACACCCATCGAGACACCACCACTACTAGGGGTCTCATCTAGAAGATGCACCATAACTCGTGTGACTGCAGGTATAGCCACGGCTGTAGTTGTATGCCGCTGCTGCTGCTGCTGCTGCTGTTCCTGCTGCTGCTGTTCCTGCTACTGCTGTTGCTAGGGTTGCTGCTGCCGTTACAGTCACATGATTTAAGCTTTAGCGCGCTCCCAAGAGAGTCACTAAGGTCACGTGCATAACCCTAAGAACCCTAACGAGTGTGACTACTCTTTTTGCGTTTGACTCTGCTCCCACCTGTAATCTTGACATTTTCACTTCATTTCTCACAGCGTAACGACAAGCCAAAATGAAGGTGAGTGACAGCAGGATATTGAGGTGGAGGGTGGCACGACGGCATCCGGGGCGTTGCTTGGGCCGAGCGTGTTGATGATATTGTTGATATCTCGGACGCTGACGGCGAAGGACGGTTCTTGTGGCGATGGCCCAGGTGTTTGCAGTTGCACTTTTCGTCGATTTCTCTTTTTCCACACGTACTAACGCAGCTCAACATCGCATACCCCGCTCAGGGCACCCAGAAGTGCATCGACATTGAGGACGAGCACCGACTCCGAGGCTTCTACGAGAAGCGAATGGGCCAGGAGGTCGACGCCGACTTCCTCGGTGACGAGTTCAAGGGCTACATCTTCAAGATTACCGGCGGCAACGACAAGCAGGGTTTCCCCATGAAGCAGGGTGTCATGCACCCCACCCGAGTGCGACTCCTGCTGTCCAAGGGCCACTCTTGCTACAGACCCCGACGAAACGGTGAGCGAAAGCGAGCATCCGTCCGAGGCTGCATTGTCTCCAACGACCTGTCTGCCCTGTCTCTGACCATTGTCAAGCAGGGTGACGCCGAGATCGAGGGCCTCACCGACGAGACCGTCCCCCGACGACTCGGCCCCAAGCGAGCCAACAACATCCGAAAGCTGTTTGCCCTCTCCAAGGAGGACGACGTGCGACAGTATGTCATTCGACGAGAGGTGACCACCAAGTCCGGCAAGACCTACACCAAGGCCCCCAAGATCCAGCGACTTGTCACCCCCCGACGAATCGCCCACAAGCAGGAGCTGATCAAGAAGAAGAAGCAGAACACTCAGGCCCAGAAGGACGCTGCCGCCGAGTACGCCCAGCTGCTTGCCAAGCGAGTTGCCGAGAAGAAGACTGAAAAGGCCGAGGAGAAGAAGCGACGAGCCTCTTCTCTCCGAACCCAGTCTGTTCATGCCTAAGTTTAAAATTAAAATGTATTATTCCATGAGAGAGCGACTGTAGAGACTAGCGAGCGAGCCTGTGGAATGCGTAGCGTTCCAAACAGCGCGAGTAGCGTTTACTGTAGACACCACTCTGGCGGTAAAGCCCGTGGGAATGCTAGCGTTCCAAACAGCGCGAGTGGCGTTTATTGTAGACACTACTCTGGCACCTGTGGGAATGTGTAGCGTTCCAAACAGCGTCAACTGTAGACATCGAGTGTTTCACTCAGTGAGGTTTCACTTGGTGAGTGTTCTGATCAGAATGAAGTGATGTGTGTTGGACAGTGAGCGTTTTATGACTGTAGACACGGATCATAAGCGTTATCTGACTCTGTACTGACTGTAGACAGTTTCAGGTGAATGTGTTCTGGTCAGAATGAGCGTCAGAATGAGCGTTTATCATAATGAACCTTTACTGTTCTGACTGTTGAACAGAGTGAGCATTTTCTGCTCTGACTGTAGACACTCAGTGAATCAGGGGTAGTTGACCTTCAGATTGTACAGTATCTGCTGTACTCTGTATACCCAGTACTGAATGTAAACCTTTCAGGGGTGAGTTGGCACTCAGAAGCGTTTTCTGTTGTACTGACTGTACTCAGAGTGAGTGAATCACTCAAAATGAGCGTTGTCGCTTCTGTCGTTTCTGTTGCACTTTCTGTACAGAGTAGACAGTCAAAGTAAAGGTGTAGTTTGTGATGCTATAAGAGAGCCAAGGGTGAGCCAGGAAGAGTAGGAACCCAGAAAGAGTAAGCCAGATCGAGTAAGCGTTTTACTTTCCTTTTACTGTCCTTTTACTGTCCTTTTACTGTCCTTTTACTGTCCTTTTACTGTCCTTTTACTGTCCTTTTACTGTCCTTTTACTGTCCTTTTACTGTCCTTTTACTGTCCTTTTACTGTCCTTTTACTGTCCTTTTACTGTCCTTTTACTGTCCTTTTACTGTCCTTTTACTGTCCTTTTACTGTCCTTTTACTGTCCTTTTACTGTCCTTTTACTGTCCTTTTACTGTCTGTAGACACCATCTTTAGGCACTATCTGTTGAATGTCTACAGCACTTGGAGTGTAGTCAGACTCAACAGCTAAAGACTGTATTTTTTTTTATTTTTTTTTCTCATTAATATTCAATTAAACATATATATGTATAAACACTGTAAAAGTGTACTTTTCCTACAGAGTACTACAACACCCAGTTGACAACAAAAGATACTTGAAAAGGAATAATAGCCCTACGTGGGACACCTAAAGTTATCGTGGACTGTGAATGACGCTTAACGAAAGACTGTGAATGAATTCCAGCAATAACCAAGTAGAGGCTTTACTCTAGACACTAACCAGAGCAAGTTTTGGTATACATATCCTCGATCTTAGATTTTTATTGGGTGTTCTATTCATAACAGTTGATCTCAGTCTATCTTTTGCCGAGATTGGTTTTTGTGGTACAGTCACAGTGAGCGTTGTCCGTAGCATCGCTTCATTTTTCATTTATTCATATATATTTTTTGGGAATTTCAAGCTATTATTCATTGTTTTTTATTCAATTTTCTCTTTTTTTCTTCTACGAATTGCTCTCTTTCTGCTCCTTTTCCTAGACTAATTTTTATCTTCAAACTGTTGTCCTGAGTTCGATTCCGATTGATGTTGATGTTGTATCAGGCCTTTTTATTCTTTTTTTTTTCCTTTTTTCCTTTCTCGATTAATCCGAATATAGCCATGATTGCGGATGGAGTCGTTACTATACTCTTCAGCTAAATATCCATTCACTTGCTGCTTCTCTTCTGAAAGCCACTGTTTGATACTCGGTTTCGCAACCAAAAACTTCATTTTGGGAATATGACACTCCCAAAAGAGTATAAAATAGCCACCGCATTGAGAGTATACCCGATATGGTAAATGTGAGAGTCGAATTTTCGAGATGAACCGCTAATTAAATCTGGATCTTACTAGCACTGTCTTGTTCAAATTTGTAAGCCTGTTCCAAACTAGTTTCAGATTTCCCAAGATTAGTCTAGACATGAATCCCTTCATAGATCGCTTCCCCACATAGATCTAGACTTGACCATACTAGCTTATCTACTGTGCAACTAAAAAAAAATTCAAGGCTCCACTCTCGGTTCTTAGTTTCTTTATATAGTCGTTTGTTCAATTCTACTCTGTTTCCCCGCAAGAGATTGCACTAAATGTATCTATATAACAACCCCAACTCCCTTCTTGAGCTCCTTGTGCGCCACACCCGGAATTGTATTCCGTTTCAAACCGATCTAAGCAACAAACAGGCAGGTTGTTCCGCACCAAAGGTGTGTAGTAAAGGCTACAAAAACATTGCAGCTTTCGGGATGCAACAGTCTCTAAGTTCACAGCATAATATGCTGAGAGCTCCCCTAATGGGGGATCCTGGATTTTGTCCAGATGTGTCAAGTGCTAGAGCTCCAAGAGTTTCAAGTGCTCGCTTGGACCAGTTCAGTCCTGGTTGATCGTCTGTCTTTGGCACACGAGAGGAAAACTTGTCATTTTCCCAACCATTTTCTTCACCCCTGACTGTCCTGATGAGAACAGGGGTAATGTGATCGGTATCGAAACACTGTCGTAAAAATGGCAGTGTAGGCAGTCGCCGATGACTCGTGAATACATTTTTATTTGATGGCGATGTGAGAGGTAGGTGTAGCAGTGCGAATGACCTTTTAACTGGCATGAGACGTAGTTAGGGGGTTGTGATGCATTCTGAAAAGTGCGTTTGGTTTGAAATGAACTGTTGATTGTAGTTATGTTGATTCTATGTCAAAGAAGCTGTTATTAGTTTGTGTTGGTTGTGTGTGTCCTCATCAAATGACAACTACTAAACAAGTTTCTAGTTGACCTGAGAAAAAGTGATTAGTATCATTGGTATCAGTGTTCAATAACGAGACAAAAGCACTTTTCGGGATATCTTCAGCATGACTATAGCGTCTTCCAGGTGAGAAAATAGAATACCAGAGCTCTCCTTGAAGCACCCTACAACCCTCCACTTTTCCAGATCGATCCAAACACGCTTTTAGAAGGTTCTTTCTGTAGGTAGAAGACCGCTGGTTACGGTGAAGCTAACTATCAATGTGTAGCTTTCATTTTGAACAGTTCCTCGTTAGCAAGTCCAGACAAGGTATTCACATCAGACTCTCCGAAGTAATTGAGACACACTTCAATTAATCACTGAAAACAGATGAAAGATAGTGAGTAGCACCATTCGAATCGCAAGAACAAACTGAACAAAATGCACTTCTCAGTTTTTTTCATGTCACCACTTTCAACTCCTCTAAAGATGTCAAATAATAAGTACATGTTACAAAGCTATGTTAACTGACCAGTCAACTTCTTCTCATGCCACCCCACATGACCACCTTATTATAAATACCCTTGGATTCCCACTTTCAATTACTCTTTTTTTAATGCTATCAGAGTCTCTGTACGGGGGATTCAAAAGTCGACTTTCACAATCACAACACAACAAGACTACACCTGAATTCTCAACAATATCATTTCAACCTCATAATGGTGTCTTTTGGTAAGTTTTTTCTTTTGTAGAAGATCCCTTCTTATCGAGCTATAGGGTAGACCTCCAGTTGAAACGGATTTGTGCATTTCGTGCCTCACCACAAAGAGTCTTTCCCTTGCGCTTGAGCCAACTAACTTTCTTCAAACACCTACTGCCAACTTTTACAGTAAAACATCTGCTCAATAAATACGTCTTCTATCTCGTCACATCTCCTCCCCCCTGGCGATGGAAGACTCGCGGGTGCTATCCCTCGAACTGACAGCCGTGCCTTCAAGAGCACCCTGATGAGCACTCTCCCGGGTAGCCCTCCTCTCAGCCTTGGTTCCCTCGGTACCCTCTTCTGTGCTGCTAGCCGTCGCCACCGGCGTCTCCTCGTCGTCTTCCTTGTCGTCCTCATGGGCACACCATCGCTTCAACAGAGGCACCAGAAACTGGGCCGTCAGAATCTGTTCGCCTTGGTACAGGGTAATGGGAATGGACACCTTGCCAATCACCGGCGACTTGGATCCGTACTGGGCTGTGATCATGGGAGCGCCCAGCGCCACCGTCTTGGCTGCTCCACACAGCATAATCGCCACTGTGTCCTTTCGGTTGAAGTGAAAGGGCACCACTGTGCGGTAGAGCCAGCTGTAAAACTTGGACGACGACTCTGTGGGCTTAGGCAGTTTGTTGATGGGCGATCTGGCTGCAGCAAAACATATCACCGTGAACAGCAGATAGGCACCCAGGTTGAAGAAACACACCATGACCATGGTGGTGTAGTGGACCTCCTGGAACGCCTTGTCGTGAAACGCAGTCGAGAAGGTGCTCCAGATGAGACCCAGCAGCATGAGGGTGGCAAACTTGGCCAGATAGAGCTTGGTGACCGCCCATTTGGTCTGTTTGGGGAACACGTTTTGAACAACCTGGCCCACAAACAGGGGTACAAACAACGACAGGCCCACCTGCTTCATCACGTTGCCATACAGCTCTCTGATGCTCATGTGGTTGGCGGGGTTGCCGTACGCAAATCCCGTGTGCTTGGACAGATACAACTGGATGAGACCTGGCGAGATGAAGGAGCCCAGAAGGTTGCCCACAGTGACTTCTAGGAGCGCCAGGGGCTCGTTTCCGTTACACAAACGCGTCATGTACACGTTGGAGGCTACCGTGGTAGGGGTTGTGCCTGCAATGATCATTCCTACCAGCACCCAAGGGTCCATGTTCTTGTTGCCGGACTTGTGGATGGCCACGACGAATCCAAACATGATGGCGGGCGTGATGACAAAAGAGAGTCCCTGGGTGATTAAGTGGGCACGCCAGTGTTTAGCCTGCTTGGCCATGACTTTGGTGGGCATTGAGAGCCCTGAAATGAGGAAAATGATGGCCACGCAGCAGTAGGAAATGGAGATATCTGCGCGCAGAATTCCATGGGCTCGGGCAACATTGGGGAACAGATACGCCAGCAGGACGACCACTCCCATGCCCAGAATGAACCAGTTTTTGATGGCAAAGAGGACCGTGTATTTGAGCACGTGTCCCACTCGTGGCAGCCCTGATTTGGGGCCTAACACGTCTTCCATCAGCGTCATGGCGATTTGTGATGAAGAGGTGCTATGTGATGTGAGCTGGTGGTGATCTGGAGAACAGGTCGAAGGGGTCGAAAAGGTCGACTTAAAGACTGATGTAAGCGCGGTGGGCGCCTACAGAAACCTAATAAAGTATTGCTTGTACAGCTTGCTTTCGGATCTCAACTTTACCATGAGATTCAGGTGGAGTTTAGACTCCTGGTGCATGAGGCATTTCTTGGCGCATTATACATGCGTGTGGGGTAGGCGTGGAGGGTGCAAAGTTGGGGTTTCGGTAGAACTCCTCGGTATGTGAGGAAATCTGGACATGTTTTGGCGAGATTTGGTGGTTTGCGGCCGTTTCTCATCAGAAAAATGGACCCCTATTAGACGAGTGGCTGCCTTTCTTTTTCTTTCAAAGTTCGCCCCTCCCCAGTTAGCCAAAGTTTATAAAGCGGATGTCTGTCACTCGTCTAGTCAGGTGTGTAGATTGAACTGTTCTTCAGCTATTCATAAGTAAAAGAACGTCACTTGTGGAATAATAGAGCTTGTCTTCAAACTCATCAACTCATTTTCTGCTAAAGGTGCGAATTCATTCATTTTCTTGGTTTCTCTTCGATACCACCACGGTACCAGCCATTCAGCATAACACACCTTGAGCTTAAAACTTGCTTTTTCAAACTCGAAATTTACACCATGAGACTGCCAGTAATTCCACTAGAATCGCAACCTGTTGCTCATTCTGTTGATAGTTTTAATATAATAAAAGTCCATTCAAGTTATCCTGCTAAGTTGATCGCCGTTTTTTTAGTCCGCCGTTGTAGTCCAACTTTATTTTATTTTTGAGCCGCATCATGCACTAACGGATGTGCTGTTAGTGCTCATGTGCGTAGATGTATTGATTATATAGAGCCATGATTGGGCATGAGTGGGCATTTTATCTTTTAGCTGGGTAGATGGAGCTTTACACTTGAAGCTTCGTCACCGTCTCTCCCGGAGTCCTAGTCAACCTTGACTGCCTCTTTGACCTCGGGAGTGGCGTCCCTCATGTCACCAACATATCGAACCAGCCGTTGGTAAAAGTCCGAGTAGTACGCCCAATGCAGAGCCCCAATGTCGCGGCAAAACACAAAAGGCAGAAAAAAGGCGTCTGAGATAAATTCACCCGAGCGAGAGCCGGTTTTTTGCGCAAATGCCACTGTCAGCGAAGACACGGACGAAAACAGTTCTGTGGTGAGACGGATGCGACGAGATGACATGGTGTGTGTAGTGCACTGGTGGTGTAGTGTAATGGATGAAATCAAGCTGAGGAAGAAGCTATCAGTGATGTATTTATACTGTTCATTTAGAGTGGACTAGTAAATGGTTATTTGACAGGTCATTTACTGTTCCGAATTGGGACGAGGTGAGACGAGACATGACTTTGAGAAGATATAAAAGTCGGCTAACAGCTGTTGAAAAGAGCTGAGATTGAGTCAGAGAACAGATGAATTCAGCACAGATTTTGGATCAGATTTGGATCAGATTTGGATCAGATTTTTGTATCAGGATCCCAAATAAATTTCCGAACTAAACGTACTCTTGGGCGGTCATTACTTTGGGAGAATGAACACTGCTTTCAGAAACATCTACTCCCCGTATACAATATGGACTACCATCTCTACTCGATGACTATTCACCCAACCAAACAGCAATGGTACATTACAATCAAACAAAAACATAAATTCGTAAATAGTAGTCTCAAACACCTACCCTCCTTGATCAAATCAACATCCACCATCCGGAAGCAATGATGATGACACCAACCAAAACGGTAATTATGGCCGCGCCAGCTCGATCTCCTCCGCCAATATCCAGAGGGTGGGCAGCATCCTGACCAAAGGGATGGAATCCAAGAGCTCCGGCACTGCCGTTACCCTTGGAGGTTCCTCCGGTGATGTCGGTCAAAGGACCCGAGGTTTTCAGAATCTGCGTGTTCTGAATCACCTCCAGCACGCCCAGCTGCTCGCCCAGACCAATGTACGAGCTGTTGTACTCGCCGGTCAGCCAGTTGAGAGAGCATGTGTGGCCGTCGGATCCTCCGCTACAGGTTCGGGCTGCTGCCTTGGCCGATGCCTCCAGGTACCACATGATGTCTGCAGCTAGAGGAGGAGCCATCTGGGCAGTCTGGCCTAGCAGCGACGAGAAAATGCCCTTGAAAGTACGCTGATCAGAGTTGCACGTAATGGTTCGCTGCTGGCAGGCAATCTCGACCATGATGTTCTTGGCGGTTCCGGGGTAGTTGGGGTCGGCGGCAAAGAACAGTCGTCCTCCCTTGGCGGCGTTCCAGAGGTCTCGGGATCGGTCGAGCCACTTGTCGTTGTTGGGATCTGTGTGGTTTCGCAGCACCGTGGCGTTGTAGATGGACGCGGCACCAGACAGGTAGATGCCGGCGTTGTAGGTCCACAGGTAAGGGGAGCGGTCGCTGCAGTTGGGCAGATGGATACCGTCGTACACCTCTCCGTTCTCAATGATTTTCACCTCCGTGGACCAGTCCCAGATCTTCTCGGCCCACTCGAGATATGTCACGTTGCCGGTGTATCGGTAGAGCCGGGCGCCGAGGTTGAACAGCGCGCCGTTGGCAATGGCGTTCTTGTAGTCGTAGCCCGAGTTCCACTGGAAAATCTGCCAGTGCAGACCGCCGTAGCAGTTTTGCGTGTCCCACCGGGCTGCCATGGTGTTGAAGGCACCCTGGGCCACGTAGAGCCATCCGTACTGGTCGTCCGGATTGGGGAAGTTTCGCTCGGCGGCGGTCATCATGGTCATGGCCCACACGCCCTGATCATCGTTACCCTCGGACGACGAGAAGTTGGACACCATGAGGTCGTACTTTTCGCCTCGCTGGTGCTTCATGGCCTCGTACGTCACGTTGTTGAAGGTGTCGTTACCGGTAATGTGCCAGTACTCCACAAAGGCGTTCCACGCCGCGCCCGCGTGCCACCAGTAGTACGGCGCCACAAACATGCCCACAGTGCCACCGGAGCGGAATCCGTCGTAGTAGTCCATGAGACCCTGGGCCACCAGGGCGAGGGCTTTGTGCACAGACTCGTCGTCGTTGAGGTCCATAAACGCCAGGTCCGCGTGCACAGACGTCATGAGCAGCGCCACGGCGCCGAGAACCGCGGGTATCAGTCCTAGTTTCATTTTTTCGAGGTTGGTTTCGACAGTTGGTTGTGAAGTTAAGAAGACGAAGACGTATGGAAGGAGTAGTTCAGGCTGGGCAGGTTGGATTTAGAGTTTATTTTGGGCTCTGTGTCACCCTGTGGCGGTGCTAGCGGCCCGAGATTTGCACCGTTGGAGAGCTGTGGATCGCGCAGATTCGGCTGTACTGTTTGTTTGTCTGCTGGGCGTCGTTTTCCACCGACTTTGTGGGTCCTGTTTCCCTAGTCTCAAAATAAGGGACACTCGGCTAATATTAACTAAAGGCTGCGCTTAACTATAAGTTACGCGTTAGTATATTCTGGGGGCAGTGAAGGAGTGGGCGACTTGACTTGCACGAAAGAAACGGTATTAGGTCACGTGAGAGAGAAAAGAGACGTTTGCAGACGTGGTGACACGTGCTTCGATGTCACGTGATTGTCGTGGCGCTGTTATTTTATTCTTTTCTCAACGGGCCTAAAAAAAAGGTCATCCCATCCCCCCCTCTTGATAGGCATTTGCGGGACGTTTTTTACGTTTTTTTTTCTTTTCTATTTTCGGAGGTCCAATAGAGTTTGATGTTCTGCCGGGTAACCCTGTTCGTGTGAGGAGGAATGCAGGGATGGGCGATGGGGATGAAGAGCAGGCAGGCAGGCAGGCCACTAGAGCTGCTGAAATGAGGGCAGTTGAATATTGGGGAGATTTTAGGAGGGTATGCATGTGGTATATATAGTGTTGTCGGGCTGTTTGTGTCTCTATTCGTAGCTAGTGTCTAGGTCGCATTATCACACTCGATTATACATTGAATTAGTCCTCCTACTATCAGCTTTAGCAGCACTTTAAACCAGACGTAAAATGGCTGTCTAGTCTAGAGGTCATTGGTGGTTAATCACTTTTGCTATCTCCCCGCCCCCTGTTTAGAAAAAAATACAATAGTCCCAGCCACACCCTAACCCACGCATCAGCCACTCATCAGATGCCAGTAAGAGCAGAGATCCTCTTTGCTGATGACTTGTGAGGAATACCTGAGCCTCTTCAGCTCGTGGGCACATGGCAAGCCTTGGGTTCTCCTGAATAAACCAGTACATGGCTGTAGTGGCTTCTTGTGCTCGTTTTTGACCATCTGGAGCCTCTGGTTGATGCGAAACAACGCCCTGTGTGAGACCACTAGACGGACGCAGTGGATTCCATAGCCAATAATAGTCTGGGTTCTCAACGAAAGTTTCATCATCGCCTAGCAGCTCGTCCACAACACCTTTAGTATCCTCCTCGTCACTGCATTCGTCATCACCACCAGCAAATTCGGGCTGGTGTGGCTGTTGCGTGGGTTAGGGTATGGCTGGGACAATTGTATTTTTTTCTAAACAGGGGGCGGGGAGATAGCAAAAGTGATTAACTCATTGGTGTGGATGCTAGTGTAGCCTTGCCATGCTAGTTTGTGTCGTTTTTAGGGCGATTGCGGCTGCTTTCGTCAGTCCAGAAAAAGTATTACGAGTTTTGAAAGAAGAAGAAAAAAAACGAGTGGACATGAGCATGGACTTGAATTTGGGTATAACTCGAGCTGGAGAATAGATATGGATATTCTGAAGAGTGCAGTCTTCTTGGAATTTGATTTTGAACAAGATGATACCGTTTTCCCCTCTATAAAGATCCTACAAGTGGCCTTTTGAGGCCCCTGTTCTCGACCAATTAATGTTCATCGTCGACCACCCCATGTATGGAAAGCAACCTGCATGGTTACTTTTTATCTCCTATTGAAACGACGCGTGACCACTTTACATTATGTTCGATTGAGTCTCAGAACAGCACCCATTAACTCACCCTTTTGTGGTAGCTACGGGGGTGTTGATGGTGCCGTTGTACTCGTAGCAAGAGTCTGAACCAGATGCACTTTTCAGAATCTCCCTATCGTGTCTGCAACGCTGGTTTGTCGGGTCCTCTTGGCTCTGAAGACAGAGTTTCGATCTCTTCAAGGCTTCTCTCATTTATGACGTCAAAAAAATATTGGGGGGTCGCTTTGTAGGAGACATTGAGAATGCACGGAATTCGGGTGTCATCAGAAGAAGAAAAGACATCGATTTGGGCCTGATTGGGGCCTGATTGGGGCTGGGTCAAACAAGAAAATGGAAATTTGAGTGAGAAAAAACAAGAGAAAAGAAAAAACATCACGAAACTGTCATGAACATGGTTGGTTGAAATGTAAAAAATCAATGTGACATTGTTTCTTGGCGGAAATGAGGCAGTGTAAACGAGTGTGCAATCAGACTACGTAGGTCTGTATGTGTGTGTCACGTGACTTTCTACTTAAAATCCCTCTTACTTCTGAGAAATGGTTGTGGGTTCTACTGTCAATGGCTGAGGTGAGGCATGCGTCTGTGAGATCTTCAATCCGGTCTCTCTCGAGTTAAATGTATCCCATCACGAATCTGAAAAGTGCATTTTTGTCGCGCTGGGATTCTGCGTCTAACGGTGGTACTCGTGTCTTTGCATCGTTGGTTTCGTGTTCGTGTTCAGCACTCTGCAATGTCTCCTTCCAGAGTGAGAAAATGTGTGAAAATGAGAAAAGTGAGAAAAAATGAGAAAAATGGGGGAAAACCGGTGCGGTAAGATGTAATGCGAAAAGCGACAGCAACGACCAATCTGAGAACAAAACTGTACGTCCCGTTATTTTACCGTTATTTTACCGTATGTTTCCCGTTAATATATGTTCCTCTCATCCGCTGAAAAAACCCTTTATATCGGTTCCGTCGCATTTGGTTGCTTATGTAATCACATAACCCCCGAAATACAGACCAAAAAGTCACTTTTTCTGAGTATATCGCATCTTCTCGGTGTGGGTGTGTGTCTTCTTTCTCTTTCAACACCCGTTTTCAGGTTTCCAATCTGCTCGATAACGAAACATTATACAGGATAAACGGGAAACATATGTGATGAGGCTTTGCATTTGGGGGTAACGAAATTAGAGTGAGAGGAAATCCCGACGAACCTTAATCCGGATCGATTTGAAGGAATTCAAAAGCAGAAGAAAAGAGGCGAAAAAAAGGAAGAAAAAGGGAGAAAAAGGGAGAAAAAGTGAAACAAAAATGAACAGAGAAGTGGTTAGAACTAAAAGGAGAGCCGCTAAACCAGCACCCCCACTCAATCCCGCCTCAATCGCCCCTTCTTCCCCCCTCAACGACAACATCTGACCATCATGCGGTGGCCTAAGAGACAAAACCTTAAAACAACACATCTCCCAACGCCCTCCAACCCTAACCCCCACACACATGCATCGGCAGGTGGTCAATTGGCAGAAGGGATAGTTTGATTTTCGGGAGTGCGCTTGTTGAATATCAGCACACATTATCATCAATTTTTGGTCGGGTTTCCAGCAGCAGCCACAGCACCACAACCACAAAGCCACGGCCACCATCCGCTTCCGCCCCACGACACGCGTCCCGCCAGCCTGCCCCCCACCACTCGCCGCTGCCTGCCGCCGTTTTTCAGCCCGAAAAGACAGCCACAGACGGAGATTATTAGGTCCCTTTATAGGTCCTGAAAAAGTGCAAAAAGTTAGCAACATCTTGCAACACCCAGCACACAGCGACAGCTCAGCACTCAGCACAGCTCAGCACAGCACACGACACAATCGTTGTCGCACGGACACAGCCAAGCCCCGAGACACGCTCCGTCCACCCACCCAAACGCTCCCCCCCCGCTCGCCGCAATGTCACGACAACCACGACTGCTGTCGTCCTCAGAAAGGGCGCGGCTGGAAGAGTTCCAGGAGGCCATCCACTACAGCACGCGGTACAGCGACGACACGTACGAGTACCGCCACGTCATGCTGCCCAAAAACATGCTCAAGGCCATCCCCCGCGACTACTTCAATTCCGAGACGGGCACGCTGAGGATTCTGCTCGAGGAGGAGTGGCGCGGCCTGGGCATCACCCAGAGTCTGGGCTGGGAACACTATGAGACACATGCCCCCGAGCCACACATTTTGTTATTCAAGCGGAACAAGTAAGCAGGAGGCGCGCGGACAGGCGTTGTTGAGGTCCGAGGTCGCGGAGGTTTCGCATTCTTGCCGACCGTGACGTGTTAGATAGGTTATTGATCATGGTGAAGTTGAGCTAGGAACGGACACACAAAAAGGACGACGAGTGGCGTGGTGTAGCGTTTGCCGTGTCCTTACAGCGGTAAAACGACTGTACACGCCAATGTGTCCACTGTAGTCCACTGTAGCGTTGGATGTGCGATGTACGCTGGTACAGCCACCTTGGTACAGTGTAACATGGTACGCTCTACGATGATATAGCATGATAATACACCAAGGTGTCTGTACCTGTACATGGTCGAAAAGTGGGGTCAATTGAGCGTGATTAAGTAGTTTCAGATGCTGGCTAGTCTCTTCAAAAGATTGAGTATAGGTCCAAAACAGGCACAGTCAGCTTCATTGCAACCGCAACACGATTTCCAACAAGACGTACTCTTCAGAAGTTGTCTAGGACATCTGTAGCCATTTCAGAAGAGCGCATACAGACATCGTAGCTTCGTTGAACCACAGCAATCAAAACACGCCACGACAGAGATTGGGGAAATCTGAAAAGTGCATCGTTTTCAAAATTCGATTCTGAATCCAGTGGTACTGCTAGTATGTCTACAAGTCGTTTCAACCGCCAGATAAACAGTTATATGGGTGTACATAAAATGCAGATCAACTTCATCGTCCACAACACGCTGAAACGGGACTACTAGACGGGCAATGGACGTGTAACTAACACGACTGTGTTCAGAATCCAATTTAAAGAATAATGCACCACTCAGAATATCCATAGCTTTTCTAAGCCCCCTATTGTTCATGTTCTAGCTGTAAAGTAATGTACTGGTAGTACTGTAATGTAAAGCACACAATCGAAGAATATATCAGCTCAATCGCATAGAAAACAACACCATTGCAATCAGTAGATCTCAAAGAGCCCAACTGTGCCACTTAAAACCCCGTAACTCCATAATTACGTCTTTTGGAGACACCATAACGACCCCCTCGTCATTTCAACCCCCCGTACCTTGCTTCCCAACTTTTACCCCTATACAACCCCACCAGGGGGGCCACCAAGACCCTATCTGACAATCCCAGCGTTACAAACAGGTGATATAACCCCGAAAGTGTCTCTAATTTCGATTCCAGGGTCAATATAGCGTTTTTAGATCCCGACCCTTTTTTTTTTTTTTTTCGCTTCCTTTATTCAAAGTTATGCTCCAACTTTCATTTTTTCACGCGCTTCTTGTGGTTGCTGGAGTCACCAAAAAACCTGCCATCTATGGAGATATTGCTAGTCTGAAAACGGCAATGGGTTTGTACGCTCAAAAGGATGATTTTGGCTGTTCTTGGAGTCATTCTGACGGCATTTTAGCCGAGTTTGGCCTCCAATGTCTCACCTGAATTTTTCATGTCTCAAGATGTCTAGACCTGAACTGTAGTTATAAATAGTCCCCCTTTCAGTAATACAACCACCTAGAGCCAAGCGATTAGCCGAAGGCGTAATCTTAGACGTTTAATCTGGAATTCCATGTCTTGAATTCGCCTAGATTTGCCAAAGTGTCCCCGGCCCCTGATTTCAAATCTTGAAAGCTCGCTCAAGTGATCAATTGACTAGCCAGTGCAAATCGAAGACCTTCAGAGTGACTATCAGATCTAGAAGAATACGGTAGAGGGCGAAAATAGTTGATTTGGCGAAATTCTGACAAAAGCGGGTTTAGGAGGAGATTACTAAGATGACATTCATGTCAAGCCGTTAAAAGGAGCTTAATATGAATTCTGAAGAGTGTGTTTTGTTCAGAATCCGATTGTGACTTTGCTGGTAGTGGTTTTATTGCTTTACAATGGTTAAGTGTGTTGCTTTGAGGGTACATTTAGACCCTTGCGGTTGTTGTAGAGGGTTCACAGTTACCAAGTAAAAAGTGGTAAGATGACTATTTAGAAGATATAAAGCGACTATTTTTGTCATTTCTGAGCGAATGCACTCTTTGGAATTTCAATACTGTGATATATTCTTGAGATTAGCGATAGAAAGAGAGGTGGTTATTGAGAACTCCGAAAAGTGCTTCTTGAAGCCTTTCTGATTGTTGAATCGAAATTGTGAAAAGTGCATCCGCGTTAAATTACAAATGAGCTACGAATATACGTTTCAGATTTGGAATTAACCAACTTTTCATAAATTTACACTATCCTGTTTACAGCTTTAGTTGGGTGAAGGCACAAGTAATAGAACACCCAGATGATGGTATCCAAAGACGAACAGTGAACATTAGAGAAAAACCCAAGAGTGCATCATGACCAGAGAATGATTTCAAACAGGAATATACCGCTTTGTTTTCCAGAAAGATACTTTTGGAGTATCGGAGAAAGTAGACGAGAGACATAGAGATAGATGACAATCAGATAAGTTAAAGAACGAAGCAGAGGTTCATTTGGAAATCCAAAGAGTGCGTTTTGTTTGGAATAGAATTCTGTTCTCAGCAGTAGTTCTATTTTGTTTCATATTTGCTCCTAAATAGTTCTTCTTTTGCCAACTCCATACAGTTCGATAGTAGCTATCATGATACCAGACCCTCAGATAACTTCTCCTGGAGATATAAAAACGTACTCAAAACCCCCCCCAAAGACATGAAAGGGTACTGTACCGTACTAACCAACTACTATCCTCTCCACATGCAAAACACGGTAATCTAATCTATTGTTTATATTGTCCATCTACTACACAGTTCTCTCTTTCGCACTTGTCCTCCTACCTAAATGGCTGCCCAAATGGCTGACACATCAGGTCGTCCAAATGTTGCCTAAATAGCAGCCTTTTCCACCACTCGCCAGCTTCCGTCGCTGTCTCGAGAAACAGCTCCGTCGTCTTCGAGCTTCATCAGCTGCATGGTGGTCGTGTGCTGGGCGGCATCGAGAATTCGCTCGGGGTATCCCTCGTAGATTTCGCGGGTAATGGTGCGCGCATCGGCCGGACCTCGCTCCAGAATCGCAAACACCTGGGTCTCTCGCTTTTTCCGCTGCGAAATGTACTCGGAGATTTTGGCCCATCCGTTTTCAATCACAGGACCGTGACCCGGGAAGATTTCAAAAAGCCCGTCGGACCGGCGTGTGCGCTGCTTGCCGGTGCTACGCATGCCCTGTAGCGACTTCATGTACGCTGTCAGGTCCTCAAACACAGAGGTGCCCTGGCCCAGCACATTGTCGCCGGAAAAGAGCACATTCTCCTCCTCCAGCCAGAAACACAAATGGTCCATGGCGTGTCCCGGGTACAAAAGACACGTCAGGTGGAACCCCAGGTCGGCGCAGATGACTTGTCCGTCGTCTAGAGTGCCGTCCAGAGACCACCCCTCGTTGCGGTGCTTTTCCTCGTCCATCTCCGGGAAGCTGTACTTGACCACTTTGGGAGGCACAGACTGCACGTGTTTCTCCTTGAGCTTGCTGAGCAGCGGAACGGTACCCTTGGTATGGTCGGCGTGCCAGTGCGACAAAATGATAGAGTCCAGCTCGAGATGATTATCTTTAAGGTAATCCGCCACCATGTCTGTGTACTCATCCGCACCCTCGCCCGTGTCGATAAGCACACGACGAGGGCCACGACCAATCAAATAGGTGTTTGTACCCTGAAGTGAAAACTTGCCCGGATTCATGCCGAGAAAACGGCTGACCAATGGAGACAATTTGGTGATTTTGGGAATATGTACGAGCTTCTCCATGGTTGATTTGGCGGCCGACGTGTGTCTAGGAAGATTGGGGTGCGTTGATCTGCGGATTTGTGTCGTTTTCAGATCGAAAAAGGGCCTCAAACAAGTTGTAAAGTGTCCAGTAGACGTTGGAGATGTGCAAGAGTATGCACCAACTATCACTTCTTTATATCCAAATCTGTAGCTGTCTGCATGCACATGCAAAACCTTATTTATGTGGGGTTGTTCGGCTTAAAAAGCAAAGGTGCTGTTAAATGCGCTTATATCCGGCAGCCGAAAATGAAAAGAAAAAACGGTGTGGGGTATTTTTTCGCGCCCAGAACAAAGAGTCACGTGACGTGCAGTTGACTGATCAGTAATCGGGATTAGTCTGGAAGGAGACTGTATACGATATGTTAGAATTGAGTAGTTGTTGAGATTGAGGGGGGCTGAGGCTATGCTGACTAAGCAAGCCACATTTGGTGAAAAGAGATAAACTGTTGCAGTTTGGGTTTCAGCTGGGTAGAGAGAAATCCCAAGAGTGCAAATTGTAGGAAACCAGGTTTTGAATTTGGAGGTGAAAACAGTGGAGCTTTTAAGTCAATATTGAAGAAATTCCAAGCAAAATTTGATGGAAATCGATGATTTTGAAAATCTGAAAAACGGAATGGATCAAACACATCTCAACGAGTACAGTTGTGTGGTTTGATTTGTTTTTGGACAGTACTAGGAGATGTTAGGATGGTATCTGGCACGGCACTGTAATGAACTTCCTTGATGTGCTGTACAGTACAGAGTAGACTATCTACAAATGAATCAATTGAAGAATTAAAAAGTACCGTACAGATCTGTAGCAGACCGTATAGTGATTTCTAGAGCAATAAGACCCTACTGACTTTAAAACACAATCTTCTGCCCCCATAATGGCCGTGTCTGTCCAGTTCCCAGTCGGACTCTCAACTAATCCTACTCAGGTCAGCTACAAAGACAGTAACAAATAACTCTCATCTGCTACAAAGACTCAAAAACCCGACCCAGTTCTAGTAGAAACACATCCTACGGCTCGCATCCTACCTTCCTAGGCCATTGAGCAAGTCTCAAATGCCCTAACCAAACATCTAGACTTGTAACTTTGACGCTAAACCAAAACATCATAACTCAGTCAAATTGGACTCTTTAACGTAGCCAACACGTGTGGAGACCCGCTAGACCCGCCACCTAGACACTCTAGCTGCCAATTCCGTTCCAGAGTCGAAATTGACGCCATTTTCAGTGCAAAAGAAGTGTCTAGGTCTGTTGCTGGACGTCTAGCAGGCAGTTTGAGACATGTCAACAAATAGACAAGTCACGTGAGATGACTAGGGAGCATGCACAAACGCTACGGCTCCAATTACATGTCTATATACGGCGATTAGAGATCCACACTCATCGTGTCTCCTTGCTCATCTTTCTGAAGGGCTGAAAACAGACAGCCAGAGATGTCCATTCAACTGGACAAAGAAGTGGTCTAAATTCGATTCTGAAACAAACAACGTCATCAGACGACTCAGAAGGACTCAATTACGGCCCATAAACTCCCAAATTCCCACTATTCAGTCGTCTACACTGCTCCAGACCCTGTCCAAACCACTCCCAAGGTTGCTCATTTAGAGTTTGAACTACTTGTAGTCGACAGAAGCTTAAGTAACGTAATTTAATTGAAGGGGGTGCATATAGCAATGTCCAGAGAGTCTGAGAGCTGTGGAGGGAGACTAATATCAGGCACTAGAGACGTTTTACGGACACAAAAAAGCAATTACCAATATATATCGACCTCTGTGACGCCCCCAGTACCCGCAAAACCCCCTTTTCTGCGCCCAAACCGTCCCAAAACCCCGGCGCTTTTTCAGGGCAGCAATGTAGACTTCCCAGCCTTGCATATTCGTTCATGCACCACTGCGCTTTATCTTCAGCTTAAATAAAATATCGAAAAACAAAAACTCACCCTCCCAACCTCTTCTTCCTCAAGATCATCAAATGGCACTCCACGAAGTTGCTCCCGAACCGCAAAACCCGTTGCCGGAGGACGAGCGTCTCACCGCCAACGAGCGGACCCAGCTGCTGACCCCAGAAGACCCGCAGGTGACCCCATACAACCTGTTGTCGGTGCGCATCACTCGCTCTGTCGTGACTGTCTTTTTCGCAGTCTCTGTCGTGGCCTTTTTGCTGCTCACCCTAAACCTTTTTGTGCACGTACCCGGCCTGTACACGCGAGGCGGCGGCTTTCTGTCGTGGTTCTTCTCGCTTCTGGCCGTGTCCACCACCGTCAACTCGGCGCTCTTCTTCTCCACGCCGTCGGCAACGGAGCGCCAGATCCAGTACGTGACCATCCTGCTGCTCTTCATCGACCTCATCATCCTCGTCGCCACCCCGCAGCTGAGATACGGCGAGGTCGCAGCCGGCCTGCTGATCCCCGTCTGGGCCATCCTCACCTCGTCCCTGTCGGCCGTGTCAGACCTCATTGTGCAGTGGGGCAAGAGCTCCGAGGAACGGCGGCTCACGGGACGAGTCGAAACCAGACGAACTCTGTCCGAGTGGCTCAAGGTCTCGCTCAATCTCTTTTTCAACCTCCTAAACCTCGGTCTGCTCATTCTCACCACCCTCTCAATCACTCTCTTTGCAATTGACGCCTCCCGAGTGCCTGCTCCAGGTGAGCGAGTTTCTGTCGACCACGCCGCCTACAAGGTCCACATCAACTGCTTTGATCTGCCCGGAAACCACCTCTACCTGCTCCAGGAGAACCTCCAGCAGACCCATCCCTACGTGTCTCGACCCGACAAACCCGACCCCTCCAAAAAGAACGTGACCATCCTCGCCGAAGCTGGATCCACCTCCTCTGAAGTCTACTGGTCCTGGATCACAGACCTCTACGCCATGAACGAAATCCCCCGAGTTTGTACATGGGACCGACCAGGAGTGGCCTTTTCCGACTCTGCTCGGGGTCTCACTTCTGCCGGAGACGTGTCGGACATTCTCAGCGAGGCTCTGACGTCTTTCTTCTCTTCTGAAGCCGAGGGATCTCAGAAGGAGCTGCCTAACCTGCTGCTGGTCTCCCACGGTATCGGAGGTCTCTACTCTCGAGTCTTTGCCTCCAAACATATTGCCTCGGTCAAGGGCATGATTCTTATCGATACCCTGCACGAGGACCTCATTGCTGACTACCTGACGCTGTGGAGAGGCTTCAAGCTCTTCTTCAAGGGCGCAATCTCACCCCTGGGACTGCAGTCCATCTGGTCTCTCTTCAAACGTCATGGCTCCTTTGACCGAATTGCCGGCAAGGACATGGTCCACAACTCCAAGTTCCTCAACTATCAGCTGAAGGAGAATGCCGTGGCATGGGTGTCTCGATCGGAGGTCCGAGCCTCCAACGCCGTACTCGTCAACCTGGACATCCCCGTGGAAGTTGTGTCATCTTCGCAGATGATCAAAAAGTCGAAAAAGTGGAGCGCCAAGCAGCGAGAACTGACCCGACTGACCAAGGAGAATGTGGGATGGAAGATTCTCGAGGGAGGTCACGATCTCTGGGAAGAGGGCAAGACCCGAAAGGAGCTGCAACAGATCCTCAAGGACTTTGTTGAGTACTACATCTAGACTGCGGATTTAGGTCTCTTCACCCACCATGATCCTTGTATATCCTAACCACATGACTTTACGTATCACCATTATAATTATCATTTCAGAGTAAATTTTGATCGTAGCAACCACCATTTCCACCTATTCACAGTTCTGTACAGTTTAGTGCCGGACCAACCACTACACAATCTCATATACTCATTAATATTAGCTAGTTACATGCTAGAGTCATTGCCATGCTAGTCATTGACATGCTAGAGTCATTTGCCATGATTTTCCTTTCAAAACGTTTTTTTCTCTCAGGCAGTGGGGCGCAGCCTACTCTCCCATTACCATGGACTCGTCGGCATCAGCCTCCAAATCGCAAATGTTTCGGCAATTGGGACACTGGAAGTGCGGATAAGTCTTGACCATGAGCGGCCGAATGCACTTGTAGTGCCACGCATGCGAGCATGGAGCAATGAACAGGGGCTGGCACGGGCCCACCGCCACCAGGCAAATGGCGCACTCAGCGTCTCCGCTATCGCCGTTTGCAATGCCCCGCAGCCGCTCCACTGCTTCAATGTTGTACTGCTGCACCTTGCGCTTCCAGCTGTGGTTGGTCTCCACGCGGACCTTGATGCACTTGAAGATTTCCTCCGTTCCTCCCCGAAAGTCCATGCCAAACTGCAGCATGTCGCCGTTTTTGAGCACATGTGGCTTGGACGGCTTGCCTGCCTCAGACAGACGCCGTCGGTTGAGAAATGTTCCTGACGAGGAACGCATGTCCTGCACGAACCACTGGTCGTCCTTGACGAAGAACTCGGCGTGCGACCGGGATACGACCTTAGACTTGAACACAATGGGCCGCTCGTACTGCGACAGCTGCGGCTCGTCCTTGGACTCTGTCTGTCGTCCAATTCGAATCGACCCAGTCGTCAGACGTCGCTCGATTGGCCCAAAGTACTGTGCGGGCGTGGATGTGGAGTGGTCGATGACAGGTGTCAGTCGGATGGACGGAACCTGGGGCTCGGAGGGTGCAGACGGCGCGGAGGCAGAGGCAGATGCAGATGCGGAGGTGTTGGAGATGGCGGACGTAGCAGAGTCGGACTGCGACGACGTGGGGAGGCCGCCAGAGCCACCAGCGGTGGACTGCTCGTTGCCGGCCGACGGCTCAGGGGTGACTTCGTTAGCGTCACCGTTGTCGTGGCTGTCTCCGTCGTATGCGTCCAGCATCTGGGAGTCCTCCTCGTCCATGCCTTCGAGCTGGTCGACCTCGCGCTGGCCCGCGGTGTCCGTGTGCAGGGTTGCTGCGGAGGCCGACCGCATGCCTGAGCCGCCTCGCTTGGGTGCTACGAGGCCCATATCGGGGGACGTTGAGCCTGTCATGGGCGACTGTGGCGGGGTGTTGTTGCCGGAGTCGTTAGAGTCTGCTGCGGCTTCGCTGGCGTCGTGTGCGTTAGTGTTTGTGACCTCGGTGCCAATATCGTGGGACGGACCGGCACAGTCGTGGAAGAACTCTTCGACCGCGAGACCCTGGTTGTTGTAGGGCGTTGACGGAGACCTCACCTGTTCGATGGGGCCTGTAGCGGGGGCTATGTCGAGACGCAGGGCTGCGTTGGGAATGGGGAAGGGGTTGTTGTTTTGGGCCGACGGCGACGTGGGCACAGGCGCGTTGGCGTTGGCGTTGGCGGATGTGTTTGTGTAGCTTGAAGACGCCACGGCTTCTGAGAGGTTGGCGAACGGGTTGTTGGAGTTGCCAGGGGAGTTGGGGTTGCGGAATGAGCTTTTGTTTTTTCCAAAGTCCGCCAGCACGGGGGTGTCGCTGGTGGTGGTTGTGGTTTTGGGTCCGGACAGGAGGTCGTTGGACGGCGACGGCGATGCGGTGAGCTCAAGCGGGTCGTTTGCCGGCGTGTGGGTTCCGTGGGGGGCGGTGTTGGCGCTATGTGCGGGGGAGTGTGTGTTTGTGTTTGTGTTTGCGTTTGCGCCCGTGGAAGTGTTGTTTTTGGGGTTGAAGACAGACCCGATGTTGAAGAAGCGCTTCTTCTTGGGGCTGGAGGGCATCTGTGTTAGTATATATTTCGCCTGGCGTTTTTGGCTCAAGGTGCGGCCGTCCTTACTCTTGTTGGCGATAGCAAAGGATGCTTTTCTGTGGGGAGCCTCACAGTGGACGGTTACAGTGCGTGTGCAACGACAGGCAGAGAGATTTTCGGCCACAGAAACACAACCAGAGGAGCTAAAGACACAAAAGTTGCGACTCCACCACGGGAGAGATTCTGGCGCAGCTAACCACACTGGTTTTGTGTCACAAACCTGCCGTGACTTTGCACAAAAGGAGCTCCGTTTTGTGAGACGCAATAGGGCCGATGAGCATGGGGAAAAAAGTCGGTTTTTGGCGGTTTGAGCACCAAAGAGGCACCCAAGAAAGCACAAAAACGCCATCTACCTGCTCCACAAACGCCGGCGAGTTCTCCAGCACAGTCATACCCCCCAGATTCGACACTCACTTTTTTTTTTCGCCTCCGTGTTTACCTCTTTCTTAGTTTATTGCAGCGGCATTTCCACCGACGCAGTCCGAGGGTTAGGGCTTCAAAGCCCCATCGGGCGATCAGCGCACGTGATGTGGTTTTGGCATAATCTATGTGTGCTATTGGGAGAAGTGAAAATCCGTCGACTTTGTGAATTTTTTTTTCACGCAACCACTAATTGTTTGGATACGGCTGTGTGATTGGACGGAGGGGGTTTGCGCAGTTGTTGTTTGTTGAATTTTTTTGACACGGTTTTTTTTTTTTTTTTTTTGGGGTCCTACGTTTGCATCAAACTCGCTTGTTCAACGAAAAACCCTATTTCAAAGTGGTTAGAGCCAATCGTATCAAAGAAGGAAAGGGTCTCTAAATTGCCGAAAAGTGGCAGTATCAGAGATTTTCACTGATGAGCGAGCTTGGAAGAGCTCCGCGAACAAGATGATCTACTTGGATATGTCCTGGGGACAATACTGACACTTCTTAATCGCCTTGTTGGTAGCTCGCTAAGCAAAGTTAAAAAACACATGATCAATCGAAATAAAAAGAATGGCCGCAAAAAAATAAAAAATAAAATTAAAACAGCAATATAAAATAAATAAATTAAAAGGGGAAATTAAACGGCTCACGAGGGGTATACAGCCATACCTAACGAGAAATCAGATGTGCGATTATGAGCATCAGATAAGATGCGTTATGGGATATTGCTTAGTAAGCAAAAAAATAGGGATTTTGAAAGATTCAACGAGATGTGAGGGGAATAGAGGGATATTGCTGGTGTGGTACTCTGTACAAGGGAAGGTATGGGCGATAGTTACAGAATTTGTGATTTTGGAGGATTTTCGATTATGGTAAGTTGACTTGGATGTCTGATGTACAGTATGTATACAGGATAGACAACAGGATGATACGAACAGATGTCTCTTTTTGAGACGATTGGAAGAAGATATCTGACTGAAACCAGCACCGTGTTGATCAGAATCGTCTGCTGAGCAAGACGCACTTTTCAGAATTGCCATAATGTGAATATTACGTAATTCGTATTGTCTCGTTCAAGACCACTACAGCACTGTACTTTCTCAACGTGAATCAACACCAAACCTGACCAAAAACCATCCCTACGTCTACCAACCTCCAAACCAGTTACACCAAACCCATTAAATCAATCTATATACCTCTCAGACTACTGATACAGGCTGTTGAAAGAGGTGTCAGCCCACTCCATGAGCTTCACCAGACTGAGCTGCCACTTCTGGCTCTCGCGAACCCGAATCTCGTAGTTGGCCCGCGTGCCAATGCACCACGGGCCCTCGAGGCTGAGAATGCGGGTCTTGGCCGCCAGAAAGTCGCGTTCCTGGCACAGCGCAGCCACCGCCGAAAGGTCGTCAGCAACGGCCTCCCGCAGCCGCATGTACCGCAGACAGCCCAGAAACGGCCGCAGCTGCCGCTCCGTCACCTTGCCCTCGTCGCTGAGCCCGTACGTGGCCAGCAGCTGCACCATTTGCGCCCTGAGGTACGTGTACTGGCTGTACACGTCGTGGTGGCCCTGGAAGTACTCCAGCTCGATGGCCTCGGCCTCGGCCATGTCCTTGCGCTCGCTCTCGGCGTGCAGCCGCCGCTTGATGACGGCCAGCTTCTCCTGGAGCGGCAGGGCCTCGTGTTCTGGACCCGCCAGCTCGTTGAGTTTCGCAACGTCGTACTTGTCGTACTCCTCGTACGGGTCTGCGCCCGCAAACTGCACCATGTCTGGCATGGGCCACTGGGGGAGCGTTTTGGCGAGCGCCGCGTCCTTTCGCGGGCGTCCACGACCCTTTTTGGGCGTGCCGTCGGGGTTGGTCGCGGGGACGGCGACGGCTCCAGCGGCAGCGGGGGCAGCGGGGGCAGCGGCGTTGGCAGCGCCGGGGGCAGCAGCGGCGGGGGCGCCGTCAGCTCCGGCAGTTGCAGCGGTTGCAGCGGCAGTTCCGGCAGTTCCAGCAGGTCCAGCAGCGGCAGCTCCGTCGGCTCCAGCAGCAGCTCCAGCGGCTCCAGCGGCCCCAGCGGCTCCAGAAACGCCCTTGGCGGAGGCGGCAGCGGCGCCGGCAGCAGACGCGTCCTTTCGCGGCCGTCCTCGGGGCCGTTTCACAACTGGCTCGCCCTCCAGCCGTACCTTTGGAGGTCTTCCTCGTCCTCGCTTCACCTGGGGAGCCGGGTCGGTAGCAGCAGCATCGGTTTTGGCCTTGGGGGGGCGGCCTCGGCCTCGTTTCACTTCTTCGGACATTGGTGCGGTTGGCTCTTCGTTTGGATGGATGTTTTTTTTTTTTTTTTTCCACGCGAATTTCGGGCAATTTGTTTATTTATTTTTATTTTTACAAATTTGCTTTTTCCCTAAAAATGCCCTTCCTTTTTTGAGGTATAAACGGCCCCGCAAATAATAACACACCACGCTAGCGGCCTGCCAGCGCTCGCAAAAAAACACGTCAGCGGCCGCCGCGCCGCCCACACGGCCGCAGAAAAAAACGGGACCCGAATGGCCGTGTTTTGGGGCGGGCAAAAAAAAAAAGGAAAAAAAAAAGCGCTTCAAACGGCCAACTTCAAACATCAGCCCCAATCGAGGGGTAAGGTGGGCGTGTTAGGGTATTTGGGGGAGCAGAAGGTCGGAAAACGTCTGGGAAGAGATGTGGGAAAAAGAGTGGTACCGTTGGATTCAGAATGCGATTCTCTAGCGAACGTACTCTTTGGAATGTCTGTAGCACCAGTAGTGCCGCTTTTACATGGACATTTGCAGCTGTGGAGAAGGGAGGGATTGAAGTTAATTGAGGGCAGGGATGGAAGTGAGAAGAGACACGCAAAAGCCGCAATTTGAGAGAAATCCCAATTCTGGAAAAACAATCGCAGTCAGTGCAATCCGGAGAGATGGACTGTCTTGCTAGATAATCTGTAACACCAATATCGACCCAATTATACCCTGTTGATCTTCCCCACCCCATATCCAGTCCCGGATGAACTCTACTTTTCTCCTTCTTGCTCCACGTGATCATCACTAAAATCTGTCACAGTACAGATATCAAAATTCTGAAAAGTGCATCCGTCTTAGAATCGAATTCTGATAAAAATGGTACTATTGAAAAATTTGTACCAGTTATTTCAAGCTACAAAAGCCACAATTTAAAAAAGAACTCTGTTTCCATTCAATATACACTCCCTTGCATGTCTCTTATCAACCTCATTTTCGCCAAGTGAAATAAGGCAGGAACCAGACATGTGTCAAAAGCGTTGTACAATTGGGGGGTATTTTTTTTTTTTTTTTCGCCTTGATTTTTCGTTTCATTTTCCTCAAAGATTGGAATTTCGTTCTTGACTCGTTACCCCCTTGGACTAATGTTTTTTTCTCGTGTTTATATTTATTTATTATTCATTTTTATTATATTTTAAAACAGTTACCCTACCGACTACAGTTACCCTACCTGAAATCACCCATGCGATAAAAACCGTTTAATACCGTTTTTTTTGCCCGGCCAATTTAAATAAAAAGACTTGATCGGGAAAATCTTTGGAAAATAGTGGAAATTCGAAAATAGAGAGTAAAGAGGTATAAGTGGCACGACTGAGTAAAAAATGTGATTCTGAATATAGATGCACTTTTCAGAAACTTCATAGATTGGCTGGAATGTCTCTCAAACGTGTCATTCATTTATTCTACAGTAGATACTTGTCTCAAAACGTGGAGAGAGCTACGACTAGTTTAAATAGAAGCAGAACTTGATTCAAAACCGATTTCTATCATCAACAGTTACAAAATATCGTCAAAACCGTTCCTCTAGGATGTTCTGGAAGAAGCCAATCATAGACTGTTCCTCAACACCATATTACTAACCGTGCATAGAAGCTATGAGTACGAAAACTATACCATTAGATAAAGAAATCTTTTCTGAAAAGAACGCACTTCTCAAAAATCTCAGAATACAATCATTTTGATCGTTAACGGTGTCACAACAGAACATCACTATACATCCAACAAACTCAATCTACAGAAATACCAAACGAAAACTGAAAAGTGCATCCGTCTCGAAATAAAATTTTAAACACAAAACCACCACTCATACATCTCTAAAGTCAACAATTAAATATTTCTGAGAAAAATCTACACCCTCACTAACCTGAAGTTCTCCCAAACAAGCTTTATTATTCCACTACATTATCTCATCCAAACAAAGTTTATCTCATAGAAATAAACTTCATTCTCCCAATCACCTCTGTAATAGAGTTTTACTCCCCCCACCTAAAAATGACCACCCTTTCTTAAGCTGACTTATCTCTTTCAGATCATCTATTCTAAACATTCTAAACATTCTACTTAGTTATCCATCTACAACTTTGACCTTTGTTAATCATCATTCATTCAAAACATACGTATCTTCCGTCAAACAGTCAAACGGTCAAACTCACTTCTTCTGCTCGGCAAGATACTTCTTGGCAGCCTCCTGAGACCGCTTCTCAATGTCGGCCTTGGACTCGCCGCCAAAGATATCGGCGCCCCACTCAATGGGGTTGTTTCGTCGCGAGTTCTCGTCCAGAGAGTCGAGGAACTTGATCTCGTCGGCGGAGAGGTCGAAAACCTCAAAGTTGGACTTGATTCGAGAGGGAGTCACGGACTTGGGCAGAACCACGTGGTTCTTGGACCGCACCCAGTTGACAATCAGCGCGGCGGCATCCTTGCCCTTCTTCTCCGCCAGCTCAATCACTCGCTTGTCGTCAATGGCTCGGGGGTAGCCGTAGGTGTTGTTGCCGAGAGGAGAGTAGGCCTCAAGCACAATGTTCTTGGAGTCCATGTACTTGATCAGCTCGGGCTGCTGCAGGTAGGGGTGGTACTCAATCTGGTTCACGGCGGGAGGGATCTTGGCGGTCTTGAGCAGCTTCTCGATTCGCTCCTGGGTGAAGTTGGAAACACCAATGGACTTGACCTTGCCCTCCTTGACGAGCTCCTCAAACGCCTCCCACGTCTCCTCGATGGGCACGTCGTTGAGCGCCACGGTGCCGTCGGCGTTGTGGGGCACAAGCTCCTCGCCGGTCTTGAAAGACACGGGCCAGTGGATCAGCAGCAGGTCAACGTAGTCGGTCTGCAGCTCCTTGAGCGACTGGTCGAGCTGCTTCTTGACCGCGTCCTTGGTTCGCGCGTTGTTCCAGTTCTTGGTGGTCAGGAAGATCTCCTTTCGGGGCACGCCGGACGCCTTCCAGCCGTCGCCGACCTCGTTCTCGTTCTGGTAGATGGTGGCGCCGTCAATGTGTCGGTAGCCGTCCCGGAGAGCCGACTCCACGGCCTTGGCCACCTCCTTGGGCTTGGACAGCCAGGTGCCGAGGCCAATCTGGGGGATCTCGTGGCCGGAAGAGAGCTTAACAGTGGGTCCGCCTGCCATTGTGTGATGTGTGGGTGTTTGTTGGGGGTGGGGAAAAAGTAGAGTGTGGTTTGGGTGGAAACAGTCGAGCTTAAGTAGACTGCTGGATGGGTTTGTGTAACGAAAAAAGTTGCTGTGGAAGTAGAACTTGAGTCTTGTGAGAATCAAAACCAGAGGGGAAGGCTGGACTATATATATTCGTGGGGGATACGAATGCGCCTGACAAAGTTAACGTTATGGAAGTCGACAGAAGCATTGGGGGTGGGGTAAAGAGTGTTGTTAGCAGCTCAATCGGCGCGAAAAGTTAACCAGTGGGTAATTGCCATTGATCTGATGCCGAATCTGCTTTTATTTTCGCCGTAGCGGTTTTGGATCGCCAGATATAGGGATTCTCGGAATAACTCCAGTGACCGGAATAAATCACGCATTAAGTTTCAGCAACCCAAGTTGCGCACTCAGGTTGGGGGGTATAGATTCCGCTAAACGAGAGCTGGATTGATACAGACAAGCGTAGCTTATAGCTGATACAGAGGCGATTCTAGTGGTGCAAAAAGAATTCACTTTTATCGAGTTGGTGACCCTGGGAATGGTTTTTTGTTCTGAAATTGTCACGTTTTTCCAATATAATAGACAATTGAAGAGCAATTGATATTCTGAAACATCCAGCGTGTACCCACTGTTCAGACAATCTATTATACACATCCTTTTCTACCAAAATAGGCCATATACACAGAGTTATGTCTCTTCTCCCGCCAGAGGTGAACCATGTCAAATCACATAGTTGGAGTCTGGAGAACGCAATTTACAAGCTATCACGAATCCAACAAGAACTCCCAGCTCCCTGAGTTCAGACGAGCACATTCAGCCTCTTTAATTTACCGCAGCTCCAAAACTCGCGCGGTTACCCTGCCCCCCACGTTTATGGCGTGACAGATGCAAGGGATTGCTTAACGAATACGCCACTTGGCGTTACAGCGAAAGGAAGCACGGAATCTACCCACCCAGATGCACCATCTGCTGCCCCTGTACGCGCCTTCAAGCTAGCATTGCGTCAGGAGATGGGCAGGTTGCTCAACGGTCGAACCTAATCCTCCGTGGAAAGGGTGTGGAGAGCTGAATATGTGCGCTATGACGTTTTTGAAAGCGGAAGAGGCCCCGAAAAGACCCAAATACCATGTCTACAAGTTGAAATGTTCAAAAAGACCGACTTTTGGCCACTTGACAGACAGTTGCTTTTTCTCCCAGTCCGACGACGCTAGTCGAATGTTAATCGCATAGCGTACTTCCAACAGTTCAGAACAGCTCCTCCAGTTCGAGAGTTATGGAGATTTTGAAAAGCGGAACCATTTCTGCGGCACATTTGAAACTGAATGTATTCTTAGGAATGTTTCATAATTCTCATATAAGCCTCTCAAAGTCCCCTTCGACAATTGTAGGTGTGCAGCTGTAAAAAGGTTCCGAGGCGATGCTCGGCTCAACAGTAACTCGGCCAATACGGCTGATAAAGGGACGCGATCAGCGTGGTTGTAGTCAGCTGCAAAAATGGAAAGAGACGGCTTCTTCAGTTTGTTGATCGAGTCGATATTGGGCATTTTGAGAGAACCAAAGTGAGTACTACTGTACAATGAGGGCAGAGACAGGTTATTTCGTTCAATAGTCACATTAAGAAGATGGACAAGCAATCCACGTGATCGCAAGGGCTTCATGAGCTCAGCCGTGGCTCCAAATGTCTCATTTTGCTTCTTTTTGAGTCTTTTGACTAGCTTTAGACTGGACTGTCTCCCGCAATGTACAATGATGCAGACATACGCCGTAAATGCACCAATAGTAGGGCTACGAGGATTTAAGAACCAGGTCCTGAAATACCGTGAAATTTGGAGCTTATTTGGGTTTTCGAAAGTAAGATTAGCGGTCAGGGGCATCTTTCAGAGAGATAGCTTGATGCACAGTGGAAAGTTTGGAAGAAGCACCATAACTCCAGGAATATAGAAGCTGTGGAGAGTCTGAGTGAAGGAGCGTGATAAGGGAGATCACATGATACAGACTGACTTGTTCAAGAGCAAAAAATAGTGCAATTTTGAGAAATCTGTATTATGATGACTAAGCAACATACTCGTAATCTGTGAATATGAGGCTTTAAGTGGCAGTTTAAGTCCGAGCTCTGCATAGATCTTTCCCGAATATGCGGAGTTATGCCAAACCTTAATTTCCTAAAAAGTGAAAAAAAATCAGTACTCATTTTTGGCATATATGAGGTATTATTTTGAGATGAAAACTGATGAAAATGATTGGCGAAATGAATTTTATACCGCTGGAGCAATGTCTGGATTTTTGACGGTTTTATTCGAATTTTTGCATTTTTGTCCAAATAACTCTTTTTTTCGCGATATTTCAGAGTTTATCTGATGCAATGCAACATCCACATGAAATTCATAACAAGTGTCCAACTCGACGAATATGAGTGATATTGAAGTGATTTTTGCATGAATGAGTTTGAGTAACTGTGAATAGCTCAATATCTCTTTAAAATTTCGAATTGGACTTGAATTGCACTTTTTTAACCCACCCCCTCAGAAGTGGATCAGGACAGAGTGTTCACCAAAAGCAGGCTGAAAGTAGAAATATAGAGACAGAAACCAGACCATTGCATCCACAAAGAGAATAGCTACAAAACGCACTTTTTGGATTTCTCAACTTGCTAACAAATATTTCTGTTACAGCTCCATATAGTGCTTCTTTAATAAAGTTCACTCTCTCTACCCATGTCAAACAGTCAGAACAGTCTCTTAGAAATCTGCCACAAAAGAGATGTGTTAAATCTGAAGAGTGCATTCTCCTCAAAATCGAATTCTGATCAAGAAAGTGCTTTTAAACAGCCCATTTTCCCACTGACAACCCCCCCAAATCCCACCGCTCCACGACCTGAGGCATAATCTTATTCGTATTTATTCACATCCACAACTCATCTTCTGCATCACCACACTTGACACTTCAAACACTCTCAAACATGGACGAAGACGTTCTAGACACGCCGAGAGACGGCCTGTACATTCCCTCGGCCATGCTGATGGCGGGAATGGGCATTTTGGCCTACTACATGGAGAACCCGTGGGTTTTCATCGGTGGCATTTTCATCACTCTGGGTCTCGCTGGTCTCAAGCTCTTTCGAGGATCTGCCACGACTCTTTTCCGTGGACAAAACGATCTCAATGACGTGGAGCTTGACGCACCCGAGTTTGTGTCGCTTCACTCCAAGCTTAAGCTGCACGAGCTGTCAGTTTCGGACCGGGTGCTCGTCAACGGCGACACGTCCATTTACACGGTGGCTTTGCCCACAGAGCGGGACGTGCTGGGCATCCGGCCCGGACAGCAGGTGGGCGTGCGCATCAACTGGGACACAAAGGTGGCGGGCGGATCCGGCTCGGCCATCAAGCACTTTTACCCCATCCAGGTGCGTCCCGGCAGCTTTGACATTGTGGTGCGACACAATCGCACGCCACTGAATCTGCAGTACAAGCACAACAACGCCGGCGGCAGCGAGGACATGGTTGGCCGGTACCTGGACGGCATGAAGGTGCACCAGCATCTCAAGGTGGTGGGTCCCATTGGCCGGCCCTGGTACAAGAAGAACATGGTCAAGGAGCTGAACCTCGTGTGCCGCGACACGGGCATCCAGGCCATGCTGCCCATCATCAACGACATCATCTACACGCCCGAGGACCTCACTTGGATCAACTTGATCTGGGAGACCGACTCTGTGGACGCCGCTTTTGTGAACGACGATCTGGCCGAGATTGCCCGAGTCTACCCCCGAATCAACGTGCGACACGTCATTACCGGTCCCGGCGGCGACTCTGACTTTTCGCCGGCTTCTGCCCACGAGGGACGGCTGGGATACGTGTTTGGACAGGAGTTCAACGAGAAGCACGTTGCCGAGCTCCACAACGACAAGTTTGAGTACGACCAGAGTCTGGTTGTTGTTTCTGGAAAGAATCCCGACGACTCGCTGGATCTGGCTACCGAGGCCGGAAAGACCAAGCTCAGAGCTATTGTTGTGTAGCGCGATTGAGTGAACGAGGGAAGAAGTAAAACAGAACAAAACAGAAATAAAACAGGATATTTAATGGACTTTTGGAAATGCGGAGAGCTGAGTGAGTGATTGTAGTACGTTTGAGGCAGTAGGGTTATTGTGGAAACATGAAAAGCATTGCGAAGTAATGTATTGTCGAGATATAATGAGTGCATCTTTGTTTGATTTTGACCTGAACATGTCTCAACTTCACAGGAATTTTTACTTGGAGATTTCAGATGTTTTTAGTACCAATACAATCAGAATCGATTTTTGAAGCGAATGCACTTTTCAGATTTATTCCAGAGTTCATTTATGGAGAAAGAAATGGGCCATGTTTGAAATCTGGAATCTACAAATAAACCTTCCGTATATTCACAATCTAATGACATTACATCTCCAAAAAGCACACATACATAGCAGCTAAAAATACAGCTACTACTACAATAAAAGTACATCCATTGGAACCATCTCTTCTCCAGAAACAATATGCGCTTTTCAGAATCTCCACAATGTCTCTACAGAGCTCTCAATCGTCTTACAAACATTTTCATCTGAAAAGTCAACTTTACAGACAAAGCTCATATCAGCCCAGAGTTAAAAAAAACAAAACGTCATCTCATCATGTCAAGTTCAAAAAAAATACATCTGTCCAAAAGCGATTAATTGGGGTTAAAAATCACAAAAAAACACATCAGAAGCACTCACAGACCCCGCCCCAGCCCCCCTCAAAGTCCTGGCCCGTTTCCACACTCATCACGTCCCCACGACTGCTGCCCTGTGACATGCTCCCACCTGCGTTAAGATCCGCAGTATATATATACTCCGGCCAGCTGCATCGCTCGAGACCTCCCCACACAAATTCCCCTGCATGCGCAGAACCAACAGCAACTCGACCCTGGCGATATGGACGGTGTTTGCGGCCTTGGCGGTGTGGATCTCGTTCACCATCCACCAGCAGGACTCGAAAACATGCACCGTCCCGCTCATGTGGGTGGCGTACGCGCCCATCGCGGGCCTCACCACCCAGTACTCGCGGTTTGCGCAAAAGTACTCGCTGTATCTCGTGCGCTCGTCGCCGTACGAGATCCCCCAGCCAATCCGCCCGGCCGGAATCCCGGTGCTGTTTGTGCCCGGAAACGCCGGCAGCTACCGCCAAATCCGCTCCATCACAGACACGGCACGCGAGCTCAACGAGCAGCTGGGCCTGCTGACCAAGGACGACGCGGGCTCCGAGTTTGACTTCTTTGCGCTTGACTTCAACGAGGCGTACTCCGCGCTGCACGGCCGCACGCTGCTGGACCAGGCCGAGTACCTCAACGACGCCGTGGCCTTCCTGCTGGAAATGTACCGACACAACCGGCGCGGCGACGAAACACTGCCCGGCTCGGTGATACTCGTGGGCCACTCAATGGGTGGCATTGTGTCGCGCGTCGCGCTCACACTGGACAACTACATCCCCGGCACCGTCAATACCATCATCACACTGGCCTCGCCCCATCTGGTGCCCCCAGCCACCTTTGACGCAGACATCACCAAGGTTTACCACCTGGCTAACGACTACTGGCGAGGCGCATACAGCGAGGGCGAGTCCGAAGAGAACCCGCTCAGGGATGTGACAATCCTGTCTATTGCCGGCGGCAAACTCGACACCATGGTGCCCTCGGACTATGTGTCGCTGGACTCTCTGGTCCCTGCGTCTAATGGTCTTTCGACCTTTGCTAACTCGGTGCCACGAGTGTGGTCGGGAATCGATCACGACGCAATGGTCTGGTGTCACCAGCTACGCCGGCAGATTGCCTCGGCTCTTTTCCAGATCGCCGACCCCCAGGTGAGCTCACAGACCAAGCCACGCGACCAGCGCATGGAAGTCTTCCATCGGCTCTTCTCGGGAGTGCAGTCTGTGGACGTGACCATGCAGGACTTTTTAGACATTGAGGCTGCCCCTCTGCAGCAGGGCCAGAAACAGGTGCTTCCCAATGGGTTTTATTTCGGCAGAAACATCCAGTTGTTGACTTCCCACACCATCAACGACAACTCTCCTCTGGACATGTACGAAAAGAAGTCTGGATCGTTGCTAAAAGCGTACCAGTGTCGATCTAGACAGGGTTCTTCGTTCCGGCAGTGTAAGAAGATCCATCCCCTGTACGTTCCCCAGGGCGAGACCGTGCTGTCGTACGTATCTGTAGATGGATACTTACTGCTTCAGCAAGAGGACTCTTCCAACGACTGGGTTTCTGTCGACGAAACATCCATGACTGCCGCCCCCTTCAACCCTTATGGAACCACTACTTTCACGACCTCCAACTCTGTTTCTCAGGATGTGGCTTTCCCTGCACTCACATCGGGCCTCATTTCGTACAAGGTGCATGTTTCCGGAGGCATTTGGCTGCTGCGTCAATACGTGGGACGCCACCACGCCAGTCGAACCTTTGATTCCAAGTTTCTGACTCCTTTTAACGGCCGTGTCGACGTGTCTTTCCACGGAGACGCAGCCCCGTTTGTTCCATACAAGCTCAAGCCACCCACCAAGACGGACTTTGTCTCCAAAAGCTACCTAGCCCCTCTTCATTTACAAGTGTTTGGAAGGGGCTCAGTTTCCATCCAGGTTGACTATTTGGGCTCGATAGGCAACATTTTCATGCGCTACAGGACTCTACTGTTTGCGCTACCAACATCTGTGCTTTACGCCGTGCTGTTGCTGCAGTTTTCTACCTACTACGGTTCTGGCCAATCTTCCAAGTTTCTGTCCATCAGGGAAGCTACTGGAATTTTCATTCGGCAATTTCTACCCTGGGCGTGTTTGGGAGTGGCATTTCTGAGCTATCTGGTTGGGTTTGAACGTGTTAGGGACCTGCTGCACCTCATTCAAATTCCTATCACTTCCTCCAATAAGAGCTACGAGGTTGAAAAGTTTTATGGAAGTGGATACACCCATAACGATTTGTTTCTGGGCCTCAGCGGACCCATTGGTGTTATCTTGGCACCTCTGTTTCTGCTCTTTTCCACTGGAGTTGTGGTCATTGTATCTGAAACCGTTACCATGATCATCACTCTTGGCTCTCTGGTCCTCAATAAAAAACGGTCGCCTACCAGTGTGCCGACAGATGTGACGATTGTGCGATCCGACGATCCCATCGGGGACCTGATGCATAAGCGCACAGTCATCATTGGCCTCATGGCTTTCCTGGTGCTGCTGTTTTTCCCTTACCAGCTGGCGTTTGTGTTGGCTACCGTCTCAGTTCTTGTGATGGCCATTTTCTTCGGCTCAGACAGCAGGTCGAACACGCCAGATGACCTATCCACGTCAATCTATGCCACTCGACAGGCCCAGGAGAAGATTGGTTCGTTCATCAACTACATTTCCACGATATCTGTGGTCATGGTGTGGACGACTCTGGTCAATGTTCCTGTGTTGGCAGTTTGGGTGCAGGGTATTGTTGTACAGCGGTCAACCATCTTTTCGTCACACCACAACCTTGTGTCCATCTTGCCCACACTGCTTTTTATTGAGAATTTGTCTTTCCGACGAATGCCAGAAAGCGTTCTTCCGGTTGTCACGTATATTCTTCTTGGCTACATCAGTGTGCACTGTGTGGTTTACGGAATGATGCATGCGTTTATGATCCACCATGGGTTCAATCTTTTGTCTGGGTGGCTTTTGTTTACTTCTTATAAGCGCATTACCCGCAAGGACCGAGCCCGGGTTGAGTAGTTGTACAGAGTACAGAGCAGAGGATACTGTTCAACTGCAAATAAGGAATAATGTTCAAATTGGAAATGGAATGGAAATGGAACTCTGAAATCTGAAATCTGAATCTGAAATCAGAACCTGCAAAACGGAAAAAGAACATTGGAAACCGAAATCTGAAATTGGACAACGGAAAAAGGAAAACAGACATTGGAAAACGAAATCAGACATTGGGAAAAAGTAAATGTCAACATGTACGTACAGAGGATGAGACGTCAGATTATTGAATCATATTTTGATATTTCGTTCGTTAGTAGCGTGTTATAGATACAATATTGAAAATCTGAAAAGTGCATTCGACTGAAAATCGAATTGCTCATCTATTGGTTCCAGCTGTGACAATCCACTGCTCAAATTATTTTTCTGTGCCACACTATGATTGCCAAATAAACTGTACATGACATTAGAGACTAACGGTTTCGGCAATCGATAGCAGAAAAAAGTACACTCAATAAAAGGCAATTTGAGACTCGCAAAAGCAGAATATCAGCTTCTAACATCCGTCAGAAAGCCAGCTAGAAACAAATCTCTCTCAAAACTTCTAATATTTTCATTTTTTTTCCACATTTTCACCCCACCTTCCAACGCCTTCTCCAGACTTCTCTCAATCAAAGTTTGGAGAGTGTCAGTTTCGAACCCAGTCCCAAATCCATTAAATGGACATTTGCCAAATTTCACTTACTTTCGAAAGGGCCAAAAGGAACAAACTCTATGTTCTTATGACGAAATGACTCAACGGCAAACAACGGTTAGTACCCCGCTATTTGACCTGTAATTTCCAGAAGGGAAAAAAAAAAGAAAACACAATGGGCGGGTGCAGTCGCTGCAGGTAGTATTCGCCAAACCAAGCGGTTTCAGCCCCAGAAATTTGCAAGCAGCCAGATTCGCCACTACCCTAACCCTGAAACTTCGGAGACGAAAAAAAGTTGCAGCAGCACACTGCAAACCCAGCTCTCAAAGCACCAAACCCACACTACACAACTAAAACCATGTCCTGGCTATTTGGAAAGAAAAAAGAGGAGCAGCCCAAGCTGGAGGAGGTGCGCGAGGTGCAGGAGGTGACCTTTGACCTCGACCCCAACGCCAACTCGGCCTCTTCGTTCCTCAACGCCAACCTCGACACCTCCAAGCTGCATCCCTTGGCCGGTCTGGACAGCGGAGTCGAGTACTTTTCGCTCGAGGACAACGAGACCATCCACTACGACGGCCTGCTGCCGTCCCGGGGCTGGAACGACGATCTGTGTTACGGAACCGGTGTGCTGTACCTGTCTGGTCTCGGAGTCGGAGGATTTTCGGGTCTCATGGAGGGTCTGCGAACGGTCCAGGCCGACGCCCCCGCCAAGATCAAGGTCAACCACGTGCTCAACACAATCACCAAGCGTGGTCCCTTCCTCGGCAACTCCATGGGCGTGCTCGGCATCTTCTACAACTTCCTCAACTCCAAGGTGCTGTTTGACATTCGTGGCAAGCACGACTCCGCCAACTCCATTGTCGCCGGCGCTCTTGCCGGCGCCCTGTTCCGAGCGCCCCGGGGCCTCAAACCCATGCTCATTGCCTCTGGAATCACCGCCGGAGGCGCTGCTGTGTGGTGCGTGGCCAAGCAGGCGATTTTCGGGCCTCCCCGTGAGGAAACCCCTCTTGAGTAAACAACGAGACCCAAGAGGCTTGTACATATTGAGCAGTGAGCAGTGAGCCGCGGGCCCGTGGACTCAGCTGCGTGTTTAGCCGGTCCCTGTCCGTGTAAATAGTGAAAAGATGACTTATGAGTGTGGTGTGGTGGGTGTGTATGCAAGGTTGTCGAATCTAGTGATGTCTAGTGGTAATCTAGTGATAATCCAAGTGACAATCCTAGTGATAAACTAGAGAGATGTCGGTGAGTGTTATTGTTTAGCAAATGATAGTGCAGTCTGATACTCTGTACTGAATCAGTGAGTAGTATCATGGTTGTTTAATAGTGCAGTCTCTATTGTCGGTGAGTATCGAGTATTATGGTTGTCACAATAGCACAGTCATAAGTATTACGGTTGTTTAACAGCTTGAGCAGTCTAATGTCTGATTAAAGCAACGTTTAAAACTCCTTATTTTTCTCACTTTCCTTTCTAGGTGTTGCTATCAGTTGTATTGATAAGCGACGATGGATCTGGGGTGTCGAGTGCACATTTCAACGAGCTAGGTATCAGAAACCAAACAGATTTCGCCCTTTCAGATTTCGCTCTTTCAGATTTCGCTCTTTCAGATTTCGCTCTTTCAGATTTCGCCCCCAGATTTAATCCAGTCAATCATTCTCTTGGTCTTCACTGTTTTACACGTTTATTAGTTAATATGACAACTCTTGATATTCTATGATGCAACAAGAGCATGGGTTTTAGTTCCTCCTCGCCCTCAAACAACAATTCTTTTGGACGGCTGCTGGTCCTCCATCTCCAATGCATGTTTGGCTGAAGTGGACTCTGTCTCAGCACCAGCAGAGTCAGCAGAGTCAGCAGAGTCAGCACCAGTCGACCCAGCAGTCTCAGCGACAGACTCAGCAACAGCCGACTCAACTCGCTTGTCCATTCCCTCCTTGATCTCCTTTCCTGTCTCAGCCTCAACCTCAACCCTCCCCTCCTGAGAGCTCTGTAGCAGCTCGTACTGAGCATCAATGTACTGCTCAATGGTGAGCGCGTCCTTCATGGTGGCCACCTTTTTGTAGCTGTCCGACTTGCCCGGAATCATGCGCGTCAAGCAGTACTTTGTGTTCTGGAAGGCGTTGTCGTACTGCCGGCAAATGTCCAGATACTCCTTGGCCACCTGCTGCCAGGGCAGACGTCCCTCGGCCCGGAAACACGACGAGTTGGTCTCTGCGGCCCGCGCAATCATGGCGCCGTCCACGCCGTACTGCTGCATCAGCCCAGCCAGGTCCTGGCGGCCCTCCACGTCTCCGTTGACCAGACACGTGATGCCGTGGTTGTGGCACACCTCGGCCACCTTGGCAAGGGTGTCTCTGATGACCGGTTGGCGGGGTCGCATGGGCGTGGTGCGGCAGTGGATGGTCAGGTTCTTGACGCCCGTCTGCGCCAAACGGTCCACCAGCTGCAGAGTCTCTTGCTCGGTCTCCAGCAGCCGGATCTTGACGGAAATGCTCACTCCAAACGGCTCGCCCACCTCTTTCACCAGCGCCTCGAGAATGGCCACCAGCGTGTCCGGGGTCTTGAGCAGCGCCGCACCCATGCCCGAGTGGATGGAAAAGTGTTTGGGACAGCCGCAGTTGAGATCGATGCCTGCAACGTCCGCAGCTACCATCTTGCAGGCTGCCACAGCCAGTTCCGGGTTGGCCGAACCCAGCTGGAAAATGATGCGGTCTTTTTCCGCGCCGCCCGTCTGGAACACTATGGACTTTTTGTCCTCGTTGCCCTTGCCCTGTCTGGCGGTTGTAAAGTCCACAGTCTGTGTTTTTTCGTTCCACTCACGGGTGCACTCGAGCATCTTCTTGTCGACAATCTCGGGACCCCAGACCAGATCTGCGCCGTACTTGAGCGACAGCAGCCGTGCGGGCAGCTCTCCCGAACGCACCATGGGCGCCAGAACCAGTTTGCCTGCGTAGTTGACCATTCTGCGAAGTGTTGGTTTCATGAAATCAAAGGTCTCTGCAGATGCTGGCTCATCTTTTTTTTTTAATTTTCGAAAAGCCAAAAACCCTTATCTGCATGAGGTTGGTAGTTGTGGGTTCGAGTCGCAGTCAATGTATAAAAAAGTTTTCTTTCTTTTCTTCTTCTTCTTCTTCTTCACTCTTTTTTTTTTCTTGTTTCGGAAACGCACAAAGTTGCCGTCTCCTTTGCGACACCCACAACAGCGGCCGTGTTGTGCTTGACATCCCCACCGATGACCGGCCCCTTGTCTGCGGACCTCAGTGTTTAGATTCTTCCGAATCCGACCGACGCTGCATGAAACGCTAAACCCTAACGCGGCACGGAAGAGCATCTTCTCAGTGGAAATTGCAGGGGGGGAGCGTGTAGCCGTCGTGACGTTGAACAGCAGCCCCGCGACTCTGGCCACGGACACAAATCCAAGGCCAGTGTAGCCCGGGAACTGCAAACCCAGCCGTGGGTGGGATACAGCTCCCCTTTTATAACCTCGTCTGAACCCCTTTTAAGGCCCTCGAAATCGGGCACTGCGGGGATTTGAAAATATTATTACCGGCTGCTCGTACAGCACGTAGTAGCCACCAACCAAGACCCTGTTATCTTCACCAACGCCAACTCTCGGAAAATACGACCAGACGTGCAGCCTCGACAGAAGCCGTCCTCAAAGAGTCCGCACACCGTTCTGTACTCACTGATCACAGAACCGCTGTGATACTCTCGCCGCAGACATCTCCTGATCGAACGGCGCCTACCCACCACATCCACCCCGTCACCCACAACATCCGGCGTGTCACCAACCGCACAAGGAGCCGTGCTAGCACAAAGACAACATGGTGGAGCTCACTATAGCGGCGATACGCGACCACTACCGGGCCAAGCGGGCCGGCCAGAAAAACGACAACGCTCTTCCGTACCCAGTTGCCGAAGACCCTGCACTGATGCCGAGCCCAAACGCACCTCCGCTGCCGCCACCAAAGGTCACACAGGAGCACACTCCGCTGATGCGTGCCCACTCCCAGACCATGCCACCAACAGCGCCCTATCCGCCCCAAGCAGGGTCCCAGATGCCCCCATCACAGATGACAAACGACTTTGACCACAGGGGCGGCCGAGTGGAGATGCCGGGCTTCCAGGAGCCGCCTCCTCAGAAATCCCCCCAGCGCTCTCCCCAGCAGCCACGCACCCAATCGCCGCCGAAAATGCGACCCGTCAAATCGCTGATCCCGCCGAGTCCCAAGTCCAAAGAGCTGCCCGAACTGCCGCCTCCACCACCCAGCCAGGGCAAAAAGGAGCCCAAGCTCAAGCTGAACTCGTCAAAATACACAAACTTCTTCTCGTCCGAGGAAATGTTCAACCAGAGCATTGTCCCGAGACCGTTGGTGAGCGAAGTGATTGCCACCGTCACAGCCGAGATCAAGGCTAGAGGTACGTATAACGGCGAAAAAATCACGATTTTTACTCACATACTAACACAGGAATTCTCACGCCATATCTGATGCTCCCGTTCCGACCAGACACTATCCCAAGCGCAGTTCCAGAGCTGGTCAACAAGATCTTCCCTCAAAACTTCCAGCCCCTGCAGGGAGAAGAGCTGGTTCGACTGGTACGAAACTCTGAAATCTACACTCTCTGTGGAGTTCTAAAATGGTGCTGGTGCCGAATGCCCGGAGGAGTCATCTCCTGGCCAGTGTACAACAGATTTGTGCAGGCCGAAAAGGAGCTTCACAACGACTACCACTCCTTTTTGACGGTCATCCCCCAGTGCATCGAAACCGAAGCTCATGCCACGATTCTGTATCACTTTATGGACTTGCTGGCGGCCATTGCCACACATGGCCAAAAGAACGGTATGGGAGGTCGAAAGCTGGCTCGACTGGCTGGGTCTTGGGCCTTTGACGTCAACACTGGTGCCGATGGGCCAGTGTCTTTCCAGGATGGAGTCAACTCTTGGAGTCAAGCTGCCGAGGCCACCAACCACTTGTTCTTTTCTTTTCTGAGAACCATGCTGCCCGCAAAGGGCACTCGGGCGTCTGAGGTCCCAAAACTCCCTAGAAGTCTCGAGTCACTGCTGGTCTCCTCAGTCTACCCACCTCTGCCTCTACATAAATCCAGACTGGTGCCTGTGCCTCTAGTTTCTCTGACTGTGGGCAAGCTCTCTTCCTCACCACTGGTGCTGCTCAAGCGAGCTGCCAAGACTGTAAAGTTCGACAACCCGGCTGTCTTTGCCACAGAGGACGACTTCAACACTCTCTACTTTCTCTTCAGAGATCCCAAGATTGTCGAGCAGAAGCTGTCGCCCGAGTCCAAGCGTGTCCTCCATGATATCGTCCAGGAGAACCCTCTCAACAATGAAGTTTACTACGACACCCGGTCCGCTGAGTGGAAGGTGAGAGGCGTCCCCAGTCTGCAGGAACCTGGAGTAGACTTCAGAGCCAAGACATGGTCCAAGAACTACAACTCCACATTCACGGACCCTTCCACGGGAGCCAAGTCTGCCCAGCCTCACAACTACGTATACGATGCTGATGAAGGCTACACGTACAAGATGAAGTCTCACAATGTGTCGACATGGGAGCAGTTTCAAAAATCTGGATTTGACCAGGGTGCCAACATCCAGCGGCCAGGAACGGCCTTGTCGGGTAGATCTATCCCCATGAACATCCCCTGGGCTAACACTGTGGCAGGAGAGAATGGCGATACTGCCCCTGCTGTGAAATCAGGATTCGAGCAAAAAGTGACTGCCTCGGTGACGCAGGTGTCCATTGACGATTTTTTCGTGTGGGTGTGGATGTCATCGCTATCCATCGAGCAGCCGGAGATGAACAAGGCTCTGTTTGGCCGCTCAGTGGTCGTAGAGGTTGAGATCTCGCCTGGCCCCGGAGGAAGACGATGGGTGGTGGTAGAGGAGGTACTTTTCCCTCCCCCTGTAACTCCTCTTCCTGCACCTGAGCCAGCACCCGAGCCCAAGCCTCGGGCCATCCCCAAACGAGTGGTATCGACTCCTCTGCCTATGCCTCCTCCAGAATCGCCCAGAAAGAGGAAACAGCATACTCGTCGCAAGTCGGAAAAGATCATCACATTTGAATATGACGACTTGGACCCTCTTGTTGCCGCTGTGGCTGATCGAATCGAGCGTCGCAACTCGCAACGACGAGTTAGCCCTCCACCTCCTCCGCCACCTCCGAAGATGGCCGACTCATCCACGCAGACGTACTGTGACCAGCAGACGCAAACAGACCCTGTGGATCTTCCTGACGAACATATCCTTGAAACTTCTCCCGAGCCACAATCTGTGCCTCAGCAGCACACTCGGGATCTTGGAGTCCAAACTCTCAGTACCGTTGCCGAGGATTCAGAGGATCATTTTCGACCAGGCAGCAAGTCTGAGGACAGACCCAACAGCAAGTCTTCTTACCACACTCCATCTGCCATCCATGGTTCTCCTGCATCAATGTCGTCACCTTACTACATGTCCAGATCAGCGTCTCCTCATCACCTGGGCGGCGTCTTTGAAGTCGAGGAGCCGTGGGTTCCTGATTCTCCTCCTACGCTTGCGAATCTGCACATTTCTGAACCAGAGCCAAAGCCCTACCCGATTCAAAATCATTTACCATCGTTAGAACCCCAACCTTTTCAGCAGGTGGTATCCATGATCATTGACTCTTCGCCAGAGAGGACACCTGTTCCTGTACATTCGCCCAATGCCACACCCAAAGTTAATCGATCTGTGAAGCGAAAACCCGTGGGCTCAGCTCCCACACTGCCTCATCCAACGTCTCCGGACATGAGTGTTATTTCTCGTGGCAGCACTCCAGGGATCGACAGTGTGGTCGGTGGTATTTCTGACATACTAGAGGCCGAGGAACATGATGAGGATCACACACAGCAGGGGCAGCAGCAGGAATTCAGACGCAGCATGCCCTCGGACATTTACACCCCTGAGAGCTCTGAGTGGGCTCACCAGGGTAGGGTGGAGCCTCAACCTCAGATGACGAGTGAAGGGGCCAGAGATGGGGTCGAAGCTAGAGAATTACCCCATCAGGGTAGTATGGGTTTTGGTGGTGGTGAAAGAATCCAGCTACCCACCAATCACCACCAGCCTCCTGCTACCCACGCTCCTGTGCAGGCGGCTCCTGCTCAGGTCACTCAACATCCTCCTCCGACTGTTGTCGCAGCCACAACAGCAGCAGCCACAGCAGCGGCCAGAGCAGCAACTGGCGCGCTTCCCGGAGCCCCAGAGACGCCCATTTCTATGGCTCACTCTCAGGCCAACTCGGTGGCACACTCTGTCGCGGCGTCAGACTCGGAGGCCTACAGAACCGCCTCAGCCACCGACGCGTCTCCAATTTACGAACGAGAATCGCGGAACATCCCCTCGGATATCTCTAATGTCGGACTGCAAATCTCAGGAATCAAGAACCAGAAGTTGCGTCAACGGGCCATTTCTCCGGGAGTTTTCTCTTCCGACCAGAGTGCCTACGAGTACGGATATGACTACACCGACGAGAGCGAGTACGAGCAGCCTGAAATGGCAGCAAGAGGAGGAAGAGGGGGACGGGCTGGACGAGCAAGAGGCGGCCGAGGAGGCCGAGGTGGAATGATGCCTCCTATCATGCGTGGCTTCTCTCCCCAGTATAGCTACCCACAAGGCCAGTTCTATGGCTATCCCTATGGCTATTGGCCTGGCATGGGTCAGATGAATCCAATGCAGATGAATCAGATGAACCAGATGAACCAGATGCAAATGAATCAAATGAACCAGATGGGCATGGGCCAAGGCATGGGGCAAATGGGCATGGGACAGGGCATGGGGCAGGGCATGGGTCAAGGTATGGGTCAGATGCCTCCAGGAATGATGGGTCAAGGTATGATGGGACCTGGTGGCCCCAGTCCTGGACCTGGAGGGCCTGGAGGCCACGCCAGTAGTCCTAGTCCTTCCAAAAACAAGGCTGCTTCGGTAGATACGTCTTTTATGGACACCGGACCCATGGGAATGAGCAGCGCAGGGCTCAAGAACCTTGCTAAGCCCAGACACACTCCCAAACGAGACTTACCGTCCCCCATGTCTGTGGCGTCTTCTTCGGGCTCTTCTTTTGGTCCGAATGTGGGTCGTCAACAGCAGCAACAGCAGCAAATGGGCATGGGCATGGGTATGGGCCAAATGGGGCCTATGCAGATGGGTATGCCTATGAGTATGGGTATGCCTGGGGGAGGCATGGGTATGCAGGGCGGCATGGGTGGAATGCAGGGAGGAATGGGAATGGGAATGGGAATGGGAATGGGAGGCATGCCTATGGGAGGCATGGGCCTGGGTCCGGGTCACGGGCAAGGCCAAGGCATGTCTCCTGGACAAATGCCACCCAGATCCGACTCGGACTCTGATGCCAACTACTACCCTGGTGGACCTCCGAGATACCTCCGGAAGATTGGAGGCCAGGACGCTGCCATTGACCGACAAGGTAGCCACTCAGAGAACAGACCTCCCTATGGTTACCCACTTGCCCAGGAGAAAGGCAAGGGCCGAGAATCCGACGGGGAACAACAGCCTCGTAGTTTCGACTTACACCCATTAGATGACAACGAGTCTTTTGTCGACTCCAACCTCGGATCCAACGAGCCTACGGTGGTAGCATCTGCTCCTGCCAATTGTGACAGCCCTCACCAGAGTGAGGAGACAATTATGCTGTCTCGCGGGACACCCCAGGCCACCCAGGTTGATTATTCTTACGAGGCACCAACTCCTGCTGCGGTTCCCGGTCAGTATCACTATGTTCGAGCTGTGGATCCAGATTCTCCCCCTCCTACCCCTCCCACCATCCAGGACTTTCGTCAGTCTTGGAGCGCTGGGCGTGTGCGTCTAGAAACTCCTCCCTTACCTGCTGTGGTTACTGATGAAGATATCAAGGATGACGAGAATATCCAGACGTCTCTGAGCTCTGCCATTGGTGTTGATGACTATGTGGCAGCCGCTGTGCATCTTAATCGAAATCCGTCTGTCATCACTGGTGCCCACGTGACTTCCATAGCTGTGCCTCTGGACGGTGATGATGACGAGACTGTACCTGCCAATAATGTGGACCAGGAGAGACCAAGGACACGAGGACACATTGAGCGTCCCACTTCACACCGTATGTCTGCTCCTCCAGCTTCCAGAGACGGCATTGAGTCTGTTCCCAGACAACACACCAGGTCGGTTTCCACGTCTCAGCTCAACAAGACACTTCCTCCTCCGCCCATTGACGTTGAGAGGGCACGAGCTTTTGGTTCCACGGCTTCTTTGGCCAGCCCCAGTAGTGCCAGTACCACTAGTGCTGGATCTGCGACTAAGCGATCGTCGTTGTTTTTCCGTAAAAGTGGACCTCCTTCTCCGGAGAAACTGCGCGAAATGGAAGCGCAAGACACTTTGTCAAAAGAGCATATTGTGAGTTGGGTTGATCGTCGTCGTCCTGACGGCAAGCGGATATTCTCTGGCGGCCCATATGACGCTGTGTAAATATAGATATCAATTAATTCATGACCAGTACGTAGAGAGTAAGGGGTTATCTAGGTTCAGATATAGATAGGGTTGAAGGTAGACTCGGAAGAGGACCTCATGTGTTTCGTAACTGTTGCCTTTTGAGATATTTTCAGGGGTTCATTAGATCAGTATTTTCTTCCGAGTCCAACGGTGCCGTTTATCTCGTAATACGGCCACTACTTGGCTTTTTTGAATTGCACCGTTAGGAGGTAGAGTTCAAATATCGGATCCGCGACTTTCTGAGTTTCGGAGTTGCGGTCTATCCTAGAGTAACTCCTGGGTCCAAGCTGGTCAAGACCCATGACATTTTATACGGACTTGTATGGACTTATCGGACTTATACCAGGGTGTCAAGACAAAGAGACGTATAAAAAAAACTGTGCCCAGCCCCTGAAACAATATTGCATCTGGTGAACTACATTCAGGGTCATATTTATATTTGAGACATGTGCAAAGTGAGACAGTTTCTGGACCCCGGATATTAAAACGCGAAATTAACGGTTTCAAAAATACTGGATTTTGTTCATAGAACAGATAAGTTACAATTTTCAAATTTCAGAGAACAAATTATGTTGCCTCTGTTCCAGGAACATATTGTACTGGCTGTCTGAAACCAAACATATGGTGAGCACTATCATTATGTCTCTGTAAGAATACGACCATGTACAACATGTAAAACATGCTGCACACGTACATCACCATGTTTACGAGGGGGTCCTTGTCGTTTCCCCTGACTCGTGCATGAAACACTCTCGTAACTCGATCACTCTAAGATAATTTAATAATGTACACATCTCCTAATAAATAACCATCCGGTGGGACGGGAAGCCATTTGCTAGATTTGGTGGTCTAGTATGGTCATTTTGGGGACTGATGGTCGGGCTGTTCCGACTGGTGGCCGAAGCCTGTTAGTATGTCATTGTAAAGCTCTGCGGGGCAAAGCCGGCTACTTTCTCCATTTGAGCTTTTTGCTGACCCTTCTCCAAGAAGATTCAGAGGGGCTCTCACAGGGAGGCTGTCCGTTGGTCACTCCGTGCTTGTTGGGGGTAATGTCGATCGCTGCGGCAAAATGTGTAGATGAGACGATGGCGACTGACGGAGAGCAGCTAGTGGCCGCCCTCTCGCTCTGGAGGAGTAAAATCTGCTGATGTTGTTGCTGCGCCAGCGCTGCCGCCTTGTTGTGTTGCAGCATGGAAACTTCAAACAGCGAAGGCGACTCTGGTGGCGTCACGGGGCTCTGTTGTGTGGGGGAAGAGGATCCTGACGAACCGGGAGACGCGAGGCGGTGTTTGATGACTGTGCGAAGTGGTGGACGCAGCCGTTCCGCGGCCAGACGTTCGTTGGAAGTGCTGGCTCCGTTGCAGCAGCACATGTCGTTGCTGACCTCTTCGCTGGCCACCTGTGTGATGAACGGGTAGTATCCGTTTTCCTTCATGAGCTCCTTGACCTGGGCTGCAGCCTCGTTGAGGGTATCTGGGTGAGGCGCTCCCTCCAGCGGCACTTGGCAGAGCCCGTCTCTGATTTCGCAGGGAATGTTGAGTTCGCGAGGCGAGTCTCGCTCCATGTAGGACAGCATCATGCGCTGCCACAGCACCTTGGCCTTGGGGTCCTCCGGGTTGTCGAGAAACAGCTGTGCGTATTTGTGCGCGTCGGTGAGAAACTCCAGCGTCTCCAGACAGTGTTTTGACGACAGAAACGCCGAAAAGGCCGACAGCGAGTACGGTGGGTTTGCGTTATTGCTGAGAATGTCGTCCAGCGACGGCGAGGAGTCGTATCCCGAGCCCGTGGAGCCTGTGGAGGGCACGGACGACGGCGCCAGGCTGGACGAGGCCGATGGCGACTTGACACACGGTTTGAGTCGCGGACCGTAGTCGAGATAATCCAGGGACGAAGCCCATTCCTTGTCTTCTTCTAGCGGGTCCATGGCGACATGTATGTGTGGGGGTGTTGGGGGGTGGGTGTAGCGGGACGTGTCGTGGGGTGGTAGTGTCTGTGGCTTTGCGAGCGCGTGTCGGTTTCGCCGTTTATAATCTGGCTGTGGTCGCTTGAGTCTGGGTCTGGTGGCGGGAGACGATTAATTTTTGTTGCTGGCACGAACAGCTCAAGTGGACAGACTGAGAGAGTGCTTTGGGGGGCGGTGGTTCGGGCGTTTGTGTCGGTTCACGGAGAGAGAAGATGTCCGCAGTGGCGAGAAACAAGTCAAGAGGGAGAGAGAGCTTGCTGGCCTAGGTCGCTTTTTTTTCTTCTTTCTGCCACTAGCTACCAGAGAGGGTACCGTGACTCGTGGCGTAGACCTGTAGTTAAATTTATTGGGAGGGAATAGAATATGCGAGTATGCAGGTGGGGTTACGCGGTGGCTGGCGAAAACGTGCCAAAGTGGTCGAGCGGCAAAAGACGAGCAGAGGGAAAAAAGAGGGCCTGGGCGTATAGATATACAGGCTGGGGGGGACGACGAGGAGTGTGTAATATCTGGCGAGGAATTTCGGCTGCTGTCTTCTGGCGTCTGCGAGCCGGAATATTTTTTGCGTACTCTGTTTCTGTTTCTCTTTTTTTTTTTTTTTTTCCTTTTCTTGTTGTCCTTGTTCACTGTCGTTTATACGCTTACAATGGTCGTACTGGCTGTATTTGGACAAGGCGGCTTTTGCCTTTCTCTTCTTCCTTCCCACTCTTTTTTCTCTTTCTTTTTTCTCTTTTCTTTCTTTCTTCTCTTTCCCTCCAAACGCTTCTCTCATGTACACAGCTTTTTTTTACACCTGCCAGAGGGTGCCTGTGGTGCTGTCAACTTTTAGACCTGGGTTTTGGTTTGGGGACTGGAGCACAAAGAATAGCCTTTTAGGCTTTCTATTGCAACCCAGAACTTTTTATTTTTATTTTTATTTTTCCTGCTTTTTGCTTTTCTCCTGTCTTTGCGGACATGGCGGCGTTGGCATCTTCGACTGAGGTTGTCCACAAACAGCGACTCTGCGACCGGAGGAAATGACCGCAAAAGCGCACCCTGCGACGAAGGCGCCCTGTGCGCCGCATGCGCCTGACGCAGCTATGCGGAATCCGTCTTTGTGATTGCACCATGTCTCGTGACACATGTAAGGCTGTGCGACGGCAGGGTAACCGGAGCGGCTGGCTTCTATTGTGAGTTTATTTTGGCCCGTCCACCAGCTATTGTGCGACATGGTATGCGTGAAAAGTTAGGGTTATGGCGATCCGGGGAGCGGGTGGCTATTATTACCGGACTGTCAAACATCGGGGGGTGAATATTCTTTCCAAATGAATATTGCCGATATTATTGGGAGGCCGAAAAAAGAAAAAAAAGAGGCAACCTCCGATCTTCTGGCAAGTGGTTGTCGTTGCTGCCGAACGGGTGGTAGCAGCCCCCAGCAGCCCCCCCGCGACCCCCCACTTGCGCGCCTTGTCCTCCGGCGACTCATTTACGGCAGTGGACCTTCTGATCCCGACAGGGGGGCTGCAGAGATGCAGGCAATAGACCCCCAGTCCAGACCAGAGACAAAGGGCGGTTCTGGCAGAGAGAGTGGTTCCTGGCGACGATATACGGGCCACTGCGACGCCGGTGGGAGTCGTTGGCGACCCGCAAGTGCCTCGTTCCGGATCCCGCAAAAATGCCACGGTGCTCTTCGGTGCAGCAAGCACGCAAGGGCGTGTCTCTGCATCTAACGGTGGCTGTGGTATATTACACTGCGCCTACTGTGTGCGCAGTTGGCTGAGACTCGCTGTGTTGGGAGCAATCAGGCCATAGGTGGCAAATATTTTTGCGTCGTCCAAAAAGCAGCGATGGCAGCTAGACTACAGCAAAACAAGAAAAAAAAAGGGGGAGCAAACGGCCGCTTTTCCACCATACAGCACGAAAGCACACTCAGCGTACACCCCCTCCCCCCCCTAGCAATGTCCCCTCTTGCTTTTTCTGCGATCCTTTTTTTCTGCTTTCCTTTTTCTGATGCTCCTCCATCTGGTTTCTTTTCTTCCTTCAAGGTCGAAGGTGTGAAATTGCCAAGGTTTGCTTTTTCTGCCGCCAATGCATGCCTTTCTCTCCATGCTATTGTTGGGGCATAAATGAGCACGCGGATCCCGGCCACGCTAGCGGAAAACGCTTCCGGGCGTCCGAGTCGCGCGAATGCAATACACACGGTGGTATGATACCAGCCTCAGACCCTCGCTGGACCCGCTGCCTATAAAAAGAATCGGCTACGTTCCACACTTGATTCATGCACAGGGTTCCAAATGGCGCTACTTCCATGCTATGCGCAACGGCTTTTGTGCATGGAAGGAGCTTATTCAAACAGCAACTTTAGCCATGTCTCCAAAAAAGCCTGCCTCGCCCAACCTCCTCCACCAACGGCAGTAGCTGCGTGGCCGCGTCTGTTCTCGCCAAGAGCACCCCATCGGGACCCTGTGTCAGTGCCGCTGGGGCCCACCTGACAGCTTTGACAGGGTCTGGCAAAAAGAGGCTTTGACAATGCACGCACAGGTGCACCGCACGCATGTCTCTTGGCCATCATCTCTGATTCTCCCGCATGCGTCCAGAACTCCAAAAGATAAGCCAGTACATAATCGGAGTCCGGAAGTAGACAACGTGGCGTCTCTCTTTCTTGGCCAGGGACGGCCCCTACGTACGGTACGGTGCGCTCTCTGCAGCGAATCGGCCCACCTCACGGCCGTTTCCAGCTACCGAGGCCATTCAGTTTCAGCTTCTGTCTTTCTCTTTCTTTACCACGTCACGTCAGTCAACCTGACAGTAAAGCAGCCGTGTCAGGCTCCCAATGGGCCCAGAAGGTCTTCTGGCAACTAGACTAGTCTAGACTGCTGCCGCCATTTGGGTTGGAGAGGGGAGAAGACTCGAACCAAGGTTGGACCGAAAAAAAAGAGTGGGCCTTTGATGTTGCTGCTGCTGTCCGAATAACGACTCTGGCGCTCAGATTATTAAACCGCTGCACCCTGGAAAGATGGAGCCACTCCAAGATTGTTTGTATGCAGAAACCGAAGAAAATTTGCGCACGTTTCCTTCCCCAGAAATTCCGAACGCTCCACTTCCGGACATTCCGGACGTTCCGAACACTCTGAACATCCGGAGATTCCGACACTTGTGTTGATATGTAATCATCATGGTTCAAGAGCATGTGTGTCTTGTTTGCCAGCACAACAATGACTGACAGAAATCCCAACGGAGAGTAGGTCATGTCAAAATCACCTTTTTGAGAAGTTTTGGCATAATATTAATAGCCGTGAAAAGCCGACATTGCGAGTGGAAGCGACCAGGAAGGAACGTGAATCCGGATGGAAGTGATTGGGAAGATGTGGTGCTGGTCTCGAAGCAAATATGTTTCGCAGCTATAGCAGCGACTTCACCAACAGTCGGATATTTGGTACACTAAGCGGAACTACGTTAGTTTGGTCTCTTGAACGGCTATCTTAGTCTGCGGTGCGGTAACAATACCAGCTCTTTTTCATGTGTTCTTGTTTGGAATCGTCTCAGATACATCCTGTACAGAGTAGTGAAATAGCAGAGGCTATGATTGTTGAGAACCTGTCTCTAGCTGAGACCTACAGCCTGAGGCACTCAGGCGTTGTACGATACTTTACCAGACACTGCCAAAGAGAGAGATCAGTTTTTGAAGAGTTATCAGTAGTGTTGAAGCAGTTGTGTTTGAGAAACGACCCTAGAGACGCAGGATTACTCTCTGGGTGAAACGAAGAGAGATGTTCTCAGATACCAAATGGTTCACCGAATTGAAATGTTAACAGTACAGAGGCTAATTAAAGTACTCTGTACTAATTCGAAACCTGCTCCATATCATCACATTATCAGGCCAAAGTGAGAGATACCGACATGCCAGATTCGGACATTGGAGTACAAAAAACTTGTTACAATCAATATGAATGATCCGAAACGAACAAGTTATTAATCGCAACAAATAAATCATGCTGCCGCTTTAATAACCTCGATTGGACTACTATTGAGCAGACTAGAGCTACTATAACATCTCACTTCATAGTGGAAGATGAAAGGAGGTGCAAACTTCGTATGAACAGAATACGGGTAAAGCGAGATCTAATTCCGATGCCTGGTGTATGAGGGAATCCAGAGGGTTCAACCAATCTTCCTATCTTTGAAAATCACGAGTTTTTTTATTTTTTCTTCTTCATTTTTCGTGTGGATACACCAACAAAATCTACTTGTATCCATTAAGGACCAATAAATCGTACTACACTGAAGCCCATGAATTCATATTACTGATTAGACACTCTTTTCAACATCTTTTCAACATTCCCAGCCAAAGGACTGTCCCTCATATCCTTTCAAACTCCGATTCTAAACATACCACTTCCCGTATTACACTCCAATAAAATATATTAATCCAAATCACAACTTGATATCACTGACATCCCGGTTATCGGTGTAACTCGTAGGATGTCCATCGTCCTCAATGTCTTTGAGCCACACACTCTGGGCACTCTTCTTGTCGGGGTAGGCCATGTTGGGCATCAGGTTCGGACTGATGATCATCTGATTATTATCCTGCCACTGGGCAACCTCGGCCTGCAGCAGCTGCAGCTCCTTCTGGAACCGCTTGCCAAACACGTCAATGTAGTACGTGGCACCGTTGTAAGACGCGGTGAACAGAATAAACGTCATAAACGCGCCGGAAAGATAGCCGTAGGTGTACCAAATGGGGCAAAAGAGCATGGTGCCCAGCTGGTAGCCAAACTGGATGGCTGTAAAGGCCACCACAGGGAAAGGTTCTGGCAATCCGTTGACAAACTTGCCCAGAGGTGTCTTGCTGTAGGATCGTCTGAGCCACTCAAACGACGTGACTCGGCCTGCTCTGATCTTGTCCTTGCGTCGAATAGTGATAAAAAAGTGGTAGAGCGACTGCCAGATGGCGTAGGCCACCGAAGTCCACACCAGACCCTGGACCATGTTCCAGGTGTCCACTTTCACCGATCCCGGGAACCGCACGGCCTTGTACTCCTGGTCCAGCACGTGGACAATAACGTGGAACAGCACCGGCGGGAAGATGTGAATGAAGGCTGACGTGGTCTTGTCCAGCGAATGCAGCACCAGCGAGTTTCGCCAGGTGATGACTGCCCACGACAGCGTGCCTGTGGTGAAGGAGTAGCAGGAAATGAAGAGCCGTTCGGATCCAGGGAAGACCCATAGAAACAGCAGCGTCAGAAAATTGACAAAGTAGCACAGGTCGGCCAGAAAGTAGTGGTACTCCTTTTTCCGGTACGTGTACGCTCTGATGGGCATGAGGAAACAGAAGAAGACCGTGTAGACCACATGCAGGTACTCGGGACTGTGGCCCATAATGTATCCAATGAAAAAGATGGTCACCAGACCAATGGCAAACGTGTATTTTTCCGTCGAGTTGATGGCGGTGGCCGTGCCCAAACGGGTTTCCATTCTCTCCATTTGGCGGATCATCTGTTGCCGAAGCCGGTCGATATCCTGGTTTCCCTTGATTTTGTTGCGCTGTCTGATGGCCGCCTCCTTGATTTCACCGGCCTTTTTACGCGCCTTTGTGGGGATCGTTTTGGTCAGCTGGGTCGTCAAGGACAGGTGGTCCAGGAAATCAAACATTTGGTGGCGGTCCATGTCGTGTTCGTATTCCAGCGACGACAGCGACGCCGACGACGTGTTCCTCGTCAGAGGAGCCAGCGTGTCGTCTTCCATCTGTGAGTTGTCTTTCTGCGGAGCTTTTGATGAGCTGGCAGGAGCTACTGCTGGATCTGGGCGACTAATTGCGCGGAGATTGGGCGGACGCGTCGAAGGCTGTGTCGCGAGGTGGGTCGAAAAGGTGTCTCAGACAGTCCGTCGGAGCTTGGTAGGTTGCGAAAACGGCTGGTCTGGTTCCTGGTACCGTTAGTCGAACTTCTTGCTGGTTCGCGTGCTGTTGCCGATTTAAACTTTGATAACAGAAACCGCCAAGGCAAGTCACGTGATGTGGGGAGGGGGGGGGGCGAAACAACAACAACGTCGCATACCTCCCAACGAGGCAACCGGTTAGCCTCTTTGGGCCAGTAGCGTCCCATATTACGGCATCTGTGCACGTGGTTGTGGCAGGTGGCGTTGATAGAGGTTTTTTTTTTTTTTCTGTCGCGAGTTTTCCCGAGATTTCGGATAAACTAGTGGCGGCAACGAGAGTGGCAGGGGCCGGGAGCTGCGAACGAGGGCGTTTCAACGGTGGTGTAACCGCAACTATACGACGAAAACTGGCCGAGATGAGTGTTTGATTTCTCCTCTTTTTATGGTGACACTTTTGCAAAGGTGTGCTGTAGCATTTACGCCATTTACCATTTACAGTGTGTGTCGTTACGGTACAGATGTACTCTGTACTGCACTCCTAAACGCGTACATTTTGGATGCTGGAAGCTGCTAAAACCTGCATTATGGGTACTAGGCGAATTCTGAAAAGCGCATCTGGCCCAGATTTTCCTTTTGAGCACGGCCCTTTTTTGAATAACCACTTTTGGCAGCACATTCGGGCGTTTGGCCATCTACAGACGTCCCTCCTTTTCCGACCAAGACAACGTGTATGGTAATACTTCTATTTTTTTATTCTCAAAGGACCTGACCACTAAACACTAGCCCTGGATCCCCGTAGCTCGGACTAGATCCTGCGTAGAAGACGCTTGGAGCAACGTTGACCCTCATAAACGATACTAGCATCAGGAATATGCCTTTTTTAGACCCGAGCTATCTTATACCCTCTGGAGCATTCGGGATGCCAAAAGGGAGACAATCGAGTTGTAGAAGCTACAGAGAGGTCTATGGTTTCTAACAGTGAATCGGCAGGTCTTTGATTCCCAAATGGGTCTGATTTGGTGGAGTAAACCCCCACTCCGTGACAAGATTAACCTCTCAACGGTCCAGGTGACCAGATTGCGTCTTTTTCATTTATCGGCTTTACAGATGTTTCAGTCCCTTGCGTTATCCTTCGGGAAGCAAGTACTCTGTACTCTGTAGTTTATTAGAAGACCGAATGCTTCATCTTAGTCGATTGACAACAGCTTTTTCCAGCTTTAGTTAGTGATAGCGTGTAAACAGATTCAGAGCTCTGAAGACAGCAGTTTGCCAATATACGTATACCGATGTAGCGACATCCGTTCAAAACATCATATTAGCGGTTTAATAACTTCAATGTTTCTGAATTGTCTTCGTTCAGAAATCTGGAGTATGTATTGCATAGGTGGTAGTCCTTCAAACTGTTGGACCATCATACGGTGGAGATACGTGAAATCAGAAAAGTGCTTTCATTTACAACCCAGACAAATCACCCAGTGATGCTCAACTGGTAGCAAATTCATTCAGAACCTCTCCAACAGTACTTGATGCTGTTTGATAGGCATCACTCACTTCTCACTGAACCAAAAGACATTCGAGAGGGTCTGGAAAAAAATACCAAAGAGTGCATTGTACTCTCAAAACGACTTTCCCGAACGAGAGGTTCAAAAGCTCAATACATTCAACCTGACCCGATCTGTATGGAACTACGCCAGTAGAAAATGCGATGAGGTAAGCGGAACCCTAAATAATTAATTTCAGAGACAAAAAGGTCGAAAATATTTGAGGAAGGTGACGTTGAAGATAAGATTGAAATATTCTGATGAGTGCCAATTTAATCGTCTCAGTATTGAAATCCAAATATACTGGTACCATTGGTTTGCTCAGAAGTGGTCTCAACAATAATATTAGCAGAGCTGTCTGCAGCTTAAGTTGCTCCTTACTGGATTTATGATCATTTAATATTTCACAAATAATAAGCGGAGACAGCAAAAAAATTTAGAGAAGATAAAAAAAAAGGGGTACTTATTTCAGCTGTATCACCGTTGAACCACCGAGGTAGACCCTGAATGACATGCCCATGACAAGGAAATGTGTACAGCACGGTCTAATCCTTGTCCCAAATCGGATCTGAAACCCGTACACATGGTATTATTCAGGTGAAACAGGACACTGTAGAACACCGACTGTACAAGGGAGAAGGAAGAGGTACCGAGTAAAAGTGAGACACGGCCATCGCAGTCGCACTGTACAGTAACGACCGTGATCATGATGGGCATGTGATTGCAATGGTGAGATGGAGCATGTACAGTTGCCCAGCAGTACAGCATCGATCCATTGTGCTGATACTTCGATGCCGAGGGAGTCTGCACAAACAACGAACGTTCATGACATGGGTCAACAAGATCCTGGATCATCACCTGCTCCTGGGCAACTTACAGTGGAACCACCATTTCGCATGTGTCGTACATTCAACCGTCAATTAACTAAATAAATATCTTGCCGCCAGAGGCTCACCACATTTTGGACTTTGTTAGTTTGGATTGAGGAAAATAATCAGCTTCTCAGAAAAAGATCAGTCCCGAAAGATGGTTAACAAAAGCATCATCGCGTGCAAGCTAGCGGATGTTGGTTGGATATTATATCATCACTTAGTAAAAGACAATGATTGCCGGTTTGTACTCACTGTTTGTGCTGGGGTGTGCAAGAAGAAAAGTTTGTGCGGTCCGTGGTATATATGCGGTTGACCTTCGGTAGGGTAACTTTAGCCCTAGTCGCGTTGACCGCGATGTCAGCACATGAGGTTGGCAGCGGGAGGAGAGGCTAAAATAAATACGAATAAAAAATATTAAAAAAAATAAATCAGATGGATAAAAGTTGAAAAAAGAGAAAAAAAATAATACTTGCGCAAAAATGAAAATAAACGGAGCAGAGACTATATAACACTTCTCTCCTCGGAAACTGAAGTGAAAAAAACGGAATTCTTCTTCGAGATATTTTTTTTCCAAGAACCCGCTCAAATGTGGAAGCACTAGAGCGAAAAAAAAGGGAAATAAAAAAACAATATAATTTTAACAGAAAAAAAATTGGGACTAATGTTGGGGTTTTGGCCCGAATCTTGTCCATATTTCCAGACTAAAAGAACACTAACCACACAGCCTAACTAAACCAACGACACTAAAAACGAAACAGCAATATTACTCAAGTCGAATACGAGAGCAGGTTTTTGCACCTGTCAGCCACCAGAGATCGACAGATGAGCGATCTACAGCTGTAAACAAGCAAGGGGTTGCGCAGGAACATGCACTCCGAGCATACAGTATGACCGCAAAGGCATGGGTTGTTTGGAGGCTATTACACAGCATGTGTGGTGTGCTCACGCAGTCCACGTGCACACCAGGCGTGGTTGACCGCAAACGGCGCCTCTCGGACCCTCACATGACTTGGAGATGTTGTTGTGGTGTTTTGCAGTTTAGCAGCACATGTGTATTTGCTCTTCCGCATTAAGAACTTTATGGCGTCAGAAAAACGTACAGTACAGTGGATATAAAAAAATAAAATACTTTTGCAGCCTCGGGGTGTATTTTATTTTAATAACTGCCGTAATAAAGGCAGCCATGCGGTGGGCAACGGTGCCAGTTGCTGCACATTGATTTTTTGGTGGCGTCCCATGTGTCTCCGTCCATTCCAAGAGCTGCAAAAAAACGGTGGTTCGCGCAGCCAGTGTCTCCGAGCCCCCGGAACCGGTCTGGGCTGCCTGGCTGCGGCACTCTGTGTGGTTCTGGCCTGGTCCCTGTCCAGACCCCATGACATCATCCCTGTCCAATCTCCCACTCTAGGGCCCTATAAATAGGATTCTCCCCCACACGGACACTCTCAAACGTCCTCTAGCGTGCATTACAGTTTGAGACATGACGTATGCCAAGGGGGGGGGCTAGAGGTGACGACTTCCTAGAAAGAAAAAAAAGAGGACGTGCGAGCGGTGCCATCCAGCTGCCAGATGCCGGTGGGGGAAGACGCTCAGGCAACGTATGGCTGCACAGTGTCTCCAGTTTTGTGACTGCCCAGTTTCCCGGCTGCCCCGTAAATCCGCCATAGAGTTCATGCAAAACTTCTTATCGGCCAGCGCTACGTTACCTCATTTGTAACGGCACACGTTTGGGCAGACTAAAAAGTAAGCAGAGGCTGGCAGGACGGTGGAAGACGTCGCAGTGACATTGGCCGTTGGGCGCGGTCCGAGGGCACCCACCGCTCAGCAGAGATACGGCCGGGGAAGTGTCGCCACCGCCGGATCCAGCGCTTCCGTCGGACGTAATTTTTGCCCCAAGACCTCCCCCAACAGGGTTCCATGGAAAATGCGAAAAAGCAGAAAATCACTCGCCATGCAATAAGTCTGGGTCCACCGTGCCTGATTCATTTTTTTGAGTTAAATGAGGCGGGAGATAAGTGCAGAGTTGGAGTGGGCAGACTACCGGGGCGGTTTAGCGAGAGACGGCGCTCCGGGACCAGCAGCAACCGGAAAACCAGCGGCACCAAAAGACTCTCCCAGGGGGGTACCTGGCATATATTAATACTCGCATCCAGACACTTCTTGGGGCCCGGATAATATCGCCCCATTATCACCCAGTTACAGCCCACATACCTCATGCATGTGTTCGTCACCCCGTGTGCAGACACAAACAAAGCTTGTGGTGTTTACCTCGACGCTTTGGGATACCTTAACGGCGTCTAGGTTTGGAGAGGAGTATAATGGCGTAATGACTTATCGCCAAACTCTTCCTCTGCACAATGTATGGACCTGTACACGACAGCTAGGTGGTTTTGAATGTGAGTACACGGCGACGTGGGGCCGGGCGCGGCCTTATATAGAGTCTCGCGCGCGAGCTGGCTGACTCACCGCAGAGATGACATGACATGGACTCAGTCATGGGGAGTGGTGTCCCCACGGAAGGAGTAGGGACGCCCCAGCTGACTCGCCAGAAAACACTGTGGCGGCGACAGGCCTCACGGGACCACCGCCACCAAGGTTCGTGTGGGCGACACAAGAACGCAGCACATGTTTTTCTCGAGCCTCATCTTTCCCTGTGGGCACGGGTCACATGGCCTCTGTCATCTCCGAGCCGGTCAGCACCCCATCCAGCCCCAGCAGAGGGGTCTGTACCTCACGCACAACACGACTAACACAGATGACTACAGTCACCACATCTCTACGCGACTCGGGGGTGTTCCGCATCCACGGACTCGGCACCCCGTCGGTCACAACCACACCACCCGCTACACAGACTGCCCCCAGCGTTTCGCTGGCCGAATTGGCAGCCCTCGACCACAAAACATGGCTCTACGAGGACACGACACTTAAGCTACGGTACAGACTGCGCAAGGCTGCGCTTCGCAACGTCGAGGCGCACAAACGACACTCGGACACAATCACCAGCCACCGTAAGCTGTGCGACTCGCTCATCCAGAACGAGTCCAAGGAGTTTTACGAACTTTACAAACAGGTAGCGCACGAGAAGGATTCGCGCCCCACAATCAACCCCGAGCCAGAACTCTCGGGAACACAGGAGCTGGAGCTGTGGACACAGCTTCAGAGACTCAAGGGAGTGGACTCGGCAGCAGAGCTGTTCCGAGTGCGCACCTCCCCACGCCAGACACAAGCCGCACTGGCTGCACTGCACAAACTCAATACAGACGTGAGCTTTCTGGCCGAGGTTTGCAATGCTGCTTCTAGTGGTAAGGAGGAGGCAAAGTCAGATTCGGCTGCAGCAGGTCGGCCCATAACCGCGAGACGGACGCCAGCTTCAACCATCCCAGGCACTTTCACACCATTCTCAACAGCACCTGCATCTTCTCTCATTATTCAAGCACTCACTCTTTTGAACCACAACAACTCGTCCAACTACTCAAAGTTGGAAACACTCATTCTCCAGATTCACCAGGCGTCCAACCCCGACAGCAATGACACGGCAACCACGATTCTCCGCCATCTCGGCCAGTTCCCATATGTGGCGCTGGCGTGGCTGAGGTTCACTGGAGCCATTTTGGGGCTGGACAAGTTGCACACAAAGACAGTCTGCGACTATTACTTTGGCACCTACGTTCGAGACTTGCTGGTCAACCCAGAACAGTACGGCATGTGCCTCGACTTTTACATTTCACCAGCCCAGCGACAGCGCATGGTCATAATCCACAAGCAGCTGCTGGCGCTAACCCAGGACTCTGCCGGAGGCTTTACACACACAATCATGGCGAGGTTTGCACAGGGCACTGATCAGCAGCTTACCTACCGTGCACACGAAAACCCTCCCTATGTTGTTCTGTCTCCAGGAGAACTTAAGGCTCTGGGGGTGGCGTGTCCCAAGAACTTCACTACTTGGCACGTTTTCAACATTGAGCCCCACACGGTTGCATTCACCTACTTTTCGCCTTTGCATCAGCTGATTCGAAGCTATGACACCACATCAGATGACGTATGTCTGCTGCTTGCCCAGGCGTCTGCCAAGGAACTGGCACAGGGTAATTGGAACCAAGCACAAGAGTTTCACGACGCCTCTATTTCACCAGGGGATATCGTGGCTCTGAACTTTGCGTTGCAGGTGCAGCTGTCGCAGTACCAGGCAGAGTGCGAGCGGCTGGAGACGGAGGTGTGCCTTTACAATAGATCCATCGAGAGTCATCGTGATAAGACTCAAGAATTGGTATCTCGCAAGGCCACTCTTCGAAACAAGATGTGGTATGTGACTCAGGTGAGAAACTCGGAGATTTACGTCCGTGCCAGCTGCGTTGCTCAGAAGCTGGCGGACCCAGACTCTACACCACCCCAGCACTACTCTGGTATTCTGCCCAGTTTCAGTGCTGGTTCTGGGCGAGCTAGCTCGGTCATGTCAACTGCCTCCAGGGATTCGTTCTTCAAGCGATTCTCTCTAGGCTACAACAAACGAAGACAACGACAGTCAATCATCTCTCTGCCTTCGGAGATTACCATGTTTGCGCCACCTTCTTTTGCTGGCCGAAATAAGCTGTCAGACAGAGAGAGCGATGCTACACGACGATGGCTGGAGGAGCAGCGGAAGCAGAATCTTTGTCAGGGCGAGGAGCGATTGCACCGGTTTTATTGCGAGGTTGACGATCTCTCTCAGCGGCTTCTTGCTGAGCTGTCTGTTTCAGGTTCACCTCTTTTTTCATTCCCGGACCAGAGCCAACAGGCTTCCGATGATCTGCACATGTTTCTGGTATCTATTGTGTACTCCGACCTTGGCTCGGGATGGTTTGCCGGTAGTGAGACCGATCAATGGCTTTCCTCAGACATTGTCAAGGCGTGTCTTGCTGTTAAGCAGCCTCCTACCAGAGCTCTGAGACACAGATCCTCCATTCTGAGCATCGCCACCGTTGCTCCTGCCGCTTGTGACCAGGTAACTCCCCAGAAAACGAGCGCCAGCCCCACCGAGTCCTACTTCTCTGTAAGGTCTGTCAAGGCCACACCCACTCTTGCCCAAGGTGCTTTCCGGCTCACTCTTCCCAGTGCGCCCATCACACCAGTCAAGAGCAACGGAACTACCACAGTGAGCACTCCCGTGACTGCTCTTCCACCTGCTGTTTCTCGACTACCATCGGCGGATCCTCTGCCTCAGAACTTCAAGCTGTCGCTTCCAAGTGCTCCTGGTCCTGCAGCTGAGACTCGACACCCCGAAGGAATTCCCATTTCCATCCCCTCTTGTCTCACTCCTGTCATTTCGGGAGCCATCTGCAGCAACAATCTTGCCGCTCCTTTCCCGTACGAGCGTGCATACAGTGAGATTCTGTCCAAGTTTTCGACCGTCACTTCTCCTCATGCCAAGATGCAGTGTCTGTACGAGCTGGAGACACTGGTTGTGGCTGCTTTGACTGCTGGAACCCGGAGCGATCCTGGGGCCGATGCCATTGTGGAGGAGCTGCAGCGACTGTTCCGGTCAGATCTGAGACCCAAAACTCTGTTCCGTGACCTGCAGATGATTGCCGCATTTGCTCCTATGGACAATCTGGATCTCAGCTACTCTGGCAAGATGTTCTGGGATGTTGTGCTTGCTGCATTGTCAATCAAGCACGAGACTGTGGAAAGCATTGTGGAGGTGGCGAACGAGATTTTTCTGGGTCCTGGCGTGGGCTCGTCTTCGCCTCAGTCGCCTCTGAGTAGTTTTGGAATGAAGGAATGCGGAGAGTTGTGGACGATTGCAGCCAAGGAGGGCAATGCAATTGCGCAGCGAGAGCTGGCTATCATGTTGCTGAGTCACCCCGGTGAGGTCAGCGTATGCGTGTTGCCATTGACGCGGCTCAATGAGCTTTTTGATGACATGCCCACATGTGCGTCGTCAGATCTGGATAAACTGGATCCGACACGTATGGCTATTGTGAGGCATTGGATGAGGTGCGCTGCCAAGGCTGGTGATAATATTGCCCGAGAGTACTTGCAGCAGGAGGGAAAGTGAAGGTTGTGAGTCAACCATGTGTTTTTAACTAACTATTTATTTATCTGACTGTGTATTGGAAGTGTAGCGATGGTAGTCTTACGTTTTAAGTGGCGTTCAACGGCTATCCGGAACGGTAGGCAGGATCAATCATTGGCTCCATCTCGAAATCTGCTATGCGGCGTCCCGTTGAACTCTAACATTTTTCGTCTTTGAATTTTTCGACCTGTCGCACTTTATCACTTTATCCGTCTCGATAAGCGGATAAAATCGTTAAGGTGTAACTTAGTTTTGTGGTGTTCCGGGACTTGTGCGGAAGAGGTATCAATCTTAAATTTCGTATGGTATGAAATCGCTAAATTAAGGTTTTCTGCTTCCGTCGAAACGTCGGAAGAGCCATCATCCGAAGACTTTACGGACAGAGTCATAGTGAACGACATGACGACGTCGACATCAAAGGGTATATAAGAGGTGCTGAGTAGCCGTTGATCTGTGTCTATTCAGCAGTATCTCAGTCCTTATTACCATGACAACCACATTTGACGACAAGAACAGCCTGGGTCCTGGACCTCAACTGCAACGCGTGCCTGGAACCGACACTCGAGAGTCGCATGACTCACATGACTCACATGACTCACATGACTCAAATGACTCAAAGGCGGTCGGATTGTCCACTTCGGCAGTTGATGAGAAAGGTGCCGTATCTCCCTCTGACGAACCTGTGATCCCTCCTCCGGATACTGGACGGGCTTGGTTGGCCATGATTGGCGCCTGTCTCGGTCTGTATTCGAGTTTCGGCTACATCAACGTTGTCGGACTGTTTGAGGCCTACTATCTGCATCACCAGCTGAGCGACTACTCGGCTTCTACCGTCTCATGGATCACTTCCATGCAGGTGTTCATCTTGGTTGTGGGAGGAGTGTTCTTTGGTCGGTTGGCTGAAATGTACGGCCCTCAAAAGCTGGCCATGTTTGGCACCGTTTTCACAATCACCGGAATCATGACCACCAGCGTGTGTACAGAGTACTACCAGTTCTTTTTGGCCCAGGGTCTTTGCACCAGTATTGGAAACTCGGCCATCTACTACGCTTCTCTTCTTGCCGCAACCACTTGGTTTCAGAAAAAACGAGCTTTCGCTCTAGGAGTTGTGGTGGCTGGATCTTCGCTTGGAGGCACCACCCTTCCGTTCATTTTCACCGAGCTGCAGCCCCGTATCGGATTCCCCCAGACTGTCAGAGCCATTGGATATCTCATGATCGGAGTGTGTCTGCTCTGCTGTCTGCTTGTTTCATCGAGATTCCCACCGAATCTGAAGCTGCGAAAGGAGTTTTTCAACTTTCGGGAAGAGTTTGTCGTTCCCTTCTCCAAGCCTTCCATCATTCTTCTGACTCTGGCCATGTTCTTCTCCTACTGGGGTCTGTTCACGGCCATTGGATACATGTCCACCCACGCCATTGCCCATGGAATGTCCGAAAAGGTGTCCTACTACCTCGTGTCCATCTACAACGGTTCTTCGCTAATTGGCCGTATCATTCCAGGTCTCATTGCCGACAAAATCGGCTCTTACAACATGCATTCGGCGTGCACCGTCATCTGTGGAATTTTCCTGCTGGCCATGTGGATCCCAGCCAAAACCAACCCTGTCATCATTGCCTATTCGAGCTGCTTTGGCGTCATTTCCGGAGCCACAGTCTCGCTTTTCCCTGCCCTTGTGGCTGCTGTTACGCCTCCCACCGAGGTCGGAAGACGGCTGGGAATCGTCTCCTTTTTTGTCGCCTTTGGATCTCTGACAGCCATGCCTATTGCCGGACAGATTCTCAACACTGACAACGGCAATTTCACCGGCCTTCAGGTCTGGGCAGGCGTCACTATGCTTGTCGGAGGCGTTCTGGTCTTTTCCAGCAAGATGTGTATCACTGGACACAGCTGGAACAGTACGTTTTAGCTGGATTTCTTTGGAAGTACCACATATAAAAAATTGTAAATAAATAATGAAGCTTATGAGAGTTGATAGCGGGTGTAGTGGCCATCAAAAAGCAATTGAAAGCTTTTAGGATGAGTTGAAAAAAGAATACCAGAGCTTTTATGGTTGATCAGGTCAGAGAATGGTGTACTTTCAGTCCACATGGTCATGTCACCATTTACAAGGAGCCTTTTGCTCATGACCCACCCAGATATGGTGCGACACCCGCATTTAGACACATGACTGATGCACCAAACAACTCCAAATCTTCAGTTTGGCACTTTTGAATCAGCTGAAAATCCACAAACAACCTGACCAAAGAATTGTTCATTTTTATCAGCAGCAATCCATCCTGCAGTATCTCCTTGACCTCAATTTCACTGGTGTGGGGGTTTTCCGCCCTGTTCAAAGAAAACAACAACACCAGCTGCTTACCAGAAACATCCAGATAGTACAGCGAACCAGTGGCCGGCATATGAGCAAAAGTGCTGCTCTCAACCTGCTGGAAAATCATATCACTTGTGGACGTGAATTCAAGTGAGCGATCGTAGCTGAGGTATCCATCAACAAACTCGACTGCCACGTGCTTGCGCATATCGTTGTTCCCCACTTGTCTTCCCGAAAACACCGCATGATTTCTGTTGTAGCTGAACTTATCAACTCGAATAGAAGGATTCCTGGAGAACCGATCTATCGCAAAATCTCGGTAGACATCTAATCCTAACAGTTTGACATCTTCCTTAATGTTCATCTCTTCTCCGGTGATGCCGTTCTGACTAAAGATTCCCTCATCGCTTGCCGACTCAACCACCTCAGACAACTTTGACGACGGCAGAAACACCGATTCGTCATCAAACTGGCTCCGTCTTTCCAGAAACCGCTCTTCGCTTGCCTGCCAAGACTCTGGACTTTCGTTGAGAACCATCCACGGCACACGTTCTTTGAGGCGACTCTGAACTGCCGTCAGCTCCGACAATGGCTCTTCGGTATCGCCATCAATCGATTCGTATTCGTAGTATGTATCCACATCTGGGTAGTATGTGGGGATGCCGAACGGGTTGCCTCCCCGATATATCGGATTGGCCAAAATGTTAGCTCTGTAGTTTCGGTAGAGATTTAGCAGCACCAGAGGAATGACAACGTATGGCAGAACAGTCCATAGTCGCGTGTCCTCATTCCGTCGAGGTGGCATGCTGAAGATGCGTTGTACTGTTTCAGGAGTGGAAATTAAAAATATATAAAGTTTGATGATGAAATGAAATGATGCATCTCCACAATTCAAAACTAACCTAATCGGTCTTCAAGTGAAATTATTTATTACTGATTTTTTTTAAATATCGCTCCAACCAAGCTAAACCTTGATGGAACTATCCTTCTTCTCGTCGAGAACAGTCTGGTCAACAACCACAATGTCGTCGTCGGAGCTGCCTCGGTTGGAGTTGACCTTTTCGGACTCCTCCTTGATTCGCTGGGCCTCGTTGAGGTTCACGTCGGCGTTGGTGAGAGACAGCAGGAACATGAGTGCACAGAGAATCAGAGGACCAATCAGAAGCGATCGGATCACGTCGTTCAAACTGGCGCCAATGGCCGTTCGCTCAGGAGAGCCCACGGTGTATCGGGATCCGGCTCTAATGTTGCCGAAAATAGCCTGAACCTGCTGCTCGGTGAACAGACCCGTGGATCGCAGCTTCTGGGGGAACCGGTTTCGGTAAACGGCAGCAGAAATGACGTTGCCCAGAATGGTGCCCACGGAGTTGAACATGTAGTAGATGGAGATGGTGGCGGCAGCCTCAGACTGTCGAGTAACGGTCTGCATGTACACCATGATGGGCACCACCAGCAGACCAGCTCCCACACCCTCAAACACCTGGGCCAGAATGATGGTGTGCAGCGGCTTTTCGGGCTTTCGGAACTCGTAAGTCAGACCCATGCCGATAAAGTACAGGATAGTACCCCAGACAATGACGGACTTCATCTTGGCTCTCCACCGCATCAGGGGCGAAAAGACCAGAGTGGTACCGGTGAGCGACACAAACATGGCCATCTGCAAGTTGGTGGCCTTGGCCTGCTTGACGTTCTTGGCGAGCAGCAGCCACACCTGGAAGTAGGGGTGGTAGGTGGCGTAGGCCATGTAGTAAAAGAGGATGATGAGGCCGGGCACGGTGATGAACCGGTTCTTAAGCAGGCTGTACTTGAGGAAAGGGTGCTTGGCAAAGAACCACTCGTAGATGGGGAAGACCACAAACAGCAGAACCGATCCGACGGTCAGCATGGCGATGTTGTCAGATCTGGACCAGTTTTTGGTTCCGGCGCAGAACGAAATGGGGACGAAAAACAGAATCAGACCAGCACACAGAAAGACGAGGCCGGGAATGTCCATTCGGTGGATACCGGTAAGCGTGTTCTGAAACCACGTTCGGTTAGGGTCGCCTCTTCGGATTCGGTAGCCCATTCGGTAGGCCTTGATTCGGAAGTAGAGAAGAGTGCACAGGAAGGGAATGGAGCAGCAGGGAGTGATGATGGCCCACATTCCCATGCCCCACTGCCAGGTGGAGTTTTCGAGAACTGCCTGCACCATGGGTCCGGCCACCCAGGGGGTGAAGAGGTTGGCAAAAAGGGTGATGGTCTGGAAGAAAGTTCGGTCCTTGAGCGAGCAGGTGTCGGCAGCAAAGATCTCGTACATCATCTGGGTGCCAATGTCACCAATGGAGTAGAAGGCAAGAGCCGCAAAGTAGGTCACAACGTTGTGTGTACCCATGTACATACCGTTTCCGATAGTGAGGCACACGACGGAGATGAACATGGCCTCGAAACGGCCAAAGTGGTCAGCCAGCTTTCCGCAAAGCGCTCGGGAGATGAGGAAGATACAGGCCTGAACAATCTGCACAGATGCCAGGGCTCCTAGCTGCTGGAAATCTGACGAGGCGTAAACAATGTATGAAGGGAAAGCAGAGGACTGGATGGTGGACACAAGAGACATGAACAGCATGAAAATCCAGCCCATGATGAGTGCCTTTTTGCTCCAGACCCGTCGGATGATCTCTGAATGGGTCAGCTGCAGATCCTCAATCTCTCCTTCCTCGCCGAACCGCTCCTTGGCGTTGTTCAGATCGTAGTCTGGCGAAAACAGAAACTTCATCAATGCTCGGCTCTTGGGGCTCAGAGAAGCGAAAAAGGCCTCGGCAGCCCGATCCTTGGTGTCAAAGACATACTTGGCCTTTCGATCTAGTTCCTTGAGATCCATAGTTGAAATGTGGTCGTCGATGATGCCAAAGATAAGAGACCCGGTCCATATATATAGGGTGACTAGCAGTCGTTCAGACAAGCATTTTTCCTACTCCGGGGCTGCTGCTGCCTTTGCATTAGTGTAGATGGTGACACTAGCAGGCGGCATAACCTATACTGAGGTCCTGAGAGACACTCGAGTCAGCGATCTCAATAGAACAGACTTGTGTTAAGGGCGTAAACACCCGCGAATAGCGATGGGATAACATATACCCGCGACACAAACACTGTTTACCGACCCGTTCTTTCTCAAGCCCTTTTGTCAACTTGAAACATGATATGGCTTCTTTTTTTCCCAATTTTTTTTTTCTCATCAGCCTTCTCACACCTTGGTGGTGAAACCAGCTACCTCCACCAAAGCCACCCCTACAGCCCTCCACTAGATCAGCTACTGCGCAGCTATGCTCTTATGTCCATGGAGCTATCGCTTGGCTAAACCCTATCTCTCTAGTGTCTGTATAACGGTGGTTATAGGTCTAAGAAGAGGTGCGAAGCTGTGCAGCAGCCAAGGAGCAAAAGAGGGAGTACATGCTATGCTCGATTCAGCCAAGGCTGGGTATAAAAAGGAAAAAGGAAAGAAGCATCTGAGTGAAAGACAAGATATACGAGCTGAACCCGTTGATAGACCCTCAATATAACACTAATTAAAGGTCGATATAGACTGCTTCCTAATGGTCAGATTGGCAATAAGACAGATATTACCTTTGCAAACTGTGGTTGTTCCTTGTCAGTCAGTCCCATTGAGCATTTTTCATATTACAAGCTTTGAACAACTTTATTGTATAACCTTAAATGTACCTCGATTTTTGAAGATGGGTATCTAGCCAATCGAGCGTTTACAACTGCAAGTAGTCGAAGTATGCTGTAGATATACTGTAGAGTGACACAACATCAGTTATGGGTGATCACGCGAGCGACGTTGGTACCGGCATCGTAGCTGTCACTGCTGTAAAGATCCACACCTTGTCAATTGAATGGGGGATGAATGAGGTGTTATAGATCCAATGATAGCCGACATTGATGATAAAACCTGTTGCATATGGAAAGAATGTGAGATCTCGGATATTCAAAATGTGGCTGTCGTTATCGTGGGGTCTATAATCGAGGAGTTATGTTATTTGGCGTGTTGAGAGGGAGAGTCGCTTCCCACCTAGCGACGGTAGACCGAATAATGCGATCTAATCAGATCATGTTGCGCAAATTTTGAGCTGAAAGATGGCTGCGGCTACGGCAGCGGAGAGACTACGGATGCCGTGCCGGAAACCGGCATTCCGAGTGCCGGTATCAGTGGTTACATCTGCCCCGATATCTCCGAGGTTTTCAACTCACCTCTACCAAACCGTTTGACGATTCCAGACCGGGTTCCGTTGCCAAGAATACACCCCGTTGAGCCGTTGATCGTGTGAAAAAAGAAAACATGTCGCTGTTGATCTCTTAGCGACTTTGCTAGCTGGTTTGGCTGTAGAGCAAGATCTAAACCTTGATCCAAGAAGCAGCCAGTTCGGGAGGAGTCTGGAGTACCTACCAATATTGTAGCTACTGCGCAATAAAAAGAATAGACCATATTGTATCCCCATTGCGAGCAGATAGCACTTTTCCAAATGTTTCTGGCTCGTCCGTGTTAGATTCTGAACAGTACCTTTTTTCCTTCCTGCAATGTCACTCTAGCTCTAGATCCAAACCAGAGTACCGCTAGTACTCTGTAGCCCAAAATTGAGCAGTTAACACAACAGTACAGTACTACAACAAGTATGGCCGTGCCGTTGATAAGGCAATATAGCTACTGAAAGGCGAGTTCTTGAGTAGATCTCAGACAACCATCAGATCAAAATCTAGTTTATGCTGGGGCTAGGTCAAACTGATAGAGATCCGGTAGGAGGAAAGAAAAGCCGCATGCTTTGCTTTACCAGAATGTTCACGCATCAACAAGTCGTATTAGAAGGCAGATTTACATTGAAAGGTCTATCAGTAATGACGACTTCGCATTACACTCTTAATCAGGGGAAGGGACTGGAATCATCTCATTGGTATCTTAATTACACGTGTATATCTCAGCACGCTCGACTTGACCACGTAAATCATGTAAACATGTGCTATTGTCGAAAAATACCGACAGCCTAGTTACGCCTCTGCTCATCATCATCAGTTCCTGCTGTGAATCGTCTGAGCAGAGATTGGAGCCGTCTTGATGGGCAAGAGAGCACCTCTGGTTCCAACTACCCCTCTACTCTAGGGGCTGCACCTCCATCTGCCTGTTCACGTCGTAGGCCTGTACCATAGTTCTGGGTTAGTAACTGATGGGAATAGGAGACCAAAGATCTACAAACCCTGTCAGCTTGCTAAGAACCCCAGACTTTGATCAGAAGTCTGGGGGATGGCACGAGACACAAACAAGATGAAGAAACTGATCGGGAATCTCCACAATGAGCGAATCTCAGCAGTGATTTTGTTGGTAGAAGCCTGGCCCTATGGGGAGGGAAAGTGTAATTGAAAGGCACCATCTGCCAGCTTAGGATACTCACTTTAGAGGGGATACTTGAGGTGTGGCGGGTTAGCAGACACAAAGTTGATCCAGATCGACTTAGCCGTGAGCACAGAAAGGGTGACGCGATTGTGGGTAAAAAAGCGCCGGGGGTGGACTCGCAGTCCATTTCGCCATAATCAAAAACATGCCAATGATCCGGAGGGAACACTGGCAAGGGGTCGTGGTGCAGCTTTTCTGGATACCGGTTTGAGGGGGGTATCCTGGGGTATTTATAATATCGCAGTCCTTTGTGTGGTACATTAGTTGCCTTTGAACTATTACACTTGTGTAAGTACGCATTGGAGTCAATGAGACAGGTCAGAAGCCAGAAAAATAACAGAGAGAAAAAGTGGGTAAGTTGGCAGGAACAGCAATAATTGTTGGTTGTGATTCCATGGCCGCTTCATGCGAATATTCAACGGCAATTCTTCTGACAATTAACCACCCCCTGAGGTTTCATAGTTGGCGTCATGTTCTCCCCATGTGTAACTTCGTGGCACTTCGTAAGTGTCATTTTTATGTCTTCAGGAGGTTCCGGAATGCCGCCATGCATAATAAATCTGCTGCAGTGTGGGATGTGGGGTACAGACTGTACAGTATAAGTTGTACCGTACTCTGTACCAGACCCTAGATGAAAATGCCACGAGCCTGTATTTAAGAGAAGAAGTGCCGTTCACTTTGTCGGTGGTCGAAAAACCGAGCCCAAAAATCGTTGACGCATCTCTACAACCCAAACAGGAAGTTTGATGTCTGTACCTGTTGGGGCGGGAAATGTATTTTTTAGACGAGAGGCCCCATGAGACATCAGTATAGCAAGTACATTGTAGTCAGACAACATGAACTGCGTACTGGATATCCAATCAATACCATTGGATCAATTCATATGAAATACATCATGGGAGAGTTGATCTGCTAAGTTGCGCTCAGAGCGCCTTTCGGGCCTCTGGGGTTTCTTTTTCGTCATTTCAATAGCTCAGTGACCACCCTAACGCCGCTAGAAGTGGCAAAGTGACTCACAACAGATACGCAACATCTACAAGAATAAAACTTGCAAAAATCGCACAAGTCACGTGATCGCAGCAAGAGCCATTTTTCACATAGTCCATGTTTTTTTTTTTTCTAGGAATTGTTACTTTTTCTTCAAAACAAATGTTAAGGAACTATCTACTCATAAGGTGTCGAGATCGAGGATAGGTCACGTGATGGAGGTTAGGGTCCAGGAGGACAGGTATATGTACGAAGATGTTAGTTAGCAGGTTAGAAGTAAGTCGGTAATGAATGTTTAGAAGGAGATACTAGGTCTGACGACTGAGTACGGTGACTACGACGGTCCCCGGCCTCCAGGCTTAGTAAGGCAACTACGGCACGAGGAAGAACCCTCACACTTGGTAGCGGCACAGGTTTTGATCCGGAGGAACGAAGAGATAGACCAGGAGGATGGACGAGCAAAGAGATTGCGAGTCGAGGAGGCAGTAGTGTCATCGGCCTAATGACCCGATCATCGCGAACGTTTCCCAGAGGAGTCAGTGTACTCAAGGACGACGAAAAACAAGATACGACAAAGGAATTGGAAAGTCACGAGAGGGCGTTAAAAGGAAATCTGGTGAATAACTGGGACGACCTGTCGGGGCTGCTCACTGAACGGAACAGTCGAGCGAGGCTGGTGGAACGGAACCCCAGTACTCAAAGAACTACGAAGAACCGCCAAGCGTGCGAGAAAAGAAACTACGAATTACGCCAGTGAGCGACGATAAGACGCCAAGCGTGCGCACGAAAAGAACGACATACGACAAGAAAATTTGCAAAGCTAAAACGGAAACCGCCAGTGAGCGAGCGAAGAAGATATGCACAAGAAGTGAAAATTTTGGAGGAAAAGAATTTGGAGAGGACTCTATTCAGGAGAATCAGATCAACAAGAGGGGGAAGAAATTGCAAAGATGTCACGGTACCCGCGGATGTATGAGGAAGCCACGGATTGGCAGATTGCGAATTTGCAGAGTCAGATAAAGGCGACAGGAGTTTTGACGATGCCAACGTTTACAGGAAAGGAAGACGATCGAGGAGAGAGTCTGGACAGATGGTTGCAGATGTATGCTGGACGATTGAGAGGAGCGTATGCAGCGCCAGAGATTTGGGTGCGATTAGCAGCTCTAGGATTGAAGGAGGACGCCTTAGGATGGTGGGACGAAGTGCGAGCGGAGCACATGTTTGATGGTTGGGACGACTTCGTGGAGTTGATCAAAATGAGGTTTGTACCACCGGAGAAAGGAATTGAGATGCACCAGCAGTGGGTGAAGATTGCCCAAGGAAGCGATGAAACGGTTGATCAGTTCACTACGAGATTTAAGTATTTGGCGAAGGCTCAGGCTTATGAAGTTGACGAGCGGAACCTGATGTTTACGTACGTGATGGCGTTGAGACTAGAATTGCGGAAACAGGTGAGACAAGGAGGACCTAAGGACATGGAGGATGCAGCAAGGATTGCTAGGATTATGGAAGATTTAGTGGTTACGGAAGAAAGAATGAGGCCACAGAAAAGAGGAGGTTCGAAGCAGAGATCAGACGAGATTGTGGAGAAGAAGGAAGAAGTTAAGGACAAGGTTGATGATAGAGAAGGAACTCTACGAGATACGATGACGAAGGAAGCATACGAGAAGCTGAAGCAAGATTACGAAAGAATGATGCAGCAAGAGATGGAGAGAAAGGCTAAGGAAGCAGCGGAGAAGCAAGAAGCTACGAACGGACAACAGGATGATTATGGATATAGTCAGGACGCGAGATATGACAACGGAGGAACGACGAACGAAGATTACGGGTATGCACCCATGGAAGTGGATCGACTTCAGTTACAGTTGACAGCGATGGATAAGAAATTGGCAGAGTTACAACGACGGATAAGATGAGGATGCAGGAAGCAGAGCATTGGACCAGCGAGCAAGTACAGAACTAGGATTGGAGATCGAGGACGATCTAAGGATAAGGGGGGGAGAGTGTTAAGGAACTATCTACTCATAAGGTGTCGAGATCGAGGATAGGTCACGTGATGGAGGTTAGGGTCCAGGAGGACAGGTATATGTACGAAGATGTTAGTTAGCAGGTTAGAAGTAAGTCGGTAATGAATGTTTAGAAGGAGATACTAGGTCTGACGACTGAGTACGGTGACTACGACGGTCCCCGGCCTCCAGGCTTAGTAAGGCAACTACGGCACGAGGAAGAACCCTCACAACAAAAAAAACCTCCCGGTGGCCAAGCTGGTTTAAGGCGCGAGACTGTAATGGTACAAATTGTAATCTTGAGATCGGGCGTTCGACTCGCCCCCGGGAGATCTTTTTTTGGTTCTGCTTCAGAGATGTATTTTGGCTGGTTATGTCTGTTCATGCCTAATGCTGGTTTGCTTTCTCATTTTCTCTCTCTTTTTTATTAAACTTTTTAGGAGTGTTTTTTTTATTAATGTTTTACAGAGCTTTTGAATGATATTATACAGACCACAAAACAGTCAGTGGTATCTTCAGTCCAACTGTCGATTGCTAATGAGATTTAGAAGAAAATAGTGCGCATAACTATCTTTAAATAATCTCCATAGTCCTACTGTCCATGCATTTGAGGCCTACACAAACTTTGCTTATTTTCAAGTCTCTAAGCGCAAAGTAATATGATAGATCAGAAAAGAGTGGCGAAAAAGTACTACGTAGGCAGACAAGCTTAAAAAGGTCAAACTGTAGCCAATAACTAGATAACATCATCCATCAACTCGAAAACTTAATGGATATGCCTTGAAAAAACATTTCGCGTTTTTAAGGCCTAACTCGAATATAAAACAGTCCAAACACAAGAATATCCAAGAAATGAGGACGTGGCGTAATGGTAGCGCATTGGATTTCGGTTCTATTAGAACGACGTCCTCCAAAGGCTGCGGGTTCGAGTCCTGTCGTCCTCTTTCATTTCTTTTTGTCTCTGTTTCTGACAGTATTCTTTTTTTGTACTTCTCCCATTGTTCAGGCGTGATATTTTTTTTTCTCACTTTGCATCATTCATGCATGATTAAGGTAGTTTAGGACAGGTTTTTGAGGGTGACTTTTAGAGCGTGATAGACAGATAAATCGAAAAAGACTAGTCTAGACTGAAATAGATCACATCTACAAACATACCCCTTTTTTCAGTTTAAGTACAGCTCTTCTACAGTAAAAGTTATCCAAGATTGTATTCATTGATTACATTAATTAAGGTTTGATTCCAAATAGTCGCTGACTAAGCAGTATTAGCAGCACTTGCAAGAAGAACAAGAGCACTTTGAGCAAGAACAAGCGGCAGTAGGCTTATTATTAGAGGTTGAGCAGCAACAGTTGTTCACCGGAGTGTACTTGCTCTTGTTGTTGTTTCGCTTAAGGGGAGTAACGAGGTTCGCTCCGAAGTAGATGCTAGACATTTCCATTGTTGAGGTTGTGGTGGTGGTGGTGTTGGTTGCGAGTGGGTAAAAGTGATGTTTGATGTAGTTGATAATCAGAAAAAGCAGGATCCAAGGACCGCTATTTATATTTGAGATGTTGTCCCTTGACTGTCATGTGGCGTTGATTGATAAAAAAACAAGGTTTGTAGCCAAACTCACGCAGCCAAACTCGCTCAAAGGTGGTTGAGCTAATAGGTGTTGTAGAGCTGTCAGAAGTATGAGAGTTATACTAAATGGTAGCCCGCATTTGTGGAATTAGTTCAAAGCAAACACCATCTAAATCGGCCCGGTAGTCGGTTCAAAATTCCCATTTTCATATTTTCATAAAGTTGCATTTTGAGCATAATTTGCTGCGGCTGTTGCAAGGCTAAGATGAGCATGAGCTACAGCTGTCATACGGCTGTAATGTTTGTTATGAGGCTGTGTACGGTTTAATGGTAGATCTTAAAGATATAGTCAAATTTGTGGACCCAAAATCTACCATCCAAGATTCCACCATTCCTATGAGATTCTGGTAGAGCCTGAAGTCCTCATATAATTTGGATGTTATGGAAGTGCTTTTCTGCTGACCTTCTAGACTCACCGGACTCCGATATATCTAGTTGAGAACTAGCAAGACATCGGAATCCGACGCCTGTATAACTTTCCCCAGGTTTCCATTCCTTTCTTTGCTTTGTTTGGTTGATAGTTGCCACCTGCGAGATTATCGCCACGAGGCTGAACAGAACCCTAAAGTAGTTTCTGTAGATCTGATAAGGGTAAATTCTGGTCAGAAAACTCATATTTGCTTCCTAATCATTACCGGAACCACCCTTAATCCTTAATACCAGTATTAGACAGGATATATTCATTCTCCACTCATCTCTCTACCTTCTCCAACATCCTTTCCAAATAGCAAGGAAAACTTCAATCAAACACTTTCCTAGATTTTTCGGACTCCGCAACGTAGCCGGTGGCAAAAGGGAACCTACTTTGGCTTTGTTTCCGATACCATTAGGTGTGGTTTGTTATGTTTTCGTTTTTTTTTTTTTCGAGCGAATTCCGCTGCGAATTTATTTAGATTTATGCAAGATGAGCGTTTATCGCTGCGGCTGAAAACGTTAACTTTGGCGGGGCAATCATATGCATCTACAACCAGTCTCAACCTCACTCTTGAGAATATAAAAGGAGGTCTGGCAGCCTCTCTATTTCTTTATCAAACACACTCACACAACCACTTCTCTCTCACACACACACACTTTTCACAACACACAAAATGGAATTCACTACTCTCACCTTTGGCGCCAACCTCATTTCCAAGCCCAAGACCACTATCAACAGAGATGTGGTCAACAACTGCTGCTGCTCCAAGCCTGTTCAGCAGACCACCGACTCCTGTACTTGCTCCAAGTGTGCCTGCACCACTTGCAAGTGTTAATAGTATTTAAATGAATTTATGACTTGACTATACAACCAACCTGTAGTTTAGAATGGCTAACTCAGAAGTATGATAGTGGAGAAACGCAAACTCATGATACAACTGAAATGAATTTCTTCATTCTTTCCATAACCGCTATATCTTGTGTTTTGGAAACAATCAGATACCGGTTTTTTCGTGGCAAAATTGGGAAAAAAGATTCGAGGAGAAACTCTGATAGTTTCAGCCGTGGCTAAAACAACTCAAGATGCGTTTAACCTGCATATGTAGCAGAATGTACTCAAACCTAGATCAGAATATTGGTAACTACAGATAGTGTTGTAGACATGTTGGAGCAATTGTGAAAGTTTGAGTAGATGCAGCCTCGCTTCCTGAACATTCTGATGTTTTCAAAAAGTCCACAGCATCATTATTGACTTCTCTAGGGACATATCCGTAACTGGCAAATTGCAGTCAAACCTTGGTAGCAAATACCACTCAAAACAAACACTTTTACAGCTGAACAATAACACGGCTGAATATCCGGAGAGGACTAAGTAGGGACTTATTCGGAGTCCGGTTGTATATTCGGAGTCCGCTAATCAGTCAAAACGACTGTATTTGTGGTTTTGATCACATGTCTAACAGCCAAAGAATAGGGCAATGAATGGTAAGTATGATAGTGACATTCAAAGACCTTGGAGTTCGGGGTTGATCGCATTTTCACCTTGGAATTCATCGAAATTCTGAAAAGAACCCCCAGGAACAGTGGAGAACATTCCTGGTGGCAATATATGCTTATACTAAGTGGGAACTACTACCAGTCCCTTGTTTGTAAGACTCATGTATGCCATTGTTTGAGTGAGTTTTGCTGCAGCTGAGAATGAAAATAACAGAGACTATAACTCGCCCAATCCTTGATCAAATACAATTTTGAAAGCAGAAACAAAGTCCTTTAAGAAAAAAAGTTCAAATGGGTTTAGTTTCAATCAGATTAATACACATCTCATCGTTTCAATGCCACATGTGTATGTCCTTATGCTCCACCTTTAACTTCGGAAATACCTTATGCAATGTGAGTTTTTATCGCTGCGCTTTTATCGCTGCGGCTGACAAACCTTGTAGAAAAGTTTAGAATTTCACGTCCAAAAAATGCATCCACCAATAGCCCAAAATAAGTATATAAGGAGGTGGATGTACCCACTTTTTTCAGTATCAATCAATCCTCATTCACCCACTCACCCACTCACCAATCTCAACAATGGAATTCACTACTCTTACTTTCGGAGCCAACCTCATCACTCCCAAGAAGACCATCAACAGAAACCTGGTCAACAACTGCTGTTGCTCCAAGCCTGCTGAGCAGACTACCTCAAGCTCCTGCAAGTGCTCCAAGTGTGCTTGTGACACTTGCAAGTGTTAATTTATGTATTTAATGTTATGATTATGGCTATAGTTGTTGGTATTAGGCACCAGACTTTAGATAAGTTTTGTTAGCGAATATAGATATGTTCAATATCATGATTCAATCCCCCCGGTTGGGAAAACAGTAGTTGTCAGTGAGATAGGTTGATTTTAGATATCTGAACAACTCCATTCTATAATGAATCACTCTTTCGATATTCAGAGTCAAGAACTGTCTACTCGGACCATCTCGAGTAACCAGCTCGAAAGAGAACAAGTGTACTCAGTGTGTATCTAATTAAAGGGTATCTTCTCAAGGATGTCTACTCTAAGACAATCAAAATAAGATACCAGTGAGTGTAACAGTGGGCTCACAACCGACCTTCGGTTCAATCACCAATCTGGAGGCCTGGAAGAATTTCGTATCATGCTCAGCTAGCATAGTTCATATTCTGGCTGCCTGAAGAACTCTGTACTCGCAACTCCGCAAATGGGACATTTCCATTGACAAACTTTGACTGAGACATCGACTTCTCTCTGTGGAAATAGAAAGGCTTGAAAAACCCATAGCGACTCTTCCTTTGCAATCCCAGGAAAGACCAACCAGCTTCCCTCATAACCACTTCTTTTTCAAACTAGTCCGTCGGGAAATGTTCTTCATATCGATTCAACGCAAGTGGAATCAAAGAATTTGGATCACCAGTCATCGTGCTAGGAAAAGGACGAAAACGCATATCAAGCTGAGTAAGCAAAAAATTATATGCAAGATAAGATAACGAATTGGGAGGGAAATATATTAACCGACCTGATCCAAATAGACTTTCAACATTCCAGTGGCAAATAATTAATGGGACCATTAAACGGACTAGCCCATCGACATTATGTAAATAAGTCGTCATTAGTATCTTTCTAGTCGCATGACTTACACCTGCCTCACTGGACCACACCCACAACATTGATGTCTCAAAAAACAACAATGATGGAAATTACCTTAGTCACGTGGTTTACAAAACCTTAATATGCCAATCAAACTGCTGCAATCACTACATTCTAACAACCCCACACAACATGTTTCGAACGGCAATAGCCACCTCTAGAAGAGGTTTAAAGACCCTGGCGACAAACGTGTCACCTGCCGCGTTCCCTACCTACTACAATGCCAGCAAGCCGTGTCTTTTAGACGTTTCAAATTTCCAAAAAATGCCGGCTCTAAAAAACTGGATCGACGGAAGCACAAATGGACTCAACACAGGACATTTTGAGAAGATTATGGAGACCGATGGAGCCGATCCGGCGGTGGGAGTCGAAAGAGGACGACTGGATCGTGCTGCGGTAGAGTCTGGAGAGTCCGAGTCCGATTTTCAGCGCTTTGAAATGCCATTCAGCTTTTTTCTCAAGTGCATCAACCACCCGGAAGCACCTCAATTTTCAGACTTGTATCTGGCCCAGACTTACTTGACGGAAACGCTGCCCACTCTGAAAGACGATCTGAGCCCCAACCCTTACCTTGAGGGTGCTTCCCTGGACGCTATTGGTTTCTGGATAGGACGCAACACGTATACGCCAGCCCACTACGACCCTAGCGGGAACATTTACATGGTTGTTTTCGGTAGCAAAAAGGTGAGACTCTGGCCACCTGTTCAGGAGCAGCCAGTTTTGGGAGGAAAAAAGGCACCAGGTGCCAACTTCAATTTCAGTGCCGGAAAAGCCGAATATGAGGTTGAGCTGAAAGCTGGACAGGTCCTGTACACTCCTCAGGGATGGTATCACGAGCTGGAGAGTGAAGGTTTGAGTGTCGCTGTTAATTGGTGGTTCAGGCGGTGATCGTAACTGTGAGTCGTGAAGTGTCCACTTGAGCATGACATTTTCCTTCAAAGCAGTGTACCAAAATTTCGGTTGTAGAAGCATTTAGCAGACAATGAAGCGGAATCATATCGTTCGGGGGCGTTTTTTAAAGCGAATGCACTCTTTTGATTACCTCCAAGACGACCACATCTTTTATTAAACTGTCAAGTACACGAGAACTAGCACATTCATCCTTTACAGTATCAATAATTGTTGGAGTTTGAATCAAGACATTACTGGATATTCATAATAGTTCACATTCAGAAGCCATACTGTTCACCATTCGCAACAGAGTATACGATCCACTACACAGTCAGTGCTCTGTACCAACCCAGTATCATGACTTTCTTCTCATAATGCATTATTACATAAAACCACACATGGGCCGAATGCCACTGTTCATGTGTGTCTATTTCACCCGCTTAACGCCTCATAGGACTCTTTCTAACAACAGTCAGCATCTTGGGACCCTCGTCGTGGAAGGTGTCTGCCAGCTCTCCACTCTTGTGAAGGGCTCTCATTTCGTCTCCTCCTCCTAGCGACTTGCCGGCAACAATGACGTTGGGCACGGTGGACCGTCCAGTCTTCTCCTTGATGAACTTCTGCAGCTCGGGGCCGCTGGGGTGCTTGTCCAGCTCGACAATCTGAACCTCAGGAGTGATGGCATACTCCTTCTGCAGCAGATTCTTGACAAATTGTGAATGGGGGCAGTATGACTTGGAAAAGACAATGACGGGCGACAGCTTGAGGATGGAAAGGTACTCCAGCTCGGGGTTGAACTCCTTGCCCTCGGTTGTGGTCAGGTCGGCCTGCTCCTCGCCGCTCTGCTCTTTTCTCATACTTTCTTTTTCCTTTTGTGTCTTGTGGGCCTTGCCCTCGCCGACGTCCACCTCGAGGATCTCCTTATCCACGTTGTTGTCTGTGCTCTTTGCGCCTCCTGCACCTGCCGAGTTTTGCACCAGTCTTGCGTCCTGGGCAATGTCGTATCGGGGTCCGTGGACGGCGAAAATCAGCAGTCCTACGGTGAAGAGCACCGCCGTGAGAATGAGAACACGCGTTCGTCGTGTGGAAACCATGTCGGGGATTGGTGTTGCGTGTAGTAGCTGGTGTCGTGGTGTAGCTGGGTGGTCGTGTAGCTCTGCCTGTCGCGTGTCCTGCTGCTGACAAATCAGATGGGGGAAAGTGGCCACGTGGCGTCTGGTGATTGGCGGGTGCGGTGGGTGCGGGCCGTGGCGTCGAGAGCGAAGAAATCGAGGTCAAGCAGAGACTGTTGAGAGAGGTACAAACGGTCGAAAATCAAGTCACGACTGGATTTGTCGGTTACACCACCCGTGCGTCATCAGCTAAACTTTCTCCCAACTCCCAACTTGATATTAGAGTTTAATGCAATAGCTTGGAGTGAAAAAAAAAATGTGGAGGGCGTAGCGACACCTGTAGGTGGGCTAGCGGCTGGGCAGCGTATCCATCGGGCTTGCAGATATGTGCTGGTGTGGCTGTTTCAAAAATCTGCTCTTCAGCTCCACTGAGGCCCGTTTTAGACACCCTTAATTCCCACTTTGACCCCCTCCTTCTATCGCAGTTGGGAGATACACGAAAAGGTTATTTGTCACGACTGCCGATAAAAGCAAGGTAAAAGAAAAGAAAAAAAAGGCAGAGCAAAAAAATATCGAAAAGAAAATTAAAAAATTGGGCAAGGTCCCGATGATCAAAGATGCGTGGAAAGACGCCTGGGAAGCTGTAATATCCGTCGAAAGTAGCTACAAGCCTGTGCTATTTATAGTACGCGTTTTGCGTGACGTGTCTGAAAAGTTTCCGGGTCTCCTGTACGTCGTTATAACCCCTTAGGGGGGTACTACCACTTGCCCAAACGGGGGTTCATTTTCCCCGGAGTCCAATCGGCTAATTTCTCTCGTTTTTACCGATTTTTTCCGACTTTTTTTTTCTTTTTTTTTTTTTTTGCGTTTGTCTCTTTTGGGACCCTGCGAGTTTCTAGGCCGCCTGACAGCGACGATCACCTGTCCCTGAATCGTCAAATCCAGACGCGTCGCCTTTGCCCTGGTTTGCATTTATTTCAACAGCAAGTGGACTTTTGGAAATGAAAATAAAAAATGAAAACAACACAAAATATTATCTCGCTAGTGCTCGTCACGTGACACCTGAAATGCACTAGACCTGTCAAATACGCATGACGTCATTAGTCAGAAGTATTTGTTAGCGAACGCGACACTAGACACATTCCCACATTGATCCCGTGACCTTTTGCATGCTGCACATCTGCTTGTCTTTTTGACCGAAGATTTCGGGCCTCTTTGAAAAAATAGCGTTTCAGCTGCGAAAGCTGAGTATTGAATTTATTTCATGGAAGGGGTGGTCTGACGGGAAATCCAAGACTATTTTAAGAATGAGGGGATTCAGGAGATGATAACAGCCTTTGAAAATTCCAGATATCTCCGATTTTGGCGTTTTTAGTCACACTTTGCTGGCAGACTCACTAGCAACTACCTCCTTGATGATCATCGCAAGGTGCACCGCACATTTTATGCATGGAAGAGTCCGTACCGAGGTCTATGAAAGCAGCATTCGGGTGCTCAAAAGCCGCCATTTGTGGGCAAATTCGATTTTCGCGGATACGGCGTTGATTTCATTTGGAAACAGCCCAGTTTGAACCCTTTTGATGTCCTATCTAAGACGGCTGTGTTTGGGAGAGGAGTCCAATGGCATGCAGGAGTGCAAGTAGATGGATACTCGTCTGATTTTGGATCTGAGACATGCTGTGCGATTAGGGCTAGATTTGGAGTGTATCTGTTTTTTCCATGGCCAAAAAAGAGGAACATCCAGCATTTCACACTGCTCATATCAGATGCAGTATTAGCTTGAGAGGTTTGGCTGGGACATCATAAACGGTATGTTATCTACGCAATAACTGCAGCAGCTATAACGTTGGATACAGGGGTGTGATTGATATTCCGAAAAGTGCATCTCGTTTGAAATGTTTCATTTGACAACACAAGAACGCTATATTTATCATTATCAGTCGATAATACTGGTTTGGTTCGGACTCCGGTGTTAGTTCAAGTGATGAGGTAAGCCAACTTTGGGAGAGAAAGGTCAAGTTCTGTCATGACAAAAATGGCTGATTGACTGTAAGAAAAACGCCGAGATCGCGAATGTGAACATTTCAAAAAAAAAGAGTGTACAGGTATCGTCTGAGGGTAGCTCAGGTTTGAAGGACTCCAGTGTTGTAGGTTTCGAGACTTGACATTAGGCTTGTCATTCTTTTGAATTCATGTGAGATCTCAGATGATGACTAATCATGATTTGGGCTCGTTGTCCTGGCTAATATCCACTCAGAGCCACCCAATATCTCAGATTTAATATAACAAGTCTTTTTTATTTATTTATATATATTCATAATTTAGTTGTTGTTTTTTTCTAGGAATTGCATATAAAATCGTTGAATATAAAATCGTTACCATAAACGGCATTTTAAACTTCGACCCCAAGCCGCATGAACATCTCCACAACTCTCATTGAGACTCTTTATGAACACGCTACCGCCGGAAATAACGCGACAGATTCTTCAGAATGCAGACATTGACTCATGCGTGGCGCTGGGGAACACATGTAAGCGATTGCGAGCCATTTGCGGCGCTGAAGAACCGTTGTTTGAAACCAAAGTTCGCATCAGTGTTCCTTGGATGCGACCCGGAAAAGATGGATACGAACAGGACACGTGGTATGGATGCGCCAGGCTTCTGAGCGCACGCCACAAACACCAAAACTACTTTCCGATCTCGAATCTGACCGATATTCACATCCCTGCAAGAGAAAGAACGGTTTTGCAGGCGGCCCAGGAACCCCCTCCAGAAGACGACTTTCAAAGTCTCATGGTCTCGCTCAGTGAGCCGTCAAACAACAGCGAGGACCTTACTGATCATTTGCTCAAAGTGCTGGGAATTCCAGACGAGGCGTGGGATACTGTGACCCTTGAAAGCAAAAGCCTAGTGATGATCTACTACTTTGTTGAGGACGGAGACGGAGATCAAGTGCAAATGTTTGTTGTGATGGACCGAGGATCCGACGGCCAGCTGGACATTGAGAAAGCATTCAGGTTCACATTCACAGAGAGTGAATACACGGTCAAGTGTCTCAATGACACCTTTCTGGTCAGTCTAAGTGCTGGGTATGCTCAGTGGTACACCTGGTATGTAGACGTTCCACGGCAAGCGCTTGTGTTGCTGGCTGGCCCTCATGACGATGTCGAATCCAGCAGACTTTTCGACTACGATGGAGTTTTGTGGATACATCATGGATCAGTGTTTGTTCCATATGTACTGGATCTGGACACCACGAAAAAGGTTTATCTTCTAGGTGGCCATGACGAGGTGACGGACAGCCAGGAAAGTTTCCCTGATCCTGGCACTGAGATTGTGTTCGTACCAGAAGACATGTTCATGGCTGGCCACCCTACATTATACGTGGCCGGAGGGGGTATCAAGCAGGACAAGGTGGTACAGTCTGACCGGTACGATTTCTACAACCAAGGCGGCGACAAGTGCCGACGGCTGATCCACAGTTTTCAGACGAATAACGTGGTTGATCTGGCCACAGGAAAGGAATACTACCCCAGTGATGCGAATGGCACTGTTGCTGGGGTGTCTAACTCAAAGCTGGGATATTGGAGGAAAAAGTGAGCGAGGTAGCATTGAGTGTCAATCATGTGAGATCCGGCAATAGTGCCAGCTAGATTTTACTTTTATTTATTGTCTAAATCTGTAAATATGGTGCCAAAAAACAACTATTTTCATCTTAATCGTGAAGTAAAAGACGTAGAAGAGAGCGGTTAATCTACTAGATCAGCTATCAAACTGGATTAGAGTGTTTCTTGGGTCCAACCGACGATCACGTGACATTATTCAACCCTTCCATAGCACCAAACCAACTCCATTTCAGTTGCGGCCATATCCTGGTGAAAATACGGCTTCCCGTCCGATCAGCCATAGTCAAGCACCAGAGAGCCCAGTTAGTATTGTAGTGGGAGACCATACGAGAATCCTGGGTGCTGCAATTGTCTCTTTCTTTTTTGCTCTTATTCAGGTTCAGCATCTGTAAAATCATTTTTTTAATCCGCGAAACCTCTGGGCTGGCCTACCAACATTCTGTACATCTGTAGAGTATCGGAAACCCAAGTTGACCAACTACAGTCTGTACCTTGAACAACGGGGTTGGACTTGTCACAATGTCATTTCTAAACCGAGACATTCTGGAGATTTCTATATTTCGAAATCAGAAAACCTCATGCCCCTTGACTTTTCCGGAACCAACCTCCATTTTAGCGCTTCTAGCTCCAAATTGAATGGCTCGCTTTTTCTCATAAGATACCCCCTTGAGACCGACATTACGAGCCACTAACCTCAGCAAGTACTTGGTGTCAGCATCACTGGTTCCACTGAGTTTCAAATCAATAGGACAATCCATGGCCCAAGCAACCACTTTTTCGTCCAAAAACGGGTATCTGGCTTCTTTTCCGTGCTGAGCTATGACTCTATCGTCGCGACCCAAGTTTCGTTCATGCAATCGTGAGAATTCCACTTGCAACGACTCGGCCACTGCGTCATAGCCTGATGCAAGACTCTGGACGATACGAGAGTAGCCTCCAAACAACTCGTCTGCTCCTAGTCCAGATACGACAACTGCACTAGAACATGCTTTGCTGGCAAAATAGAACGCCACTGCAATACTCAAATCCATGACCGAGGTAGAAGGGTACATTAATGCTCTGACGCCTTCCCTATGCTCCAAGGTCTCTGCGTAAGGAACGTTCACTTCTTTGAACAGCAATCGGTTCTGGGTGCTCAGATGGGTAAGCTCTCTGAATGTAGATCTGCCCAGCAGTCTGTCTGGGGTGTCGAATCCTTCTCCAACTCGTGGGTTCTCAAATGCCACATTTACCAGCTCAATAGATACTGTAGATGGCAGATGCAGGTCGGCCAAACGAGCCAATAACGCACAGTCGATTCCTCCTGAAAAGAGGATGGAAATCTGAGAGTACTCCTGGGTACGTGTCAGCACCGCCTGAACAAGAAGAGCTTCGAATTCGGCGGCAAAAGAAGTCGTGGCCACATTTTTTTCACTGGGAGCAAGACCCTTGGAAACACGATTGAACGGATACGTCAGAGCGTTCCCAGTATCGTCAGAATACCCCCAGACATGCTCCTGTAACTCCAGAGTGTCCACATTGAGCTCGTAAACAACCCCTCCACGACATTGCTTCCACAGATCCGGTTGTCCAATCACGTGATCTGTCACTGAGGCAACAGCAAACTGGCCGTCGTCATTCACCCGGTACAGCAATGACCTCCTTCCGATACAGTCTCGTCCAAACCAGACTGTGTTGCCAATGACGTATGCGAAAGCGTATTCTCCCGAAACGTTGCGCAATCCCGAAATGACGCCGTTTTTGAGGCTGTCTGAAAAGGACACCGTGTCACATCCAGAGACGCCGTAAATTTCTCCGTTGTGCATGAGCACAGAAGCCGGATCTTGTGAGACCACTGGCTGCTCAGTCAGCGGTTGTCGCAACGATAATACCGATGAAAGACAATGGATGCCGTTATCGGTTGTCATCTGACTCCAACAGGTGGGTCCGCGACTCTTGACCTTGTCGATCAGCTCTGTGCTCACATTGCCCTTGTAGCACAGAATTCCACACATGGTCAGGTCATGAGCTGCAAATGCTAAATTTCCAACAAACTTCTAAAAAATTAATTTTGGTTCTACAGAGGTGCGCGGAATGTGCATAAAACATGCACGCTGCAGACACGCCGCCGTTGACACTTCATTCCAGCCACCGTCTAATCTCACAGTAACACTGTGACCGGCAAAACTCCTCTTTTCCTGGCGAAATGTGGGTCCCGCACCGTATCAGTCCTCCGTTTGTGCACACGCAGCCGCTCCCGTCTTCGTTGCCGCGGCAATAGTCCATCACCTCACTCTGCCTCATGGAGTTGCCCATGTAAGCGCCGTCGAAGCAGTCGAGAGATACCTGCACTTCCAACGATCTCTCGGGGCTGTCTGTGGCCTGGGAACTCTGTGTGAAGCTTGCGGTGGCCATGGATTGGCCGTAAACGTGGCCTCTGACAAGAGTCATGTCACTTGCGAGACTAGAGATGAACATGATGCTATTGTGGGCCTGAAGTTGATTGTGTCCCGCATCTCGAGGAGTGCTCCAGGAGTCTTTGGAGGGTGCTGGGGTCGCTAGGAGTGCCACTTGCAGTAAAGCGAACTTCATTTTCGGTGATGCAGAGTTCTACAAGTGCGGCACATTGGATACAAGTATATATAGTGGTGAATGTTTGAGTCCCGCATAGCCAGATGTGATTACAGCAGTCTGCATCACCAATTGGGTAAACACAAACAATTATGAGCTGGATATCTGGGTGATTGGAAATCAGAGACAACGGCTGAGTCCGTCTGATTCAGGTGGTTCCAACGGTGTTGGTCTGGCTTCGGTGGGACTTCGGGCCCAATGTTTTGGCTGCTGGATGGGAAATGGGATAATATTCTGTTCGTATTTCTCATTTGGTAATTTCAGTTATGACGTCAAAACAGAGGGGTTGGAACGATTAGCTGCTGAGAATGTGAACAGATCACTGATATTGGACTTGTCTTGCCATCAGAATGCGCTCATTTCACTCAAAAAGAGAAAAAACCGGAAACGCATTTGCCTCAGTTTTTTATCAGAATGTCGCAGTATAAATGAGGCCAAGGTCTCTTCTGATCTGCAAGATGAAAGTGGGTATGGGTATCTTGTTTAGTTTTTGAACTGAAATTGTAACTGTTGTCGCTCAATATAGATGCTATTGGAAGCACATAGTTATCTGTGTTGTTTGTTTTCAGCGGTCCAACTCGTTTTCTGAAATCTTCTCACAGTATACCAGTTCTCAAAAGCAAAGAACTGTATTTTTTTCATTCTAAGGTAGAACAACTCATCTTACCCCATGAATCATTTTGTTGGACATAGTTAAGCCCCAACCTTGTCTAGTTGAGACTTGGCCACATCAGCAATGACAAACAGCATGGCTCAACTACGGCTAGGACCAGCTAATCGCCCCGAAAGAAGTCTACAAGTGTAGCAAAACACGCCCTGATTCCAGAACCGCTTTCGCCTTTGCTCCAGCACGATCCCCCGTCGAGTTACATCACACATGAAACAGCATCTCAGCACAGAAGTAGCCGCATCACAAAGCCCGTCAACTGCCTCCAAAATAGCCTTTTCGAGTTGGCCCCATTCAAACGCGTGTGACCCGTTTCGGATTGCCACCTTGACAGCAACGTCACGTGACTGTAACTTTGGTGATACTGCACTGCGCACATTATCGAACCTTTTTAGGTAGCACCACCTAACGCACGGCGACAACCAGATACGATAGGACACGACAGAAACCCCACAATGTTCCCACCAGAGGTATGGCTCAACATATGTGGATATCTGGACACGGTGGCACTCAACAGCCTTTCACAAACGTCCTGGATGCTCTACCAATGTGCTTCGCCTCGACTCTGGAAGGCTACGACTCGTCCCCTTTATACCAAACGCAGTGTGGCACCTGCACATATTGATTCGGTGCTCGACATTGACTGGCTAGACGGAAGTGACACGGACACATACAGCGAATCCGAATTCGACAGCGACTCGGAGCAAAGTTTCATAGCCGCCACCATTACTGCTGATAACACCACCACCTCCTCGTCCTCATCATCATCATCATCTTTATCATCATCTTCTTCTTCAACAAACGACAACGAGAGAAGCCAATCGGTTACCCCGTTTGCCGAGTATGACGCCAGGTGTGTGGCTATTTTGAAACTACTCAAAGAACAACCGTATCGACCGTTGTTTTCTCGTCACTACATGTCTGAACTGTTGTTGGTGTACATATCTTCTGACCAGTGGCGCTGTTTGGACGTGTCCTTTGCATGTGCCATGCTTTCGGAGGGCCACTTTGAATCACTCAGAATGCTGACAGTGGTGGTGAGAGGAGAAGGAAAGAAGGACAAGGAGTCGGAGATGCTGGGAAGAATGCTGGTGAGATGGTGCCATCGCCAGGGAGTCAGTCTCAACATTACTGCCAAGAACTCGGAGATATTGGATGTGTTTGTCGATCACCCAGTGGCCTGTCATGCACTGTCTTCTCTACAGGTGTCTCATGTCACTGCCCCCACGCTCGACTATCTGCTGAATCATTGCAGCAGATTAAAGTCCTTGAGTGTGTCTGGTTCGTGGCAGTGCAAATCACGGGTCAGTCTTATACACATGGCTGGATTGGAGTACCTGGACATGGACACTAACATGTATGAAAGGATAGCTCCCATGGGTCTTCCTTTGGCCCTGAGAACCCTCAAGCTGACAGGACTGGCACTGATGCCTCTAGATGTTGTGTGCATGTTATCACCTAGCCAGTCGCTTCATAGGCTGTACTTGGAGGTCGATTTGGCCGAAAGTGCCAACTTTTGTCTAACTACTCTAGAGACAGAGACAATAGTCAGAGTGCCGTCGGTCAAGGAACTACATGTTGTTGGGAATGTTTCAGATACCACAGTGTTGAAACTGTTAAAGCTTACTCCTTCTGCGTCTGTTTTAGTGGTAAGAGATGCTCGTCATATGCCTGATTCACTGTCCCTGGCTACTCTCAATTGCCAGTCGAAACTGGAGATGATTTCATGGTCTACAGACGATTCGAATATGAGCATTCATAATGGACGTTAGGGGCTTTATTTATTTATTTCAAAATGTATTATTTATTGTGGATGACATTGGACTGGATCATGCTGACCTGTGCCCACCACAAAGTTCCGATCCAGTCCATCCGAAACTTGTCACGCAACAATCGCCAAATTTTCTTTTCTTTATTTGTCTCTCGATCCAACGGCACCCAATTAGATTCTGTCGATCTTCCAATGTTACATTGATAAGGTAGAGGTGGAGGAGATAACCGCGGCAAAAGAGGTTTCAATGGTGGTTTTCAATGGTTTGGAGAGAAATTCAGTGAGTATGAGTACTGATCGCAAATCAATTTTTTTTTACTCTCTCCAATTCTACTTCAACCGTCTTTTTTTTCGCAGATCATATCCGTTTGATTTTTTGGTTGTTGTTCCCAGCAGAAGTTTAACCAGTTCGACAGAGTGCCGTTTGGCCAAAGCAGTTTATAACGAAGCGATCTGCTCGCAATTCTGGCATCTCATTCTGATTTCCAACTTCCAACTCCTCAATCGGAACTGAAATGATTGTCTGGTCTTTACTATTGGCTTCTCTGGCTACAGCAGAAGTCATCAATGTTCCTCTTAGAGCCAGAAGGGTATTGGAAACCCCACAACTTTTGGAGAGACTGACTAGGCGAGGAATATTTCATGGAGAGTCTGAAATGGGTCACTTGTACTACGAAACTGACGTTTTTGTGGGTACTCCAGCTCAGAAAGTTGGCAGTGTCGTTTTCGATACTGGATCAGGCCAAATGTGGCTTCCTGGAAAAAACTCTACAGATTGTGTCCAGGGCAATTGTGGAACGGGTGCTTCATTCAGTGTTTCATCTTCATCTACCTGGAAGTACACTGGTCAAGGAGAAGGATGGGGAGGTAATGGAATCATTGGATCCGACAGCTTTTCATTTGCAGGTCAAACTCTGGACAATCTGCAAATCTGGGTATCTTTGGATACCATGAGTGACAATCTGGGTATCTTTGGTCAGGGACCGGTATTGGATCCTTCTATTGCCGCTGCCTCTTTTGTTGAAGGTCTTGCAAAGTCTGGAAAAATATCGCGTGCGGTATTTTCACTCAACTCTGAACAGGCTATCAACACTCATGAAGACGCCACCTCGTGGGACCATACTGTGACCAACGTCTACTATGGGGGTTTTGACACTAAAAAGTATCAAGGACCTTTGACCACAGTTGATATGGATCCTATTACGGGCACTTACTTTCCTGTGGGTCTCTCTGGGATGAATGTTGATGGATCTAAAGTGGAGTTCAGCAGACGTCATAGCCTCATCTTGGACACTGGAGGAATTACTTTGGAGCTCACCAATGGTACCTTGGCACTACTTTGCTCAAAACATGGAGGAAGATATGACGACGTCGGGTGGTCTATTGATTGCAATGCTAAGCCTGTGTTGAGCTATGTTTTTGGTGAGACTGAAATTCCCGTGGAAATGGAGTTTTTCATCAAAAAGGATGACAATGGCGTTTGCAGACTTCCAGATATAACGGTGGCTCCAGATGATCAGGAATCGCTATTGACCGGCCCACCTATGATTTCTAGAGCGTTGATTATTTTTGACACTTCCAGAAAACAAGTATCTCTTGCAAAAGCAAAGTTCACGACTGAGAGCAATGTTGTTGAGATTACTGGCGATATCCCGGGAGCAGTTCTTTTGAATTGAGGGATAGCTGGTGGCGTCTCTTTGTCGAACTGGCAGTACCACTTTGAAGAGTTTCAATCATGGCAGGCATAGGAACCAAATGACTGTCTCCATGACTTCTCCAAACTGATCTTGAAAACGCTGCCTTGAAGCCACGATGACATGACCAATGGCTACATTAGATTTAATATTTCACAACTGCTGAAATATTGAAGCCATTACCACTCTTGATTTGAAAAGCCACACTTGTATTGGTACAGCAAAAGTTTGAACTTGAACTGAGCCAGATGTCAATCGAGGTCTATGACGACATTTCCAATTCCTAATCGTTACTGTAGCTTGTAAAATCATCAATTATGTCCATGTCAAACAGCTTTGAAAAAATGATATTACTTGACCGTGTCTCATGCCCGATCATGCAGAAAAAGTCACTAGTTCTGCGCGATGATGCATAATCTCGCAGAGCCAAGGACGAGTGAAAAACGTGAGAACGAACGCAATTGATTTGTTTTTTGGAGTATTACCTTACTGTTGTGACAGCTAACCATTTAAACGCGAATTAGCCGGTTTAATTTCCGATTTTCCTCTTTACTGATGTTTCCATTTTTATCTCCACCCATGAACAGTTTCTTAAAGTTCACGATAGACTCAAGCCACAAGGCACTCGGACGAGACTGAACCCTGACAGTCGAGAAACCAATGTAGCATAGACGTTAAGTACCATAAGCGTTGGAGGTGAAACATGAGAAATTGAAACATGAGAAATTTCACTCGGCAGGATTGTGCCACATTTGTAGGAGTGGTTGTGTTGATGGTCAATGGAATGAGTCAATAGGTTATGGTCACTTGTCACTTGTTATCTGGTCACTTCTGGTCTACTTCTGGTCTGCTAAACACACTCCACCAACCCTGAACCAATTTGAACAATCTGTCGGCCTCCGTTATTTCCCTTTTGCCGTGTCTCTTTCACTTCTCCACAGTTAACTGCACCCACCCACGGCACTTTCAAGTCTTCCAAACTCACGCGCAAACTTAACCATTCGCTCCCAAGTCGAAACTCTCGCTTCCTCGTGTCATGACACGGCTTCAAGTCGAGAAACAGCGAAAAAAATGAGATATAACGGCCCAAAACACGCAAACGACAACCCTCTGATGGCTCAACACCATATTGATGCCCAACATCTCCCAGACGTGTCCAATCGCAGCTCCAGAGGCTCAAAAAGCCACCACCCACCCCTCCTTGCCCACGTGAACTCACCTCCACCTGAAAGAGAAGTGCCGTACGTGTACGATATCCAGCCACCACTCCACACCATGAGGCTCCGAATGTCACCATTTCCTCTGGCCACTCTGAGCCACAAACATGAGTATTTATACCCACTGACTTGTCTCTATTCCTCCCAAGCTACAGCCAACATCCTCTGCTGACATCCTCCCTTCTCTCTTCTCTCAACTTCTCCCTTCTCTCTTCTCTCTAGTCACTAATGAGATTCTCTACCCTCACCGTTGCGGTTTTTGCTGCCCTGGTAGCCGCAGCACCTGCCTCTTCTCCTGCTCCCTCTGGAAAGATCCTCAAGCTGGACTTTACCAAAACCCGAGACACTTCTGCCAAACCTGTTGTCGACAACCCTAACGCACCCTACGACCCCTCCAAGGGTAAGTCCAACCCTCTGGCGTCTCTGGTCAACCACCAGGTCTACTACGATACCGAAATCACTCTGGGAACTCCCCCTCAGAAGTTTACGGTTGACTTAGACACTGGTTCTTCCGACCTTTGGGTTGCTGCCGATGGACGAAAGGGCGGCTACAACCACAACATCTCTTCCACATACCAGGAGTTCAGATCCGGCTTCCAAATCCAATATGGAGATGGAACCAGCGCTACTGGAGACTGGGTCAAGGATACCATCACCTTTGGAGGAGCTTCCATCCCGCAGTTTGTTTTTGCCGCCGCCTCTCAGGTGAGTTCTTCTGAACAGGTCTTTGGTATCGGCTACCCTGCCAATGAGGCTTCTGGCATTTCTGGATTTCAGGGAGGCGAGACTTTTATTTACGACAACTTCCCTATCCGGCTGGCCAAGCAGGGCATTGTAAACACCCCTACGTACTCCCTGTACTTGAACTCCCTTGACTCCACCTCGGGCTCTGTTCTTTTCGGAGGAGTGGACTCTTCCAAGTTCACTGGAGGTCTGGCCAAGCTTCCTATTCTGAAGGACAGTCCCTCGGACCCCGCTCCCAAGGAGTTTTTCGTGACTCTCAACGGCGCTGAGGTCAGTGTTGGTGGCAAGGAGACCAACGTTCTCGACAAGACTCGACAGGTTCTTCTGGACTCTGGAACTACCCTCACTTATGTCCCCACCGAGACCGTGCAGACTCTGATCAACACTCTTGGTCTGGCTGTCACCGACCAGGGCCCAGGAGCCACTCAGGAGATTATCGACTCCATCAAGGGTGCAGTTGTGACCTACTCTCTTCAGGGTCAAAAGATTAACGTGCCCGTGGAGGAGCTCTTTTTCCGGGGTCTGGATGCTACCACTGGCAAGCCCCTGTTCATCAAGGGTGCCAATGGAGCTGAGCCCTTCTACGCCTTTCTCATCAACGACGGAGGAGATGGCCCCTTTATCTTTGGAGACTCCTTCCTGCGATCTGCCTACGTAGTTTACGACCTTGGAGCCAACGAAGTTGCCATTGGCCAGGCTGACTATTCTGGAGGAGCTGAGAAGATCGAGACCATTGCCGCTGGCTCCGATGGTATTCCTTCTGCTACTGCTGCTCCCTTGACTGCTACCTGGACCACCGATGAGCCCATCACTACTACTCCTTCGGCTACCCAGGATGTCCAGCACGTGTTCACCTCCGGTGCCGCTTAGGTGGTTTCTTTATTTCTTTTATTTAGTTGAGTTTTATTTTTGTTTTGATTAAACGAGTGGGGTTTGCATGAGTAAGCTGTCTAGTTAGGTTGAGCGCAACTTTTAGGAAAAAAATAAAAATAAAAATTTAAAAATGCATGTAAAATGCATAAAAAATGCATAAAAAATGCATAAGGAAAAAATTGCAGCACCCAGGATTCTCGTATGGTCTCCCACTACAATACTAACTAGGCTCTCTGGTGCTTGACTATGGCTGATCGGACGGGAAGCCGTATTTTCACCAGGATATGGCCGCAACTGGAATTTCTGTTTTTTACGACATTATGACAGGCTAAATAAGTCACGTGATTCGGGAAAAAATTGAAAATGAGTGAGAACTGCTAGTACAAGAGGTTTTGAGGGAAATGGGGTGAGGGGGTTATTCTTTTGGTGGTTAGTTGTGAATAGAGTAAGTTGGTTTGGTGTTTTTTGGATTGGTAGGGGTTTTCTAAAACAGAAAAAGAAATAAAAAATGAGAGAAAAAAATGAGTAAGAACTGCCAGTACAAGAAGTTTGGAGGAGGGGAAAAGGAGTGAGAGGTTTCATATCTATCCTTTTGGTCAGTTATAGAGACAATTGGTTTGTTGGTATGGTACAGAGTAATGGTTTGGTAGTTGAATGCATTTCCCAGAGAGAAGAAATCAGATCAAATCAACATTACAGGATCCCACATTGTACAGTATTCAGTCCTGACGAACATGTTTACTTGTTTCAGGCAAGCGAAATCTGAATAGTGTGTTCAACTCTGACTCAAGTGATGGATTCTCTTCTTCCTTTATATCACACTTATAATACAGGTACCTCAAATTTGGAGCAAACTTCGGTTTGGCGGAAGTGGGCACATGCGAGCCAAAAAATAAATGCAGCAAGCATACCAGAGCAATGTCCAATCAAACATCCTTGACAGACAATAAAACACAATCTGACAAAACAAGGAAAACCAACAGTTTTCTACCGCAACCAAAATACAATGTTTCTTCGTATGAGACAAACAGAACCTAAAAAAGAAGCAGCTGGTTGAGGTCTCAGTTGCACTGTCAATAAAACATCTCTATAGTGCGGGGAAGGTCGGCTTTAGCGTTTAACCGCCGCATGCATCTTTAACCGCCTTTAACAAGGTGCTTGTTTTTGATAAGCTGAGAGACACACAATGGACCCACAAAAAAACCAGCTATGTGAACATATTGGGGGTGTATTCAACATTTCCATTACCACCAAGGTCCGCTCTGTAAGATTAGTTGTTGTGTATTTTTACAGTGCAGTGAAATTGAGGTGACGTCATGAAATTAATCTCATAAAAATTGTGATGCCATATTTTTTTTTCTGAAAAAAGAAATTTTAGTATACATGCCCGACGCTTCTCGTGTTCATGCTCGTGAATAATTTTCATGATTATTCTTAATATTATTCGTGACTGATTTTCGTGATTGATTTTCGCGACTTATTTTTGTGACTGATTTTTGTGACTGATTTTCGGGGAAAGCCCGAAAGCCGCCATCTCATGTAATTATTCACTCAAAATATATTCAAAATTAAACAATTAAATTAACTATAAGCAGACTACAACTTGTACTCGAAGTAAGGGGATCGGTCACCAAGCTCAGAGATCTCCTGGGCAGTGTAGGAGTCGTAGTAGCCGTTGGCAAGCTTCTCCTTCTTGCTCTTGTTCTGAGAAGTGTAGAAGACTCGGAGACCAACGAGACAACAGAAGCCAAGAACAATGAAGCCAAGGTTGACGGAGTGACCGAGTCGGTACTGGGGCTTGTCCTGGACTCGGTAGATGTTGGTGGAGACGGCGCCAAGCATGTTACCCATTCCGATCTGCACAGCCATGGCCACGGCTCGCTTGTACGAGCCAGAGACGTTGTTGGAGATCCAGGAAATGATACCGGGGATGGCGGGGTAGATACCAAAGGCGGCAAGGTAACAGCCGACGTAGGTAGCGGTGGGATGGGCGGTGGCAGAGATGGAAATGGCTAGAATGTAACCCAGCATCATGCAGACCAGGTTGAATGCCACAAAGATGGATCGCTTCTGCAACTTATCGGAGAGCCAGGCCTGGAGCACACCCCATGCGGCAGCAATGATGTAGATGGGGATGGTGAGCAGCTGGGCCTTGGAGGAGGTGTAGCCGAGGTTCTTGATAATGGAGGGCAGGAAGAAGGAGATGGAGTAGAGAGGACAGATGATACCCCAGAAGAGGCCGAGATGGAGCCAGGTCTGGATGTCCTTGAAGGCGTCCCAGAGGAACTTGGGGTTCATGGAGTCATCCTGGCCAATCTGCACGTGCTGAGTGCTACCCTCGGCGTTGGTCTGACCATCGAACTTGATTCGGTGAATGATGAAGGCTCGCTCGTCCTCGGTGAGGAACTTGGCGGTCTCGGGGTAATCGTAGAGAGTGAAGTAGGCAATGACACCGACGACGACAGTAGCGATACCCTCGAGGATGAAAATCCATCGCCAGCCCTCAAGGCCAGCGATACCTCGCATCTTGGAGAGACCAAAGGCAAGAAGACCAGAGAAGGCACCGGCAATGGAGGCGGCGGAGAAGAACATAGCCTGTCGGAACTGGAGCTCGGTTCGGCAGTACCAGGTGGTGAGGTAGTAAGCGACACCGGGGAAGAGACCAGCCTCAAAGACACCGAGAAGGACTCGTGTGGCAAGCAGGCCTCCGTAGTTCTGAACAATGCCCATGAGGGTCATAACGACACCCCAGGCGACCATGATAGAGGGCAGCCAGATGGAAGGTCGGAACTTCTTGAGCAGCATGTTAGAGGGGACTTCGAGAGGAGCGTAGGTGAAGAAGAAAACGGTAAGGGCCATGTTGTACTGCTTTCCGGAGAGTCCCAGATCGGTGGAGAGACCCTCAATGTTGGCGTTTCCGATATTTCCTCGATCGAGGAAACAGAGCAGGTAGAGGAGAGAGAGCATGGGGATGATGTGGAAGTCCATCTTTCGCAGCAGCTTCTTCTTGTCGACCATGGGGTAGAGCTCTTCGGCGGAGAGGGGGGCCTCGCCGATCTTCTCGGGGTCGGTGACTGTTACTTGGGCTTCATGCTTGCTGTCGTAATCGATGGAAGCGACCTCAAGGTGAGAGTGGTCGACTTTTTCGATAGCCATTGGTGGATTCAGTTAGCGGGTGGTGGTGGTGGTGGTGGTGGTGGTTTGGGGGAAACTGAAGGGGAAAAGGGTGGTGTTAAAACGTTTGATGAGAGAGAGACGAGAAGAAAAAAAATGCTTCTGTAGTGTCTGTCGGGGGAGTGGGGGGTTGTATTTGAAAGGTGGCTTGGGATGTCGTGTGGTTGTAGTGCTCCGGTCTGATGGCCTCCTGGGTGTTGGTGGCTATCTGACTGTGACTGTCTGACTGATGAGATGAAGACCGGCGTGCCCAGCTATTTATACAATCTACGCTCGACGCCAAATGCCTGCGTCTGACAGATGGACAGTGTGAGGTGAATGCATGAGATACCGCAGACTGCCTCGCATGAGCTCATGTAAGACGCATGGACGCACCGACGTGTGGGGTAGGGGGAGTGCGACCAGGAGGGGGGCCAGCGGTGTGGGGGTGGGGGCGAGCGGGGCAGCGTGGCCGCTGGTAGACGCGGTTTGGCTCGGTTTGGACGCCCTAGTTTTCTGCCTGACAAGACCCCAGTTCCGACTTCAGACGGTCCCAGTCTCCAATAGACTCCCAGACGTTGTTTTGCGAAACAAAAGTTGAGGGGGTAACTTAGATTCAAAGAGCGTGTGTGGGAGAGAAACTCAAATTTGCCAAGGACGACAAAGTGTGGGGAATTATAGAGTGCTTTGCTGGGGAGGCACGGAGGACCCAAGTACACCTGTGGGAGCGTGCGCGGGATTGGTTTGGCCAGCCGGTTTTCCCCCGATCAGCGTCCTCTGCTCGAAAATTATTTGGCCGTTTTTTGGCTCGCGTTGAGTTTGCGGAAACGTCCGTTATTATTTAGCCATTGCAGCCGCACTTCAGCCGCGCCTTTACTGCCACGCTAAGTTTGGGCATAGTAGACGTGCAAGACCTCCAGCAGCACATCGCAACGTCAAGAGGGGCTTTTTAGGAGAGATTGACTTTGCGGGCATCATCCACGCGGGCTCGTCACAGGGACACTGCGGCTGGGCACCGTCTCCGCGTACAGCTTCGGCTTATCTGGTAATTATGTGCTTCTGCTTCTGGTCACTTCCCGGGTGGGTCTCTCTACTGTATGTAGTAGCGTCTCTGTTCTCTCAGCAGCTTTAGCGCGGTTTATCGCTTTTAAAAATCGCGCTTTAAATTAAACTAAACCACACTAGACTAAGACAGCGTAGCCGTGGCTGTTTTTTAGCGTCCATGTAGCGTGGATCCAGGGACTGACAGCTGTCACTCAGTGATATACGGAGAGAAGGAGCTATTCGGAAAAAGAAGGGGGGCTTGTGTTGCGGTGCGATATCGGCGACCAGATGCTTTTTTTGTTTTTTATTTTCGGGCTTTCTTGTCGTTTTTTTTTTTTCCCACCGAAAATTAATAGTCCCCCACATGAGCACCGCCACAGTCGTGTCAAACTGTGGCGCCAACAGATTGCGGCGAGGCAGGTTTAGCCGGTTATTCCTTATCTGAACTTTATCGCCTCGTTTACGCGTGCTACTTTAGCCGGATATCTGACGCATGTGCGTTTGCCAGCAACCGCCACAAGGGTCGAATCCAGCCAAATTGACGAGTCGCCTTTTGTCCCTTCTGTTGGGTTTCGAACGATGCGTGTTATAGAACTCTGTTCTCAGGCGGGGTACATGGTGCATGAGGGAGCACTGGTAGGGAGGTCCCAGGGTCTCGATAAAGCGGTGTTCCGGGAATCTAGGACGTGCCAAATGCCAGCCATCGGGCTCTGTAGCTGTGGCTCTACCAGACGCTGTTTTCGCCGTCGCTGTAGCCATCTTTTTTGCCACCCTTGCGCTCGTCCGCTCTGCTACACTTTCCTAATTGGGAAATTTGAGCCTTGGCACTCTGGCCTTTCGGTCCCAGCTCGGTGGCCCTGTCCGAACGCCAATTGTCGGTCTATCTACTAAGGAGAGAGGCGGAAGTAGGCGATACCCGGAACGATAGCTGACGCTGCTGACCAATAAATGGCTGCCGTCCAAACATGGGGTTGGAGGAAGGGTCCATTGGCGTCTGGTTCGCATCTAGCGTCGAAGCTCTCCTCCTCCTGCTGCCTCGTCCAGCAATGACTCACGGACTCATTCGCCACAGTCGGGGAATGTCGCACACCTGACCCACCTCCCCGTACCACCTGTTTGGGATGCTGCAAGCGAATAGTCGTACCATGGCCTAGGCATCGGCCCCTCCTCTGGCACACGAAATTACGACCGCCGCACCCCTATGCCCACCGCTTCCCCGCTCTCGATATATATAATGAGGGGTATCAAATATACACCAGTCAGGGAGGCTCCGAATCGGGCCCGTATCAAGTCGGCCCATTTCCACTCCGCGAATCTTCCGGAACCCTAACTGTGTGGCTGGAGAAGACAGCTTGACGAAAGCAGCCGTAAAGTAGGTAAAGTTAATGCTGGGTGGGGCAGAGGCCTTTGACGTGGGGCTCCGGGGCTGTTTCGGTGGGTGGAACAAGAGCACCGTGGTCGTGGTAGGGGCTGGTAGGTTCTGGAACAGTGGCTCTGGCACGGCGGATTCTCGGTCGCCAAAAGCAGGGAGGGTCCACTGCGATCTTGTTGGGGACTTGTTGGGAGGAATGACCAAGGGTCTTTATAACCATTCAAGGGGCGCATCTACAAGGAGCAGGAGATGTAAGGGACCAGATATATCCAGTCTATGCCTGAAAACATGGATGCTGTCGATAATAGCGGGAAAAAAAAGAAAACAGCGCTTGGTTGCAGGTTTGGTGCAGTGGTCGGTTATTGGGCAACCTCCTCCGTGTGTGCTGCTGGGCTTCGTGCCTCTGGTGTGCCTCTGATGTGCCTCTGGTGTGTCTCTGATGTGCCTCTGGAATGTCGTTCGTGCCTCTGTGCCTCTGGTGTGTCCTCCATGCCTCAAAAACGCCTCTGTAGCGCCGCTAAAGTGCCGCTGGGATGTATCGGCCGTTTCAGATAATAAAGTCGTACCAGCGATATCAAATATTTCGGCTGGTAACGCTGTAGTGGGTGGTATCATGGAACTGCTTTCCGTAGTCCGTACCATTCCGGGACGCAGTGTTTTGTAGTCAGCAGTGGCCTGTGAGATAATGTACTGCTCTCCCCTCATTTTGGTACACGGCAGGTAGTTCAATACACTTTATGAAGTGACCCAAGAGCCAAACGAGCAAGCACTTGGTTCTCGAACGCTAAACGACGGATAAACATACCTGGTTGCGTTTGCAGTGTTTGCTGAGTCGTTCGCTGTCGGGTAGGCAATGCATGTTTCAGTAGTATCGCTGCTTCAGCCTCGGTAATGGCCCCAATAGCCGCCCAGTTGTCGTGTTTTTTTTTGGTCGAATCTCAAATCTCGTCTCGGTCGCGTTCGAGCTCCAGTCGCTTGCCAGTGTCGCTCGGGTATCTCGTGCCACGTCTCTTTCAAGCCCGCCGACTCGCACCGATCACACCCTTCCACACTCATCCATATATACTCCCGCGCTAAACATCTCCTCCGGAACATGTCATCCGGATTATGCACGGGCGCAACCTAGTTTGGACGGAACGCACCTATAACCGAAATAAATCAGGCTAAAGCCGTGGAAGCAGGTAGGGCTGGAAGAGCGAAATTGACGTCTTGGAGGCCCACGTGCGGCCACTTGTCCATAGACAGCATCTCCAGCCGTTGGAGTCGCCGTTGCCAGGTGACGGCGTACGCCCTGCTACCACCCTGTCCGCCCAGACCGGCCCCCCCACAGTCATGTTCCCCCACCCTTGTTGCATAGTACCTGCATCTCCAGATGTAGCGGAAACAGCAGAGTGAGTCAGTCGCAAAGGCTCGCAATTGTCCATCCAGCGCTAGTGGTTACCATGCTGGTGTCGTGGGCACTTCCAATGGCCCCGCTGCCACCCCACCTCGAGCTTTCCGCCGCTTTCCGCCGCTTCAACACACCTGTAATAGTCTGTGTTTCTCCGCATCTGCTTCTGCTTGTGTCGAGAAATATAAAGATAAAATATGGGAGGAAATCTTCGAGGGTATATATAATAACCGCGACCGTTTTGTGTCCCCAACCTTGTCTCCCACCTGACGACTCGTTGCGGTTGTCGTGTGATACTGGCTAATAGTCTCGAATTTATATACGTATTCAGACAATTTAGTGCACCATAAACTGTGTATATATGTTGCCCTTTCTTTTTTAGAAAAAAAAACATGCCGTGTTCCGTTTCCCCATGTTTTATGCAGGGTTAATATTTTGTCCTTGTTGGATATTATCAGACTGGTCACTTGAGTCACAGGGTAGGTCAAACAGTGCGAGTTTCGGACTTTTGGAAATTTTGAAAATTCCAGTACATTTGGAATTTACTTAGGAGTCTGTTTCAGCTTTCCATTCTGTTTTAGGACAAGTATTGGGCTCTTTATAGCCCCTCAGTGGTCCTCACAAATCTGCACCTTACATTTTTAACATACAGAATGCACATGCTACATGTAACATTCATTTAGCCACCGTAAAACGGTTCAAGAATAATTGTGCACGGAATATGTGAAAAACACGTTTTTAAAAAGACAGGAGGAGGCCCAGCAGCCAACCGTTGGCTTAATCTCGGTTATTTATTCAAAATTAATTTTTGGTTTCGCAGAAAAACGTGGAAGCTCGCTAAAAGTTGCAATTTGGAAGCGAGACGAATTTTGGAAGGTGGCGCTTATTCGGAGATTTGACCTCATTTCAACGGTGGCCGGTAATTTGTTCTTAATCCTGTTTCCGGCGTGGTGTGGTGGTATTGCAATTTGGATCTTCCAAGATGAAATTAGATGATACGGCTAAATGACAAAACTACGATGACTAAGCCAATTCAAGATTAAGGTCATTTCTCGCCTTTAAATGAAAACTCCCAACTGGAAATTGAACCGACATCCTCTTAAATCTAGAGCTACAAGAGACACCTAAACAGTCACTTTGAAATCGCGAATAATGACATGGTGACAAATAAAAGAAAACTACCACGTAAATCTCCTTTCCCTGATCAGAAAAAACTTGTTAAAATTCCAACAGCTCCAAAACTGAGCCAGCCAAGATCGTTACAAAACAAACCGTCGTACTCTCCCTCACATTTACACTTTCTCACACGTCCTCATAGACGCGTAATTAAGTTTTCCAAAGCACACGCCAAACTAATTTAATTCCACTCACCCGTCACACATTGCCACACGCCCACAAACATGCCACCAGCCGTTCTTCCGATAAAAATCACGCCGTCACAGATGCGCCCGGTGGCGTACCGCATCTTTTCGAAAAAACACGGCCTCAATCTCAAGTCTTCCGGCCTGGAGGTGCTCGCAGAAATCGTCGGTAAAACTTTTGGCACCGAATGGCGGGGAGCTCAGGCAGAACAGCTTTTGGAGGAAGCATGCAAGCTGTGGAAGGAACAGGAAATGGGTCTGTTTGTGGAAGGAGCGCCGCTGCGCAACATCATCTCTGAAATCGTGCAGGCCAAAAAGTCGGCGAGTTCTGGAGCAAAAGGCGAGGGCCCAGGTACAGTACAGGAGGTTGCAGGGTCCGACGGCGGATCCGATTCAGAGCTGGATGACGCTCCCAGTTTCGATCCCAACGACCCAATGGATGATCTGCCAGCCACTCCAGCGGTGGAGGTTTCGTGGAAGGAATATTTCAGAGTCATTGGAGCCTTTGAACAGCCACTGCTGGACTACAACTCCCGCGAACAGAGATTCGAAAAACGCACCGAGAAAAAACCGACACTTTTCAGCACCGCCAAATCAGCAACAGACATGTTCATGACACGCTACAACCTGATCCACGACCGCCTGATGCGCAACGACGAGCTCATGAGCGGATCCAAGCTCAAAATCACCTCTATTCGTTCTCTAATCGGCCGAGAAGGAGACTTTTCGATTTTTGGAATTCTGTGCAAGAATCCCGAAGGCAAATACTGTCTCCAGGACAACACTGGAAGAATTGCTCTTTTCATGGCCGAGGGATGTGCACCTAACGACGGTGTCTACTACCCCGAGGGCTGTTTTGTGATCTGTGATGGTCGCTATATCATGGCTGGAATGGAGGTGTTTATGGTGGTGTCAATGGGTCCTCCAGTTCCCGAACGACGCAAGGCCACAAGAGAAGCATACGGCATGGTGGATTATCTGGGGCTCCACGGCGCTCCTACTGGTGCTGCTCTCAAGCGAATCGACCGTCATTTGGAGTCACAGCTGGCCAAAGTCGAGTCCACGCTCACTGATCACAAGATTATCATTTTTGGAGGAGATATGCATCTGGACTCTCCCATCACTCTGCGGGCCATCAGAAAGGTACTGAGCACGCTGGAAGCCGAATTTGGATCCAAGAAACCTCTCTCTTTGGTCTTCACAGGTAACTATTCCTCTCAGTACCTGCCTCCACATTTGTACAAACAAGGGTTTGACAATCTGACGGACATCTTTAAGGACTTTTCGTCGTTGATTGAGGGAACACGCATTCTCTTCATTCCAGGTCAGAGAGATCCCTGGACAAACACTTTCCCCACAGACAATGCCGTGATGCCCCTGCAGCCACTGCCATCGACAATGATCAACAGAATTCTCCGACTATGTGGAGAAAACGTCTCTGTCACGTCCAACCCTTGTCGCATGGCCTACCTCACCCAGGAGTTTGTCTTTTTCCGAGATCAGCTGTCTTCCAGACTGAGAAAATGCAATGTCACTCTTGAGGGAGGTGGTGACGTTTTGGACGGAGATAATCTGCCAACCCAAGCTACTCAGGGAGCCACCCAGATGACACAGGCGACCCAGCAAGGCACCCAGATGTCAGATGAAGGCAATGAAACCATCGATTCCGATTTCCCTCCGTTTTTGAGTCAGCTGTCAAACTTTTCCGGCCCGGGCACCTTTGCAGACCATACAGAGTCAGCCTATGGCCCCGACTCGTCTCTTTCAGCCAAGGAAATCGAAGCACGAAGACTCGCACGTACAATCTGTGACCAGGCCCATCTGGCCCCCTTTACTCGCCACGAGAGACCTGTAGCATGGGATTACGATCAGGTCATGACGCTCACTCCTTTGCCATCTCTGCTGTGCATTACCGACACGGAAGCTCCCAAATTTTCAGTGCGATACGAGGAATGTCTTGTTGTCAACCCTGGCGCTTTTTTGAACCGAAAGGTGGCTCATTGGGTTGAGTATGTTCCTGCAAAGAAACAGGTGATTGAGCGACAGTTGCATATTTAATAGAATTACGTAATGAACATTACTATAACAATTACACGTACTATGGATATTAAGTAGTGATGATTGTTTTCTAGCTGAACCAAGCTACATCAAAGCGGTATCAACGCACCCAATTCTTTAGTATCACAAATTCACCCCATCGACGTATCATGTCATTGAACGTTTCAGATACCGAATGCGCCTTATTTGACCCACCCCACTATAACCCTTAGGTATTAAGAGTAAACGAAAAAAAAATTAGTCTTCAAGATCCATTTGAATGTAAACGGCGGGTCTTTCAATGTCACTCTAAGTCTCCCAAGGCTGTCTATCCTCTATATAAGCCGCACAGATGCCACCAATTCTTTTTCTTCTTCTTCACCCAAAAGAAAGACACTCTTAAACACAAACAAAATCAACAAAAATACAATACCACAATGACCACTGACCACCAACTTCACCACCCTCCTCGCGTTTCTTTTGAGAATTAAGGTTGAAGTTATTACCTATTTGGGAACTCTCTCTGTTCGGCTGACTAATCAGCCCTGAGAAGTAATCCGATACCCTCATTCTGTTTGTTTTCCTTTGTTGTACAGGTAATATGTTACTTCGGTTACTAATGGGATACCTCGATATCTAATGGTCTTTCTCGATTGAGAAATTTGTTACCATGGTATTTGGCTCTTTTTATTATTGTTCATTCGGCGGTTCCAAGGCCTTGAAAATTGACTGGACGTCGGTTAACTCACAGGGCTCAGCTCTTGTTGGCAATGAATCATTATGGATATGTCTCTGGCTCTTACTGACTGGATTTGGACTGTATCAAAGCTCAAGGGGGTGGTATTGATATCATGAAGGGTGTCCAGCGGCTTGTCTCTTGCGGCCTGTCTCTTGCTCACATGACAGCCAGGACTCTTGGGAATCCTTCGCTCTGAATTCACTCCATTACTCTTCTTATGGCTCTTGCTCTGTAGTTTTTATTGAGGTACTAGTGGCTCACCATTTCGGTCATATAACGCTCTACCCATCAAAACGACCCGATCCTGAGGAGACATCCAGAAGCCGCCAGATTCTAAAGTAAGGCAACTAAAAGTAAAACTGTCTGAATCGCCTTCAAAGCATCAAGTCTAGTGTCTTGAACCCCTAACGCACCCCTCGCAACAAGAACATCCACAATCTTTGCTATTGTGGGCTACAAGAGTGGATGTTGGTGATTGACTCGACACTAAGAACTACGGCTCTTAATTGCTCAGAATCATGCAATGTACCCTGAAACCACCCCAGTAGCTACATTAATCGCTTCTCCACCTTCAAATACCGTTAACTTTATTACTGTACAGTTAGACTACTCCTTCACGCCGTTCTCGCCTTTCTCCTCCACCTTCTCGCTCTTGTCGGCGTCGACCTTCTGCTGCGCTCTGTCTCCAACATAGGTCAGCACGGCAACTCCCTCAACATGCTTGGTCTGGGGGAAAAAGTCGAATCCACGAATGGTGTCGACCGTGTACTGTGGGCACTGTTGCAGCAGGTAGGCCACGTCTCGGGCCTGGGTGTGGACGTTGCAGGACACGTAGACGAGTTTCTGGGGCAGAAAGTTGACCAGCTGCTCGATGAAAGCCTCGTCGGTTCCCTTTCGCGGCGGATCGATGATCATGCAGGTCTGTGCAGGCTCGCAATCGAGGTCCTTGAAGATGTTTTCGGCCTTGCCGGTCAGGAAAGTGGCGTTGGTGATGCCGTTGAGCTTGGCGTTGGTGCGCGCAAACCGCACGCTTTCCTCGGAGATTTCCACGCCGTAGACCTTCTCCACAGCCTCGGAACAGGTGATGGAGAAGAGACCAGAGCCGCAGTACGCATCCACCAGGAACCGGGGGGCCTTGCCGTCCAGCAGAATGTTCTCCCGCACGTACTGGGTGACGGCTGGCAGAATGGAGTTGTTGTTTTGGAAAAACTCGCCTGCGGTGAAATCGAATCGGAAAAACTTCTTGTCGGCTCCCTCGCCCACGTTGATGCCTCCCTCAATGTACTCGGAAACCACGGCCTTGTTGTCGGTGACGCAGGTCTTGGTGAACTCGCCAGTCTCGGACCGCTTGGTGTCTTCTCTCAGCAGATAGGTCTTTCCTCGCTTGGCGTCCTTGTAGGTGAGCTTCACGTCCTCTCGCGACTTTTTGAGACCCTCTCGCACGACCGAAGTGCCAATGGGACAGTCCTCAATGTCCACGACCCGTCCCAGGGTCTTGTGGTTGAATCCGTACGCCGGTGCTTGCGCCAGCCACTCGGGAGACTTGGTTTTGGGAACGTCGTAGTGAGGAGTCAGCTTGGTTCGGTAGGACATGGTCTCGGGGCTGGGGAAGGTGGGTCCCACCTGTGGCAGCTGGGCGTCAGTCAGGCAGTAGTACTTGT